>JAYKKI010000016.1:23192500-24392500 GCA_039881145.1 Druceiella hillmani | reverse complement strand
GCAATTTCGCAATACTGAATCTATTCAACGCAACTGTTTAAAATAATATTCACATTTAATATTCCACAAAATCTCCCTCGTATAAACAACTTGAAGTTCATATTTTTAGCCTCAAGGGCTCGTTGCCTTGGATTGCTTTCTAAAATTTTTCTTATTGTTAAATAAAGTAGTAAATAGTAAATTTGAAACATTTAATGTACATCGCCTTACACATCTTTTGCAAATGGAACCATTGTGACACATTTATTTACGCAGTGACAAATGTTTTTATTTTAAAACTTACTTAAACTCGATTACAAACTTCGACCCATATATTTATAGTTGACGATTGTTTCGATTGACGAATGTGTCGATCGACGATTTTTTCGTTTTCTTTTATTTCGATTACCCAAACGTCTTGATGATTCTCGATAACTTTTCCTCGTTACGCGGCACCGCGTCCTCCACGTTTAAACTACGAATGCGATACGCGCGGTTTGGCTTTAATCGGGTGGACTCGAAATAGTCGAAACATATCTCAATATTTAGTTGTCGCGTTCAGCAGAGTTTGCGGTTGTGGTATGACAGTAAATTTGAACGACTGCAAATTGTTCGATCGCTTTTGATCAAATGCCTTTTATTATGATGGTTCATTGAATTAAAACGTAGCTTCTTTTAAGCATTATATTTTAATATTTTCTTTGTTTCTTTTACACAAACTTTCGTGTTTACTTTTTTACCTTCAAAAAATTAAAAGTTCACCGAAATTTAGGGTCATTTACATTTTGATTAATCTTTATTTTCCATATGTGTTTAAAACATAATGCCTATGACCTACTCTGAAACTCACGAACGCTAAAGATAAGAATATATGAGAAATATTAACAGTCAAATCCAGCAACAAAAGATCTGTTTTTTTATTTTTTAACAAAACAACTAAGAAGTAAAAAATAATTACTAGTGGAAACGGTGTTGTCTTATACATAATAGGATTAGTTACATGTCAACAACAACCAACCTCTAAACCGATTTATTTTCCACCTGGGCATTAAGAAAACATGTAGTAAAATAAAAATTAATTGTTTATGTAATTTGTTATTATGATGTAATAATGGAAATTAAAAACAATGGCGGGTGAGGTGAAAGTTGATTTGATGAATTTCAAGTTTCGATAATTTTTCGGTGTAACAAATTTACAAGTAGTTGTAATGTAAACTAACATTGTGTGTATAATTACTAGGTTGTTGTTTTGTTCTTTTAAAGATGCGTTTTATTTTTAACCATGAAGCCGTTCTCGTCCTCCAATATTATAGAAGCAGGCAATCTCTTTTAACAGTACAAGCTTATGGTATCACTATTTATTCTTTATGGAATTGAACATGTCTTGTTGTCACAAAACAAGATCTAACAATATATCATATGAAAATTTCAGAAACTGTATATATATATTCGAAACAAGTACACACATCATCGTACACATCTACCAATAATCTTCGATCGTTGTCTTTAAAGTGGCTGCCCATAAGCATACATAAGCTATAATGTAGTTTTAAGAAGAAACCCACCATTAAACCCCACTGTTGTAAACAAATCAAAACTAAACAAACCTAAAAAGGATGGGTTTACTAGTAACCATTGAAAAGTTCACGTAACTACCTTCTCTACCATAATGCCCTCCTAGTTACAATATCTAACCAAAAGATTCATTGGGGACATATCAAATGAACCCAACCTCGATCGGTTTACTATTAGCCATTGAAAAGTTCCCTTGACCATCTCCTTTCTCCATTATCAGAACCTCCTAGGTACTAAATGCAACCAAAGGATTCATAGAGATAAGTCAAATGAGTCCAAACTCGATGTGTTTACTGTTAGCGATTCAGACGTTCCAGTGACACCTCCCTCCTCCACTATCATATCAACTTTATGAGCCATAAAGGGGAGAGAAATAAATTTACGAATGAAGTTAATGAAACCATTAAAAATATACAAACGATCCAGACTTCCTCTCAAATAGCTAATATAATAATAAAAATATAATAGCTATATCTACTTATATAAAATAAAGGAGAATAATACTACACCACGTAGTTTCATTTAGTTGTGTATGATTAATTTATTAATGGTATTTTCAACGGTTTAATTATTTATTCTACATATTAATTGAGTATAGAACTAAATGGCACAATCGTACAACACAAAAATACTTGTAACGATTGATCTCCAAAATTACCCATATATATATATATATATATATATATATATATATATATATATATACATATATATATATATATATATATATATATATATATATATATATATATATATGTATATATATCCTGGGAATATTTTATAAATTTTATTGTTGTGAACTGATTTTTCAAATTTTGTTTTGATGTAGTTATGGTGCTTTAGTTTGTTTCTTTCCAATTTTGCAACAGAAAATGGGACATAAAATATTGAAATAATCAGATGTATAAATTGTAGAATTTTTTTTAATTTTCACTTTTTCTGATTTTCATTTTATTTTAATTAATACATAACGGTAAGGTATAAACTATATAATCGTCAAAGTTTTATGTAAATTCCATAAGTATAAACTATGATATCACCTGCGTGTATGCGAAATTTTGAAATTATGAAATATCTTTAAGCCTTGCGTCGATTGAAAAAAATTCCCGCCGGTAAAGGAAAAGTGAAAACAATGTAAATTTATCAGCCGCCATCTTTTGAACGGAAATTAGAACGTAGCGGTATTTTAACAAATTTCCTGAACGGAAATGTAACTTCGTGTCTATTCGATGTCTTTGTTATCGAGTCGATTTACAAATTTTGTTACTTTTTCCAATAGTGTCAATAGTGATATAAAATGTAAAAAAATGTCATTACGTATTTTTTTCCATTTCCTTAAAGAGAAATTTGGGTCCCGCTACGTCAGTTTCCTTCCTATCTATTCGAATTCAAATAATATAAGAATGAAACTAACGTAAGACTCGGTAGACTATGTAACTAGTCACTATGTAAATAGTAAGACGTACGTGAGGTAGACTAAAAAACTATAAAAGTAGAAAAATTATTGTTGCACCCTCTTAATAAACTCCCTCCTCCCTATCTATTCATTTTGGAACTTGACGATTTTAACATTTGTAAATAAATCAGGCTAACGAAACAGTTCTACTGACGATTAAAGAAAATGAAATGTAAATTACGTCTAAACTTCTAAAATATTTGATAAAAAACATCGTATATCGAAGTGAAACTTCTTTATCTATCGTAAAAATTAAACTATATTTTTGCTGTATCCTAAATTATAACTACCGTTATCTGATTTTTTGTTAAAATTTATAAATCGTCACTTTCACGTAACGTTAAATGTAGTGCTTATCTAAACACACAGTAACACAAATTTTGTCATGACTTAATACTATATAGAATACATAATATATCGAAACTTTACCTCCATCCCTGAAAGAAATCCCCGAGGATGAGATGGGACCAGTCGAAAGTTTATTGTCCTATTGCGAGGTACGTTTGCTGTTTTACGACCTGCTCATGCCAGGATTCGGCTCCCGTCACACATTTTTCGCGTTGTGGTATATTTATGAAGGTGGACAGGTATTGGCAATACTTATTGAGTAAATACTTCTTTTCTTTGTGACATGAGATAAAATACTGCCTGCCAATGATATAGATTTAAAAATAAAATATAGGGGACATCAACTAAAGGGGATAAAAATGTTGAAAAAATTAGTTTAAATGTTTTAAGATATAAAAATTAATATTAATATATTAAATCCAATAGCTCACAGTGATACACTGAGGTCAAACTTTGCGAGAATTATAAACGTGTAAGATTTTGTTTGCTTGTCTTCTCGCAGTTTTTAACTTGACAGCAAAAAAAATATTAATTTATGTCTGGGTAATCGTTTTTAAAGAAATGACATGGATTCTTCAAAATTTACAAAAATTTACAAGTATAATTGTAAGTTTTTCATTAGAATAATTTTAATTAAGATATGTTATTATAAAAATATAATTGAACATAAATTTGAATATGTAAATTCAGAAAACACTTAAATGTAATGTTTTTCTACTCTTCATCTTGTAGATTTATTCATTTTCCATGATTAATCCCTATATGTAGTCAACAAGCAACCGCTAATTATACTATCTCTGGTATCAAGTGCTTGATTGTCTGGTGAAAACGTTCACCGTATTCTTCCGAGCATGTGCTAGAATTTTTTTTAAACTTCTAGATGTGAGTGTTAAGAGACATTCTGCAACCCATTTTATGGTAGGTCTTGTGAAGGCAGTGAACCACTTCCATGTAATTATCCACGTTAGATTTCCCAAGAAACCATTCACTGCATCGTTCAAACACTTCCATGCTCCTCTCTCAATTGATAGAAGCTTCCCCATGAATTCATTTTCTTACATCAATTTCCGCACCTGGGAACCCGCGAAATTTCCAATCGTGATCTTTGCGTCTGACAATTTTGGAAACGTATTTTATTGAAAGTTTTGTAATAAATATTTAAAAGCTTCAAAACTAAAATCGAATGCTTTGACAAATTGTTTAATAAATCCTAGTTTAATACGCAGTAGAGGCATGGGGATCTTCTCCTGCTTCATAAGTGATTCACGTTTTATATTTTTCTCAGAATTCATTTCTAGTTACGATAGTCACGAACTCATTCATCTTGTCTGTCTGTCATTATCCCTGCTATTCCACAATCAGAGAACTAGATTCTTCGTGTATCCACCTTTCAAACCTACCAAGACCGCAACCAATTATAAAGTCGCTATCACTGGTATTCTTCATAGTTTATCACGTCCAACTGACATTTCTATAGTTTTCTTTGATTTATGTCGGATGAGCTATCGAAATACTGGGGAACTTATTGTCATTGTTCAAGAGGACTACTTTCAAACTCTCACAAAAACTAACAATGAAGAGTCGCCAGTCTTTTGGGTTATAAGAAAACCCCATTTCTTCGAATAAAGCCCTTACGTTATGAAAGTAGCACAGTTCGTTGCCAAGAGCGAGGTACTGGGAAAATCTTTCATGACGCTGTCTTTGCCTTGATATCTTACAGCTTCAACCCAACAAATTCCATTCAAGTTTTGATGTTAAGATCTCTGCATTTAATTTTGTAATTCCAAGGATCAGATTAGTTAAATCTTGTTGGTTTGGAAAATGAGGTTTCAAATATTCATCCTCACATAAGAGCGCATCTTGAATGCTTTCGTCACAAGATACATTACTAAAAGATATTTTTGGAATGGGAAGAACAGGAAGCTCGTCGTTGCCAGATGTGCCGCAAAAATTATGGTAGGTGTAGATAGTCGAACACACTTATCTTCTTCCCTTTCCAATGTTGCTACACGTCAACGATGCAGAATTAAATGTTTTTGCGAAGATTTATAGGTTCATGCCAGATTCGAGGCACCCTAAACTTCGACTTTTGATTCTCTCTCCTGGTACTACGCCTCAAGGGTGTATCGGCAAATTCCGCAATATCATGTGCAGTTTTCATCTTGGTCATCCACCGGAACGTCAAAATATTGATTGTAAGCTTTGTAAAATTGTGGGCCTCCCTGTTTCTATGCTTGATTACTTTGGGGCTCAGGAAAGTCCACAGACAAAACACAACTGTCTAGATATCATATTTACAACTGCAGGAAAATATCATCATTCAACTATGACCCTAAAATGAAAAAAATGGATTTTAAATAAATATTTGATATACAAATGAAAATTACAATTATGTTCTACAGATGGTAATACACTATTATGTTCCACTAGTTTACACAAATCGCCCACAAAATTTAACCCACCAAAGATAAATGTAATTATTTGAAGTAAGCCATAATTCGTTACATAAGTAATCATGATTAACTGGTCAACAGTTATTTATTTATCGAACCAATATCAACACGTTACCAATACTCTTAATCTAACAAAAGAGATACATTTAATTGGAAATGGATAAAGAAGTATTCAACAATAGAATGAATCGAAAAAATAAAAATTAACTTCAATGAGATTTCAACACGATCTTCCTTACTCAATATATTAGGATATATTGTTACGAGTGTAACACATCGGAATATACTTTAATTCACTTTGAATACATAGCACCATTAAGAAAATAAAGTTTGTACGATTCATAATCTAGCCGTATTCCGAAATGTGTAAATAAATCGGAACAAAAGTATGGCAGACAATTATGCGGTTACAAATAAAAAGAAAAATAATTAGGTTTAGAACAAGTACGTTTAAAATTATCCACTAAATCACTTTTTGTGCAGATCCCAAAAGACAAGTAAATTTGAGTTAAATCCCAATAAAAACGAAAATTCTTTCTTTAATTAACTTTTCAAAATATGTTGTTTTATCGCAACCAAAAATTTGGCATATTTTTTTTAATTAAATATTTATGATTGTGGAATGGATTTTACAATCTTTCCCATCAATAATTTCTAATTGACTGAGAACGATGAATACAAAATATTGCCAATTAAAATCATTGACTTCATATCCTTCTATAATACGATTTATAAACGGACAAAATCGAGTGAGTGTGCAAATATTTGTAAATATGTAATTTAGGTTTTTACGTACAATCATTTCATAGAATATTTTATGGGAAACAGGAATTCTTCATTCTATGTGAAGTAAGCAAAACTCTCGTTTACCTTGTTTTTTCATACATTTATTCCATTATATAAATTTTTCAAGTATTATCTTTCTTTTTCTTTGCACCTAATTCTAGAATGGTTATGTGTTACCAAATATTGACGTAAGGAACTGAATTTCATACGTTAAATATGTATAAAAAACGTTTTCGTAAACACTTTTGCTTCTTTTATTGGGAAAAAAGAAAGGGGTATTTTGAACACTTTCTTTACCCTTTTTTTCTAATGTCTTGAATTTACTTCCATATACATCAGTATACGGCATACGCCGTAATAAATACCACCATGCAAGTTTCTCGCTTTCCTACTTTCCATCATTAACTGCACATTCATTTTATCACTCAATATTCTCTAGTTTTATATTTTTCCTTCAATTTTCAGAAACTGTAAATAACCTGCTCACATAAGCGAGTTTGTTTAGTATTCCCGAAAATACGTTACTATGACGGGCTCTAACGAAGATATATATTTTTATACATAAGGGCGTCTATTTTTGTCCAGATCCTATTTAAAGCGAAGTTGGAATCTTCACACATCCACTTCAATATTATAGTAAAATATATATATATTATTCGGGCTTTTACACATTGTTACAAATCGATGCAGATGGATATTTTTCCTTTTATTTTTAGATAGTTACTATTATCACTTATTTACTCTGGTCTGGTCATTTGGTCATTTAAGCCATGTTCAACACTACAATACGCTTTGTTTTAATACTATTCGTGAAGCGACGGATAACAGTTATTAATTTATTACTATCGATAGTAATTTTGTTAACAACAGTTTCAACAAAGAAAGCCCGTTCAGCATAACTAATAATATATTTAACAACATATAAAAATCTATCAAGTATGAATAGAAGTCATACTACGATGGCTAGTACGTACAGTTAATCAAATATAGTGAATATTAAAGGTTCTACAAAATTGAAAAAAGAAAAATTATAACTATAAATTATAAGAAAAATATAAAATTATAATTTTTCTTTAATTTTCTAGTCAGCATTAACCAACCCTAGTTTTCCATAATTTTTCGTTCAGTAGATTCGGAAATGAGAGAAGGGGTAGGGGTGTCTCTATTTTGCATACATTTTAGAATATATTTTTAAATATGATTTCTTATATTTTTCGCATAATAAGCCCTTTCAAATGATACCCGATATGACATATAACATTTTTTAAAAATGTAAACTTTTTACCCCCTCTTGCTAGCGCGTATTCAAGCAAAATATGTGGGTTAATATGGTGTGTCTGTATGCCTGTATGTGTGTGATGCACTATGCCAAATTTCAAGTTGTTAAGTCCCACAGTTTATGAGGAAATCGGCAGAGAGACACACGAATGATATTACAAGTAGTCCGTTTTTCGTACTGAATTGCGGAATTCTAATAAGTCAGCTAACAATTACGACCATCCGTACTGAAGTATCCAACTCCTTTCGAATATTTTCGGAAATTGTTTTGAATACTATCAGACATCTCACACGGCAAGTTATTCGGATGTAAATACTATATATTTATAAGGGTATCAAGTCCGAGGGCATGAAGTAAATCTGCATTCAAAATAGAACCTGGCCTATTTTTGGATAATTTTCCCATAAGTTTTGAATTTGCAGACAAGTTTTGTAAATTATTTGCTGATCGTCTGAATAAAATGTTAGCGACCCGAACTAATTATTTTTTCCAAAAAAATATTTTAATTTACTTGAAAAATTTAAGGCTTCCATTTATTTTTATTTATTTTTGTTTAAATACTTTTAATACTATTACTTATTTTCATCCTAATAGTTTAAAGTATGATAAATCATTTCGTGACATAAGTTGCGACTTGAAAAATATTGTCGCCAATTTAAAAACAACCATTGTGCAACCATTTTCATTTACTCAAAAATCTTCTTACATCAATCCATTTAGGAAATGTTCCCACGTAGCTCGTGCAAATTTAGGACAGTGTATAATGCTCTTTCCGTCTAAGTATCTTATATCATCATTTTCTCAGCCAACTTTCAAAGACTTTAAAGCAATAAATTCCTCTGTGACCTAGTTTCACAACAGAATCTCGCTCCTCCCAAACATTTTAAAATATACGAGTATTTCCGTCGGCTATCTTGAAGTAAAACAAAACACCTTTGTTATTATGTAAAATAGCAGTTTTTCCCCGACTCGGGACATGCAAGAAAATTTATAACGTAGTGGAACTTTATTTTATATCCTGCAGAGTGGATCAATTAGGTATACAACCTAGCGTCGGCATCTCTATGAATAGCTAAAATAATACTCGTGTGTTAAAAGTCAATTCAACCATCTCGTGTGGTCACTGAGAAGTTGAGTTTTGATCTTCCGGGTCTTTAAAAAAAATGAAAAAACAAACGAATACATGTATATGACATAAGTAATAACGCACGCCATAGATTTAAGAAATGATTAGGTGCATACAGTAGATGCCCATATTCTAGACTAAAATTCCGTACCCCAAAGGTGAAAATGGAAACTCCTTTGATAACTTATCATATTCACATTTCTTCAGGAATACTTCGCACAGATGTGAAATTAAGTTTGAAACTAGTGAATTCTCTCTATCCCTATTTAAAGAAACGTTAAAGAAAATAATAAATATCAAAGCAATAGTTACCGAAATTAAAATGAAAAATTGTGATGAAGGAACGACAGGTATCAAAAGGGAAAAGAAAGATTGTAATTAGGAAACTGAAAGCAGTTTATTAAGAAGAAATGAATAATTTTTCATTATTTTTATGTCTGTATGTTTGACCGAATATGTCGTAAAAACTACTGGATGGATTTAAAGGACGATTTTGGTGTTATATTTCTTTGAATCGTATACAAGGCATTCAGTATATAGAAAATTGTTATCTATTAGTATGTCGGTCATCATATTTATTTGCTTGTTTTTACTCACATCCGTTTAAAAATAATCAGTAAAATTATATAAAGTTTCCAGTGCATTTAATAAAGTCTTTAAAATACACGAAAATATGGTGTAACTACAGAAAGTTAAATTTATAGACAAAATGATCGTTCATATAATGATCATTACTCGTCTACTATATACACATATCTTACCATGTTAAACAATTTGGTAAAATAAGCATTAACCAAGACAAAAAGCCAGTTTTCAATATTCACTAAATTTTGAAAAAATGGCAAAACAAAGTATTTAAAAAAAGTCCGCAATTTTTGCGGAAGTGAAGCATGAGGATCTTTATTAATTCCAAAACATTAAGGACATTGTAATAATTACTTTGTTTTCCAAATAACGGACATTAAAATAAATACAATAAACCTACTATAACGTCAAAATGAAGGTCAATTATAAACGTTTAGGTTAATGCTGAAAATTGTTTTCCTCTTAATTTATCTGAACGACTGCACATTGCAAGAAAGCGTCTTGTAGGTTTGGGCGCGAGTTCGTCCGTTACTGATATTTAAAGGGCTCCACTCACTTTTTTGCCGTAACCAAGTAACATTAATTGTATTTGTGATGAGACTTGCAATGATGATTTTTCCTGACGTCACACACACACACACACACACGCACACGCACACGCGCACGCGCACACGCGCATGCACACACACACACACGCACACGCACACGCGCACGCGCACACGCGCATGCACACACACACGCGCATGCACACACACACACACACAACACAGGTTAAAAAATTAACATGAAATTTATATTTAAAAAATTACAAAATTCGACAAAAGTAAAACGTTATTTTGATGAAAGTTCTATCCGGTTTTACCCCAGAGCAATTACTTTTACTTTACGCTATAAATGAGAAATTTTACCGCAATAAGCGTTACGTTGCTTTACAAAATTTATCAAAATATCCAATCTGCTACGACAGAATAAGCATTACATTCATCATAACCTACTTTTATCCAAAAACTTGTCATTTAAGTATTGGATGTGTATACTCTGAATCAAAATGTCACAAGTTCTATCCCTCTCCTTTAAGTTTTGCATTTGTCACTGTAGGCCTAAGGTGTACGTGGGTATTAAGAAGCTGCGATGTTAATCATTTTTCTTCTCTCTTATTTCCACATTATTTCTCTCTCGTATTCCTTGACCTTTTATTCCCCGCTCGGTTCAACTCATTCGTTAGCATCGCTTGTAATTTATTCACAAATAACTCGTCGCTTCTCGTCCTGTTAACCTGAAATCAGGTTCATTGCATTATTTATTCGAATCGCGTTGGGATAGTGGCTTCCAGCCACTTTCCCCAGAGCGTAATGTTCTTATTATTTTCGTTTTATGTACCAATGTCACAAAAGATTAAGCAAACCTTGTTCGTAATTTACCATAGACATTTTGTCCAATACAGACGACTAAATAAAATCAGCTTGTCACAAGTAGACGACGATACGGGAGCAGTATTTACTGTAAATTCGTCAAGTGAGATTTAAATCTTAAACCCTTGAAGTACAGGGAATCACCGCGTCACCACTTATTTGACAATATTAAGTTTTCAAAAGCAGTTGTATCATTGTTACACTGCTTTAGTGACACTTTTTTGAATATGGAATTAAATTGTGTAGAACATTTATCTTCCAAATACGGACAAATGATTAAACTGCACAAAACACATTTTCTCCAGTCATTTGAATTCGTATTTTAAAGGGTACTATTAGATAGAATTAGTCATGTTGACTAATTCTTTAGTCGACCAAGATCAAAATCATACGAGTACTTGAGCCTTCTACAAGAAATTAAGTGAAATCTTGCTTTTCAATGTGTAGCATTTTATTGCAAAAATTGAACTACGCTCAAAACATACGTAATGAAAAATTATTTAAAATAACAATACTATAATTACATTTATGAACATTAAATAAAACATACTCTAATAATCAAATCAATCAATTATATTAATTAGGAGTAGGAAATAGATAAGTAGGTAGAATGAAACTATATATAGTGTTAGTTAATTGTTACAGCAAGAATGATTTTTCCTGATTGTTCCTTAATATATAAGATGAAAATAATCCACAAAATAATATGAGCCATTATTAAGAAGAAATAAATATTTTAATAGAAAAAAATTTAGCTTCCACATTTAAATGAAGATTGATCATATTCCATTTAAACGTTTCTTTATCGTAAATAGAACCTGCGTGAAGAAAAGTTAAGAATGATATTGAATTTCCGGTATAATACATACTCCTTTCTTAAAAATAACACTGACTACTGAAATCTAAAAAAGGGGTTCGCAAGGTCGCATCGTAACATTTTGATATCAGTAAAGAAGACAAGTGATTTTATATCTAAATCACTTGTCTTTAAATCTAAATCATCGCTTCTTACTAATTTTGATTTAATCTCGTGAAGTTGCCATCTAAATCGCATAACTATTGGATATACAGTCTGTAATAAAGAACGTATGTATAATTCATTCGCTTGGTTCTATGGATGAAACTGAATAGAAAGTGTTAAGGCCCTGTTGGGTAATTCTCGATTGTTTATAAAAAAATTACTGCTAAGGTTGCGATCTCAATGAAAAAATTAATTTCTTAGCTATATAGCTTTAAATATACTCACTTTTATGAACTCAAACAGCTCATTCTGATCTGCGTGAATAATGGACACTTCCTTTCAATCTGTGCATTCAAAAATGAAAAAATATTTCATTCATGAACCAAATTTTTCTACCAATTTTCGAAGCAGAAAAAGAGGAGAGGATATAATAAATAAATAAAGAATGGGTCGTTAATATATCTTGTCTAAAATAATGAGCGAAAAAATTACTGAAAAAAGGATTAAAGTGATTCTGAATATAGTAAAACCTTTCTTAAAATGCTTTGTTGACATATAAAGAATTATGATGGGTTTAAGAAAGAAAGCTAAGTGCGATTCATAAAAAGACAGACGTCACTTTAAGCAGTTCGACCACTGGTCGTCAACATTTGATTAGTGTTTTTCTCTTGATTAACTCGATTTAGTACTTATTATAAGCAAGTTATAATAATTTATGTAATCGCATAACAATTATGTGATAATCAATACGTAAATGTATTGATTATCTCTTTGCCTTTCTTTGCCCATTAGTAAATGAAGTAACATAACCTAAGGCGATTATAAAATTAATAATCGATTTGACTTAATGATCAACTAAATAAACTCTTTAAATTTAACTAACAGTTAATTATCGGTTATAAATAAACATGGATTTTTTATTTTAGTACCGTATTTTACTATATACGTATTTTACTAACTTATACCAAAAACATAAAACACTTACAATCGCTTAATATGCGTGTTCCTTCGCAATCATATTTTGGTACAACTCCGTATTTGAAACGTATTGTGCAAATTCAAAGGTAACTGAAATTTAACTTAACTAAAATAAGGAAAAAATAAGGATCTTAAGGTTATTTTTTAAATTAGCATTTTTATTTTATAATTTACCACAATTTCCAAAAAAATTAATAATTGATAAGATAAACCTAAATAAATACCTATTAAATCCTTAGATAAACTGTGAATAAACACTCTAAATTTCTTTTACTCCAATGCGTCAATTTTCCATCAACGCAATCCTATATCTATAACGTTAATTGGCACATAATGACAGAAGAATAATATAATAAAATCGCTATTTTTGTTTCAAATTTAAAGAAAGGAAAATTTCGTGGAGATATTAATTAAACTCAGAAACCACGTCTAAAACCCACAAAACAGTGGAAAAATCAAGGACGAAATGATTCTTAAATGATTAAACCTCCCCTTTTAAATTTAAGGAACTAATTAAATATTATTATACAGGAATTCGCTTATGAAATATCATTGAGATCCACGCGTGCTTTTAAAACTTGGTATTAACGAACAAAAAGAATTATAAATATAGAAATATATATATATATATATATATATATATATATATATATGTGTGTGTGTGTGTGTGTGTGTGTGTTAACCATTTTTATAATACATAAAAACGGTTTACTAGAAATAATCGAAGAAAATCACTGCGACCGTATCTCACAAGTATGTATCTGAAGTGTTTGGCGTCTACTAGAAGCCTCCCACTCGAGTTAGTATATCTTACCAACAGGCGTGTAACCAAAAACCGATACACAGGTGTGTAGCTGTTCTGCTGGCATTAGTCGATGAAATTGGAATTAAAGCGTGTAGGTGTCTCGACCTATTGATTATGGAACAATGCATCTGGGCCAAAAGAGTCTCAGGTGATATTAATAGAAATTAAAGTAAACAACATTCTTTATCTGAACAACATTTGACAAATGATCGGTTTAATATACCCTAATCTGTAAGACTCATAAAATTAATATTCCTAATTGTAAATAACTAATAAATCAAATTTACTAACAAGTAGTTTTTTCTAAATATAATGTTCATCAAATTAACTACCACAACAGCATATATATATATATATATATATATATATATATATATATATATATATATATATATGTATATATACATATATACATATATATATATATATATATATATATATATCAATAATTATTTTTTAAAAATTCAAATAAAAATGTTTTGAGGAGACAAAATACTCGATTTTTTTTCCTTTCTCATATTGTGTTTGTTATTGTATAGGATTACAAAACAATTTGTTTCATTTTATGTAAGTTGGAGTTATGGAGATGATGTTAAATATATTCACAATAAATATTTTCCTCTCTCCCCTCTCTCTAATCTCTGAAATTAAAATTACGATAAAACATCGTAATTGTGCAATTTTTTCTTTGCAATATTTTCTCCCTTAACCTTAATATATTTTTCAGATCTATCGATTAATTTATTTATATTCTGAAAAAAAATGTTTTCTCTTTATCTTGAAAATGAGCTGAGATCGCAGACTTTACCTCTTCATGATCGCTAATTTTTTTCCACAAAACTCCTTTTTTTCATTTTTGTGCAGAAATAATAGTCGCAGGAAGCCAAAACTGCGCTATAAAGTGAGTGTTGCAATATTAGAAAGCCATATAATTTTAAATGATCTATTCACCGAATAAATATGTTGGCAGAATGTAATATTATAATCAAGTGATACAGTGAGCCGTCATGTTAAACGTCAAATTAAATATACACTTTTCAAAATATATTTTTCTTAATATTTCACATACAGCAGATGTACATAAATTTATTTGAGATATTTTCAAATCAGTGGTTGCTTACATTTTCAGTGGAGCCAAAGAAAATTGCAACCAAATTACCACACGGAAAATTTACGGACCAAAACTTTGTCGCCACCTAAATTTAATTTAAACTTCCCTCGTATCCCTATTTTTTTTTATTAATAATTCTAGGCAATCAAAACTCTCCTCTAAAATATTTCGGTAAATTCCCTAATGATTCCACCGACCACAAGGGAATCTGCCGGATTATCTAATTATAAAGGCTGAATCACACCGGCACTGGCGACACGATCGTGCAAGTCTGAAGTGCGGTAACATCGCAAATTGCACACATTATGCAAAGTTATTTAATAATTATAACGGTAATTAATGAACACGAGTGCCCAGTCAGGCTGGTGATATTGGACAGCCCTGGCCGGCGACGTAAGTGGTCGTTTAGTTAATAGTTTCTGAAATTGGTTTTGTTGTAGGTAATTTCTTCTGAGTCAGGGTTTGCAGCTCATAGTTATTGCTATAATCACATGTGAAATGTTTACTAATAAATGCGGTGATTATACAAGATATTTACATGAATAACAAAAATTCGTTTTTTGTGAATCATCACTTTTTTTATACGTGTTAATGTTTTTTTAATTAATGATATTTACTCAAAAATGCAATAATACGAATTTTTGAAGAATATCTAAAGAAGATTTCATGTATAATTACTATCCAGGAATGTCTCTAAACTTTAGTTCAACAACTTGTTGAAGTAAAAATGGAAAAGGATTTTTTTGAAAATAAGTTTTTCGGATTACGATACGCCTTACATTTCGAAATACATCTATCGTGAGTATAACAAAACACTTAATAATTTAAAGACTATTCATAAAATATGTATGGAAAGTTATACATTCAATAGAACATTACACAAACCATCTTAAATACCGATGGACATTGCGCTAACGTCATTAGTTGATGCAGTCGTACTGCAAAATCGAAGTACAAAAATATACGCAACGACGCAAATTAATTTAGTCTAGCTCTAGCTTTCGTTATGTGAACACGTTGTTTAAGTTTGTCTTCATGAATTTTAATATATAGATCGGAAATTTAAACCTTAGTATTCAAATATTATTTAGATGTCACACTTTCAACTCTGGAAATTTCGAAAAAATTACGAAATGTCCAAAATATGCATAATAAGCACTAGAATAATTATAGAAAACCTACTACTAGGAAAGAGATTCAGAAGCCAAGAAACTCGAATGTTCGATGTCAACAAGTGCCCAATACAACTTTTATCCACCATGGGGCGATACTGAAGTATTCTACATGTGCAATCTAACGGCTATATCTGGACATAGCCCCGTCTATTTTCTTTTTGTTTTTGAAAAATTGTTTTTTTCCGTTATCCGCATATCACATAGGAATATTTGGTTAAAGGATAGTTAAAACGACGTTATTTGTAAATAAACTGGAACGAGTATTGATTTTACATTCACCAAAATGAAATCATCACGATTTTACATAATAAAATGAAAAATGCGTACATTCGATGAGACACGGTGGAACAAATTATTTTATTTCTTTGATTGCATATGTAAAAAAAGCAACATTAAGTTCGTCACAAAAAACTTGTGTATAAGGAAATGAAGCCAAATACGTACGAATAAACTTACACTTCAAGTGTTTCGTACACACGTACCATATGATAACCTACAATATATATAGAGGAATAATATGTTAAAGCAAACAACAAAGTGAGTGAAACATTGAAACTTGAAAGTTACCCCTAAAAAAGTGAATTAATATTTTTTTACATTTGTAATAAGACCACATTAAAATTTAATTCTCTACGTCGCATAGTACCTGAGGAAATAGGCTGCTACATCCATACATAGATATATACAATCAACAAACTATAAAATATCCATTATTATCCTGTTTTATTAGTCTATGTAGTTAGATATCTATCGACAATATTTTATTCATAAATTAAACTCGAAACTAAAATGTTAGCACTATATTTATAAATTTATCTATGAGTATATAGATAAGTATAATAACTTTCAATAGCATAGTCTTACACTCAAGTTGGAAACCACTTGAGGATCAAGTGCATTTTAGTAATTTTTTTTAACTACTGTACTTCATTTACTTGAAAGAAAAGTTTTGTTAAATCTTGTTTTAAATAGTTGCAAGAGTGGTACCTGATCTATTTTCTAAAAAAATTATGGACTCAGATAGTGTAAATATATTCAACTTAATTCGCATTTTTTATCCCGTAACAAACAGAATACATACAAACAAGAGTCCAAGTTATGAAATTTCAAACATGAAAAAAAAATTTAAAAAATGTGAAAACGTGAAAAAAAAATTGCAAAAAAATTGAAATCTATATTTAAAACTCATTTGTCGTAAGTGGCCTTTGCGATTATTAAATATGATGTTCTTTTATAAATATTGTTCATTTTGGAAAAGGATAAAAACTAAAACGTTTCCTTTTGTTGAAATGAAGGAGAAACTAAGAAAAAAGAAGATGTCATCATACGATGACATCATATCATTTAGAGTATTGAATAATTTTGGACACTAAAAATAATCTAGGCACGTGGATCAAATAAAATCATCATTCGCTAACCAATAAAGTTTACAGTTTACACAAAAGTGGGCCACTAATCGTGATGGTGAGCCATTCGCGTTTTACGTCCACGCCAGTCGTTTCGGCTCGAATGTGACATTCGTTTTATTGTTGTACAATTTGTTTAACACGGGAAAGAACACCTGTGAACTTGGCTCGGCACGCGACCAGCTCAGCTTCTGAGATATGACGACGGCGGCACGCAACTCTTGGTCGAACTTATTACACGCATTAATCATTAAAGAACACAGTCTTGGATTAAAGACTTAACTTGAATGTATGGGGGCGGTTGATTATGAATGGCGTGTTTGTATTGTAAAGTAATTTGTTTATTCGGGGGTCGTTGTGTTAGTTCTAACCGATTTAGGTAAACGTTGAATTATAAAATGGAAAGTTAATTCAAAAGAAGTTTCATTCATTCATATTTACATATGAAAGTTTTGTTTGTATAATCTTAATTAAAATTATAAAGAAAAAGTTCTTTTCGTTTCTTGGCAATCGGTAACATAAATAACTGGTGAGCAATTAAAATAGAGTTTTGTTGAATCCTCGCTTGCTTATTCTTCAAGAATGTTTTAAGTTATAATGTGACATCAAAAATCAAAGAAAACTATCTAAAATATATATTTTTAAAAATGTGCTTAATTATTTTAATGAGTATTAACGTTATGAATAATAAAAAATAAAAAATAAAACGATTTTCGTAATAATCTTTAATGCCGCACACTATACAAGTTCATTCTTCTCCTTTGTGCTTCTTTTCTCTAACTGTTCACCAACGAAAGAAGACAGTTCCTTGGCTGGAGTGTCGTGCGGTTCAGCGCCCCGTTGATGATCTTCTTTGATAATTGGCCATTCTTATCGACCGTTATTGCTTCTTTGAGTATGAAGCGTTGGTTCTAGAGATCCTCGATAATTTGAATAATCTATATATTCTTGGTGTTAAGCATTACATTTTCCAGGCAGCCGGTCTTTCCTGACAGAGAAGCTCGAGTGGCAAGCAATACGTTCGACAAATATGACAAACTTGTGTGCCTACAATTGTTGGTTTAATTGAGCGTCTATTCTCATAGTTCAGTCGAATTTGTCGCTTTGCCATACTCCAAGTTTTTCTAAATAGAATCAAGAAAACAATTCATTTGACAGACCTCGTTTTTGTCCAAATCTAACTTCGGCAACATACAATTTTAAGTCAGTCAGAAATGGTTTGCAGGATAAGTATTCGGAAGGACGGTCCTGAAAGGAATGTTGCCTCTACGTAAACCGTTTTAGTGAGATAAATGTTTTGCTGCGTCAGCAACCCTATTACGAATCTCATGAATAGTCACCATTTTCTTCTGTAGCATCGTCCCGAGATATTTGAATTCTTGCGATTACTCCAATTAAGTTATCGAATTGGGCGATTGCTTACAAACCGTCTGTAGCAAACGGAGTAAGGGAACTTCGCATTGATCAGTAAACAGTCCAGGATGGTTTGCTCGGATTTTGTGACAAGGATATTTCCAAAACGAGATCGTTGGCTACGGCCAAGTACAATAGACGGAATCCGTTGTCATTAATTTCGCCGCGGCTGAGAGACACCTTGCAGAGTAATCATTCTTTGGTAGTAATTTGCTTTTTGACAGACTTCATGACCAGTACTCTCGTTCCAAGCCTCCAAATAGATTTGATTCTTTAGGTCTATATTTTTGTTACTGTTATTAGTGAGTAGTCCACTTCACGGCACACTCTGTCCCGACCCCTTGCGTCCGGTACTGGGACCTGATCGAAAAGGTGGCTTGGTTGATTAATTCTTGATTGATATAATTGGTATTTTTTCAGTGAAATAATATTATTTACGTCCAAATAAGGAGTTTAATTGTAAATCGCCACGTCACGACTATTTAATAGTGTCGCGGAATGACCAGCGCGCGTCTCATTACACAAGGTTTAATCCTTTAGTAAACATGGAAATAATGTATCTCAAAAATGAGATGAGATCCAAGAAAATTTTATTAATTATACACGTCTTATTTTGTATTAAGGATCCATAGAAGCCGGATTCCTACACCAATTTAATGGCATTCTGCACATCTTTATATATAACTGACAATTACAATTTTCCGAATGATAACTTCTTATTAATTTTTCTGTCCACAGTAATTGCTTTTGTATTTGGCTATACAATTTAGCTGTTAACTTTTATAAAAATTTGAATTTGGTAATTGCTAGTTAATTAATAAAAACATTTATCTTTAAAGCTATAATTAATACGGGAACAACCCTTCATAATTAATAGCAATGAAGCCTCGTTAAATAATGGCTTATTAATGATTAAACTATAAAGCTAATAAATATGAACTATATTCCAATTTTAAAATCATATAAATACATCTAGCAATTTTTCGGTATTTGGAAAAACCGGGCACGTGAATTTTATGATTTATTTAGAGATACTTATTTAATTCACAAAAATTACATCTTAAAACACAACATGTTTAGAATAACATAAATTTTGCTTATAAAAACAATTAATAGAAAATTGCTGAATCTGCTTTTTTATGGTTTTACTGGCATTAACTTAAGAAAAAAATCAGCTATTGATCGAGCTCCATGTGCGAGTCGGGAAAATTATAAATGTTATAAAGGCATCGACGACATTCTACCAATTAATTAATTAGATCCTACAGAATCAATCATATCCTATCGTTTTATCTACATTCTATATACAATAAACTGTCGTTTGTGCAGATTGGGAAGCGATCTAGAGTCGCTTCCCTATCTGCACAAACTGATCTACTGCTATTCTTCACTATCATATAATATTAATAAATACTTGTAATTTTTTTTTAAACATACATATAAGTATATATTAAAAACTGACAAAAACACTGGTATGCACTTATGACCACACGATATGAGTGAAAACTAAAATAAAATAACATACGCGTATTATATTAAACTACTCTCAAATGAAATATTAAATACCAACTGCAGTATATACTTAAATTATTATTCGTATTATATTAAATTATACTCAAATAAAATATTAATAAAAAATAAAACGTAATTCTTGAAACGAAGCGCTCTACGTCAGACTGTGAACTCAATCGACCGATGCCAAAGGGAGACGAGTTTACCCGCACAGTGAACTCATAACAGAAAAAGAAAGAAGCTCAACCGATCAAGTAGAGTTTACCTGATTCGTAGTCACAGACCCGAGCATGACTGCTCAGTTTCTTTCACTACTCAAAGAAGTGCACATCTTGCGCCTAAAGAAGTTTCACTTCAAAAACTTCTAATATATTTTCGAACCTACTTGCGAATCGACGGAAAATGGACCTTTGTACGCTAAACAGCTATGGCATCATAACAGCATGGCACAAGTATAAAAATGGCAGTACAGTGACAATATCACAATAATGAAAAACAAACAAAAAATTAAGAAAAATAATACTAACTCAATCAATGTAAAAATAGCGTATTTAAATATCATTTTTTAAATATGTTACTGACATATAAAGTGATTTATTGACGTTACGATATTTTTAATAAGTCTATTTATGTAATTGGGTAAGACATCAGCACTTATTTCACTACAGCACTAGCGCCAGTACCGCACAACATAAAAACGTCCATACGAAAAATAATACAGTTTAATCAAGATTTCAAAACTTATATAAATTTAATAACTTCAAAAATTATATTTAAATATATATATATATATATATATATATATATATATATATATATATATATATATATATATTTATATGTATTATGGAAAATAACTAGGAATTCAGTTTTATGAAAAATAATATAACCGCAAGTGAAGTTTCAGTTTTCGAGCGTGCAATATGATAATGCAATAGCATTTGAATTCGATTAAATTAATTCTCTTCACATGATTTTTTCTGAAATTCATCAGCGAAAAGTGTTTCATTAATAATAAGTTTGATGAAGTGCACATTGTGAAACGTTGTGACTTCGAAGATGTTCACTCTGTTCAGATGTTCACTATTTTCCATAAAACTGAACTCCTTGCAAATTATACAAAAAAATTATTTGACGCCAATATTTTCCTGATCTCGACGAGATTAGAAATTTCACTCCTTTTATCTCTCTCTCTCCCTCTCTTTCTCTCTCTCCCTCTCTCTTTACCGTCACTACATGCCTATATTTACAAAATAATTTTAACCGTTAAAGCCTAGCAACTCGCCGAATGAATAATATATTTGTAATATTTTCTAATTTTCTTTTTCCATTGGACCGTCAATAACTGCCCTGGATTGGACGCGTAGCTTAGCAACACCGATCAAGCTATATTTTGCATAGTCACTAAAAAACCTTCAACCGACGGTGAAACGTAGGTAGATTATTGAATATATTACTTAAACGCAGCCGACTTTAATAATGGTATGTAACTCAATCGCGATGTTGTTAACGATACAAACACCAAGACTCGAAAAAACACAATAAGATTTCAAGAAGAATCAAAGAATAGTGAATGTGAAGACATTGCTCGTCTTAAGTACCTTTTAAAACCATAGATGAAAGTCCATAAATGAGAATAAAAACTCGATTTTCTTTCGTCATAATTCCGTATCTACGTTCAATTATGTGATAAAAATTTTAAAAACTTAAACGCGACTGCGTGAAACTAGGATCTTACTGATAAATTTAAAAGGAACACATTACCACTAATGTGTCATTAGTAAAATTATTACTTTAATATTAATGACGTGGGGATAGGCCTAACTGCACGTATGTACTACTCATGATCTCGGTTTGCGTTCTGAAAGGCTCCTTAAACTCCTTATCCTTTCTCGCTGCTTATATTCCTACAAAAGGTCATTCACAATATATGCTGCCAATTTGTGGAATGAGTTATAGCCAGACATACAAAATGCTCCTCCTATATACGCATTTGAGAATCGTCTAAAAAATGATACTTCCGTATTTTTTTAACATACCTAACTTCCTTTTTTCCTTCCATATCCTATTCTGTTCCTGTATTCCATATAATTTGTAGCTTTATGTATATGAGTGTGTGCATATATGTATGTGTGTATGTATGTGTATGAGCATGTGAATATTTATATATATTTTTTTAAACTTTTAATTAATATTTACACAGTCTATTGCAACCTACTACAGTACTGCTCGTATTTATCGTCATACTAGTATTCTGGTTGACTGTAAAATATTGATCTCGTAACAATAAGTACATGTTTATCAATTTGTAGGTTAGAGTTTTTAAATCAATTAATCCAATACTATATATTTACACGGTATGTACACTACTATACTATTTATTTACTTATTTATATCTATATAGAATAAAAGAAAGTCGAGTTAGTTTCACCATTTATAGCTCAAGAACGGCTCGACCGATTTTCATGATCTTTGATTTGTTGGATTTATCTCCGCCCCGAATAGCAGAATAATTATTAAAACATCGAAAAAATTGACGAAAAAAAATTTATGAAGAAAATTAATTTTCCCATACATTTTTTATAGAACGGCTTCTCTGAATATCGAGAACGGACTGACTGATTTCGATGAATATTTTTTTTCGACTCGGCTTCGAGAAGTTTCCTCGCGCAATGGAAAAGTAAGAAAAGCATAAATAATTTAAATAAGTATAAAATGTAATATGTGATAAAGGACAGAAAGAAAAGTATGTCATAAATGATAGATACGGGAAAAAATTACAATTGGTTTTCAACAATTTTTTTCAATTTTCGACCATTATTGCATTTGAATTCGATTAAATTAATTCTCTTCAAATCATTTTTTCTGAAATTCATCAGCGAAAAGTGATTTCAAGTAGTTGAGTTAAGTTTGATAAAGTGCACATTGTGAAACGTTGTGACTTCGAAGATGTTCACTTTGAAAGGTTATGACATGTGTGATTGTGCGCGCATAGATTATTGTTTCATATAATTTTGAATTGAGTGATTAATTTCAAATTATTATTTACAATGCCGCGAGCCAGAAGATCTAATATTTCACAACGAAGCCGTAATGCAATTCGACTTAGAAACAGTGCGAACCAATTCACTTCAGTTAAACAATAAATCGCACGAGAAGAGTGCCGCGTTAGTATGGCCCGATTTCGTGCTTTAAAAATACAAGCGAGGCCATTACATGAAACAGCTCAGTTGACAGAAAAAATCGTCGAACTTATCACACAGATCAACAACGTGATAATCTTCAACCCGCAAGAAGAAGTGATTCAAGTGCTGATTTGAATCGAGCAGCGTTTCAATACGATCGCATAATTGACAAAAGTTCGCGTCGAATTGGCCAAAGTAGGTTGTGTTTGACCATTGCTGTACATTGAAGTTTACTGGAGAAACGCCTGGATTGTGCTGCCTCAGTGGCAAGGTGAAATTGTCGTTATTCCTCCTTCACCACCTGAGCTATTGCATTAAGGGCTTCGTGATGAAACACCAGAATTATGACATTTTCTATCGAACGCAAATCAAAGATACATAATATCAAAGATACAACGGAAGTTTTCAAATGAATTTAATTGAAGCAGTCATTATCGAAAAATGCGGATTCAATCCGACATTTAAGGTAATTAATTTCTGCTTGAGATAGTAAACGTTCATTTCCTTTTAGTGATCATGATTAAGTAATTTTGGCTTCGCCTTCAACTTTATAGATCCAAGGCCAAATTCACCATCGAATAGGATCATTGCAGCCGCTTGAAGCCGTTCAGCATAAATTCACCCAAATTTACTTCATGGGCAACATGAAGGAACAACTTGATCAGTGTCAAACAATCAATACGGCAATGAAAAGAGAAATTCTTCAAGATCTGCCGCAATTACTTCATGAACACCATGCATTGGTTCAGTTGTTCAAAATTGCATTGGATGGTATGACAAGTGATGACTACAAAATCGTGATTAAAGCGGATAAACGACCCGCTAGAACACACGAACGCCAATTCAATGCTCCAACAATAGATGAAGTCGCAATTGCGATTATTGTTGAAAACTTGGGAACCCGCGATATTGTGCTTACACATCACGACACTGGAAAACTGCAACGAATATACGAAACACACTGTTCATACGATGCATTGCAATATCCGCTCATGTTTTGGCAAGGAGACGATGGATATCATTTCAATATCAAAATGATAAATCCATTGAGCGACGA
This sequence comes from Druceiella hillmani, assembly GCA_039881145.1. Classification (NCBI taxonomy): domain Eukaryota; kingdom Metazoa; phylum Arthropoda; class Insecta; order Lepidoptera; family Hepialidae; genus Druceiella; species Druceiella hillmani. The sequence continues at coordinate 24,367,898 of JAYKKI010000016.1, read as the reverse complement.
GTATTGATATCATAATTTTCATTTCAACATGACACTAATTTCACTGATTTCATTTCAGATAAGAAAACTACCAAGAAAGTTAGCTCAATGAATTATTACGCATTCGTCAAAATGCTGATAACTACTTCAGCAATATTGCGTCGACATGTACGGCAAAATCTAAACAGCTCTCCCATTAGAGCTCTCTGTTTACTTTCATTCAAGCCCAATTGCCGAACAAGCCGAAATGAAAAGCAGCGATATGGCATTCAAATTCAAATTTTCAGCATTCAAATTCCCAATACCAACGATGAAATCACGCACTGTCAAGTTGGTCGATATGTGAGCTGTAATGAAGTGATTTGGCGTATATTCTGATTCTCCATTCATGAACGTCATCCCACTGTTGTACATTTGGCGGTACATTTGGAGAATGTTCAACGAGTTTATTTTACCGCATCGAAAATTACTCAACGTGCTGAAACACCTCCAGCCACAACATTGACCAGTTTCTTTGTCAAAGCGATCCATTTGCACGAACGTTGCTCTACACATTATTACACTTGAAATACTTCACCGAAGAAATTTCAATGTCGGAAGCAAAGCAATACCACTCCTGAACATCCGGATGTTCGTTCTACTGATCCTTGATCGCATTTACACAGTTCATGCGAAGAATGACGAATGCTTCTATTTGCACTTGTTGCTGGCGAATGTTCGTGGGCCGACATCATTTGAATCACTTCACAGTGTCAATGGTGTAGTGTGCCCGACGTTTCGTGATGCATGTCAACAGCTCAATTTACTTAAAAACGGTACTCATTGGGACATAACAATCGCTGAAGCAATTGTTTCTGCATCTCCAAATTAGATACGCACATTATGTGCTATCATTATTTCAACATGCTTGCCATCAAATCCATGTGAACTAGAGAACAAGGATGATATGTCAGAACATTTTACATCCAAGTCGTGTCTGTTCAGGGAATCCCCATCTCGAGGTGAATGAGGAGATACATAACCAGGCTTTGCTTTTGATCGAAGATATATGATACCTTATGTGCGGCATTTTGTTAGTCAAGTTAGGAATGCCAACGCCAAATCGTGGAATGAACGACGCTTTCAATCAAAAATTTAAACGTAAACTTAAATATGATCGAGATGCGTTGAACCAAGCAGTTCCAACGAATATACCATTGTTAAACCCCAACATAAAGAAGTATACGACACGTTAATGAAGGCAATTAATGATAGAAATAGTGGCTTATTTTTCCTCAATACGTCCCGTGGGACTGATAAAATATTCCCTCATGTCATTGGTATTGGTTACTGTTAATGCGAGATGCAAAATTGATGTAGCAGTTGCTTCTTCTCGAATAGCGTTCAATTTGCTAGAACGTTGAAATTGCCATTAAACCTTCAATCGAATGAAAAACCGATATGCAACGTTGCAAAACACTCAGCAATGACCAAAGCTTTGGTAGTAAGTAAAATCATCATCTGAGATGAATTCACAATGGCACACAAACGCGCATTGGAAGCCTTCAATCGAGCTATGAAAGATTTGCGGAGTGACTCGACTTTTGGAGGCGCAATGATTCTATGATTATCTGGCGATTTCCGCCAAATACTACCAGTTATACAAAGATCTAATGATTATCTGGCGATTTCCGCCAAATACTACCAGTCATACAAAGATCGACCGCTACCCATGAAATAAACGTTTGCCTCAAATCATCCACTCTGTGGCGCTATATGAAGAAATTTCAGCTGACGATAAACGTGCGAGTTGCATTGCTAAACGATCCATCTGCCTAAGATTTCTCCAAGCAATTGTTGACTATCGGTAATGGCCGTGTTCCTGTCGACGAATCGAACGGATTGATTTCGTTTCCGTTGAATTTTTGCAATTTCGTCTCAACGAAGGACGAGCTCATCAACAAAGTGTTCCAGAACATCATTAATAACCACAAGAATCACAATTTGCTGAGTAGACGAGCAATTCTTGCGGCAAAGAACAAACATGTGGATCACTTAAACTTCACAATTTAAAATCAAATCGTTGATCCACTGCATTCCTTCAAACCTACCGATTACGATACAAACGAAGACAAAGCAACCAACCATCCAACTGAATTTTTAAACTCATTGGATGTGCCTGATTTGCCACCGCATAATTTACAACTGAAGGTTGGCTCGGTAGTCACGAGCGATATTCACGCGACGATACTCAAAGGAAAGTTCAAAGGTGGGGAAGTTCTCATTCCAAGAATTCCGATCATCCCTACTGATTCTATACGAGTTTAAATGAATTCAATTTCCGATTCGTCTTGCATTCACCATAACGATCAACAAATCGCAAGGCCAATCATTCAGTGTTTGTGGCCTGAATCTCGAAAATGAAGGTTTCTTTCCTGGTCAATTGTATGTAGCATATTCACGTGTCCGCAAACCATCCGCTTTTTTCGTTCTCACGCCTGACAACAAAACGAAAAACGTCGTATATCACAAGATGCTTCAATGAATGCAATCGACCCGAGTGCAACCTTGAATGGGTTTATAAATGGGAAAATAGTTTAAGAAAAAGTGCAACAATGCTACATGAATCATTTCGATTCGCTTCGAGATAGCAAATGCCTTGCTCCCACGTGAATTACATTTACCTCAATGTAATTAAAATAATTTTCATTTTGATTTTTGTACATTTATTGAACTTCATTCACTTTGCGTATTCATTTTATCTTTTTTAAATATCACTTGAAAAAACTAAATATTTCTTTATTTATTTATTTTAAAACTTAAAAGGTTGATAGTGCTTCCAGTAAATACTTAAGCAAAAATCAGGGCTCGAACTATTGAGGATTACAATCAGACTTTCGTACGGGCAGAAGTCACATGAAATTTTCATAGTCGTACAGAACAATCTGGTACAAAAATGACAGCAATGAATTAGCAATATAACCTATTGACTTTTTAAATACAGAAAGGTCTATGTGCAATTCTCTGCTCACTTTCAGAGAGTTACTTCCGTCCTGTCCAAAATAAGAAGATGTCAACCATAATTTTTAAACTTGAGAAATTGAATCAATCCTTTCTATATTTCATCCAACGTAATTATGTAAATCGCCTCTTATGGTGATTATGTGACTGAGTTCCTTTCCTATTTACTGCTAAAGTTTTTAACAAAATGTTAATAGACTTTGTATTATAAAGTTTTCAGGAAGACCGCATGACAAATCCAATAATACTAAATGGAGCCATTCATAACCACCGGGAGGTCCTCAACATTAAAAAGATTGAAACCTGCCAATGAATACTTAAATATTATCTGTACTTGGGAAGAGCATTGCAAGTCATCGCTACGCACTTGCTTGTATTAGCGTGAAGCTTGTTGCTCAGACTTCATTGTAAGATACTTAAGAGCAGGTTATTTATTATTCAGAAAATAAATTATACAGAAAATAAGCAAGATCTAGAAACCACTATTCTAACTCACGCCATTCCATCCTTATATATATATATATATATATATATATATATATATACATATAAATATATATATATATATATATATATGTGTGTGTGTGTGTGTCTGTTAGCGTGTGTGTGTGTGTGTGTGTGTGTGAGCGTGTGTGTGTGTGTGTGCGTGTGTGTGTGTATGCATACACAAACTGTCATTTCATTGTCGTATATACTTTTTTTCAAATAATATATTGACGTAGCTATTACCATTTATTTTAACTCATAAATAATTTTTGCGATCTGATTTCGTTTCCGAATACTGGCATGTAGCAATGTACACCGTGGATTTTTTTTTGTAAAGGTTTATTTAATCTACTACATCTTTGGGTATAATTTTGATGTAACTTAAAAATATAACTCAAAAATGCTTGCATCATACTTCAGCCCCATTTGCTTAAATATTATTATTACTCACTACCCGCACCTTTCTAAAAAGATTTAAATGCCTTATTTCCCTCTGTACACTATAAGCTATACGAGTACGAGATCAATGTTAATCGGTTAAGCCTACTCTGCACTGAATCCTGAAAAACAAAGAAACAAAACTTCATAAAACATGACATGATGAAGCTTGTTACTCAGATTCCATTACAAGACACTACTGATAGATTATCTGTCATTAAAAGAAAAAGATAGATAGGTGCCTGGTACCCTGGCTTTTGTCATAGTTAATTACCTAACTTATTTAATTTCATTTATTTATACACCTTCATAAGCTTTTATCTTTTATAATTTAAATACGACATTAAATTTATAATTAAATTTCGCCCACCACTAGATTAAACATTTTATTACCATTCACCATCGTCGTTAGAGAGTAGGCTCCTTGAATCCACATTTTTAATTTAAAAAAACAAACCATTTTCATAAAGATCCAATTATATTAGTTTGATACAAAAGTTTAAACATAATTGTTTACTTAAAAACACTTTAGATTAAAAAATTATTAATGTTTACTTGAGAAATACTTTGATTATAAAATGTAAAACAAACATATTGACTGTAAAATTTTAGTAGCAGTTAAAGAAGAATCAATATTTGGATGAAATACTAAAATATTGAATGTTGCACTTTTATGACAGTTTCTATATTATATCAAAAATATTATTTACAGTTCTAACAAAAATATAATCTGTGAAAAAATTTAAAAAATTTTCATAAATTGCATATTAAAAATAGATAATTATCAAGTGGGGAACACTTTAAATATTTATGAAAAATCGGCTTTTCAATAATTAACGTTCAGATTACGAAAAAAAATTACAAATTATACGAGAAATTTTTACAATGCGGCATTGATGTGAAGCATCTAATGGCGATTTTGAATGAGAGTTAAAATGTTCTCATATTGTCCGCTTTTTCCAACTCAATTCGCGATTCGGTCAGCGTCGTGTGTTTTTGGCTCTTTTCGACTTACTTCATGTCTTATCTGGATTCACTACAACTGGAAAAGAGAAATCTCAAATAGAATATGATGCTATTATGACAAAATGATTTGAAGTTAAACACAAAATAATATAATAAATGCAAAAGCTAGATTATATCTTTATTAGTTTTGATTGTATTTGGTTTGATGTCTCGATTCTTCAATTTATCACCGGGAAATTTGACAGTAAATAATATATATTATGGAAATTAACTTTTGTTACCATTTATTTTGAAAAACTAATACCCCGTCAGAAAAACTACGGGCAACAGGTAGCTAGAAACAATTGTGGATATATATATATATATATATATATATATATATATATATATAATTATATATGAAGACGACATTTTTTTATTTTCCTTTAAATTGATGAAAAGAGGTTTTAAGGTAGAAAATAATGATAGGCCCCCAATAACAATAAGGAAAAAGAGAAAAAAGGCCCCCAATAATTATATATTCTACTAATTGAATTATTAACCACTTATTTCACTGATTGTTGAACACCCTAGAGTGGTGGCTAGGGTTAAAATTTGTATAGACGAAACAATACAATAAATAGAGGCAATCAACGAAACAAATTATCGAGCGGAAGACCTCGTGATCGGTGGCCAGTTAACATCATAAAAACTTACAAATTTGATTTTGTAATCGAATATAAAGCTTTCCTCAATAATTAAAATTATTTTACGATAATTAATTGGTAAATTAATTTTTAGATAACTACAGCATCGTTTATGATGTATAGTTTAATCTTAAACATTAATTTCATAAAAAAATTATCTGACAAAAATCCGTGTGCACAGGTTTAAGTCACAGAGCAATACTTTATTCGAACCACAAACAGTTAATAGGCAGTGAGTGTTCGCGAATCCCCTACTAGTCCCAAAACATCACAAGTTATGACATATTAACTTTCAATAATAGCCGTACATTTTGGAACGTCCACACCGACAAACGTTCTGTGAGACGAACGTCATCCGCGTTTCATTTCTTAAGTCTGAATTCTCAAGTTTGACATGAAATTTGCTACAAATGATTACACAATGCTTCGTAGAACTTAATCTATGACTATATTCACAAATTAATTTCTCAGGTCTGACATAAATTATACCATAAATAGTTTCACACCGCTTCGTAGAAGATCTGCTTCAATAAAAAAGTACATTGTTACATACTCGTAAATATCGAATAAACACCACAATCAAAGTAAACTCCATTAACACCATAGATCACTCAACAAATACCGATGTATATTGATAACGCACAAATCGTGACATTAAACGGGCACATTTGATCAATCGCCACTTAGGGCCACTTCACTCTTACAACGTTTACCATAAACACGACACCGCACGTATCCAGGCCACATATTGTAATACCTAGGTACCGCTAGAGACGCTTGAATAATTTAGACATCGATGTCTTAAGAACGTACCTATGAGTTGTTGGGTCCTCGCATCCTTCAATATTTAGTATCGATCCTGGTTTTATGTTTAAACACTGGATTTGCTTGCGGCTTTCCTCCCATTCATAAACACGTATAGTCGATAAAAGCATATAATAGAGTTGTAATGAATATATCATTTCATATGTAAAATCTAAATAGAAACTTTCAACATATCATTGTCGAAATAAATATTAAACGCTTTGGCTTAAAGATATATTTAAAAACTTCGTCGGTAACTGAGAGTATAGCTATGTACTTTTTCTTTTATAACTTTACCTAGTTTGAATTCGAAGTTACATCAAAATATTTCCAGTTGACGATACATAGTGAAATGAAGAACCCTCATGATTTCATCCATCCATTCGAAAAATCGGAAAATCTGCAAAAATTCTAGACACTAGCATTTAATTAGAACTTTCAAACAAAATTATTTCAGTTAGCTTGCATCAGCAACTTTAAGATATATAGACTACTAGGGAAACCCACGTTGTGCGTATGCGCATTTAGCCTGTAAATTTTATAATTTAAAGTAGAAAAAATTTAAAACGCAAAAATACAAAGAGAATACATAAAAATAACTATCATCATTCGCTTTTTCATTTCGCTTTCGCAAAATATTTTATTTCCTTTTATAAACATTTTGTGTAAAATTCTACTTCCATATGCTGAATTATTTAGCGTCTGATGTTCAAAATCTTTTCTTCGAATATATTTTGCTTTCGCCGAAACAAAAAATTAAAGATCTATCATACTAAAACAAAAATTCTATTAAAGTCTTTTAGCGGATTCAAATATTTTAACCAAATTTGAAAGATATGCTTGTATATGTCGCACTGTCACGTTAATAATACAAAATTATTAAAAAAAACTTAGATAATAAAAACAAATATTTAAACGTGTCATAGTTATTTTTCGAGATTCGCGAAGATGTAACCGGTTTTTCCATTTCGGGAAATCAACAATATAAAGGAATTTCTGTATGTAACTTAATATTGTTATTAACGTAATAATATTGCAAAAGGTTATAGCAAAATAATCAAAGCTCATCTTTTTTATTACTCTGCTATCCTATAAAATAAAATACTGTAAACTCTGTATTTATAAAAGAAAGTTGAAATTTAGAAATTGTTCAGTAACATCAATAAAAAATTGATTCCAATTCTAAAATTATTTAATCTTTAAATATTTCATTACCCTTTTTTTCCGAAATGCTAATTGTAAAGAGACAGAAAATAAATGTTTTCATTTTCTCGCAATATTTTTCAGAAGCATCAAAGTAAAGCATCACAATACCATTTTATGTAAGATATTTGCCATCATATTAAACAATACAAAAAAGTATGCACCAACATTAATGCTGTATCATTTTAAAACAAGGAATTTTCAAAAAAATGAACCTATCACAAACTGAAGATCATAAGTATTCATCTTAACCTAGTGCAAAAGACAAATGAATTCGTTGAAAATAATGATTTTATTTTTTTTTGTAGTATTTCTAATTGAAAAGTCAAAAATTAAAATCTATTGGCTACAATATCTGTGACCATTCGGAGTTAATGTAAAACTATATAGCTCTCCTTACAAGAGCCCTTCAAAGGCCACTGTTCACTATCGGCGGAACTATCGGCGGAACAGTTTCCCAACCAAAGAACACAATAGAGCAAAGTAAAAGTTACTTTACTCCCATCCTACAATAAATATGTTCTTGAATAAAATGTCTACTTTTATCCCAAGTCCGGTTTTTTCTTTTGTATCTTTTTTAAAAGTACAGTTCCTTTTGTACTGACAGAAAACCACGACATGAATGTCAACCAGCATGAAGCGTTTCATCGATACGTGACGCTAACTTAATATTATTTATCACTCAATTTAGACAATTATTTGCAAGAATATTTATAAAGAACGGGCAATATTGTGCATGGTATTTGGTCACTATCATTTCACGTTCGATAAGATATAGAATTTTATTGCAATACAATTACTTCAGTTCAATTTGACCATATAACTTTAAAGGTAAGAGCAACAGTTATGTAAAAAATATCTATCAAGTAAAAAGAAAAAGGTATATAATCCACGAAATCCACATAATATACACCATAATTTCTGAAAATTACTGACATAGCAATAAATTAATAGTGATTGATTTGATAACAATTTAACAGTAGTTGTATCATTTTGAATTAATTATCATCACAATATTTTCGAGCCCACTACGATTCTTTGAAATATTTTGCTAAAGATGAAAGGACATTACTTTTTCGGCCATAAAAAACTTGCCTACGTTTCTGAGTGTATGTTTACGCACATTAGTGTTGTATATTACATTGAAACTTATGCATAGTTTTATATACTCTAAAAATAATAATTGTTTTTAACACGCCTCTCATAGCACGTTAAGTCCTATGTATTTGATAGTATTTGCCCACTCGTTACAGCTCAAACGTTACTTACCTTCACTACTAATTAAATTTTGTATCCAGTGTCATACATCAGTGTCATATCTAGTGTCATATGCATTAACTAGTGGTAAAGGTATCCATTCTATATTTGTATTTTCTCTGACTGTAATTGCTTTATAATCTGTAAACTACTGGCTTCGATAGCCGATTATTCACATAGATTAGTATTTTTAATCGATTATGAAAAAGGAGGAGGTCATCAATTCGACTGTATTTTTTTGTGGACATGCCTCATATCTCCGGCCTTTCTCAATTATTTTAATGAGTTTTCTTTATTTGAAAGGATATACTCCCAGTATGTTCTTATGAAGATTTGGTTATAATCTGACTATGGAAATTAAGGGTATGTCATAGAAATCCTCAACATCATAGATCGACACAGTTACCGTGGTCGGGTTTGGGTAATATAGCTCCAACCAATCTGCATGTTTCTTTCTTCGTTTTGGAAAAGTATACTCCTAGTATAATTTCATGAAAATTTGGTTAAAATCTCATCAAGGCAATTGAAGATATTCCAGAGATTTCCTTAACATTGTACAACAGCACAGATGCCGTGATCAAGTTTAGATGATAGGGGTCTAAGGACCAACACTAATAAGGGTGCACATGACTAATTTGCTCTCTGGCGAAGTGAGACTTGCAAATTGCATTTAAATTAATATCGTGAACCTCAAGCAGAGACTCTGTCACCGACCCGCGGTTTCCAAATTTACAGTCCTGTTGCTGCGGGGATACTGCTTGCCTAAACCGTGAGACTTGTGGATTTGCTGTTTTTAAAATAGAATTATGAGTGTCAAGCAAAAATTTTGTCATCAAACTTTGAATTCCAACTCATCAGTCCTAATACTGCAGAGTTACTGCCTGCCTAAGCCGTGAGGCTTGAGAATTTTCCATTTTAAAAATAGTATTGTGGATCTCAAGCATTAAACTCCGGTTTCCAACTCCTCTATCCTCATGCTGCAGAAGTACTGCCTAAACCGTAAAATTTAAGAATCTGCTGTTTTTAAATTATCTTTTAGGTCTCAAGCAGAGACTCTACCGCTAAACTTCAGATTCCAGCTCCTTAGTCTTGACGCTCTGAAGGTACTGCCTGCTTAAATCGTGAGACCCAAGTATCTGCTGTTTTTAAATTAATATTGTGAGTCTCAAGTAAAGACTGTACCATTAAACTCTGGATTCAAATTCCTTTAGCCTGATGATACCGTGGTATGACTTGTTTTGTGTATGTTAGCTCATATCTCTGATATTAATGAATCAATTTGGATGATACATTTTTTTTAATGACCCCAGTGTAGTATCACATAAAATTGGTCAGAAGTCGACCATGAAAATTGAAAATACTACATAGAATTCCTCAACAACAAATAGCACAGGTGTCGTGATAGAGTTTGTATGACATAGATCTAATTATAATCTAATAATAAAGTCTCCAAGTTATTTCAGTTAGAACTTTTATGGTACAAAATACTGTTAGAGATTTTGTGTTTTGAGTGCTGGAATCAGTACCAAGTGAAATATGACACTCATCTATGTGCATGCGTGCGAACATGCGTGCGTGCGTGTGTGCGTGAGTGCGTGCGTGCGTGTGTGCGAGCGCGCGGACGCTCGGTCACGCTCGGCCGCACCTGCTATCATGCGTGTGTGCGTGGCCGATTCCAAACGTTCATTTATGAAGTAGGTACCCACTATGACAGTAAATTTCGAAACTCCCCCTGCACATAGTTGGAATAAGAGGAATATAAAGTCAGCTACTTGAAAATGTAAAAAATTTCAGGAATCTTTTAAAAACATTAAACCCCTTAGAAACAAACTGTAATTTAGTGGAGATCCTGAAGGGGGTGGCCCCTTGTTCCCGTGTGGGTGCTAAAAGTTCTTATGGTAATTACCTATTAAAAACCTATCATGCATGAGTGGAACTCCCACTACATACGAGGGTTCCGTACACATTTAGGTATTTGTAAAAATGTAATGTTTCATAATATTCCTATTAAACTATTAAAAAAATTATAATTTTTAGAACGATAATATATTGCTACTATAACTTTCACAGAATATATGATAATATATGATATATATACATAAATGGCCATATTTTTTTATTTCGTTGACTTAGAACCTTGATTTTTTACAGGTTCAAAGGACCGTAGACCTAAAGATTTTATATTAATTTCAACTTGATACTTTCACGTGATCCTGAGAAAAGGGGCCTTGACAGACAGACAAGAATCCTTCGGTTTCTTTTGTGATAGAGAACCCGAAAAACAAGTGATTCCGATTACCTGTACTTTTCACGAGTGAAGTCTAATTGAAAAATGAAGACAATAATAAGAGCAATATATAGAGTGTAAATAAATAAAGTCTGATGTCTATGCATAGGCTTAAAAAGTATTTGCCGAGAACAAGTATTGAACGAGAGAGTTATATTACAAATATATTCGTAATTTTAAATAGTATATTTTAAAGAGTAAGAGTATATTTTAAACGTAATATAACGCTTTATATTGATAAGTGCTGATTTTTAGACCGAACATATAATTAATTTTAAAGATGTAGTGTCCCGTAGTAAAAAAAGAACACTTACAGTTTCGTCAGATCAGTCCTTTAAAATAAATTTGACGTTTCATTGCCATTTTTTTATTTTAAGCCCCCTTCAACGAAAAGTTAAACTCCAAAGCGATAATCAATGTGCACCCTTCATTCCCTCCCAACCCTCTGGAAAAATTCTAAATAAAATTACTTGAGTAAAACTTTCCATTGAAATGTTTCCTGATAACGTTCTTCAACTACGTAACTGTACGTATATTTAGTTACGTAGGTTCTTAAAATACCATCTCGATTTATAAGCTATATAGGTACTTGAAATTACTTTGAAATATCGATGTGAGGTATACATTTTAAGCGACAACACTAAAACCGTTACGTTTCACGAGACATCGATCGGCATACTGTAGAACGTAATTAGAGCGACTCCACTCGACCAAATTACCGACTCGAAATAGAATATTATATCGGAACAGCCCATTCGGAAGGAGACCGTACAATTGTATCAATTTCAATAAACGCAACGCCTGCCTGCGTCTGCCTCATAAAGCGATGTTCATTATTAAATTCAGTTCTCGCAGATCGTATCACAATTTTTTTAGAAATTGCGATTGTGACTTGGTAAACAATGGCGATATTGACGAATTGCTTACCGCCTCGCTAATATCGAGATACGGTCATTTCAATAAATGTGTTTTAAAATTCGTGTTTACCGCTGAAGTCTATGTTATTGTTGATTGTATCGCAAATTTTCCAAAGTGCAATTGCGATGTAAGAAATTATGACAAATGTAAATTATATTAATGTGTTTTTTAGAATATTCATGATAGGACATCAGTTATTATGATAATTAAGATATATGAAGTCAGTATTGCATTATGTTCAGACGTTCATTAACTACATATCTCGCTTTTCATTAACTACACAGTTTATGAAAATGAATCTTTCTTCCCTGTCAAAATCAAAAATTACCATCACGCCATTTATTTAATACATAAAAACTGACTACCGAACGAATATTTTTAAGCTGCATGTACATTTTAATTTAGCAAACATTACTCCAACAGACACAATAAGATCACTTAGACATAAATAAATGTAAAACATATTATCACTTTGGTGGGTGCACAGACTGCTATGAACTATGCTTTTGTGTTAGACAGGGCCACAATCTGCTGTGACTGACTGGAACTGTGTGCAGTCAACGAAACTTTCAACATAACACAAGTAACGGTTTCCTGTAACTGTCTTGGATGGTGTTGGTTTGTTTTTTGGTCTTAATGCCATGTTGAAAGGTGACGGACTCTGTTCTTATGTTTGGTGAATACAAGCTCTGACTTGACTAGGATTCAATGGCGTGTCCTCTCTACCAAACTCGCGGTCTTGCTGTTTCTGCCAATTTTATGTGTTGTTTTACCTCGCACCTTGATTCTGTTAGATTTAAGTGAAGATAATTTTTTTTAATGGTGTTTTCCAGGAACACTGCTTTAACTCTTTGTTATTGTTCTCGAATTTGGTAGTGAAAATTGGTACCCTTTTGTATTTTCGCAATATCCGACAAAGGTTGCCTTCCTTGCTCTGGAATTCTATTTTCTTATCTTCTCTTTTGGAAGATAAACCATTGCTTCACACCCTAATACTCTGAGATAACTGTTGTTTGATTCCTTTTCAATCATACCTCCTCAGGAATTTTATATTTCAGGGCACGTGTCGAATTTCCATTAATGAGATATTCACTGCTTCAATTCAATCCTGCTTTGGGAGATTGGCTTCAAACAGTAGGAGCATTGACTTTTCAATTAGTGAGGTTCAATCTTTTGGCTACTCTATTTTATCCTAACATGAAGGGAGTAGTCATCTAATGTATAATTTCAGCTCTTTTTGTGAATTTGGAAAATTCTTTGTTTGAATATTTGAGCCAGTTTTCTATGCGGAAATATTTAATTCTACTCTTTAATTGATTTTGGTTTACTTGGTTTTTTAATTCTTTTAATTTTTTTAGTACTTCCAACTTTCTCTGCAGAAGGTAAACAAAACATTTTCTTGATTTTAATCTATTTTTAAAAAATCATAATGAAAATATAAGTCGAACGCACCCTACGCTTTTTTTGCATTAAAGTTAATTTTCTTGGCATCACAGACGCTCTTGACCAAAATCTTTATATTTAAAGAAAATTATTTATTTTTTAATTCATATTGTTTCTTGTTAGTTTTTTAAACTATTATTTAACTTTTTTAGTCTTTTTTAAGCCAAAAAATGATATTTTTAAATTATTGTATCGTCCTCGAGTCTTCACATAAGCGAAACACTTTAAATAATTCAGACGTCTGAAAGTGAGAGAAAATTTAATTGAAATATATTTAATTTATTTCTAGCAAATCATTGCCAGATATACACATAAACCAGTTTCAAAGTTATAACTCTTCTGGGCATGTCCTATCAATTTTGATGACCTCTCAGTTACCAAGTGAATGAATAAATGACAAAAATTTCATTTTTTATATTAAATATCTTGAAAACTACTATAGATATGAACTTAACATTTGGATTACATTATAATCAAATATTTATCTGTTTACATGTTGTCAATCAGACTTACAATATTAGCCAGAGCTAAATTATAGTGGTTCAAAATCGCTACGTTGCACTTAACGGTGCGGTATGCGATATTGTGACTTTGAATTGGGTTATTTGGTACGCTTAACTTTTGATGACATTTTCCTGGTTATATTTCTTTCAATCGACATTTTTAAAAATAATATAAAACACAATTATATGATACAACTTCTTCATTCAATGACATACTTAATTAATAAAAAAGTGGTCAAGAAGGACCTAAATAGTACATACATTAATAATAAAATTAAGTGTAAATGTCTAAAATACGTTACCTGGAAAAAGCATGCTTGGTAATGGTAAGGGTGCTTTCTCTATTTAAAACGTTAACTGAAGAATACAATTTTAATGTGAATTAATATATCACTTCAAAGAAAATTATCCTGTAATCGAAAGACTTTTATGAAATTAAATGATAAAACTACCTGTTACTATGATAAAACTACCCGACAAAAGTAAAGAATTCGCATAAATAAATCTTTTTTTTTTCAAAAATGTAAATAATATCCTGGATTTGTACTGAGGAAATAAATTTATTTGAAATATCGAGTATATTTTTATTTGTCACATAACATTTTATAAAATCAAAAGTAAAACGGAAACAAACTAGACTTCATATTTGTACATAATACGTACTGCTTGAACCCAAAATTAATATGGGTATAATTTAATTCGCCAAAAAATTGGAATCGAAACAGTTCTATCTAATGGACGATAATACGGTGATGCGACGTGAGAGAACATCAAGTGGGTCGGTTTTAGACAATTACTTTATGAAATCAACTTATCTCAGAACAACCTGAGATAAGTTGAGTTCATAAAGAAACGACAATACCCGAGAAACTGTAATTTATGTTTAATATTATACTTACAATGTAATATATATTAAATAAAATTGGTAGTGTGTGTGCCTATATTCCACTCCGCAACCAAAACTACATATCGCTGACGAATGGCATTTGTGCGTGGTAGTAGCCTCAACCCTTCCATCGTGCACTATGGTGATTGCACGTCGATAACTATAAGGGTTTGGAATATGTAGGGGTTGAAAATAGTCGACCTCGAAAATGTGTAACTTCCAGTATGAAAGTGCCAGTTGTTTTTCTAGAAATTTTCGTTGTCCTCGTACTTTTTCTTCACACCCGCAACCTATTCTCATTACTTTTAACATTGATATTACATTACAATTTTAAAAATATATATGAATAAAATTATTTAATACACACACACACACACACACACATATATATTTATATATATATAAATATATATATATATATATATATATACCTATATATATATATATATATATATATATAAGAAAAACATTCATGTTTGTCATTACTTTAATAAAAATAAAACACACCCTTACATATAAAAGTTTAAACGTCTGTGAGTACTTAAATGTATGCGTAAGCTTCCTCGAACAAATTCTAACCATACTTCTTTTATTAAGGGTAAGTGTAACAAGTCTTTTCTATTAAGCGAAGGTAGTGAAAGTGAAAAATGTCATGTTTTATCAAGTTTTACTTGAAAACCATATAAAATATTTTTTTTGGCATAAAAACTATCCCCCAATCTAACTTGAAAAATTTGTTTCAGAAATATTCAAAACTATCTAAAACACCATTTTACACCTTTTTTGTGAAATAGGCGAAGAAATGAAATATCACCCTCTGCCGTTCCATATAAACGATTTCAGGACCTGCAATTTTGTTACGAGAAAGTGCGGAACAAATACGTAGAAAAATTTGCGGCAGAATCCGCGTTCATGTCCGCTCAAGGTCAGGACCTTGCGCTCGTTTCCCTAGTGCTTATATAAAGTACCGAACTAAAAGCCCCGTAACGGAAAACGGAACCAACACGTAAATATAATAGCTACATAGCCCGACATCACCGAGGTGAACCTGAAAACACATAGACCGAGGCGCAAGGGTACAATTTCAAGTATCACTCATTCATATATCTATATGAATATATTTACACGTCCCAAACAAATTCAACGTAATTGCATAGATAAAGTTTCATTTTTTGAGTTCGAAATTGACGAAGCAAGGATTCCTTAGAGGAGACTTCGTGATCCGCCCGTCTGTCTTTCTATGTGTGTCGCGGGTATTTTTCTCAGAAATTACACCTGCTATCAACTTCGTAATTTGCATAGTTAAGTTATTTTCACTTATCTAAAATGTAATTCTATGATTATAAATTTTTATTAGTTCAGAAATTATATTGGGGATATATCGCAAAGAGCTGTAAAACATAAAATTTCGCAAACGAATTTCATAACAATAAAACCTACTTAATGCTAATCGAAACATGAAATAGGGTTATCTATATCTCTTGTAATTGTTGTTAACTGAAATAATAGAATTCCATTTGTTTCATTCAATTGGTGATGCAAATTAAAGGAAATAATTTTAATTGGAAGAAATTCCTTGCGCCATACTCAGTTGTTAATGCTAGTTAACAGAAATAATTATAATTGAAAGAAATCAAATATGTTATACTCAATTGTTGATGCAAGTTAAGAAAAATAATTCTAATTGAAAGAAATTTCCTATGTTATACACAATTATTGCTGCAAGTTAACGGGAATAATTGTAATTGAAAGAAATTCGATATATTATAATCAATTGTTGCTGCAAGTTAAATGATATAATTTTAATTGAAAGAAATTTCATATGTTATACTCAAACAAATTTACACTAAGGTATTAAAATCTAGAAAGTGAGAAATAAATTGAACGTCACTTTGAAACTTAAAATTGCACGAAATTGGCTTTAAAAAACGTTAAAAAGAACTTCAATTTAATTTTAAAAGAATCTATCTAATAACATCCCACTTATTGGAATAAACGAAAAAATATTTTGCCACCATTTTACCCATATGGGTAGTCATGATATTCTTTTTACAGGTTATTACATATTAACCGAAATCTCCTTCTGAAGCATCTATTTACAAAATTTCACACGTATATGTCTAAAACTATAGAAACCGTCAGGCTGCGACAAATATCTGGACATGATAAAGTTATAAAATCCTTCTTTCATTACGTAAACTTAAAAATTTTGCTTAAGGGACCTCAATATTTTTTTATATATCCAATAATATCCGGTTCGGTGAAATACGCAAAAAAAATAGTTTTCGGCCCCGTTCTGGACAGTTACATAGAGAGGTAACTTATTTATTATTAGAGCAAACTAATTTATGTAGTTTGCTGTGTATTAATTAAAATCTGTATCTAGAGTACCCACTAAAAACTACCAATCTGGGACAGACAAATGGGTAGATATGACGAAATTATAAAAATCCTTAATTTTTCCACAAAACCCTAAAAAGTTCCCATGGACCCTTATTTATTCTATATATATATATATATATATACATATATATATATATATATATATATATATATATATATATATATATATATATATGTATATAATTGTTTAATTACGTGATATCGAATATAGGTATTATTTATCAGTGATTTTGACATCAGAAAAGATGATCAAATTGTTGTAGAACTTGTAGCCTCAGGGTACCATACGGCGATGTCATGTTATCGTCAAACTTAAGTAGTTTCCAAATGCAACAAAAACGGAAATTGAAAAAACCAAGAAATTTAGTACATCACTCCAACATTTAGTACGTAATAATTCCACATAAAATGATGTATGACAATTTTTGTTGTTCATGTTTTCCTTTATTTATGCTAAGAGTTATTCGTGCTGACCTTCGTACTGAATTTCAAGAATCTACGTCAACGGGAAATATTCTTAGTAGTTTTAATAAGTGATATTTGAAAGGCTGTATATTTTCTCTTATCCTCCCATGATGCTGGGATCATAGACCCAAAAAAAAAATTAATTTTGTAGAAATTAATTTTGTATTAATTAATTATTAACAATTAAATGAAACTACATGATATAGTATTATTTCTACTTTCTTTAAGCTCTTTACCACGACTTAGTTTTCGTTGTATTACAATATCTTCAGGTGGACTATTAGCAAAGATTAATCTTTACTAATAGCCCACCTGAAGATGTAATGCAACGAAACTAAAGTTCTTTACCTAGGTCGTGGTAAAGAACTTAAAGAAAGTAGGAATAATACTACACCACGTAGTTTCATTTAATTCATAGAATTTGTCTTACTCACACTAGTCATTATTTTAATTTCAACTTCGTACCTCTGGCTGTTCTTGACGTCAAAAGTTGAAAGATAGAGAGATCTTCAACAAAATTATCCTTTAAGAGTTCGTTTATTTGTTCTGAGGCGCGGAAAACTATTAAACACTCGCAGAGATGAGACTTACAAGAGTCGCGTGTCGCTATATCCCACTTCCCTTATGTTATTTCCAACACACATTTCCATGACTTCCTGTAGGGACTAACTGAATGAACTGGTTAGATTTTAAAACATATACATAATATATAAACGTTGCTTCAAGATATTATATTATACAGACACACAATAATATTTCAAAACAAACTTAAGACATGGTTTTAGCTTGTAAGTAAGTAAGCAATGATATGAAATTATACATACATATTCAAATATTGAATAGTACACGGTTAGAAGGATGAGACATCGAGCGTAGAATACACGTACAAAAAAGATATTCTTGTAATCATTAATGATATTAAGTTTATATTATAATCGAGTGAGTACGATATATGTGTGTATTGTATTGGATTGTTATAAGGCAAATCGTATTAGCTCACTGCTCACAGACAATGGCGGATGTAATTCTTACCATATATAAGTCTTACCACGCCTTCTAATACAGCGCAAGTGTGAGAAACACAACTAAGTATTGCTATTTTACTATTATTATCTTACTCTTGCCTTCTAGGCAATTCGAAATAAATCGGAAATAAATCATAAAAAATTAAATTAAACATTATTTGTATGCACTCACAAATGAAATACATTTTCCAGAACTTAATACACTTTTTCATAATGCGGAAAGACATTTTGATAGATGTTTCCGTAAAATAAGACAGTGGTAACAGCAACTACACACTACGAGTCGCACTCCACGCTAATGACAGCTAAGTAAAGTTGAATCTTTCGCGAACGACGTTTAAAGCGCTAATGGCATGACTATATACTCGTAATATAACCTTTATGGCGTTATCTTTTTATACAGACTCGTATTTGAGTTTATAATATGAACGTTTGAGCATATATTCCATTTTTAAATTTTTAAATGTCCTATTTTTTTTTACTTTTTAGTTTATAGAATGCACAGACCAGTAAATGGTATAATTGTTAATATCAAGACAAGCCTGTCCGTGTATTGACAAATTTATCACATATTTATTTTTAGTAAGCGCGGATGTGATAACTTAAAAGACTATTACTGCAAATAGTAATCAGAAGCGAGAACAATGAAATACTGCTTGTATATGATCATCTGTTGGCTATCTTATGGACATAGACTGGATTATGTTACTACTCCCGGCCCAAATTTTCATCAATATTCGATCAGACTATGATTTTTAATATAAATTACTAGATTGATTGACGGTGATCTACTCTTGAAAACCTTTAACTTTATACTACACCCAAAACTTGGAGACAATATTTCTTTTTTTAATTTGCAAAATTTTATTTATTCATAAAATGCCTCTTCAGTCAACTCGGAAAATGGCAAGCCTGAATGAAAATCTGGAGTTATGTGGATAATTGTTTTCATTATATATGTGTATATGTATATATATATATATATATATATATATATGTGTGTGTGTGTGTGTGTGTTTGTTTAAGTACAATTTATGACGAAATTCGATATTGCCATAGTCATCCAATACGAGAGGACACTTTATATATTTTTATTATATTGTTAAATTAGCACGTTCATTCCGAATATGATAATTTTCTAAAACTAGAAGAATTGTTGACTCTGTACATATTTTAAACCCCCTCCATAAATTTCCTAATGAAAAAGTTATCGGTCAACGCATCTATTCATTTCGTCGACTGATAAGCGTACAAACTTTGCTCTTTTTAATATTAGTTTAGGCGAAGACAGAACCGAAAGCCCTTTTGTCGTTCGGCAGCACAGTTTGACCGCAGCAAAGCTGATTGATGGTCGGATCGAGGGCGCCGCCGTTACGCAACCTGCGGTGCGCCCCCCGCCGCGGGCGGAACAGACATTTAAGGAATGGTCGACGAGTATCGATTGTGTTTTATCAAGTTCGCCAAGAAACAAGACTTGGTATGTAGCCATGTGTGCGGAACGCGCTTAGCAAATAATTTTGCTCAGCGATACCTCTTTTCTAATTTAATTAGAGGAAATATTTGTTTTCAGAAATTATTTTACATAATTCAGATTTCTCGTTTCAATGTATCAAAAAAGAAAGATTTGTAACCTGTGTTTATATAACTTTCATCTTCTCTTAATGAAGAATAGGTAGCTGATATTGTTATATGATCTCATATATATTAGATCTCCTGAAATATCTACTTGGGAGATTGTTTTGTGAGATCTTATTAAATATTAAGAAGTTTAAAAAAGGTTCAATCGAATTTATCCAAATGTATTTGAAAATAAACTATTTTTAGAACTTATTTTAAATTTAGAAAACTAATACGATTAGTATACCTATAGAAATAATTTACATATCTATAAAAGTAATATGTATGGTTGTACATTATCCGTAATAGAAACAACATTTTATTATTTATTAAATTTGACTTCAAAGTTGGAATTTTTTTTTATACAATACTTCGATTATTATTTTCCATTTTTCAAATTAACTAAAATTCTAGACGCTAAATAACTACATCAAATGAAATAAACGATGTAAACAGCTCGACTACACAAATTACTTAACTAGTTAAAATATGATGCAATATATACATAAGCAAAACTTATTTTGTTTTAAATAGATGAAATAAATTATTAACATTACTGGTAGTAACTAAGCAAATCAATAAACTAAATACAATTTATACTATATATATATATATATATATATATATATATATATATATATATATATATATATATAAAATATATATATATATATATATATATTTATATATATATATCAGTTAGATATAACGTTAATTTCGTTGCAAACTATCAAGTTAAACTAAAACATGGAGTTCAAGTTCAGCATATCGTGACTGGTAAGTTAACGATGGCAGAGAGCCACCCTAACATGTATACGTGGGAAAATATTTATCGACTTTCTCATTAAGGATTATTAATTTAATACCTCTGGTTTATTTATGTCTGAAATAGTTAATGTTGGATTAGTTTAGTAAACTTTTAAGTGACTTAACTACTTTAGCTGCGGCAGTGTAAAAATTGACGATAACCATTCAGATATAAGGCTCAGACGTCATGAAATCCCCATTCCTCCGGTAATAATAGAATAAGCTGATTGAATCAACCTAATAGAATGAACAATAATCACTCTTCAAGTCTCAAAACTAATACATTGTTGGAAAGAATTTCATGTTCTATACTTGCTTTTTATTTGGAAAGAATTTCATGTCCTATATTTTGCTTTTTTATTTGGAAAGAATTTCGTTTTCTATATTTGCTTTTTTATTTGGAAAGAGTTTCGTGTCCTATGTTTTGCTTTTTTATTTGAAAAGAATTTCGTGACCTATATTTTGCTTTTTTATTTGGAAAGAATTTCATGTTCTATTTTTGATTTTTTATTTGGAAAGAATTTCGTGTTCTATAAAAAAGATGCTATGAAATTTGGCTTCCATAGGAAATAAACAATTTTAAATCTAATTTTAATTTACTTCAAAGGTTTAAATATACACAAATAATTTTCTGCGGCTTCTTTTCTTTAATCAAGTAATAAATTTTACTGAAACTTACAAATGATAATACATAAATAACGGACTAATTACTACTATCGAAAACAATGCCATAAGTACAAAATATTAGTGTGGTAGTAGACTGTAATGATTTTATACAAGCATTAACAGCAAACAAAAATTTACAGAAATAGCAAACAAAAAAATTAAGGTGTTTATACATGTATTACCTAGTTTACATAAACACCTTCATTAAAAAATCAAAAACGATAAAGGTAAAAAACTGATTTTTTTCATACACTAGAAAATTACTGACAGGTCCGTGTTTGCAGCAAAAAAAAGATGTTAATGTCGTTGCTACGGTTATTTTATTTGATAGTTCAGAATCTAGAGATTATTCTCTTCTGTTATAACTTGGCTGCTCTGCTATTTTTTGATGTGAAACCGTCCATTTTTCTATCATATTTGTGACATAATACAAAGGTGGTTGATTTCATTAACACATCGTGACTGTGTCACATTGTTATTAGTATGAATCGCACATTTGATGAAAACTTTGTTTGACTAAATTTCGTCAGACTGCCATTTTACCTTATTTCTTACTTCGACGATCAAATTTGTGCATATATCATTTGTTGTATACACTGTAAAAACTATTGGGAACTATATAAATTCGAATTACATGAAAGAAAATGTTTTTGCTGTGTTTCAATTTAATATTTAAAATTTCAAAAACAGTTTAATGTTGAAAATTTCTAGTTTATCCAACATTAGACTACAATCTTTAATCCCAGTCGAGTTAAAGGCAAAATGTTATATCCCTTAAATTTAGTAGCATGTATCTTAAAAGACGGGTCATCCGGTTTTGGAAACTTTACAGGAAAAAATTGGAAAGATTATAAATATTAAAAAAGTTTTTTTAATATTTTATCGATAATTATTTGAATTTTTATACTATTACTTTCCAGTTACAAGATATTATAAATTTATAATGTCAAATTTTCAGTATCCAATTTTCTCTGCCAGTTGACCACAAATAGAAGATTGATTTTAAGTAACAAGAACACACAAAAAATGGAACAGTCAATTTCAAGTTACAGCGATCACGCGCCTTTGGTTTTTGTACCTATTTCTCTCCATAAAATAAAACATTAAAAAAAATTATTTTAAGAGACACATCATATTGTATACATCAAAATGAAATTAATAAACTTAAAAAATATCACATTTTTAATATAAAATTTGGATATTGCTCTACATAGTAGAATACTTACAGATAATTTCTTGATCGTTCGAAAATGTTTTGAAAATGTTTTAAAAATGAAAATTTTACAGATTTTTTCATCTCCAAAAGTTTAGGGTTTTAATTTGACAATTTTCATTTTCAAATTTCAATTGTCATTTCAATTCGTGTACGATTCGAGATGATTCGAAATTTGGGACCCAGGATAAAATATTGTCCTAACGAAGTTTCTGTTTGTAATATTCCACATTAAAATCTGCAAAGAACTCCTTTTAGTCGTATACCAAATTCATTCCTACCCAGCAACAATTAATTAACGAAGTTGATATTAATATTCGCGTGTCGAACCTAGTTGGTTATAGAACAACCAGTACTGGGTATTGTGGCGGGCTGTATCTCATGCGAGATCAGTAGATGCAAAAAGCCATTATAAACAAAATAAAAAATAAATATATGTTGTTTTTAATGAGTTTTATTATTTCATACTTTTTTCGGCATCCGAATCTCTAAAGGAAAAAAAGGAAGTCTTAAATGTAGCTTGATCATGTGTTCGCCCGATCATTTTTCTGAGAATTATCTCGACATGGAAACTTGAAATATAGTATAAAGTATATTAATTCTCACATATCTCGATAGCATGTGTAACACTTAGCAATATTTATATGGAAATATTACAGATGTTAAATTATGTTTCCAGGTGTTGTGTAGGACGTTAATAGAAGAGCGAGTTTTGATGATTCCATAACTACTTTTTTTTCATTTCGCGCATTACTATTGACTTCGTCCGTGTGATGATGGGTTAGGAAATAATAAAAAAAAATCGAACACTATACCGCTTCCAAATAACATAATATCAAGACGTATCAATGAAATGACTACCGGTCGCCGAAGTAAGATAAAAGCAAAAGTGAAGTATTTTTTTTCCATTCAATTTGACGAATTAAAAACGGTAGACTTTGATCAGTTGTTAAATTATTAAATAAAATATACCATTTTTCAAATTAGATACCTGACAATGCAACTGAATAAGGGCTTCCTAATTAAATAAAACAAGAAAAAAAACGACAATATGGACCGAAAGAATGTATCGTATTGTATAGTAATGGTACAAAGATGATAATAGAGAAGACCGATGGTTTAGTAGCTAAATTAAAATACCACTAATTAATTTTAAAAAATGTTCGATCTGAAACTATTAAGATACTTTGACACTGAAAGAGTTCTGAAACTATAAAGATACTTTTTTTATGATTATATAAAACTGAACTGTTACCGGTCGCGTGTTTTTCATACTTCGCCACGAAATTTATAGCAAGGACAATAATTAAAAATAAAATAACTCAAATATTTTCCAGGTTATAAATATGATTTCTCCAAAAGATGAATTTTTAATACTGAAATATTATTGCAATTTTGAAATTACCAGTTGAAACTCAAAACCAATTTATTGAAATACCAACTAATGAAACTGTATTGAAATATCAGCTAATAAGTATCAAGTTTTGAAAAAAAAGTGAATAAAAAACTTCGGTTGCGAATACTTTTCAAACACTGATCCTGTTTTTCACTACTTACTCGTGCCTTTGTGAAAAGGGTTTTTCATTAATAGTGGCCTTAAAAACAAAGTGTAGAAATCATCTAGATATTATTACTTGAAAATAAATTACTTCTTTGTTTTTCTAATATAGATTCACTCTACAAAAACCTTCTAAGTTAAAAAAAACCACAGCCCGTATTCACACAACTGTACTTGTAATCAAACTAAAGACGTAAAAATTGTGTACGTAACTTTTGATTCGAATTAAATAACAAAGTGCTTTTTCGAACATAAGTTTTTAGTTTCTATGGCCAACTGCAAAATTCTCATATAACCTAGGAAAAACGGATCCCATCCATCCGTTCGACGCTGCCGTTTTTCTCAGAAACCGCTTGACGCATTAAATTCAAATTTGAAATAGTAATAAAACATAGTAATCGTACATAGCTCAATAGCTAAAATGGGATAATAATTATTTGAAAATTTTTGAGGGCGCGTGTGAAGGGGAAATTTTAGGGTCTAGGAAAACTACAGCTATGATTCTAGATTTTGATTTTTAAACTATGCACAGTGTTTTCATGCTTTTAAAGGATATAATAGACAATATATTTGTGTTTTTCTATATTATCGACTTTCTTAGAAACTGTACAACATGGTAACTTGGAATTTTACATATTATTAACATGCACATTTTGCATTTAGCTAACTTTTTAATAATATTTATATATGAATTAGAGAGTGGCAAATAAAGATAATTTTTTTTTGTTTATATACCATATGATATATTATTGCAAAGGGTTTGTTTTTTTTCTTGTTTTATAATTAATATGTATGAATAGTTTAATAGAAATACCACGTATCCTTAAAAAATTATAAATGCCTAAATTTGTACGGAACTCTCGTAGTGCGAGGTTCTACTCGTCCTTGATAAGTTTTTTTAATTATAATTCAACGTTACAGGCTTTATTGAACGTACTGTAGAGATTAATAATGTTTGTGTGTACGTGCCGACAGCGGGCGCGCGAAGCGGCGGCGCGCGCGCGATGCGCACGGTGCGCGCGCTGGCGGCGCTCGCGGCGCTGCTGGCGGCGGGCGGCGCGGGGGAGCGCGTGCCGCCGCCGCCCCGCGCCGACCCGAACGACGACGACGACGCGCTGCCGGAGTTCGACGACCCCACCCTCGAGATGGACGAAGCGACCGCGAGGAACGACACGCGTGAGTGACTACACTACTTTCTAGCAGCTAACGTTATCTGCAACTGATCGGCTATAGCCAACATTTTTAGGAATTCTTCACCAACCAAAGGAAATCCAAAACTCCAATCGGTTCAAAGCAAGAGGTTCATGTCAATAACAAGCATATATCTTAAGGTTTACTGGACGAGGAGATGGAAAACATTCCATGTAGTGTTAGGTCTAGATTTCAAAATTAAAATGGCATTCTTGAATATAGAAAATTAAAATGGCATTCTTGAATAGAGAAAATTAAAATGGCATTCTTGAATAGAGAAAATTAAAATGGCATTCTTGAATAGAAAAAATTAAAATGGCATTCTTGAATAGAGAAAATTAAAACGGCATTCTTGAATAGAGAAAATTAAAATGGCATTCTTGAATAGAGAAAATTTAAAAATAAACTCATCAAATTTTATTTTCAACAATCAATCAGACAAATGAAAAATCTTGTATTATTTTTTTTTTAAAGTTATTATTCATAACAGTTTTTAAATCCTATTTTTATAGACCTCTGAACTATCCAGACGAAATAGAGTGCAGATTGTTGTCTTGTTGTCAGTTGTATCCTCCATGCATAGATCTGATGTAATAAGCCATGATACCTGCAGGTCCAATTAGGTCGATTAAAAATGCCACGTAAACTCAAAAATAGCAAAAAGACATTCATCTTGACAACAACAGAAAAATTATCAATGTCAGTCTACAGTTTACTTTTAATTAATTTAGACAATGACTTTTAAAAAATCAAGCAGTATTGATTATTTTTTGTAACCGATCCTAAAAAATTCCATGTGCTTTGATAAATTTATATTGCAATTTTTATTTCTTATTAACAATACTTGAAATATAATATATGCGCCTTTATGAAGGGCATTTGAAATAAGCAATGTTTTCATCAAATCATTAATAATTTTGAACTTTACACATTCATTACACAATTATAATCATAAAACACACTGTTTATGGAAGTGCATTTCGGGAAACCAGGCGTTTTACTCGAGCAATAGTATACAGTAGACGGAATCTCTACACCTGAAAAGCAACTGTAAAACAGGAAATATTTACACTAGAAACATAAAAATCGGGGTTTCAATGCCACGTCTTACTTAGTCAGTAAGTTGCTACCCTTCACCCCCGTAGCGCTTTAAGTTTACCGCCCTCATATACTATTACCTTTGCTTGTACCTTAAAAGCCATGTACATAACCTGTAAAATAACTTTTTAGACGGACTAAATCGAGTGTAGCAGCTAGTCTACTGAGTTTATGTATATCGAGAAAAAGTGATGAATTATTTTCATTTTAAAATATTTTATTGTAAAGAAATCAATAGAGCACGTAAATAGCAGTATTAGATAATATTGTATTCGGATTAACAGGACACAAAAAAATATTACTTTAGCTCGTCTTAGATAAAATACTCAAACAAAATATATAATATATTTCCAAAAAAACGAAAGTTAACCAGTTTTACGAACAAAAAAAAACATTTGATGAACTGCGATAACAATTGAAATGTTATAAAATATTAAACCTGATATGAATTTTATAACGAGGCGTTTAATTAAGACTTAATGAAATTCAGTTTTGACTTTTTGAAGGACCATTTTTCTTACATTTTGGGCTTTTGCCTTTGCTAACAGCCATAATTTTATAAAAAAATATAGCAACATTTAAACGAAATACTAAATTGGGCGTAGAGATGTATTTTTAAGATTTCAAGTCCACTTTCTGATATTATAGTAGTGTCTTTATAAATAGAGTTATATAAGATTCTGAATAACTAATGTGTTTATGGACGAACTCGAGCGCACGGATGTTTAGAGACATACGCATGTAACTTGTTAACTTTCAATCCTCTAAAAGAACTAATGTAACAAAATAACAGAAGATTTTTTTATAGTTAACATAATGGCTCTATAAACAGTAAGGAAGTAATTAATAGTAGTACAAGGATATGTAATGGAAATTAGGATATTTTTTTAGATTTCAAAATACATTGATTTTAAAATGATTCAAAATTTGTCATGAAGCAAAATCGATTTGCTCAAGCAAATCTGTTTTGCATGTTTCACATGACGTTGTACTTCTTCTAAAAAGATTCTCTTCCGATGAAAAAAATTTGCATTTAGATTTTTTTTTTATTTTCATGAAGTCAGGTATATTTATTTTTAAAACACTATACTAGTTTACTTACTTTTTTAAAAAAGAGTATCTGACCATTCTAGATCAAAACCACGATTTTATAAAAATACAAAATTATTAATCCATAAAATAAGTGTTTTTATTCGCGCAATAATGATGATATATTAGTATAACCTCGTTAAACTAGGGAATTTCAATTATAATCAAATTTAAAACATTACCGCGATGTCAGTCGTTGTATACAATCATATCCAAATACTTATTTTGTTTCTAAGTCATTGGACAATGTAAACGTAAACCGGTCTATCTTATATTCGATATAGGTACTAACGTTTTGATAAACAGAATCTACAACTTAAATATATTTTGCGTAAATCTTAAATAGATAAACACTTTACAGTTCCGTATTTGAAAAAGAAAAACGGAAACCTCAAAAGGGAACGGAAACCACTCACGTGTCGGTCAGTCACAGCAGATTTTCTCAGAAACTGTTTCAAGTAAAAACTTTAAAATTTACTATAACAACAAAGCATTTTAACTCTCAAATATCTTACTAGCTACGACTCAAAAATGTTCGTACGAAAATTTCAGGGGAAGCAAATTAAATACTGTAAAAATAATTTTTAAATTCCTTATTAATTTGTTATTCCTTATATCGCTTGAAAGGGGTAGTCGCAAGGGTCTCGAAAATATTTTTTTCCTAATTTTACGTAATATATTTTCAGGGATATACTCAAAAATATTCGAGAATATATATTTTAGCAGACCCCTTTATTTACGAAAAGTACTGAATCTAAAATTATGAAAATATAAGGTTTTGAGAAACATAGGCAACGTTATAAGAAATATAATGATGCTATAAATGAAATGCCATAGTTGATGAGGTATTCGCCATAATATAACTCCGTTAGTTAATTAAATTAAGTATTAAATATGTATTTCGCTAAGTAGTCCATGCCTTCAAACGAGGTATGGAAACCTCAATGCGCCAGCCAGACTCACATTTGGCTTGTTTATTTTAAACTGTTTATTACGTAGTTCATTTTAACTGAAAGTATATATTAACTCAATTCGACTTCGATATAATCAACCAAAAAAAGTCATTATGTATTTAATTAATGCCCTGAATGTAATCATCCTACATCCTACGACTAATAATAAATAAAATTACTACATGTAGCTTCGTAATAAACATAGATTATTAAAAATAAAACCACATTTAAAATAATCCTGAAATAAATTTACATTATCTATTCTCGCTATTTAAGTAAGTAAAAAATAAGGTATTATTAAAAAAAAGAAAAAACCTATTGAACACGAGTAAAACTTGCCTTACACCGTTTTTGCACGCATGTATACGTATATAAATACGCATAGAAGTTTAGACATTAAGTATTCATTGTGTTTCCATTAAACTATATTTACATTTGTATTTTAATGAGAATATAAATATATTGCCTATTATATCTTTAACGGACGTACGACAAATAACTTAGCCGTCTACACCTTTTTCGTTTATTACTATTAAAAAAAAGACTATTTAAAAAAAAAGAATTAAAAATATATTTTGAAGTTATACTTCTTTAGGCGCGTTATGAAAAAGCGATGAGAGTGGAATTTCACAAAAACACGATGCAACAAAAATTGACGGGATGAAGTTGCTCACTAAACATATATTTACATACGTGTAGTGACTTCTGCTATACTCATGATAGTTATCGAGGAATTTGTAACTACGCAACATGTGCTTTATATTCATACAAACATAAATTATATCTGTTCTTTTAAATAATATTTTTTTTGCAATTGAAATTTTATAGTTGTAAGTTTCAGTATGTATTGCATTATAAATTACACAGGTCAACATGAATTTTGAGTCTGAGTTCTGTACCTCTGATTTTGAAAAAATATTTTTATCTAATAAAGTTTGCTTTTGTACTTACCAGAACGAAATTTCAAATTTTATGAAAAAGCTCTATTTTTTTAATTTAAATTATAATTAAAAGCAATTAAATTTTGAATTATATATTTTTATTAACTTTAATTTTAAAAGACGGCATATATAAAACCCAAAAATACAAAAAAGAATACAAAAAAAACTTTAAAAAAGAATAGTTTCAGTATTTCTTCTGTATTCATGTCGCTTTCTTTGGTCACTTATTTTAACATCGTTCTTGAGCAAATTCCACTGTTTTAGCCGTGAAGCTAATATTTCTGCTTTAAGTTTAGATAAGTTTAAATCTCTTAACTTAGTAAGAGTTTAATGACTTATCATTAAACTCTTCTGAATTAATGAGATGTGGTTCGACAGACGGTGATGGGATCACAAAATCGCTGCCTTCACTATTACTAGATAATTGTGATAGCGGTAGTGGCTGCTCTTGTGCCTTCAGCTTTGGACTAGAAGGCACTGGAAAATTTTCACTGTGGGGTGCTAGAGCAGACATTGATGGTAGATTTGGATACTGAATGTTTTTGGCATTTTTGCCAGCGTTTGCATGTGTTAAAAATATATATAGGTATATTTTCCTTAAAAATATGATGTGTTTTCTTACCTTCTAAAGTGTTTTTGCAGTTATTACATGAGAAATGAGGTGCCCATATTTTATCTTGACTTCGTACGGGTAAGTTAAAATAAGCTTCATGGGCTTCACAAAGTTTTATATTTGATGTGAAACAAAATTTTTTGGCTCTGACTTTAATGAATTCGCCGTAAATATAGCAAAAAGAGTCCACGTCATTTTTACACTTTTTGGAAGACATTTTTAGGCCTCGCGACACGTAAAATACGTTATTCCTTTGCAATGCTCATGCGCACACTACCGTGTTAGTCTGCCACTTCCCGCTTCACACCCACAGTCCCCCCTCACCCCTCTCTTGCATCTTAAATGCAACGGCTCCTCAAAAAATCTGCCAAAACAGCGTATATTTATTTTTCATATATAAAGGTACAAAAGCAAACTTTATTTATTGTTTATGGAGTTTCTGCTTAATTTTCGATGTGTACAAACAGAAAATATTTACTAAATAAAAGATGCAAAAAAAAAATTTTTTTTTTGACCTATGTTATCATTTATTAAATACTTAAAATTAGTAAATTACAATAAATTTTCAGAATATTAATTTATCTTCATTATTAATTAAACTTTATTTAGATTGTTTCAGTAAAGTTAATAATTCATTATACATATTTTAATTTTTAAACTTTAATTATTTGATTGAATTTAAATATTACCAACTGTATTTATAAAAAAGAAAAAAAATTATTTCCATTTAATTGTTTTATTTCTACTTATTCACATAATTCGACTGCGTCTCTCTGTAAATATTTATCATAATTGATCTTAAACTGAAAGAGGTATCGTGCTATGGGACTGACGGGCATTGTAAAATGGCGATATCATACCAGTTTAGCTTTTGACTACGGGTAAAGTGTCAGTCAGACATAATACGCAAAAATATGGTTCCGCGATCCATTCACACAACAAAGTTCTTAGCGCTACACGCATAAATTAATTTTAAAGAAATATGCTCACTAAGCGGCACTTTTAAATTTTTTTTCACGTTTATTTTGTATCAATTTAAAAATTAGACCAGGCGAAATATACTATTATAAAAATATATATTTGTGTATTTAAGATATTATGAAAGATGTAGCCGAATATTCTACGTAGCCTTTTCAGAATGCAAAACTATATTTTTCAGAATATTTTTTTCTCTATCCGTTTGTTTCAGTATCACAAAAAACTAATGGACATTTATCCATCGAACTTTCACTGGAATAATTCTTGCAGTACAAACTAATATCTACATAACATTTTGACCCTTTCGAAAAGTCGATAGCTTTTAAGAAACTAGATTTTGAAAATTCCCTAACTGTGCTCGTAAATGACGCTCAAAACATTTATGGCACCTGATGAAAAGTGGAAGTAATAGAGTGAGGATGACAAAGAGATTACTTTCCGTCAAAGAATTAGTTATAAATATAAAATAACTATCAGATTAGATGAGGTTAGGTTAAATTAGATGAAATTGAATTGGATTGTTAGGTTAGATTGGGTGAGATTGAGTAAGGGTGCATTAGAATGAGCTAGGTTTGGTTAAGTTGGTTTAGGCTGAGCTAAATTGAGTTATTAAGTTATGTTGAATTAGATTAAGTTCGGTAAGGTTAAAGTTAAGTTGGCTTAGGTTGGATAGAGTTGGGTTAGGTTGGGCTGGATTAACTTGGCCTATATTCGTTTATGTAAGACTATTCTGGCTTAGGTTAATTTAAATGGTTTAGGTGGGGTTAAGTTCGTTAAGTTGGATTAAGTTAGATTAGGTTAGGTTAGATTAGATAAGATTAAGTAAGGTAAGATTAGGTTAGGTTGGCTCACCTTGGATTAGATTGGGTTTACTATGATGGATTAAGCTGGGTAATGATGGATTAGATTAGTTTGGAGTGTGTTAGGTTATATTTACATTGTTATCGAGCATGGTATTTTCATTAAATGCAGTATGGAAATTGAATTCCGCGAAGTAGAGTATGTATAAGAGGGAAGAATTCCCCTTCTTCCTTTTCCCCTTTTAATTGTCCCCGACAACTCGTGTTAAATAGCATTTAAAAAGCAGTTCCATTATTTTCAGGCAGTGAAGGATATTTTTAAATGAAAACGTTATTACTGTGGGTGGATCACGGATAAAAGCCAGTTTAAAATTAAAAATGGTCTAAAAAAGTCAATTTCACTTTAAAAACGTCTTTCGATAGAGCATGAGAAAAAAACGTTTTGCTCCCATTTTACATGTTTGCATATTAAGTTCTCACTTTAGATGTATGCACATTTAAAAAATGAATTAATCTTACAGCCTTCCAGTCTGATTGTTGCATAATTTACTGGGAAGCATCTACTTGCAAATTGTGAACAGTTAGGCTTAAAATAGTGAACACTAGGAGATTGTGATAGGAGAAACAACGGACGAAAGTAACAAAATTATAGGATTAAATTAAGGAGAACTGGAAAACAAGGTTTCTAGTCTCTGCCTACTCCTATTTTAACCTCACCTGATCATGTACGGGCATTGAGATATTACTCGATATCTACCTATTAAGTAAATAAATAAATAAGATATCTACCTATTAACTGAACCGATAAAAATCTGTGACAGTCTTTTGTAATCTTTAAGAGCAGTTAAATTTCATTCAAAATATTTTTCACCAAAATTTTCCTCACACCTGTGATCGCCCAAAACTAAAAAAAATGTTTACATCACCTCCATTTTATGTCGCTATAGTCAGACGAGCAAAAAAAGCTTAGTGAACGGAGAAAGTATTAAAAGTAACATCGTTCCTTGCGAATAGCTCACTCAATAGACCCCGTGTAGAGAAAAAATTTCATAAATGACAGTTTACGATAAAATTCTGTAAGCCCGGGGCACAATAGTCATTGAACGGCGTACGGGCGTCCTTGAGTAAAAACATCCTTTGTTCTTTGAAAATGGTTTTATTTATCAAAGGATGTTTTTATTCCACACTTTAAAAGACTTTCCAAGTGTCATTTGAATGTCATCTGTTCTGTATATATTTTCCAATATTAACGGAAAAGTTAGGTTCGTTATTGGAAAAAGTTTCAGGCCGTTTCCTTTAAGCAGCTGTAATGAGGAGACATTATGTCTGACGATGACCCATTGTAGAATATTTGAATTTGATAAGTTCGGTCGTTATATTTTTCTTTGTCATTTGTCAGGATGTTAATTTGGATTTCTTTCTTTATAAAAACTACAATAATTTTTTATAAAAATCAACTTTTTAAATCAACAAGTTTTAAAGTATACAAATATAATTGGAATTATTTAATGTTATCGAAACACATTTAAATAGCTGGGAGTAATTCTACTATCATATTCCTTTTATTATATAACCACGTTCTAAGAAACTTTCCCAAAAATCCGTCTATAAATTGATAAAAGGGTATGAATATATATTTTAATCAACATACACATATTATCGGCCTCTAACACGAAATTTAAAAGATTCACGTGTTTAAAGTTTCGTGCACGAAACTTAAAAGTTTCACGTCTTCTAAAACCACTGCGACTGAACAATTTAAAAGGAGATTTTACAGTATCTTTTTTATTACCGATTATATAGATTTAAAAATTCTGGCCTTCTGGTTTGAGAAAAATATTTTCTCAAAGCAATTTCTTTATAACGCAGATATCTAAATGTAGCCTTTGGTAGACTTGAATGAGAACTGCGCCTTATATGGTCAATTTTATATTGCTTGGCCGAGACTGAGCTCAATAAACAGCCGCTCATCCTAACACCAGAGGAAAATACGAAAAAGTATCGTGCGAAGAAGTTATATAAGTCAAAGCGAAATTTTAGTTAATCAGTGGCTTTGGTCATATTTCGAACGTCACACAGACTAAGTTGCGAGAAATAGCTTATTCTTGTATTAAAACTGCAAAAGTTATTTCGATTTTTATTTAATTATTATTTATCAACAATACTCACCAAATAGACTTTAGTTTAATACAACATTTCGGGGATTAATTATATCACATAATTAATTTAGAGGAAAACAATTGTTATATCCTACAAACATTATATTAGTGCATTCATTTATCGACTTTGATTACGTTTGTTACACGCTCTCTTCTCGTTTGCGCGTTTACTTACACATACGATGGAAATAATTTATTTTGTTGCCGTTAAAATCCTATCCAAAGAGTAATCTCGTACAGTCACCCCTAACTCTGAACGAGTCAGTATCTTTTTACCAAGTTGTTACGATCCGAAAAACTAATAAACTGGATCGCTTCCAACAAATTTGTTTGTAAAGCGAGTATAAAGTTACGAAGATAAATGTTTCAAAGCACCTTTTTAATAATATATTTTAATCTACACTTTAGCAATAACATTTTACTTTATTGTTTTATAACATTTATAATTAGGGTATTTCTTTTAGCTCATAGAACATGCCAAGTTGTTCACGAAGCAATTTTAATTGACTATATGATACTGGAAAATGTTTATCATTGTGATATGAAATTAATAAACCAAATCCATACAAGGTAATATGATATTGTAAACTTAACTATTTTATTACTAATAATAATTTACAGAAAGGCTTAACTTTATTATCAGACTAATCTAACTTTTAGAGAAGTTTGGCTACGTTACTGTATATTGACGGTACGTAGTACGTAGCCTAAATATTATTGAAAACGTGAAAGTTTGCATGGATGGTTGGATTTTTATTGCTCTGTAACTTTGCACTTTCTGCAGATATCTACATAAAATATAGAAATTGTATTTGACATAAGAGTAGATTGCAGTCTATATTAAAATATAGGCTATTTTTTATCCCAAAATCTGAAATGGTTCCTGGCGGATAGCATTTATCTTTTAAAATATTCATTAAGTTCCAACTTGATCACGGGGTATTATGTTTGATTTTCGCATGTATTAACTCGTAATTTGTATTCCAAATACGTAAATTCAAGCTTTGTTCCTATGCGGATAGCATACGAAACTTTCTCCTTTTTTAAACTAGATCATGATTTTATTACTGAACGCGAACCGGTTTTGGTAAAATTCGAACAAAAATTAATTATATCCTGAATTAATACATAATTATATAACTAGAGCCCATGCGAGCGGCAGTAATATTATAGTACTTACCAAGTATATATCGTTTGCCTGCAAAATACACACTATTGTGGTATAAACCTCTCCATATCTCAACGCGAAAAAATGTTTTAATTGTAGCAATTGTGTATTTAATTATTAACATAAATTCATAAGCAATTTTATGATTAAATTTTTATTTGTAAGTACTCTAATTTTTGGCAGATGACCGGAGGTTTCATTTACATTTACATTCATCACAATTAAATGAAACTACGTGATGTAGTATTATTTCTACTTTCTTTAATTTCTTTACCACGACCTAGGTTTCGTTGTATTACAACATCTTCAGATGGGATATTAGCAAAGATATCTCGAAGATAGAATCTTTGCTAATATCCCACCTGAAGATGTTGTAATACAACGCAACCTAGGTCGTGATAAAGAAATTAAAGAAAGTAGAAATAATACTACATCACGTAGTTCCATTTAATTGTGAATAATGAATTTCTACAAAATTAACGCCAAATATATTCAGTATTTACATTCATATTATGGCCCAGGGTTTTTTAGCTCTCGTGGCACATATGTAATAGATTTAATTTATACATTGTGCCATCTATTGAAGTTTTATAATAATAAATATGTATTATTGATTAAAAATATCGACTTTCACCCTACAAAAATTACGTAATTTAATAGATAAAAAATAACCGGTATACTCATCCGAATCATGAACTATGTCATGAAAACCTGCTGAGCCGTTTAAGTGTGATTGAGTAACAAATATTCCAAAGGCCTTTGCATAGGAGAAAACCTGGGCAAACAAAGTTATTATGTCACTGTAAAACGCAGTCCCACAGATTATATACGTGACACATTTGATAGCGATTCGTTGCTTCTATAAATAAATAACAGGTGACGAAAAAGATACAAACAAATCAACATTCGTACTTATAATATTAGTAGTAATGATATCTTAACTACTGTACATCAAACAAAAAATACAACCTGATAAGAATGCTAGAAGTCCTATATCGTTTCTATTCCTGCACAGCTACTATCGGCCAATGGAATTTTACTACTTAAGCTAAAGCTGTTAATATCTTATTCGGCTTACTGCATCAGGTAAAAAATAAAAGTGCATCTAATGACGGATTGACACAAAGTCATCATATCTGGATATATCAATTACCATAACATTGCAACTAAATTTTCATCCGCAGTATTCTCACAAAAATTGCAACTAGCAGTATCTTTTGTGTTTCCTTGAAAGCCTACAGCCACAACCCCAAGTTCCATCTAAATGAACTGTGCTCGAGACTCACAAATTTCAAACTTTTATTTGATATATGTTCTCATATTTCACATTACTCTCTATTGAATATATTTGGCGTTAATTTTGTAGAAATTCATTGGTCCCAATTAAATGAAACTACGTGATGTACTATTATTTCTACTTGCTTTAATTTCTTTACCACGACATAGATTTCGTTGTATTACAATATCTTCAGGTGGGCTTGAATCTTTGCTAATAGCCCACCTGAAGATGCTGTAATACAACGAAACCTAGGTCTTGGTAAAAAAATTAAACATTACCCTCTTTTAAATATTCCGTTTTCTGATCCATACGTGATAGTACGTGTCTGTTCAGATATTGCTACACAATAATTTCTCATCTCTACAATCATAATTTCTCCAACTCCCCGTCTCATTTCTAATCCTATCACACGTCTTTCTCTCTTTCTCTTTCTCTCTCTCATTCTTTCTCTCTATTCAAAAGCGTGAGTTTGCTGCTGTTCTCCTTTTGTGTCGTGTGTGTAAATCTCAATTTCATAGACAATTGTTTGTGCAGGTACACCATTACGAACAGCTACACTCGCTTACTTTAATGTAATTTCGTTCCAGCTTCCATAAGAGTGACATTAATTTTGTCTGTCATTTCACATCACCTGCTGCTTTTCTTTTTTCAAAAGTGACCAAATAAACTAATTCACTCGTTGTGCGGTCCCATCGCTAACAGTGATTTTGCAAACTATAACCTGCACTTATTCAAACATTAAACCGAGAACGCTATGATATTTATTTCGAAAAAAATTACTTCAGCAATTAGAAGAAGGTTGCCCAATAACCTATTACCACCCATTGCTGGCCCTCTTCCAGCTATACCGGGTGCATCGGTAAATAGCATTTTTATATTGCTCTCGTAAATATTGGCTAACGGCCTTATATTGCCTAACAAAATTGCTTGACTAAACGCCAGTACGATTTTACCGTTTCAAAATTCTGTACGGTCTCGATAATATAAACAGCCAAAGCTAATTAATGGTATTTTAATAAATGAGTGTTTAAATTTGTGCTAAATTTAAATATTATGTTATTTAAACATCATTATTTAATCGAAAATTAAATTAAATTAAAAAAACATTGGCTAAGTACGTGTCGGAATACGTTTAAGTGGGGTGCCTTAGTTTTATATATCTTTACGAATTGTTATTCAAGATTAATGTCTAGTTCCGATAAGATAGTTATAAAACTAGAGGGGAAATGCAATTCACTTTGAAGTTCAGTAATTCGCAAAAGGACCTTCAAAATAAAAATGATAGCTGTAAGCTAACTTTATTTTGAGACACCTGTTTAATGATTGATAAAAAAAATTGACTTCCTATTTACATGTAGAGGAGGTACATTAATATTTCTGTTTATATTTTCCTACATATTAATCGACTAAATTCTCTGAAGCATCTATGTTTCAATTTTATGCGCAAAGAAATTGTAAGACCATAATAGGACCGACGGACGGACGTTATAAGAGTCCTGCTATCGGCCAATGAACGTCCTTCTTTCGCTACGAAATTATAAAAAGAAGTTTATAGTTAAATATGATTCCTTTTTGAACTCATCACGAAAGTGTACTTTATTTTAAAATAGAGGAAGTAATTACACTTACATGAGGAAATAAAAGTGAATTATAAAATTGTATGACAAAATCTGTAGTTAAGAATTGATCCTACCTAATAAGAAGAAGTAAAAACGAATAAAAAGAAATAAAAATTAATTATAAAATTTAATAAAGAATCATTCGTTGAAATAAATTCAGAAATGAGCGATCTTAACAGATTTGAAACCTGTTTATCCGATTAAAAAACATATATTTCTTAAT
This sequence comes from Druceiella hillmani, assembly GCA_039881145.1. Taxonomy (NCBI): domain Eukaryota; kingdom Metazoa; phylum Arthropoda; class Insecta; order Lepidoptera; family Hepialidae; genus Druceiella; species Druceiella hillmani. Next base: position 24,329,177 of record JAYKKI010000016.1, on the reverse strand, counting down.
TCGCATACACTGCACAAACTTCAAATAAACTTCAAAAAAAACTTACACTAATAACGTTACATTATATAGCATTCTAAAAATAGGATAACAGTTCTGTTGGTTATAATGATCCGCCATTATCTATAGAGAATGTGCTAATCCGATTGGCCTTATCGATTTGCTATCCCATTCTCGCCTATGTGTACTCATTCGCCTAATAATTATTACTATTTCTTTTTATATTTGATTTTCTGTCTCAACGTTTCATTATATTTTTCATTGAATCAACCATATATTTCGTACGTTTTGCAAAGGTATAACGTGTTTATTTAACATAACGTCATCGACTTATACTGTGTGCAATTAATTAACTTACCATTTATGAGATAATTTTGTTCTAAAATAAATTCGTATTAAACCATTTGAAGAGGCCCAATGAAAATATTTTATAGACATTATGGAACTACCATCTTTTATGAACATTACAGATATATTAGAACTACCTTACAAAACATTCTGAAAAAAAAATCGTTATAATTTGCTTAACTCGCACAACCGGAAGCAAAAACTTTTGACCTCCACATGAATCCCTCCAAGATTCTCTGACTAACATTTTTTTAGATTTTTGCTATTGTGGAATATACGAGTCCCGAGAAAAAAATTTGTGACGAATGGACATGCAGACGCTTGAATGACTCTAGGGATTCCGTTTTTTGTTTCTTTTGTATGGAATACTAAAAATATTTTTGGTAAAATATCTAAAGTAATTGGCTAATAAAAACTTTAATACATAAAGGTATAACGTGTTTATTTAACATAACGTCATCGACTTATGCTGTGTGCTATTATTTAACTTACCATTTATGAGGTAATTTTGTTCTAGAATAAACTCGTATTAAACCATTTGAAGAGGCCCAATGAAAATTCCAATATTATTTTAAAGAGGCCATTCAATTTTAACTTGTCATATTAAAAAAAAAATAAAGCTGTAGAGTGTGAGTAGATTCCGCACTACGAAGGTTGCCCGCACAGGATGGTCCAAAAGTCCATTAACATTTGAATCGGCAGCTGCGTCGAGCAGCGAGAGAGAGGTGGGGCGGCGAAGTACGGAATGTTAGAGCGGCCGATGGGAATTTAGTGCCATGGCGTCATTCAACGAGAAATAACGTGCGTTCTGCGTAAGCGAGCACTATCGTAACAACGATTCTTCTACTCTAGCGCAACGAAAATTTTGCGCTCATTACAATATACGGCATAAAAATAAAGCTCCACCGATTTAATCGATTAAAAAATGGGACTTTGAAGAAACTGGTTCAACAATAGATAAACCACGATCTGGCCGACCTAGAACATCACGGGATCCCAAAAACATAGCGCGTGTTAGAGCGTCTGTTCGTGGACTCTACTCGAAAGCGATCTAGCATCTTAAACGTATCCAAAACAACTTTAAACCGCATTCTACACAAGATCCAAATGGTTCAGTAATTAAAGCTTCAAGATTATGCTCACAGGCTGCAGTTTGCTAACGAAATGCTAGAGAGGTTCGCCAGCTTTAACAACTTTTTTTTTTCAAACGAAGCCCACTTTCACCTAAATGAACATGTAAACAGACAAAACTGCAGATATTGACGTGACACTAATCCGAAATTGAAGCATCAAAAAGGTTACTCTATGGACAGCTTTATCAACAAGAGGCATTATTGGTTCATATGTTTATGAAGATCAAAGGAGAAACGGTGTTACAGTGAATACAGAGCGGTATATTGCCATGCTACAGAACTTTTTTGCTTTTTGCTTCAGGATTTTGATGATTTCAATCAACGAAAGTAGTTTCAGCAAGATTTGACAACATGCCACACTTCCAACGACTCTTTAAGTGTAGTTCACGAATTGTTCGGTCAAAAAGTTATATCCAAAAGAGGTGACATTAACTGGCCACCCCGTAGCCCGGACTTATCCCCAATGGATTTTTTTCCTTTGGGGATACCTTAACAGCAATCCAGCGACTCTTGAGGAATTAAATTCACGAGAAAATGCAAAATATTTCCCGAAACACTTGTCAATCGGTTATTGAAAATTTCCGCTCCAGGTTGCAGCAGTGTCAAAAAAATTAAGGATCGCATATGGATAGAAAATTAAGGATTTTTAAGAAATAAAATCCCAAATTATGAACTTTCAGAATAAATAAACATTTTTTCTTTCATATAACTAGTTTTTTTTATCATCGTATGAAATGTGAACGGACTTTTGGACCAGTCTGTATAAATATAAATATATATATATATATATATACATATATATATATATATATATATATATATATATATATATATATATATATATATATATATATATATATATATATATATATATATATAAGAGCTTAAATATTAGGAGATACATGGTATTTACACACATTAATATTATTTACTATTCACCATATAAATATATTGCCTAGTATATCTTATACGGATACAAAAATATCGTAGTCGCTTTAGATTTCTGAAAACGTTAGATAAAATTATAGTAACTCTGTTTTTGCCGTAATTTTAATTTTATCAAATTTGGAAATTACCCCCAATTTACGTATTTTGTAGACATTATGGAACTACCGTATTTTATGGACATTACAGACATATTAGAACTACTTTACATAAAATTCTGAAAAGAAATTAGAATCGTTATAATTTACTTAACCCGCACAACCGAAACCAAAAAGTTTCGACCTCCTATATGAATCCCTTCAAGATTCTCTAATATTTTTTTAGATTTTTGCTATTGTGTAATATACGAGCTCCGGGAAAAAAATTGTGACGAATGGACATGCAAACGCTTGAATGACTCTAGGGATTCCATTTCTTTTTCTTTTGTATTGAATACAAAAAATATTTTTGGTGAAATATCTAAAGTAATTGATTAATGAAAGCTTTAATTCATTTACAATACCACAACATATTATAGATTTTAAGAATTAATACAAAGAGAATTTTTTTTTATTTCGTGAAGTCGCAACGGGAATAGTCCGAAAAAATAAAACAAGAAAGTAAATTTTCAGCGCCCTATTTATCTAATTGCATATATGCTAATTAATAAACTACGTCAATGAAGAAAGCTGGAGTTGTATATTGTGTTTCTTTATTACAGCATTCTATGTGTACCATAAACCTACCTTCCGCAATAGCCAAATAAAAGGTAACAAAAATGCACCATATGGAACTGTGTAGGCGCCTACCTTGTACTGCTTTCGCCGACAATTATCTGTATTCAGTACCTAATAGTATATTCAATATAGACGCCCAAACGTTATTTCAAACTTGTAGCTCAATATTATGTATTAAACTGGTGTCATAATCATAATAAATTCTGAAATTATGTGTAACTGTGTATATGTGTGTATATACTGAATAACATACCAATTTTTGTTATCCTTAATAATCAATTTTGTAATACCTATAATAAAACCGAAAAGGCGGCCTTAATACTGCTAGAAATCTCCTTATTATGTAATACCAAGTGAATCAATAGCACCTAATATGTAACAATCGTGTACACAGCTAGCGATATAAGACTGACTCGTGGCATTCGGTGATATCATTTATCGAAGAGCCGGCTCACGGACCGGACTCAGATGTATGCCGTTCAGATAACTCAATTTCAAAGATTCTGAGTATAAATTTAGCCTAGATATTGAAGGAAAATCAGATTGATTATAAGAATAATTTTTGCAACTAGTTTTACTATTATTGTGTGTAAAGCAAAATACACATTTATAATATTACATATTATGTCGAAATGAACTACATTTTTGCGTACAGTTCTTATAATAACAATGGCTTAGTAGTACGAGTAGATATTCGAATCGTAATGCAAAGAAATCGGATTTAAATCTCATAATGATTAAACAAATATTTGTGTGCTACTTTGAGTGTACGCTAGTTCATAACCAAATACCGCAAAACCGGATGCGGCACTCTTTTTTGTGAAGCCCTTCAGTGTCTATGGCTATATTGACATGTCTGTAATTTAGCTCTCAGAGTTACATAAAGTAATCATTTTATGGGAAAAAGCAGTGATTGATGAAAGACTCTTTCGAATTTGATTATAGAATAGGATAACGATTTTGATGTGATATAATTCAAGTATATATCATCCCATATATATCATCAATTATTTTTATCTTTATACTACTTACCATATACAAGCAAAAGTAAATTAAAGAATAAATATTCGCATGTAAACGAACGGAAATAAACAAAACTGATTCTCAAAGGTAAGGCTAATGTAAAATTCTCCAGGATACTGTAAAAAATCAAATAGAAATACCATCACCTTTTTTGAGAGAAAAACTTTATTATGAAATAGAGTCTGATTTGATTTTCTTATATTAATAACCTGATTTGATTGTAACCGAAGCCATTAATTTACCTACTTGAATTACAGCTAAAGAAAATCAAATCAGGTTATTTAGTCAAAACTGGTAACAAAATTTTGTGAAATCCAGAACTTCTACCTTAACCCAAATTTTATATATTTTGTTATTTAGTTGACATTAATGATATAATCAATGAAATTCAGAACTTCTACAGTATTGTTGAAAATATATCGTGACAGTGGTAGAAAGACAAAAAGCTGAACAAAGAGTCCAAACTAGAAAAACAGAATTCCGATCGCAATACCGAAAATCAATTGGTAACACGTCTTCTATAGACGTGCTAATTAAAATTGCTAGTATTTTTCTTTAGAACTAGAATCAACCAAAATATTGAACCGATAATTCGCCAATAAGTGAACGTAGTTCTTTATGATTTCATTTGAAAAGGCCTGATAGCCCAGTAAAATTATTATACCACTTTGCTGCCATAAGCCTTAAATAAATCTCGGAAACAGGTCAATCAGTGAACTCACTAATAAATATTTTTGAATTTTAGCTCATGGGATATGTGCGGTTTAATATGTTTGAAAACTAATTTCGAATTTATATGCCAAACAGTTCTGAGGAAAACGGCTAGGGCCGACGGACATACAGACACATGGGTGATTTTATAAAAGTTACGTTTTTCTTTTTTTGATACGGAACGCTAATAACTGAAATATATTTAAATATTTTTGCAGTCGGCATAAAATAATAGGTCATTCAAAATTCAGCTTACAGAACCTTCGACATCTTTAAAGAATATATAAATGACCATGAATTTGAAATTTAATAATGTTGTTTGTAATTTACCACAGTGGTTATATTTCCTACATTTATTTACTGAAATTAATCTTCTTTCATAATTATAGATAAAACACTGAGGGGCAATTCTGTAACGTTTCACTAGTATACGAGATTACGCTACCGCCATCTGCCGATCAATTTAACTCGGTACTGCCAACAGTATTTTCACAGAACGGATATTAGCGTACATGACAAAATATTGGTTTCAGTTTCATGCATTAACATCTTAAATGATAATTATGATTTATGTCTTTCTCAAAACTGAATAATATATGAATAGTTTATAAATATCACTTTTTAAATAACAACTCATAAACTATAAAATTTACAGTTTATTATAAACTAATATAATAGTAGTATGATGAAGTTAATAAATTGAATAATAGGGTTATAAAGATAAAATTGCAATAAAACTCAACCAAAACAGTGACCCTACCTCTGCGTGAAAACATATTTCGTTAGATCTAATGTTCAATAATATGTAATTCAAACAAAATAAAACTATCGAAAAATTTTACATCCATCATATCATCCACGGAGTGTGAGTAACGGCAAAAATTCAAGTTGTATTTGAACAAAAACACATCCACCATAATAAATTTTATTATACAATCATAAGCTTCTTTATAATTCACAAGAAACGAAATACATTAATAATAAATATAAAGATTATAATACATTTACGAATATACATACAAATACACGTAGAAACAAGTATAAAATTTCGCACTTCATGTGCAGTTACGTAATGAACAATAACCACCCGCACGGATGCCGGACCTTTTTCGCCAACGTTTTTCCTTTAACACAAATTCCTACGAGTAAAAGCGCGAAAACCGGGTCAGCAGTCGTGGAGGGCACTTGGACAGAGTCACGTCTTTCGTGTCTCTCTCTAATTACGTTACGCCATTCCCGAATGAAGTCTCTTTTCTAGACAATTTTCCTTTTGAGGTTGGAGTAAACGTTATCGAGATGTTTTTCGCATCAATTCCCGTAATTATATCTACATTATTAAAATTTAATTTTTATGGGATGTTTATTGACAATTTTTCATCTTTTTCACCTGAAGAAGATAAGAAAGAATAATGTGATAATTTCTGATAGCTTAATAATAGTCGATATCTAATTTTGACGCACGGAACTAAGTCTTAATTTTTAAACCAAAATAAGGACTTAATTCCGTGTTTTTTCTGTATGTACGGAATGAGATATGAATGAACTGTCATGATTGGGTTATAAAGTACAGAGCCACTCCATTGTATTTTAAAACCCTAAAAATATTTTCAATTATCAGAAAAATACACACCGATTATGTATATACGTACTTGTATGTACATTTTTCCACAATTACCTCGACAACTTTCAAATCCATTTGAAATTTTTTTTTTTCTTTTTTAAATAACTCTGATTTTTTTTATATTAACACAGGTTTTTTTAATAGTTCATCAATGTTAAATAGTTACAGATAAGTTAATATAGATAAGTTAAGGTACAGCGAAATGTGGATTTTTTATCTATAGCATTTTGATACAAATTTTAGCCTCCCATCTCCAATTATGCGTGAATAATTCAATTCAATGTTGGGCCAGGCATTTTGTAATGCCTTATTTTTTCTTTGAGTCGTAACTTCAGGGACACGATCGCAGCGTATTTCGATAATTTGCGACCCAATTTGATCGCTTAGCCGCACTCTGTTTTACTTTGTTCTTATAGCAAGAGAGTGGCTAAAGTAGGTTAACTCATTATAACTCACTTGTCTAATACTTTGACCTATTATTTTATAACCCAATGAGCACTCATGTATCGTTCGTACTATGATTGATGTGTGTTTTTAATTGAATTCCATCGATTTCTCAAAGGGAATTTCCTTTTTAATATAAATATTCTTTCAGTAATCTGACTTTATCTCGGCGCCGAACATATCTTTAGCCTGGTGAGATATACGTTCAAAACCTAAGCCGCAGCAATCATGACTTAAATAATCACAGAAAAGTAAAAAATATTAAAAATTCAGCACCCAAATAACAAACGCTCGAATTTGCAAACATAATGAATAAATAGATGTTATCGAATATAGTAGACAGTCAGCCTCGCGATGTTTATGATAATTTATAGAGATTAAGTCGTAAAGTACAAGTCGGTTTTTTCTCAAAACCTAATTAACATTTTCAATGCGACAAGTCATTCCGAACGTTCTATGCCACACAAACACTAACGGGAAAAGATCTTTCAATTTGGCTGATCGTCTTTTTATCTTCACGTGACTTTATTTATCTTTTAATTATTTTCATGCAAATTTTTTTCGGGTACAGTTCGGTATTTTCACAAAGTGTCGATGTTAATCACGCAACATAGATTCCTTATATCGACAACCTGTCATAAAACTTAGTAAGTAGAACGTACTGTCATCAAACTTAGTAAGTAGAAAGTAACTGTCATGAAACTACATTTTTGAAATCATCGTCTATTTAGTTTTAGTAGCTGCTAACGTAATAACGTAATGTTCTAATTCTCTCCAAAGCATTTTCGTTTATTGGTACGTTTTATTTCATAAAGTTATACTATTTCAAATGATGGTAAATTATAGTAGCAACATTGAGCCATTTTACCAATTGGCAATGATAAATATAAAACTGTGATAAAGGGTATTGTTTAAAATTTCAACGCATCGGTCCGTGACATGTGATATAACTCCATAGTCTGTTTCAAAAAATATTAAAATGAGAATGTGATATCTTTGAAAATATTGCGGTCATGAAGAATAACATTTGAAAATATTTTCATTTTTTTCACCAGTTTTTCACTCCACATAAATCACTTTAGCTGTTCTTTCGTAATGCCCAAAAAATCAGATGGGCTCAAAGAGAAACAGACGAAATTCCAAAAACAATATTTTTGTGATCTACAACTTTTGTTATGTTCACCTAAATATTTTTACTAAATATTTTCAATGCACATGCAGGCCAACTCTTATTTTATTATATGAATCAACTAATAAGTACGTAACAATAGTATTTATACAGCCTAATGCTACCCCTACAAAACTAAGTAATTTACAAATGTTGCCACAGATTCAATTATCATAAAAATTAAGAAAAAAGTAAGGTCGTTACGAATAGATACAACACCGAAAATGTTATGTGCTGAAGATTACCGACAACGAGGACTGCCCTCATGCATTTTCCCGCATTCTTATTGATTATTCAAGTACCTGCACCTCTCACATCTATCCACACTTCGCTTCTGGCCACGCCTATCTCGTCCTTGTATCTCGCGATATAAAATACACGTAGGATCATTTATGTATGGGCATAGGTTCACTACATTATGCAAGTAGCTAGTCACTTCGTTGCTGTTAAACTAAAGTAATGCAAATGATTTTTGAAAATATTTAATTCACAAATATCTTCTGATTGGGTTAACCTAGTTGTAAAGAAGCCCCAGCCAGAAGAAGTTTCTTTTAGATTTTTACCCGACTACCGGTAACAAAACATATTAACTGTAAACTCGATCAGAAGATACTGTTCAACCCAGTCGTTGAAAGAATAACTAACTATTAATTAAAGTTGACTCTTATGTTTTTTTTAGAAACTTCATGTTAATTGAGTAGTTCAAACAAACACACAGGCACAAAAATTATGAAAACAATATTTTTATGTTCGATTGTTTTTATTATATTCCCTTAAATATTTTTTTCATAAATATCTTCAATGTACAGATAGGTCAATTTTTCAGTTTTATGCCTGTATCATCATCTATAAACATCAAGTATTTCTATTGCTTTGTTAATAATTAACCATATAAAATTAACTTGAAAAATTGTTACTGCTTTTTATTATTCTGGTAGTGAACTAAAATATTTGACCTGACAACATTTTGGAATAATGTAACTTTTAAAATGAATAAAATACTCAAAAATACTTCATTCGACTAATTTTCAGCGAATTTCAAGACAAATCGCAGCTAATTTTGATTTGTTTTAAACTACAGAATCCGTTATTTCTAGAGAGAAGAATACAGTCCAAACTTTATATGCTAGCAGAGAGAAATACTGCATCATAACTCATTGATGTACTTGTATAAATGGCGCCCGAACCAAATACTACTGCGCCCCCATAGCGACATTAACCTAGTAACTAGAACATGCAAAACGCTTTAATAAGTCCATAAACCATCAACAATAGGTATAGAATACTTGTATTTATTAAACTACGATAGTTTCCATTATCTTATCTTATTAATCTGTTTAACTGTGCGTATACGCCAAATGACAATATAATTTTTGTCCTTAAATGTTCTCTTAAACACCTACTAATTGACAAATGATTTTTGAGTGGACTCGCCACAACTCAAACTAGGACACATTACTTTCGTGAATAAAATTTCAACAGAAAGCTAGATATGAAAATAAAGAATACTCACAAAAACTTATCAATAAATTGTGCGGGGAAAAAATATTTAAAATCGAATGCTTCTAAGTGCAAGTCTACGAATTTAGAAAAAAAAGAATGATATCTTTGAAAGGTGATACACACAAAATAGATAGATAATGTTGTGTGTATGAACATTTGTTTTGCTAAGGATGAAAAGCTAGGTGAAGTGATAAAATGGAGAATAATTACAATGGGTAAAGGGAATGGAGCGAGCGAAAAAAATGCATTTCGAAATTGGCGCAATTGGCCTTATACATTAAAAATCTAAAACCGAGGATTACCTATGGTACTCAGTCAGATATTTTAAGTGAATATAGTTAAAGTAAAATGAATGAAGCAAAAATAAAATAATTTAGAAGCTAAATTAATGGTAGAGTGGATAATGAGAATACTCTGCATCGACATCCTCATTGCTCACATCCAACGTGGATTTGGAGAAAGTTTGAACATATTGGCAAATATTGACATTTTCTGACAGGTGATGTACTCACTTGGTGACATTTGGACATTCTTTTCATGAAACCAAAAATATTTTTTAATTTGTAAAGTGAGGGATTGAAAAGTAATTTGTACCTTTTCCGTAAATTTATTATTACGATCCTATTATTGACGTAACAAATATGTCATTCTATATTATTTATCCGTATATATGTAGGTTTTTTTTCAATAAAAGATATACATTTTTCAAGAGGGGTGAAAATGGCGTAGCAGATTTGTTTTATACGCTTCATTTTATATCCACAATATATATTTCAGAAATATTACATTCCTAAAAGATGCTTCTTATGTAGAATATATAAAGAAACCACCAACGCTGAAAGCGTAGTCAGGACGCGGAGAGCTGAAAGTACTGAACTTACAAACATGAAAGGAGACGGGTAAAATCTATGCCGTGGTGTTGTAAGAATATGAAAGGCAGTTATATCGAGAAAATAACAAATAAACACCTTAAAAGTTTTATTAAATCAGACAAATGAAAAAGTTTAAATTCTTTATGAAAACAGCTTATTTTTCATAATAGTTTGTAAATGTTATACTACGAACAATATGCAATATGCATATTGTGTTCCATTATATCCCCGATATGCAAAATACTAATCAACAAAACTCTCAGGCTCGACCGGGTCGTCGTAAGAAAACCCCGTAAATCTCCAAAAGAGGTAAAACTCCGAAAAATGTCAATGTCTGACATTGACATTCGTTAATAGTTTATTTTTAATTAATTTAAGCAATCCAATGAGCTATTAAAAGTAAGTGATCGAATACTTTCTTTTAATGGCTCATTGCGTCGCTCAAATTAATTAAAAATAAATCGTAACTTTTCTAAAATGTTATTATACTTACTCGGTTAGATTTTTATTTTTATTTTTATTTATTATTAACAATCTTAGACATAATTATTATTTTCCGCTCTTTTCTGATTGTTTATCGCTGATTCATTTAAATTGTTACATTCTAAAAAATATTAAATTGTTAAATTCAGAAAATTATAAATTGTTATATTTTTCTGAAAGGCATATTCTGTTTCTGTAACAGCAAGTTTTCGCCAGCCTTCTTCAGTAATGTAGAGACAAATTAGGAAATAAGTTTTAAAATTCAATCCCTAAAAGAGGGTAAAAAAATATTATGACACCGTCACTAACTTGACATACAAAGTGAAGAAGTTAAAAAAATATAAAAAAAATAATAAAATACAAATTTTATCAGTTGTCGAAATTTAAACTTTAAGAAGGCGTATCAAATCATGATGATTAACCTGAAACGACACACTATAAAATACCAATTGATCAAATAATTAAAAACTTACTTCAGCCATTGTCAAAAAATTCACACCCTAAAAATGATTGAAAATAAATTTAAAAAAAAAATACCGCAATACTTCTATTGGCCTAGGATGCGATATAAATAATCAATTAAACAAATTAAAATACCTACTTAATAATATCGCACTCATTGGAATGCATAAAAACATAGTTATAAAACTGTAGAAACTCTAAGACTGTGACAGACCGATGGACTGATATAACGATCGATATTATGAGGGTTGAAAACTAAAATCTTTAGACTAAATTGTAATTTTGTAATATATATATATATATATATATATGTATGTATATATATATATATGTATATATATATATACATATATACCTAATGAAAAATAGATGACCTAAAGGATTATTTAATTTTTTGCTTTCTAACAGCTTCAACCATAAAATTAAAAAGCCAAGAAAATGCAGAAAAACCTGTAATTGGCTCCCCATTCGTCGTTTTTTTTTTTGGTAACTTTAGGTAAAATTTCAAGCCAGACATCTAAGAACATTTATACCCTATATCCTTCTCGGATTCTAAGAGATTTTACGACGGTGCCGACCGGCTGCGCGCTCGGCAAATATTTGCTCTATCTCTTAGGGGGCCTCCTGCACTCGGATTCGACGACTCGCAATACGGCGAGCGTGCTGCTTTTGATGGAGACCGTATTTCATTCTGACACTGAAACTGTCTCGCAGATCTACCGCCTTCAAATGAATTCGCATGGAGTAAAGAATTACTTATCATCACAACGTTACGTCCGCTCTCCGTTATATGCCATGAAGATTCTCATCTCGCGAAGGTATTTTACTCGTGTTTCTTGCTGTTTTGCATTTTATCGTTATTTTTCTTTTATTATGACATTATTTTCTGTACTCATTTTGATATTGCGCAGGCAAAGGACCTGAAGTACAGGTTACATGATATGTTGAAAGCGTGCGTGAAAAACCAATAAATCCAATCAAAATCGCGGTTGATGTCGCAACAAGGGTTACATGTTTTTATTTACTGTTGTTTTTATTTATCTATTTTTTTTAAATCTTTTCTGTTAACGGTCTCCCACTTTGTTAATATATCTTAAAATTGCTTTGCCACTCTTTCTAAAAGAATTTGTTTCTGTAAGTAGAACAAAATATGTTTTTTATCCTACATATGAAGATGTATCTGAAATACTTCCTCCACGGCCATCGATGTAAGGAGTACTTTCCATATGTGTGATATGCGGCAGATCCATTTGCGTTTATTTTCTAACTGTTTAATTTGTAGCTGAAATAACTAAAATAAGCAAAAAATATTTTAAAATGAAATGTAGCAATTGTATACTTTTATTTATTCTAAATTATTTTGTGAAATATTCATTTCCTGTATACATAAAAGATGAAAAAAAAATATTTTGATTCATGCTATGTTTTTACCATCGAATATTTACTTGTCTTTGGATTATCAGTAATAAATTACCACACTTGCGGTTAAAATTTGTCTCTATCAATTGTAGATATATATAATATTCAAAATAAATAAGTAAATAATAAATAACTTACTTAAATAAATTTAATTGAAAATTTTAATAAATTTTCTTCAGATTTTTCTGATCTATAATAGAAAAATTAAAAAGAGAGGGAACGTTTTGCATATGATTTAAAAGTTTAATATTTCGCAAACGGTACTTGGAAATGAAAAATAATAAATAAAATCTTAATAATTAAACGATCTGTTTGACAATGAAATGGTAAATGCGAGGAAAATACGCTACCCGTTTTTTGTGTATGGTTAGATATATAATTTTTTTGTAATATTTTATTACATATTTGATAAAATCCCCACCTGTAGCCAAATTATATGCATAGAAAATGTCTGCGACTCACAGACGAACGACCTGATGGGTACCTACTAAGATATTATAAATGTTCCTTGTTTCACAACGGGAGCCTAACAATACTGAGACGTATCAAAATAATAAATCGCGTCACAATGATCGTGCGATCGTTTACATCTTATCGTCCCCTGGGACAGTAAAAACGTGTATCGAGTACAACTATTACTCAGTAAATGTTTAACCTGCAGGGGTTGACAACCCCCGTGCCGTGCCATCTCGTAAAAGTAATCTTGTCAATTTCAACATGCTTTGATTTTTGCTGTGCAAACTATCGGCTGCCATTTTGCGTATCTAACCACACTGCAAAGTTTCCCAAAATACCCAAACTAGTCCTTTGTGCGCAATAAGTATTAAATGTCAAAGAAATCTTAAAAGTACAAAAGTACGACATCGAAATAAATTTTGTATTGATTTAGTTACAACAATTATCAGATCCCATACAATTTTGAATACATTATGTATTGAACCCATCTAATCTAAGAATATTTGCAGGCAGATTTGGTGAAAAGCATTAAAAATTATGGTCTTGATTAAAAATTGTATGTACTATTTTTAAATATGTTATTCTCTTAAATCTTAATAATTTTCTCCATAGAATATAATTTAGACAAAGATCTCCATTTCCGTTTAATCAAACATAAAAAAAAACTTTAGTTAATATTAATTGTATTTCAATCTACAAAGAAAATAGAATGAGATACAAATAATTAATATTAACAATTAAATACCGTTTCCTGTCATGTTCTGTGAACAAATATACATATTTTAAAATGTTCTCCATTGCGTGGCGTTCTCATTTATAGATCTTAATTCAATCTCGAGCCATGGAACATTCCATATTGTAATTTCTTTTTTAATTACGTTTTTAATAATAATAATACATTTTAAACCCGTTCGATCTGCATGAATTCATAAAATATGGAGAATCTAATTGAAACGTCACATTTTTAGGACCAAGTTATGAACAAAATTCATAACTATAATTTCTCTGCTATATAAAATAAACCTGAAAAGCTCAAAATGGGACGTTTAACTTTACGAAAGTATCATGTTTCATAACATAATTTCAGCGGGTGTCCAACACTGTGATCGCAGATATTCGTATATTGGTTTTGGTCTATACAATGGCGCAACAAATAACCAACTGCACCCTTTGCAGCGTGTTAGTGGTGGAGACGCGTTCAATAAAATATAGTATACCATGGGAATGGCCTGCTTTGAGCGGAGAGGAAAGTAGCGTGTGATGGAAATATTAAGTATTGAAAATAAATTTAGCTGCGATAATGTTGCGAAGTATCGATGCGGCTTAATATCGTAATATTTTGATATTAATTATTATATATTAAATATTTTAATATATAATTATATATTAAATATTAAAGTTTTTGAAAATAATAATTTTTTGTACTTCGTTAAGTATTTGCTCATTATGTTTATAGGACATATTCACATTCGTAATTTAACGTTGCAGAAGTAGTAATCAAATAAAACAATTAATTGGATTTTGCGCACCCTCTTAGTCAATTTATTAATTTTATTAAATAAAAATTAATTTATTTCGTATTAATTAGTACTTTATCTATTTCTTTTTTATGCTTACCATCATTATAATTAAGTTATTATATTATTATAATTAAGTTTTTTAAATTTTGGTTAGCGTATTATGTATCATTATTTGAAGGTTTAGATGACGTTAAGATGATATGTCAGGGACATGATACAATGCGTTGCAGTAAGACACCTTCACAGATATTCGTAGAAACACCTTGCTTTCAACATTCTAAAAGAATAAGGTGAGAATATTTTAAAATTAATACACTCATTACAACGAAAAATAATTCTAAATAAAAGCACATTTAAATATTTCGTCTTTATCTATATTTTTTCTTATATATTTAAATGCTTAAATGTGTGTTTAAATAACGGTAGTAATTAATGTAAATTATTTTCTCCACGGCACTGCTTTCAACTAAAATAAAATCTTTTTAATGGTTAATAAAAACACTTATGTATTTACTTTTAAGACTTGAATTTCATTTTACAAAATATTGATATAAATTCACTAAATACGACATGTCATAAAAATTGTGTACATCATTTAAAAGTAGGTTATTGTAACATATGTACATAAGTTTATTTATTAATTTATTATTATACTAACGCTGTAATAGTATTAGAAACTAGAATGCATTGTCCGATTATTACATTAGTCCCATTTTGGTATGGAATAGGATTATAAGTCTTATAAAGCAAAAATGTGAATTTCACCTTTAGCGATACAAAAAATAAAAATATTTATTATTGTGAGAAATTTTTTGAAAATAATTTTTTATAATAACCCCATTTTTTAAATAGATTTTTTTGTCAAATACCTTTATTTAAAAAAAATTAATTTATCTTTATCGATATTCTAGACTCGTTTAATAGTTTCTATTTTCTACGCATTAATATCAATTGTTTTTGGAGAAAATAAAACAAATTTATACTTAGTTTAAACACTTTCATTAACAATATATATTATTTGTCAACATCATCACATCCAGTGAATATTATTGAAGAAACATGCACAAATAATGACAACTTACGACAAAAATATTATAAGCAGCCAAAACATCGATAACATTTCAAGAACGGTGCAAAGGGAATTTCCGTACGTATTTTTAAGTCCATATTTTCATGTGTTTGACGAAAATAACCCAAAATTTGTTTTCCTCTTTCTTATTACTATAGTTTTCACACAATATGCCAGCATGATTTCGTATATCAACGTACTTCGCCACGGTTAAATTAAAAATAATCGTTCAAAAACAGCGAAATGATAAAACTTTTACATTTTCCCTGCCAACAGTTAATGTCACTTCGGCTTTTCCAGCAGAGGGAGGGTTCGTAACGATACGATATAATAATACCTCTCTGTCACTAGTATGTAGCACACATCCAAAATTATGTAACGAAATGGCCTTTAAATTGACTATCTACTACTTGGCCGCCCACAAGAGTATTATGATGTTATCTTATTTTTTTCAGATTTTTGGTTTATTCTCTAATTGTATAATAAACTTTCCCATTATTATCCGTCATACTGCGAAAAATATATTTTTCTTTGTTTCTCACAATTCAACGTCGTTTTCACAAATGTAATCACAATGGGTCATAAATTGAACGTACAATAATGGCGTGACATATACACGGACGGACCAGAAATAGACCTAATTATATATATATATATATATATATATATATATATATATATATATATATATATATAAAGAGGACCAGAAAAAACTTTCACATTTAATATTTTCGGAAAATGTTACGTCTGACATCTAATTTTCTACGATTGCGTCTTTAGTTTAGTCTACCTATCTGTCCGTCCCTTTACAAAGCAACAAAAAACTACCGGACTGATTTGAATATAATTCTTTCTGGTATGAAGTGCTACGGATTAAAATCTGGGTCACATATTAATATTCCTTAAGGCCGTAAAAGAAATTTAATTATTAATGAACTTAAAAACTATAACTACAAATCGTCGGGACTGTCACGGCGATTCAGTTTCAAGTTCAAGCTGAGAATATAATTAGAAGAGGAATAATATTAATATTATTCCTCTCTAGGGTACTTTCGATATGCTAGCGTTATAATAGGAAAAAGACTTCGCCGCTATAATAAAAAAGCTATACGAATGAAGCTGCAGATAAAACTAGCTTCATCATAAAATTCAAAAACCGACTGCACAAAAAACTGAAAACGAACGAATAATTTCTATTACATCAATGATGTGTAAAAGAGATCCAACGATCATACATCGATTTATTACTAATAATTATCGGATCTGGCTTGCAAATGACCATTCGTACTAATTTCTTTCTCTCCAATTTTTTACACAGTCATTTTTTGTTTTCAATAATAATTATGTTTTATTTAGGTCTTTTTAGTTAAGTCACTTTTCACTATTCTAAACGTTCCTTGTGTTCTTAATGTATATAGTCCCGAATGTATTTAGGCTAAACATTGCTGTAAATTATTAAATTATACGTATAAGTACCAAAAGCCGTATTCTTACGCGTACACCAATTCAACCCTGGGTCCTGCCCGCCCTGAAGCCGCCTGTGTGTGCCCCCGCACAGTTTCGTAGCTCCACTGTGTCCACCACATTAGAACCCATGGAATGTGTTATATTCCATGAGAGTCGCGCAAGCTAGGGCAAATCTAACAATGCCTGACATAATGAAAATCTATCAAGTTGTTCAGACTACAGGATTAATTAAACATACTCGTACAAAGGTTCGAAAAAATTAGCTTCCGTTTAGTTTTTCACATATATCTAGTCGATAATTTCACATGACGTGCAAGAATTTGTGATTCTTACCACTAAAAACTACTTTTTATTTAAAACTCCTACTTTAACATGAACAGAAACCAGAAACTTAATCACAGCTAGTTTTATTACATTTCATTCACTTTCTTCTAATAATCGCTCTTACGTCATTAGCGTTCATTCAAGTTCCATTAATACAACAGAAAGTAACGAAATCTGATAAAAGTCAAGCTTACCCGAGCCAGACGACCAACGTCACGAGTGAAGTATAATGGGTTAGAAAAGACCTTTGATAGTCGCGCCGCGTTTTGTAACGTAACGTCAAGTTTTGAATAATGACCCGAAAATATAATAAGAAGCAGTTTGCTCCAATGATTGCGATAAAAAATTAGTCCTAAAACTAATCTTAAAAAAGCTAATAGCTTATAATTTTCTGAATACAATTCATTATTGGAATTTGTGGCAACTCGCGGTCGGCAACTAACACAAGTTATTCAACATCCTATATTATATTATAAATACAAGGTGTTTTTTGAAGAGCTTATTTTCATATATCTACTACCCGACCGATCTTTGTGAAATATCGCATACATGAGACCTTTGATATTTAAAGGATCGTCCCATTAGGGGTAAGAGTGTGAACATAAGTTGAAAAAGTAAGTACTACATATTGCGGCAAAATATTAGCCTGGGGCGACTCGCTACAGAGCATAGACTTAATTTTTTCATGCCATATCTTTGTTTCTATGCATCTCAAACTACTTAGCCTTTCCGATCGAATATCGAAAATTTTCCAAAGAGCATGATTTTTTAAATTAATATCATTTTTTACCTTTTCTACACAAGGAAAGCCAGCCAAAATAAAAAAGCAGTATATTATAATTATACATCTCTTCGATATCTGAATAGTTCATTATATATTAGAGTATGAACATAACGTGTACATTAACAACTCTAATTTGATGTTTTAAAAATATAATCAATTTTCGTACACTCTGGTGTATCATCGCCATATACAAAGTAATTTTCTCTCCAAAAAATTTCAAATACCGTTTGGAAAAATTCCACTTCTCGCAATTCTTAATGCTGTATATACCTTTTCATCACAAATCATGATGACATTTAAAATTTTAAAACTGTATTTACAGTAGTATCACGATCGTAAATAATCGTATGTCAACAAGTCGTTATTTGTAAAGTATCCTTTATAAAAGTAGAAAAAATAAAATTATATAATACATAAAGCTAATCGCCTCATATCTTTGCTTCATATTTGCTTTACGTAGCGGTTGCTTTAAAAGATTAAACAAATGTTGAGAAACCGCGTTCTTTTTTTTATTGTTTTTTTTTCGTTTTGTAATTCTTGTTACTTCTTTAAGCAACAATCGACCCACGATCGATTCACTGTTTATCCTATTATGCAACTAACCTCAATCTATAACTTAAACTATAATTTAACGATTCTCATTGTTATGTTTGAAAAAAATCGAACGTAACTTGTGAACCCGCTGTCTCAGTTCATCAATATTAAATCGTATGGGAGCTGAAGAGAAAATGTCCACTTCCTTACTAATGCATGGGGTGGTTTTATTGCTCTATGAGATAATGATGTCAGGTAACGAGAACCTAACCGGGAATCTGTTTTAATAAAGCTTTTTAAAGTTCCTAAATTAAATACGGGGAATCGCAGTGAGTTGAGAATTATATGCGAGAACAATATTTACTTCTTCGAATCTCAGGAAACAATCTTTGGGTAAAGTAAAGAGTATATCTTCGCCTATCGCCGTAAATTTATTTGTAGTGCTTCGCTCGCTTTTCGTCCTAAACAGAATACATTACGAAAGGGCACTCTAAGTTCTCTTCGTTAAATTGCTGTATTACATCTAACACAAATAAAATATATTTTAAATTCTGGCGATGAACGAAAGACGAAACAATTATTCACCTTTTACATCTATTGAGGACAGAATATCTTCACAGCCACTCCTCACTCTTACTTTTCATGCGTCACGGAGTACCTGTTTACCATCGTTGTCGGCGAGAATAATTGAGAAAAATGAGACCTTTTTTGTGGTGGTTTGTCAAGGAAATCCTTTAATAAAACTCAGTGGCCCGGAATATTTTATTTCACAATATCAAATTGATACCAAAAAATGTTAAGAAAAACGAAATGAGAAAAGGGCTAATAAAATAAAGGTGCAGTTCCATTGTATATAATTTCTCGTGAAACGCAAGCTTGTACGTACGTTTTATATAATATCGCAAAAAAAAATATTTTTCTTTAATTTTTTTTTTTGGGCTCATAGAATATTAATTAATTATTAAAGCAATTTTGTATGAGAAATTCTCTGATAAGATTTTTTATGCGAAAACAAGTTAGAGGATATAATATACATTATCTCGATTTTATCAAAAATAGGTGGCGAATATTTTTTCGAACTTTTAAATTGTTTATATCTACAAAAAATACTTAATTTTAAGATAAAAAGAAAAATGAAAAAGCGGCCAAGTTGTTGTCAAAACACGCATAAATTAGGATTCCGCAGTTGGTTGGACTAATTTTAACTGAACGTTCTACTGGAAAAACTTGTATCTATTTTTTTATGTAAAAATTAAAGGGATATACATTGCAAGTCACTGTGAAACTTTCTGCTTCACAAACTAGCTTAACAATGGAGAATGATAAACGAAATCTCGGTTTAATTTTAAAATTAATTCAATACAATATGGAGAAAAAATATCTATTTGAAAACGCATAAATATTTGAGAATAAACATTGCTTTAAAATTCGCACCTAATTCACGAACCATCCTTAACATTTACCTATCCAACCACCTTCTTTATCTCATGCACATCATCGCAAAGTATCTTCACGACCAAAACCCAGCTCCACATTTCCTCTTCCTCCCGACAACTTCCTCAGCACTTCCACTTGTTACTTTCCGCGCCGGAAGCACACAAAGTTGTCCGTGAGACTCCGACGAAGTTACGGAAATGTCTTTGTGTGTGTGCGTACGTGTGTACTATAAGAGGCACAATCGATCATGTCGAAAGTGGGGGAAAAAAAATTATTTAGCGTCATTTTGACGATTGACAGGAAAATCACAGCAAGTGATTTTCCTAATAAATTCAAGTATAACATTTAGCTGTTTTGCCGTGATGAACTTCTCAACATTTAAAGTGCACACACTTATTTTTCATTTTGTCTGTATACGTAAGTGTTTTTATTAAAAATCAAACCTAGTTTTGATGAAAAAATTATACATATTTGAATATTTTATACAAAAGAAATTTCGTCTTATTTATTTAGCCAGGATAATTCTAGAAACGAATTATTCTATTCATATAAAACTTCCATTTACGTATTGTTCATATTTTCCAAATGTGAGAACGCATTAAGAAAATGAAGCAGTAATAGTAGAGTGAAATAAGTTGGAAAAAACATTATTCTTCTTATTCTTGGGTATTAATTAATGATACTTTATTTCATCTGACATTTCCTCTTAAAACTACCTCTAAATTTAGAGTAAATATTTCGCGTTTCATCTTTTTGTTTAAGTTGCATCTAAAGATGACTGTACTTAACTTTATCTTACCATAGCGCGTGCCCAAGTATCTTCTTGTGAAATATCAGTACTCTTCTACAGTTTTTAGGTTCCATACTTCAAAAACAAAAAGGAACCTTTATAGGATCACTTCATTGTCCGTCCCTCTATCTCTCTGTCAATACCATTTTTCTCTGGAAGTTGAAATTAATATCAAATACTTAAGTATATGATTCCTTGGAGCCGTAAAAAATCAAGCTCCTAAGTCAACGCAGTCAAAAAATACGGCCTTTTATTCCACATATTTTGACACACGCAAATAAATCCTACCTATTTCTAGATCATAGTAAAACACTAGAGTACCCTTCGCCGACCTACTATCATGAAATTAAAGAATAAAATCCGAAAATCGTTAATTTGTAGTTATATCAAATAATTTTTTTTTCATATGCGTCTCTGATAGGTGAGCAGGTAATACATTTCCGTTTTAAAAAATTAAAGTTTCGTAAATAGTTTAATAGGAATATTATGTATAATTAAATGTTTATATATACCTAAATGTGTATGAAATCCTCGTCGTGCGAGTTCCACTCGTGCTTAACAGGTTTTTTTATCATTTTAACCCCTTTCGCAGCAACTCCATTATACAAAACAAGGTAAAACAAATGGTACGGAGAAGATCACATTTTTAATCAGGATCAGGATTTTTAAAATCGAAAACAAACTCAGTCATGTCTCAAAGTTACATACAAAAGAATTATAGGTTACTTTATACAATAAAATGTGCCACCAGGAGTGTACAAGTGGAGGAAAATATTGTAAAATAATAAAAGAAATAGCCGTATATAAACAATTGTTTATTGCAATATTTTCAGTATATGCCGGTCAAATCCCACATAACACGCTTCGTAGCATTCAATCGCATAATAACATTTTGAAAAAATGGATGGAATGATGGATATAGAATATTCTCCAAAGGTAGGACGAACTGCCCCCGCTCCGATGGATTTGGAATATTTTTATAATAACCACTTATAACACTTAACTTCTGCCAATATTAGTCCTTCATATTGCATCTTTCGGCAACGGAATTGAATAATAACAATTTTGAAAAAGTTTCATAACTTTTGAATGGTTTGATCGATTTTAATAAAATAAATATATATTATATGTATACCCGAGACACATTTATGTAAGTTTTAGTGACGGCGCAAATTGATGCCAAACCTAAAAAAATATTTTTACATTCTAATTTTTTTTTATGTGTATCTGGAAAAACTTTAAGTTACGTTGAATGACGTATAATTTTTGTATTTTTTTCTAGATCATAGTAAAAAACAACCAAGTGGGAGTCTGGTTCGTGCATCGAGGGTTTCGTACCTCGTTTGAAATGAAATTTCTTTATCATAAATCGTCACTAATACGGACTAAATATTTAGTAATACTTAATATGATTAAATTGGGGCACATATATACTGTAGTCAATACCTCAAAAACTATGGTGAATAGAATCATCGTTTTGATTATCATAAAAACTTTGAGTAGGCTTCTAAAAAAACCTGTTTTCCATAATTCTAGTTTCAGTGATTTCGGAAATAAAAGTGGGGACATATTTTTTGTATAATTTTCAATAATTCTATGAAGATATAATAGCTAAAATTACGAAATGCGGTTCATGAAATCGGCTACAAAACCATTATTTGTGGTGATTATGACTAGCTTTCGAAAATAAGTATTTTTATTGTTTCAAAGTTTTTTATATCCGTGTTTATTCTCATTGCTTTTTGAAGACTGAGACTAAGAAAGACTAAAAATTACTAAAAAGTAATAATTGAAAATAATATAATAATCCATCCAAAAAATTTAAGTACCCAAAAATTTTAAGATATTTTAGAGGCTTCTGTTATTAAGCAATCAATTAACAAATGCCAGAAGATTATAATATACACATGTGTAATAATTTACATGTTAAAAATAAAAAGTCGCCCTTTTAACTTTGTAAGTCATATTATCCATTTGAAAAATTCCGAAAAATTATGTTTTATACGAAGTGTCCAAAAACTGAAAAAAAATAATTAATTATCATACGTACCGACATAATAACATTTTAGTTGAATACCTCCTCCATTTTTGTAGCTATTTTTATGGCATCTTGTCTATTGTTATTTTTTGTATCTTTAAAATAACACATTAAATAGATATGAAGATGACATTGGTACAGGGTCGATTTATTTTTGTAAATATAAATCGAGTTATTATGTTTCTTCCAAAGGGACTTCCTCTAAACTAACTAACTTATATTATTATTTTCAAATAATTATAACTAGGGAAAAATATTAGGAATAATATCTTCATTTCTAAGACAGAAAATAATTTTTGAATTATTTTTCGTTATTTTTTCGTGAAACGCAAGCCTGTGTTTTCAAAGTAATACAATTTTATTTTTTATATTTTGTTCTTGGGCTTATAGATTATAGGTAATAAAATTTTATTTTTATATTTTATTCTTGGGCTTATAGGTTATCTGTTTTCTAAATTCACACGTTTAAGTACGATAGACTCCCAGAAACTTGAAATTAGGAAACTGTAAAATCTCCCCAATAAATATTTATAAAATATTCCTAAATACCAAATTTCAACCAAACTGATACGGCGGCTTAGGTGATATACTCTGCAATAGACACACATGCATACTGATACATTTTTCGTGTTTTTTTATACTTTAAAGTACTAGCTTAAGAATCTATTCCCAATAAAATTTCCACTTCGATTTTTTGGCCATTATATAGCAAAATATAAAAATTGAATAATTTATTTCTTGGAAACACAGTAAATTTGATTTGCGATTTCGACTCACACGTAAACAGATCTTAACCTAAAGTATTACTATTAATTACAAATTGATAATAAATATTTGTGGTTCGTTTATCGCCTGAAAAGGAATATTATTTTAAGAATACCAATTTACACTCATGCCGTTTTAAAAAAATAAATTTCCTTTCTAAAACGGTAAAAAAATGCCGAGGAAATAACATAACCATCGTTCTGCGTACTCTCCAACGTGATTACGGTAAAAGAGTTGCCGTATGCGGATTTTTCAGCCGTATTCCCTTCCGGGGATACGCCGTTGCAGCTACGTGCGACATATACGTATGCCGTATCCACACCGTAGTATACCGTATCCATCGCGTACCTATTCACGCTTACTTAATATACGACATCGAGCGTATGAGGGATGAAAACTCCGAAGTATTTCAAGATAATGGGGCTCCATTTTTCATAACGCTTTTAATACTCGTTACGATCATATTTCCGTAGTTTCCGTTCGATGATTGAGTTATTGATTCGTTATGTATCCGTTTTCACTTCGTTATGTGAAGCTAAATTCTCTTTAATGGAAATCTCAGAATTGAATTCAACGTGAAGGTTTTGTTGCTAGAACATAATATCATTAGCTTTGTTTGCTAGCATTAATGGGCGGGTATATTTTGATTTTCACACAGTTCAAATTTAATTATCTTAATCTAGGTATCATATAATAATAGCTTGATCAACGGTTAAACTATTTGTATCCAAGGTAAGAAAATCTATCTAGAAACTCATCATCTACGACGAACATGACGTGGAGGATGGGCATCAGTTTCCTTACATTGCCGATATATATCAACCAGGATCGATCACAAATTTCTTAGAATGAGTTAAAGAGACAACAAATATCATCGAAAAAAATAGAGTATTCTTCATAAGGATTGGATTTCTAATTCTTTTTCCATAAAAAAAAACGTTTCACTGAGCCTCGAAACTTCCTTCCAGCTGCAGCAAATCCCTTGTAGTTGTCATCAAAACGTTTTGTTCTGCGGATATTGAATAGTTTTTGTTTTTTTTAAGTAAAAAATTGTAGGGAATAAATTACCACTAGAGGTGAACTATGTGAATATGGCATATAACCTTGAATTGCGAAGCCCTAATCTTTTTCTGCGGACATGGCAACTCCAGACGGTTGCATAGACACGTTTTCTTGGTAAAATAATGCTAGATACTAATTTTCTATTCTTTTTCACTTCGATAACTTGTCACAGTTGTTTTCATCAAACTGACATAATATGAACTGATAATTTATGAATGCAAATATAACAAAAATAATTCAGACAAAATCCCAGACGCCAAGCACTTTGTCTCCGGACGAAGTGATACAAAACCGGCTAATTGAATTAGAAAACGGTTGCTTTCAAGCTACATTTACACATTTAGTTTCTAAATAAAAATGATTATCATTTCACTTATAGTTACAAAACGACATAAATATATACAGAAGCTCTTTGACCATTTTCACAGAGTTTTCTTGGAAGTTTCTAGTCAACACTTTTTTTGCATTTTTGAATGCTTATTAGTATTTTTTAAATACTGCTTTAATAAATCTTTGGAGTCTTTGCTAAAAGCCTAAGAGTTACTCTTTTATTATCCAAACTATTTTTTTTTACCTTTTGAATGTCCTCGTCACCGGCGGTCAGAAGCAATCTGAGCGAGTATAATTTTCACAAATAAATCTGTCTTGCCTGTATTTGGCCATGCAGTGTAAACTCTGTCTCCTAAAGTCTCCTGCATATTAAAAAAATTAAATTGGTAATTTTTTCAAGCACAGGAATTTAGTAATCATTTAAATCTTCCTTTTTTTCTATAATTTGTAACTTGAAACAACAAGTACTACAAGAATTCGGATTTTGAAAAGCAAGATAACAAAATCGAACAATAGTTTGCATTAGTATGTCGCAACAGTGAATTATCAAACTAATTGTAAATATTTGGTACAAAAATATTTTTTAATTAATTTGGTCTATATGTGGTACAAAAATATGTGATTCTGAGAACTTTTAAATCGAACCTCATGCAACCACCTAACCCTCAGCTATTTTCATTTCGAAATAGCATTATTCACATTAATCTTAATTACGTGGGTATTTTATAGCCAATTCATTTTTACTATATTTTAATAGTCCACGTTAGTGCACGCTATCAGAGCGAAACTTAAATCTTCCTCATTTCAGAATATATTCTTTTAAAAAATGTCATTTTTAATGATAATTTAATTTATCAATTAAATATAAGCCACTAAATAGTATTAAGGCTGTAGCTGTTTTTTTGTGGGCAGAATTTGTAAATTGTCGATACATTTTGGTTATTACTCTATGCGTCCATTTATATATTCACCTCATCTTTCACTTAGGTATATAAGCAAGAGTAATAAACACCACATACCATTTTTATAACTTCTTACATTACCATATTTTAGACATCCTTCATTGCGATCCTCTCATGACTACCTCGGCTTTCCACTATTTCTTTCCTCGTTATTTTCTTCAACATGTATCTTCTTTGTCAGTCATTCATTATTCCAAATTGTAACACAATGAAAGAATTTCAAAGTTCCTTCCTTTATCTTTGCAATGACAATTTCTTCGACGTCACATTCTCATCAAATATATGCATTTTTAATTTTATAACTTCCCCATTTACTTCATAATAATTTCCTATTTTATAGGACATCTCTCTCTTTCATTGTTTCATTCTGTCAGATATACACTCCCGTCGTTTCACATCAACTTCTGTCCGTCGAGAAAGAAATTTCTAATGATATAAACTCATCTGCATATTACTTTTGTTTTACATTCATTCTGTTTAACAGCTACCTTTGAAATTTATCAGCCTTCACGCGTATACATATATTTCTCTGACGATATAAGGATACATAGGATATATGTGTCAGTAATTACATGTAAATAATCCGAAGTTAATATGAAGAAATACTTTCCTAGGATATATATATATATATATATATATATATATATATATATATATATATATATATATATCCTGCATACAAATTAATTGTAATAAATAAATATTAAAAGTTAAATTGAAATTAAATAATCATAGTGTAGATTAAAAGTAATTTCTTTACTTTGTAATCAGTTTTAAATTGTAATATTCCTTTTTAAAAACCTAGCTTCTGGTTAAAGAAATGTAATTTGCACACCTTAATCTGTCACTACGGGCCCGCGGTTTAACCGATCTCACACGCGACTTCGTAATATCTCCATATTGGGTTCTAAATAATATCATAATACGTTTAGTGATAATTATATGAACTACTATTAATTTAAATAATACTAACTGTACTTAATTTGGATTTGCAATATCTATGAAATTTTAACTTCAAACGCCTAACCATGAAACTAAAAAAATGCGAAAAATTTATATTAAAATTTATAATAAAAATAAAAAAAATTTCGATTCATACTTTACCATAATTATGTAATTATTATATTACTTAATTTATTACAGCCTTAAAACGTTTTATTGCATTTAGTGGATTTAAAATGTCCAATTATAATTCTTGTAAAATATTCTGGGTCGTGAATATCACGCGTGAAATCAGCTCGTGACACTCGGGCATCTTATAGCCTTACATCGGTCGATTGGACAGATCTTTTATTGATTACATTTGACTCGTTTGTAAATAATGCATCATTTGAAACTCTCGCATAAACGTAGCATAGTTTATGTTTCATAAAGTGGTTCATTTGGGCCACTTCATTTATACATTATAAACAACACATTACTCCCAATCGGTTCATTCTCCATGAAAATTGAAGTGATATTCTGTCCAAAGCGTACCTAGAGTTGATACCAATAAGATTCTTTTAATTTCCAAAATTTAAATTAATTTCGAAGGCCGTTGTTCCACTCGGCAAAAGCAAATCCGCGTCGGAATTTACCAAAAATGTTAAACAGAAATGGGAAATGCCAGCGGCCGTGAATACAAAGCGGCGGAGAAAACTTTGAAGACGACAAAGCCGAATTACTTCCAAGTTAAACTGGTACAGTTTTACCATTACGCCTGTGACCCGGTTATATTTTTACCTAACTGCTGTGACCCAGCTTTATCCAGAATCTGTCGGAATATAGCCAATTTGCTTTCACATTAATCGTGATAATTCATTAATCTAAAGGTCATTATACGGGCAGACATTTATCTAGAGGTCATTATCTTTTAATAACTAAATATTATCCGAACGAACAATACTTTTAGAAACAAAGAGCAGCATATCGAATATTTCGACCAAAACTTTTCAGTAGTTCTTCAGATTACGTTCTGCTTACAAAAATAAATTAATATCTGTGGAAAAACACTTTTATTTATCTACTTGTTTGGTGCAAGTAAAGTGTATATATTTTGTGAGTACATTTTTTTAAACTACTACAGGCATCAATATCTTGTATGAGTACATAATATTTATATAGGTTTTGTAGCTTGAGCAATACATAACTATTAGTGAACTCGCTCTATCCCCCAGGTTTCTCCATCTCGCCGCCCACTGCTCTCTTTCATCTCAATAGCTATACATCCTATTAGAATATATAACTCAAATAATTTTCAAAAAATCAAATTATAATTCAATTAAGGCTGTTTCAAATTATTTTTTACATTTTATTCGGTCTTACATCTGCTAGTAATGTATTGAAATATTATTCGCAATTATTGAAAAACAAACAGAACAAGAGGTATCTTAACCTCTTGTTTGTCTCTCATACTCTTTTTTCGTTCGATTTGGGATTCGATTTTTATCAAGTAATTCAAGGCAAAATTGAGTAACGAAAAATGTCAAAACACCAATTATGTGGCGGGCGGCGCGAAAGCTCAAAAATATATTTATTTATTCAATACAAAGTTTAATATTTAAAAAATACCATAAATATAAGTGATTATGTTTATGCTATGGTTATGCGCGAAATCTATGACGGCTAGTAACAGACTTCCCACCCTTCTCCTCAACTTATGCTTATAGGATTCGCTTGTGCACCGATCAGATACTGTAGATCTTTCCTTATCTTAACTTGTGCCAGCTTTCTTGGGAATGATCTCATATCTTGGCGGTGAATTGTTGTAAGTGGCTAGCATACCTACTTAATTCACCATATGCGAAAATTAGAATTTTTAATTAAACACAATTTTAAATAATTCAATTTTAATTGTGGTTTCATTTTACTTTTCATCCATCTTCACTGTTATTTTTTTGTAGAGACATGCAACACTTGTTTTTTTCGTGTTTATAAATAAAAACAGAAGGGGTCCAAATAATATCAATTTAAAGGTCGTCCGAAATTTCGAAAAGGACTTGCCTAAGAAATATGAAACATACATAATATCAAATTTGTTTATCAAGGAATATTTGTAGTATAACTCGAACACTTAAGTTGCTCTTCTTCTTCAATTCCTTCATCGCGCAAATAATCAGACAACGAGCGAAGGTGGAAGGTCCGGCGAGTGCGCTGAGTAATAAAACACACCCGTAATAAGATACTTTAGCTAATTATTGTTAAAATGGAAACTCAGTAGTTCCATATACATGTCGACCCTCTTTTAAACTCAAAAGGGTATTAGCTTTTATAGGGGTGTTAATTTAAAGCGTAAAGTTGTTTTCCTTTAAAATATAGAAATATGAGAAATAATGCGAACCTGACATGGGATCTCTTTCAAAAAACTTATTAATTTTCCTATATTTAATGTATGAAAATATTTTGAATCTTTGTTGCCTGTTTCTTGACTGTGTCGTAGTAAAGTGCACCTTTGCCCATCGTTGTGTATATATTTTAGGTAGCTTTGCTCGCTTTTTGGAATTCATAAACAGTGAGACCGGAATTCATAAAGGGAGAGCACTTTCACTTCTATTTACGAAACTTATATTTTGTTTGTTCTTTCTTCGCCGAAACTCAATAGGTAATTTAACAGAAGATAGGGCGACGCGCTCTGCGTACATCCCACCAGAGATTTTCAAGTCGTTTTTACACCTTTTCCGAAATCGCTGGAAAAAACGGCTGGCTCGTTAGTCGCCATCCTAATAAAAAAGCAGACTGGCATATTAATTTTTACACTTGCAATTTCTAAGCTTTCATTTAATGTCTATAACAATGATTTAAAAAAAATAACTAACCTCTCAAAATGGTCTACCAAAATGAAAATTCGACTCTTAGTCTGTAATGTAATCGGACCACTACTTCCTATGACTATGCCAAATATCGACTTTCTATATTGATTTGTAACCTATAAATATACGCTAGACGTATTATATTTGTTTATATTATGGCAATGGATACTAAAAATCAAGAAATTTTGCTTCGAGAAAAATTTCAACAACCTGTGGATTCTATAATTTCTGTAATTCTGTAATTCGCCATCCTCGTTGCTATCGGTCTCGCACGAAAATTCTACAGTATGCTTTTCTTATTTTCCAATATGTATATACCACGTGTCTCGCTATAAAGTTCATCAAATGCCACCATACGCTTCATCTGTGTTGAGCAATTCAAAGATAAATAGAAGCTAGGACGTGTATTCTAAAAAAACTATCCATTGTGTGATCACCTAAAATAAAAAAATATTTTTCATAAATATAACAACCCCTTTTTTATAAAAATAACTACGCTTTGGTCATTTTAATTACTGAAACCTGCTATGAAATGAATACTTATATGATCGCATCAAAATAAAGCAGAAAAGTTTTAACACCAGCATCGATTCTTTTTTCTCGTGGTTAACAATCCAGAGAAATATTATCATACAAACCAAGGCATATGAGCAAATACAACTGAATAGAAAACGTTCAGATTAACATTGAATATATTTGGCGTTAATTTTGTAGAAATTCATTATTCACAATTAAATGAAACTACGTGATATAGTATTATTTCCACTTTCTTTAAGTTCTTTACCACGATCTAGGTTTCGTTGTATTACATCTTCAGGTGGGCTATTAGCAAAGGTCTTTTTATTTATTTTGATGATTTAGCAAGCATCTTTGCTAATAGCCCACCTGAAGAAGTATTACAACGAAACCTAGGTCGTGGTAAAGAACTTAAATTAAGTAGAAATAATACTACATCACGTAGTTTCATTTAATTGTGGTTAAATTTAATTTTTCAACTAAGGTGATGTCTTCAGTATGAATGTCTGCTTCTGTGAGTGACTTTATTGAAATAGTTATCTATAACTTATCTACAATTTATCAACGTTATCTATAATTTTATTATACTTACAGATAGATACATATAATAAAATTGTAACAGAGTGGATTCTGTATATCCGACATCTACTGCGCGATTTTTGATGAAATTTGTTACGGTAATAGTTTGTACCCTCGAACAACATATAGGATACTTTTATCTGAATATTACAGACTAAAACCCTTGCCTCGGTGAATATTACAATATTGGTACTGCCAACGACATCTATTAGCGTTTTTAGTTACAGTAATCATAATAATAATAAATATTACCTTCGACAGTGAAACTGTAATTTTATTATTATGTAATTAAATTTCAAGTGAGTGAAACCGTGGGACACGGCTAGTATAATATAAGAATATAAGTTTGTATACAAGTTAGGTATACAAACTTATATTATTATATAAATAAAAAACCTAACTTATTTATTATACTTATTATTCTGCTAATAGATATCGTTGGCAGTACCAATATCGTAATATTGTATACTATTAGTCAAATAAAGAAACGATCAATTGCATGTCGGAACATTCATAAAGTATGATTCCGTAGTTGTTTCTATCTTTTGACATTGTCGATGCAAATTAATCCGAATAATTTTAATTAGAAGTTTTAGCTTTTTATCTAGATTTTTTAGGGATTTTTAATATTCTGCAAAACGCGTCTTCAAAATAGAAAATGCTAAATACAACCTTAATTTAATTTTAAAAACCTTCTCCAATGATATCCTCTTACCGAAATTTTCGCCTCACTTTATGTGAATAATCTCCTACGGAGTAAAACATTTTTTTGATATCTTGCGACATATTTAGAGGTCCTGAAATAAGGACCTGAAATAACTAGTTAGAAAATTTCTTATTTATATAGATTTACGTAAATGTATGGATCTAAAACTGTACAAACAGTGAGATTCCAAGTGATCCTATAAGATGAACATACCTGGCGTAATTAAAGGGCTAACTTTTTCCACTATGGAACCCTAAAAGCAACGTGTTAAAATTTGTCAACTTTTGGGTAATCATTTCAATGTTTCCTTTATAGGTACAGCTCATTGTACTTCTATTAAAATATTTATTTCAAATTTTGATCCATAACAAAGTCGAATTGTTACTATATCCACACAAGACTAATTGTCAGTCGTGCAATGCCGCTAGTTTATCACATAAGAGGAAATTACGAAGGCTGGCGGCGTAAGTTTTCGCGTTCTGTTTGATCGATGGAAACTGTATAATGATCTCATCGAGCATTCTGCTTTCACGTTTCTCGATAAGTTTTTACCGACTCGGGCGTAAAGGTTCAAAGTTTTCCCCCAGCGAATTAAACGCGTCGGTATAATTCGCTTCGTAACCTTTTCGAGTAGTTTCGATTGGTGTTTGTCTGGAAATCGTTATGTGATTCGGTTTTATATTTTGTGAGTTAAAAAATATTATTTAAAGGATAAATTATTTAATACACCATTTATAAACAATTTGCATAACACTGCGTAACTGCAATACGTTTTCAGTTTCCATGCAGAAATAAAATCGTTGGAAAAAAACAAAAGTGCACGCACGCAGCGTTTTTTTTTCTTTTGTTAATATTATTTTTATATTTAAAATGTTTTTTTCTCAAACATTTATACATAAATAAATCGTTAAGTTTACATTAGTTAATTATAAACAATAGTCAGCAGAAATCAATGAAGAACATAGCCATCAATCGCGTCTTTGCTCATGTAATTAATAAAAAAACTAAAAAGTTAAAAAGAGCAAAAAACAAAAAGAGGCGTGAAGATCCGCGTAAAATGGAAGCCGAGAACAATAACTGGGCACGAGAAAAGGGAATTTTTGTAACAAAGTGTTTATAAAAAAACCATGTCAAGCATGAATAAAATTCGCCCTGTGGGGGTTTCGTACATATTTAGGTGTTTATAAACATTTAATTGTACATAATATTTTCACAGGCGTATATTACAAAATTTCTACTTGAAAAAGGCTTTGACAGACAGATGGACGGACGGGCGGACAACTACCGAGTAATCCTATAAAAGTCCAATTTTCTTCATTTTGAAGGGCTGGTTAAACTATTACTAAGACCCTAATTAAACTATTATTACGACCCTAATTACACTATTTATCAAATCGTTACAAAAATCAATAGGATTTTATTCTGTTAATTAACAAATCGATCAAAAGAGAATTACTAAAATCAGTCCAGAATTGTAACCTATAGCATACATAAGTGCATAACACACACTAAAGGGTGGAGATACATGTGATGTTTAAAAACAAAATTTTGG
Source organism: Druceiella hillmani (assembly GCA_039881145.1). NCBI lineage: Eukaryota > Metazoa > Arthropoda > Insecta > Lepidoptera > Hepialidae > Druceiella > Druceiella hillmani. The sequence goes on along the minus strand of JAYKKI010000016.1, from coordinate 24,295,653 downwards.
TTATACTTTTAAAAATATCAAAATTTTCATTTTTAGAGGAAGATGTTCTTCACTGAAAGCTATATTACAAGTTGACTCCTTGTAAGTTTACACGAGTTAGTGCAATCAATAAACATTTATTTTAAATATTTTCGCAATCAATAAATGTATATTTGATTGTTATGATTATATAATTATTAAAGTTAATAAACTTGTCTATATCCCTGTAAAAATGATGACAGTGCAATAACGGTTATGCAAAGTGTGATCATAATAACTGCGTGTACTTTAATTATTTTTCATGAAGCAAAATGAGGCAATCATAGCCCTTTTACTCTGGCATTTTCTATAGTCCACGTTGCAAATTTTTTTTCGAAACGTGTCTGATAAACATGCAATTGTTAATTAAATAGCCTAGGTTTCGTTATATTACAACATCTTCAGGTGGGCAAAGATAAGCTAATAGCCCACCTGAAGATGTTGTAATACAACGAAACCTAGGTCGTGGTAAAGAACTTAAAGAAAGTAAAAAAAGAACTTAAATAATACATCACATAATCATCATTAATTATCAATAATGAATTTCTACAAAATTAACGCCAAATATATTCAATACATGCAATTGTAATAATTTCCCCGAAAAACGTGTTTCAACACGTGTGTTTTTCCTGCAAAAATACTTAGTCACGTGATTTGTAAATTCCGTGACGTCATGATGCTTCGAACAAATATTATATGTATAAATATGTATATGTGTGTATGTGTATGTGTGTGTGTATATATATACACACAAGGATACATAAATATTCTTTATATCACGAGATTTGAATATTAGATTAAAACTTGGGAAAATTATTACCATTTATACAGACGGAACCTTTTTAAATAATATTGTTACAGAGAAGTTTTCACATTTCCGAATTCTGTTAAACGAAAGTCTCAGTTGGAGTTGCTCTCAGATTTGCTATCACGAAAACGTTAACTTTAATTTGCTATCATAACGTACATCAAGTAGCTGCACACTCGCAGCCCATAATTAATGCAATGAAAAGGGATCGCGTTATCTCGTAATTAACTACTTGAATTAATGATACCAATTACTTGAATATGATTAATTATAATACTTGGAGTGGGCCATCTATTAGTGTATTATGATCCGTGAAGTGCATTTCCGAGCCACGCGTTTTAATTGACAGACAATATGGACTTAGGTGTTTAGCCACGAATCCTAAAGCATAATATTAATAAGAAAAAATGTATTTCAAACATTCAATACAAAATTTAAACAACCTTGATTATTATTCTTAACCCTAAACCCGTGACATAAATTAATCAAATGTTTGTTTAAATATGTTACTAATGCCCTATTATCAATTTTTAATTGCTTTACACATAAACCACCCTTCTCTTGTGAGATGACGGCCTTAGCAAAACCTTCCTTAAATAAACTTTCTTTTCAAGAATCATATCGTATTTATATTATATTCATAGCACGAAATGTACATAAAACTTAAATTGCTTTGAAAAGTCATCGTATTGTTCACCACTGTATTACACAGTCCCTGCTCTCCGTTTAAAGTCATTGCAAGCTTTCCGCCCCATTCTTTGCATAGAAGTAATTGCCTTTAAATAGTAGTATTACGATTAGTACTTCGAGAAGGTTATCAGCAGAGAACGCGGTACATAAAGAATATAGAATTTCACTATGGACCATAGACCAACTCATACTAGTCATTGGTGCTGATTGAGAATCATGTGACATTACAATAAAAAATAGTAAAATTTAAAAAAACTAAAAAGGTTCAGAAAAGTGTTTAGAAGTGATGGCTTATTGAATACTGTTCTCACCTGTCTACGACTATCACTAACCATTAGGCACTACAGCTGTGCGACACAGCTGAAAACATTACTGAATAATCTTCCCAAATACAAAATTCGTTTGATTAAATTAAGATCTAAACTTTACCTTAGGATAAGACTTTAATCTAAACAAAATTAAATTGGGCAAAAAAATGGTCTCAGAGGCATTACCAATCAAATCAGTCCAGATTATAATACATCCATAAAACTTGTACCGGGATAAGAATGTCCGATTTTAAAATTATTTTTGATATATGCAATTTTAAACAATTTCACCACTTTTCAAAATTATAAGTTCAATGAAAATTCAACCAAATTAATAAAACAATGAAACTATTAAACCCAAAAATACGACATCGTTTATCAGATATTTTCATCATTCTCAGATATTTCTATTTGTGTCAAAATTAAAAAGAAAAATGTTAAGTAACAAATATTTTATTTGTTATCAACATTTGAAATACGTTTTTGAGGTTTGTTAAACAATTTTTATTTAAGTTACAGATATGAAAAACAATTGCATAGAGAGTTTGGCTAATTACTTCTTGTATGATTCATAAATTACTCTCGACCACTTTGACGAGTCATATCACAAAATTAATTTCAATATTCAACTGTTCCTTAGGTAGGGTTTAACGTAGTTGTCGTGTGACAGTAAGATCCAAAAATGTTTATAAAATTTTTTATTGAATTCTTTTGTTTTCCAAACTGAACACAATATCATTTTAACAGTTCGTTAGAAATAAAAAATATTTTTGTGTTTTAATTGCTTTTTTTTTAAATAAAATGTGGTGAAATACCTAATTTTCCTGTAATGTTAATTGTACAATGTTTGAGAGCGATTTTTGCCAAGACTAAACGTAAACATTTTTTTTTTCCCATCAATGAGCAAGTACAATTCTATTGAGCATCATAAAAAATAATGCTGTAAGAAGAAATAGTCCAAATATCGGTATAAACGGTATATCTTTATCACATATATATATTTAAACAGGCTACAACTCAGTTTTATATAAAATAGTATTTCTATATATCCTGTAGATCCTTTCAGAAATTATGCAATTATAGAATAACAAACATCCATTCATCCATCTAAACTTTCGCATTTCTAATATTAGTCAGGATTAATGAAACATTTTTGAACTCCGAAACAGATTTTCACATTATTTCACTGGAAAATAACTAAAAACCACACATAAAACATAATACTTAAAAAAGGCCATCAATAGGCACCTTAATAATCTTTTATAGTTACCCATTCGTCTATGTTTTATCACTTAATTAGTAATTAAATATTCAAGGTACTTAAGCTATATTAGATGCGTAAATATAATCCTATAACAAATTTAATGTCTAATTAAATTAGCACTAGGTGGCACTATATTATTTCTCTACTCCAGAAGTGCGTTTATGGATAGCATAATACAAAATATTTATTTCTATAACGACATTCATAGTTGCTCTTCTAGTATGCTTTAGATACATACATATATTAGAAACATTAATTAAATAGTCAAGAGGTTTAACTATGGTTTTTATGCACTCTCTGGATCACAACCCATGGATTGATGTCAAATTGATGTCAAATTCAGATAAGCCGTGGAGATATGAGGGCACAAACATATGTACAAACAATAACGTTTTACATCATAAATACATATTATTAGCACTCTAATAATGCACCTCAAAAGATGAGTTATAAATGATTTCGTTGACTCTATTTCTTTCATTATAGATTCCGTTAAGTGTGCTATATTTTTGGTCCATGTTACACTGAAAGTTCTTACAACTGACTATTTGCAAAACATTATTAAAAAATTAATTAAAATTTCGAAAATTGAACTCCTTGGTAATTCACTGGGCCTCAAATCAAAACAAAGTTAGCACACGAAAATTTTCGCTCGATAAGTTTTGGTGAATTTTGTTGTGGTGTCTTTCAACGGTAAACTAACAATTTATTTGTGACGAAACCTCATCCCGAGATTTTGTGACGAAACCTCATCCCGCGCTACGATTTACAACTGATTTAATGAGTTCAAGCGTCCCAGTAATGTATCCCAGTAATTACCTGCATGTGTAACGTCCACCAGCATCCTGGATGTACTTTACGAACCCAAACTGAAAGAAGTCTGTTTAGTATTTTTTTCTTCTGAAGATTTGCCTACAAAGATGAAGAAAGTATGAAGTGCTGGAAAACAAATTCTCCCTCTTTCGCCTAATAAACGGGTTATTATGCAGCAACTGTTGTTGAAAACAAAATAACTATAACCGCAGTACTGGTATACCAGCAATTGTTTTCCGGTCGTTATGGAAATAGGAAGGCACTCGCAGTGGAATCCTTCTTCATCACGATATCGCCTACGCACGCTGAGCTAGACTAACGACCGAATATTTGCCTACTTCGGATCTAGAAACTATAGTTTATCCGCCATTTCTCTTTATTCTAAAGAATAAAAGATAAACGGCAAGGAAGACAATTCTCGATGTCGTGTAAATAGTAACTGACTTCGAAAAAGAAGAGACTTCCAAGAAAAGCGAACCGACTGCTTCTATCAGTGCTTCCATCAAATGAAACGATTCATGGAGTACCACGGGGATCACTTTGAATAACAATATATAAAGTACAAACTTACCAATTGATTCGACTTTTGATACACTAAAAAGTTTCCGTCTTACATAACGCGTAACGTATCTATTAAGAATCACTTTATTACGTATATACAAAAAAATACTATACCTAAATATATCTTCCTCTTCTTGGATGTTTCAATGTTCTTATTAATTAATAATTTTCAATGTCGTTTGTTAGAATGTTGAATTAAAGAAAAACGTAACCGCGGAATATATTTTTTTCTATTGCTTATACTTTCTTTTACCAGATTAGTTACTTATACAATAACATAATTTAACACGAAAATGTTAAACTAGGTCACAAAAGTTAAAACGGCGATACAACCAACCAAACGGCCTCCTGTACAACTCGCTGCCTCGACGTAAACAACGCGATCGAGTTGATCACTTCATTACGGAAAGGAAAGCGACTTAAATTAAATTGCTCCAGTTCTCTCTTATTCTCGAACGAAGCAAAATATTTGTAAACTGACAATTAATGAAATGAAAACACAATTCGCATAAAAGAACTTTTGCTTCTGAATGACGTGCGTAAAGAAGAAAATATTTGATTCGTCAAAAAACTCAGACTCGAGTATATGATGGAAATTGATTAAATTGAATAAAAAATCACGTACTTAAGAAAAATATGCGTGTCCGACGGTGTAACGCCAATACATCATTATCATTAAAAACCAGTCAAGTGCATGTCAGACAATACTCAAAGTAGGTTTCTGTAGTTATCTACATCGCCTGAAGTTTTAGATGCAAGTTAATCGAAATAACTTCATTTTGTTTTTTATGTTTTTCTGATATACTGTAACAACAAACGAACGAGTGACTGAATAATTAAAGGGGAGTGGGCTCATTAGTCGAGGAAGTACGTTGAACTAAATTGATTTAGTAAAGCTGTAGTTTTGTGAAGAAAGTGACTGTATTAATATTTTGGTGACTGATGGCCGTTTTCAATAAGGTTAATTACACCATCTTATAGTTAGAAATTGTCTAGCATACTCTATAATAATGTCAATGTTTAAATGAGTTCTGAACTTACTTAAATATCCACGTAACTATTAATTAGAAGGCAATAGACGGTACAATTTATTTGGTTAAATTAACTTTCAAATTTACTTTTATAGAAATAATGATATTTTCATATATTTATCAAAATACGTATTAAAAATTTGAACAGAAACGCGAAAACATTTTCAATTAAATATTTAAGTGAAAAAAGCGAAAATATTTTTAAATATTGGAGCGTTTTATTTCTAATATGATGTAAACTTCCCGACGCAATAAATATTTAATAATACCCAGTAGCTACGGAAATGAGAATAAGTAGAAAATATTGTTGTTTCATATTTTTCAGTATATCTGTGATGATATATTACTTAACACTATTTTTAAATCTTTTTAACTAGCTCTTTCCAATAGTACCCTACACTATATATAGAGTTTAAAAAAATATCGACTAGAACCCCCACTACGAGGTTTCCGTTCCCATTTAAGGCACTTGTAAATATTAAGTTGTACATTGTATTTTTATTAAATTATTTAAAAATATTAGCTATTCACAACATAAATGTATTAGCTGCTCTATCTTTCAAACACGGCGCATGGTTCCAAAATTGTAAGATCAAGAATAATTACTCTATTTTTCCGACAACCCTTGTGTAGGTTGTGTAATTTCGGAAATTGGGGGTAACATATTTTATTTTGCAAATTTCAGTATGTCTCTGAAGCTGTTTTAACAAAAATTATGCAAAATATTTTTTATGTCCTTATTAATAACCCCACACTATATATTGAATTTAAAAAGTAAATTTTCGAGTATTTAATCCCAGCAGCCTCACCTCACCCTTCAATTTCCATACTAATATTTTTTTAAGTATTAGCTATTGAGATGCGTGCGGGTTAATATATTTTATTGCTATCCCAAATGTCAAGTTTCTACGTTAATGGGTTATTAAGAAAAAGGGCTATGACGTGAGTAATCTTATAAGGGTCCTATTTTTCCTTTTGAGGTATGCATTACTTAAAATTAAGGCAGAGTTCATTTTGAAGCTTAACATTTCAGAGAGGTTAAATTAAAAAAATTAAAAACGAATATTCTATTTTATTTTGAAACACCCCTCCAAGGATATTGCACACGACGAGATTGGCAAAATGTTTTTTCTACCCAACTTTACATCTATTGGAAGGTTTAAATAAAATTGTTTTTAATATTATGTTACATCTTAATAGTTGAAGCAACTACTCATAAGATATAATTGTAAAATTAAATAGGTCTAAAAGAATAGTAATAGACTGTAACAGACGGATGGACGTGTACGACGAATTATAAAGTTTCCTTCTTTTACGGCGGAAATTTGAAAATAAATTGAAATTTAACACAAATACACAATATTATTTTTAGTCATTAAACTTCGTAGCTAAAACCTCTGTTTGAAATTTAATGATTTTGTTTCGCTGAAGTATCTTGTCAATGTTAACATTTAAAATATGTCTGACATTAAGTTGACATTAGCTCACGCCACCGCAGTTTCGGCTTAATTTGATAAATTAACCAACAACAAGCTGTTTTATTTAACTCCAAGCCGGCGCTCTTGGATGTCGTCCAAGACTTACTGTAATTCAGTCACTGCAGTGAGACGGGCGCAGAATATTAACGAAATTCTTTATCGTTTTGCATGTTACATCATCGTTATTTAGCGATACTCCGAAGATATCCAGTTATTTACTATCCCATAATATTTACAGGCTCAACGCGATAGTATATACATACTGTCCATAAATATTTTAAGGGTTAACGCTATAATGTATACATACTGTCCGTAAGTGTTTATGGGCTCAACGCGATAATATATACACACTGTTCATAAGTGTTTAAAAACTTAACGTAATAGTGTATACGTACTGTACATACATGTTTAAAGGCTTGACGTGGTAGTGTATAAATACTGTTCATAAATGTTTACGAGCTCAACGCGATTGTCTATACACATTGTCTATAAATGTTTGAAGGGTTAACGCGATAGTGCATAAATATGCATGTTTAAAGGTTTAACGCGATAGTGTATGCATACTGTCCATAAATGTCTGAAGGGTTAACGCGATAGTGTATAAATACTGTCCTTGCATATTTAAAAGTTTAACGCGATAGTGTATGCATACCGTCCATAAATGTTTGTAGGGTTAACGCGATAGTGCATAAATACTGTCCATGCATGTTTAAAGGTTTAACGCGATAGTGTATGCATACTGTCCATAAATGTTTGTAGGGTTAACGCGATAGTGTATAAATACTGTCCATGCATGTTTAAAGGTTTAACGCGATATTATATACACACTGTCCATAAGTGTTTACGAGCTCAATTGGATAGTGTGTACATACTTTCCATAAATATTTTAAGACCTAAAGTATAGTGTATAACATAAATAAAAAATATATAAATTAGCAATAATTATAAAATATACTTTATAATTATATTATTATTACAACTAAGTGTTATAATTTGAAAAAATATAAAATTAGTCGTTGGCGTGGTTTTGCCGATTTCTTTTAAATTATATATCGCTTGATTTGAATGTATATTATACAGTTTTGAACTATTTGACTAGATATTATATGACATATATTTAATCGTTCGTTTTTAGAAGTTTTGTGCTTGTTTTTCAAAAATATTTCCAAAAATATATCATTGACTAAACTAAAGCAATACATAAAAGATGAATTCGATATATGCTAACACTTGTATTTTACTTATATATATATATATATATATATATATATATATATATATATATATAACACTAGGAAACGTTTAAATTGATGGGGTTTATAATGGGTTTAATAAACGTAGATTCTAACTAAAGTTCTTGTATGCATTCCGCGATTATCGCGTAACCTTGAACTGCCATTATTTTTTATTATTTTTTGACGATTTAATGATGTTGGTGATTTGTGAAAGAACTTTTAAAGAAATGAACCTTGTTCCCCGGTAATGTAGGCTATCTAACTGCTTTTGGTCATCATCTATGACTTAATTTAAAATTGCATTACAGTAATAAATTAATAACTACACGTAATGGCGACTGTGATTTATTTAGAACAGGATACATACAATATTTAATAAATAAATTTAATAAAGAATTATACAACATATATTTAAAATATAATGAAATAAATTTTATTAATAGGTAATAACAACAATATCCAACCACGCAAACATCTTATCTCGTCCTTATTTGTGGTAACTGTATTTTTTAAATATATTAATATATGCCATGTTTTTGTGATTTTAAGTAAAAAATAAATAGCTTTAAGGGTATTTTTAAGGCACTAATAACTATATACGCTATAATCGACATAGCTTTAAATATTTTATCAAATTTTCACATTACCATTTTGCAACCTGTGAAACAAAATGTTTTCAATGTAATATTTATTGGCTTACTGGTATGAACAATTATGTAACTTTTCCTCTGTAATCGAATTGATTATCTGATATCTGGACATATGAGAGGGTGGGATTTTCGATTTTCTGATAAAGATGTTCGATCGTGTAGATATGAATAAGAAGACGTAAACCATATGAAACTATAAAATACTAAAGATATAGGAATAAAGCTCGTTCTTTACTTTTAATAATATCAGACTTCATGTGCATAAATGAAAAATTGCAAAAGAAACATGAGAATAAAATAACTAATAACAGGCTCCACAAACTCACATTTCGTACAATCACATAGGAGTTATATTTTTTGGTTGGTTTAAACTCACATTTCGTACAGTCATATAGGGGTTGCGACAGATTACAAATTATATATGAGATACAATACTGTCATCTTTGTACCCAGCTTGTCTCATTCTAAGTTTTCGAAGTCCATAGACCTATATATTTATCAATATTAGAAAAAAGGAAACGCTTATTGGCTCAAGTCACGAAGTCTTATGAGACTTCTTTACTAGTGTTCTTATTGTAAAGAAATTATTGATAATTTTCTTTTTGGGGTTTCATCCTAAAATAAGAAAAATAAAATACTTTTGGAATCAACTTTCTGTCCGCCACAGATTCCTTTTTCTCTCTTCGTTAAGAACTGATTTTTTACGTTTACAATTCTGATAGACACAGCGTGGATGTAAGGCTTTTATATGGTATTTTCGAAGAAATATTAGTGACCTTTATTTTTATTTAGAGGTCTGTTATGCACATAAGAAAATGAGAATTAACTATGAAAATATATCGTTTTTGTGACAAAATTAATATTTCTAATGTAACGTACGTGCAATATTGTATCGAGTTCTTGACAATAAATAAAATTGAAATAATGTAACAAATAAAATTAACACAATTTTCTAAGAAGAAATATTTATAAAAACAATTTTTTTTTTTAAATTTACGTACGAAATATCAAAGAACACCTATCTCCCTGTCAACTACAACACAACGGACGTCTTCTTTTAGCGCGAGTCGGCTAAAAACTACAAGATTATTCAGTTAAAAACTTCAAGACGTAATAGTCACCGAATGAAATCTTCAATTGTAATTGTCAGCATAGTCTTCAATATACTTGGTTAAGTAGAAAATTATTTATAATCGATTATAATTATGAATAATAATGAATGATTAGGAATAATTACGAATAATTATTCATAATTTTTAATAATTATCTGCTTTATCAATCCTTTTACATGAAATATTTATATTCTTTTACTGCAAGTACATAATATTAAGTAAAAAAGCATTCGCCTGTAAAATCAATATTTCCATTAATAAAATTACCTCACGAAATAATTTTCAAACGAGTTCACCTCGCACTTGAACAGTTTTATTTAACTTCAGTTAAACCATCGTTATAAAATCGATTAGGTCGGTGTCTGTACTTACTTCGACAGCACATATGCTATCTAACTCAAAACTTCATTAATAATAACATAACAACCTCCAAACCACGCCAAAAGCTAATCAAGATCGCAAATTACATAAATACAATATGAATATGATTTGGCTCAAGGTGCTTATTCGACTCTGTAGCATGGTATTTCGAGAATAATTCCCGTTACGTCACTAATGGGCCCCGAGGGCGAAACGATTAACCGTGTTATATGTTACGTCTAACATTGATTCGAGTTATGATTAGGGATGTTCTTACATCGATATATTAATTATCGATTATATATTTGGATAAATTAAAGTTCACATTTTACATAAATAATGTAATGATTGAAAAGTAGTTGAGTAAGATAGAATCGTTATGGAATTAAAACAATTTCATTGTTCGTAATGTCAAAAAAAATTTAAAGAATCTGATTACCCTGGAAGTAAGTTTAAGATATAAAACAAAAGATAAGATTTAAAAAAATAGTTAAATTAAAAAAAAAGGTCATATTGTCTACGTAAATAATGAGAAATCGATTTTATTAAACAAAATCATGTTGTCACTATGTCGTCCGGTAACATTACTGACATCTCGTTATTTAAAAAAAAACATCTTGCGTATATCCGTTTATTTACATAAGTCCTCGTAATTTTATAAAAACGAAGGGACAGAAATGAAAATTGTTGAGATGTTTATGTTTTATGATCTCTAAAAAACGCCGTTGTCAGACGATAAGATTCACCCGGGATCGGCCAGTACCAGGCAAAATAATGTTGGTCACAGTCGCAGACGTCAAAAGGATATTAATAAAAAAGTGTCGTTGTAAACATGAGGATTTTTGTACAAATACTTTCTTTTCTATGGAAATATACAAATATAACTTGTTAAAGCGACATGTCGAAGAAAAAAATTTAACAAAAAATAATGTTAAGTATGAATAGAACTCGTACTGTGAAAAGTCCGTTTTACTTACGTACTTAGGTTCTTAAAAGTTAAAGGTTTAAATATTTAGATGTGCATTAAAATTTCTACAAATATAACAATATATTGCCTGGTATAATCTTCATAATATCGGGAATTTCTCATAAATAAATTTAATAGTCATAAAAATGTCCAAAAAACATGTTTTCCATTTTTTCAAAGTCATTTTCAATAATATTTCTGGAACATAAAAATTGTAATCTTACATAAAATTATTAAAAAGAAAGTTTGAATTGCTTTATCAAGTTATGCCCCACACTACTGGAGCCAATAAATAATTTTCTTTTGCGCCCAACTAGCTCCTTATAAACAAATATTTATCCCACCTATATTCAGGTCAGTAAACTTCATGACTACGCTAAATGTCAACTTCTTGCATTAAACCGTCTCTGACATAAACGGCTGTGACAGACGGTGTCATGCGGAGGCGGATAAACGAAAACATTTATTTTTTATTTCGATTTATTTATAATTACAATAATATTAAATTACAATTAAATTACTATTCGATGTGACTAAAATCGTTTTAAATAATTTGTTTATTTATGTACGTACATAAACAACAATTTAATCTAAGTTTGATTGCACTAAGTTTGGTTTTAAATATAGATCGTGCGGACTAGGTGTGGACGGCAAATACTAATTTAAGCTCACGGCAATACACTCCGCCCGCCCTATTATTACGAACCATTCCCAACCACTTTTAATCTACCTGTGTATCCAAGTAATAACTGAAACATAGCTGATATTTTCTGGTGTAAAAAGTTAAATAACATTGCGAAGAATTAAAAATTTCATGCATCTGGCTTTAATAATTGGTAATGTAATTTTGGTACTCACCGACACACCGAGTCGTCTTCAAAACCAGTTTCTTCTGATGTAATTAAAATCCATATTGAGAGCTTGATACGGAAAATGAAGTTGCCAAAACTTTAAGTTTCTAATTTTTTTATTATTGACTAAAACTTTGTCGTGCGGCCCTTTTGCTATCGAGGAATCAAAATAAAAGTTTGCACGTTATTGAATTTATTAAACGCCATTTATAATATATTTGTCACAATTCTTTGTTTAATTACATTGAACTCATTCAAAATTAAGAATTCTAGTTATAAAAGATCTAAGATTATTTTTTTTAAACACCGAAACCGTGAAACCAATTTCCCTATTTTTCTGAATTCAGTTTTATTATTTTTTGTCTATTATTTAAGGAAACAAGTGATATTGTACTTTTTGTTAAACAATTTACACAAATTCTAGTTTTCCACTAATTAGTATAGCAATATGTAACTAGCAATATGGAGCCATTGGAACCCATTTTTTAACCTTTACATAATTTTTCAGAATTTTCTTTTATAATTTTATGCCTGTCATAGCAAACTAATTTCATGACAACCTTAAAACTTTACAAAAGACCTATTTGAGGCATGAAAAGTCTCAACACGTTTGCTAGTAAAATTTTCGTTTACAGGAAATCTGGAAAAAATGCTATATACTATACTATAAGATAAATAGTAATAATATAATAAAGATACGTAAATTATAAGGTCAATTAAAAGCAACAATTTTAAGTAGGAAATACTAGATCTAAACATCTATAAATGACCATGCTAGGGAATACGAATATCGATATCGATCAACGTGTCACCACTACCTTTCACATTTCTAATCGTACGGTCGGGTTTACTAAATTAAAAACTGTCCGACAGCTCCTGGGACGAGGACCAGCCGGGCTCCGGAATTAATTTCAATTTTCGACAATGTGTTTCGCATTTCACGAAGCGCTCAACATTTGGCGAGTCCATCGCCGCCTTTTGGCGCAACCATTAATAACTTATTGTTTTCGCCGTTAGAGTGGGAAGCAATTTGTTGCGGAACGAACTTTTCCGACGTTTGAGCGATGTTTTAATGCGAGTATGAATACCGCGAGCTGAGTGCTCATATGAAAGCTTCGAGTGGGTGGGCTCGCTCATAACGAACGTAATACTGTTAAAGCCGCATTCGTTTGAGTGTACTCGTACTTACTAATACCTGTTAGCCTGTTTGATGTAAAGTTTGTATCAAACCTTTTATATAATAGAAACTTATTGGATTTTATCGAATTAGACTAAGTCATATATGCAAAAATTATATAGGTAAATGTCAAATATTTTAATAAAACAAGAAATACTTGTTTCGATACCTTTTCTTTGAAAATATGACTCAGTCGGGTATAACAAGTAAAGATCTACCGCTTGTGTGAAACATTAAATCTAAAAAACTTGTCAAGTACAAGTAGAACCTTCACAATGAGTATTCCGTACAAATATAGGTACTTATAAACCTTTAAGGGTACGTAGTATTCCCATTACACTATTTCCAAATATCAAGCTTTCGTAACGTAAATAATTTTCACAGCCGTAAAAATATGGTGTATATTTAAAAAATTATAGGATCCAGAATAATCGCTATAATTTTCTTTAAAAACTTCTAATAACAATTTTGCCAACCCTGCTTTTTCACGATTTTCGATTCGGTAGTTTCTTAACTAGCGTGTCCTATTATCGCATATTCGTATTATATACTATCGCATATGGTTTAGAGCAAGTTTTCAAATATGCAATTTAAAATTATGAAATTTATTGTTGTATTTATCATAATAAACCCGTTTGAAATGATACCCCACATAAATATGAAAGAAACAATGTTAAATACTTTATTTATCTCCTTTTTAAATATTACATGTATATTTTAAAAAAGTTAGTTAATGAAAAATGAATTAATTAATAAATTATGCCAAATTTCATATTTCTACGTCATAAAGGTCCTGAAAAAATCAGTCGTGACAGAGGGACTAACAGACGGAAACTAGAGTAATTTAAAAGGGTTCGTTTTTTCAGTTCGAGGTACAGAAGCCTAAAAAGGAAGATGTGGCCTATATACTTATTTCACAATAATAACAATTGTGACGTTAAATCAGGTGAATACATTTTCAAAAACAATTTTTTTTCTCCATAAAAGCGTCGTTGACTTAATTTTTCTTAAGCGCTCTTTCTCTTTGTACATTAAATATACGCTTAGATTGCATTTTCATCAACACAGTGTGATCACCGTACCATAAATTAAACAATTCAAACTGTTCTTCTTTCAAATGTATATTTTGTTATTAACAAAATTTTAAAAAATGAAAATTTTGAAAAAGAAAAATAGAATTTATTTTCTTTTGTTTTGTGTATGCATAAATATAAAAATATATCTGTTGAATCAATTGCAATATAGCTCTTATTTATCATCGATTATTCGATAATCAAGGTACAATTATAAATAATACGACTGGTCTATAATGGAAACGTCGTCTAAGAAATTCAAATTACTTCCATTCAAAGCGATGTATACATTAAATATTCACGAGTCTACATATCGCGGGATTAATAATAAAATGATTGACCAAAAAAAAATTAATCACGAAATCGTGGAAACTTACTATATATTTGTGGTTTTCATAACTATATAAAGTAATTAAATTGCAAATAATTATTTTCATGATTACTTATTCTTTTTAAATTCAAAACTATCCTGTTTTTGATCGTTTATTGATTGAAATTAAAACAATATCTTATGCTAAGCTATGTAAGTGTGCAATATATTTTTCATCACACAAGCTCTTATTAACTTAGATAAATTACAGCACCTAAACAATTAATCCATAAATTTACTCCAATCGTATTACTATCATCCAATTGTATCGAATTAAACATTTTGTTTTATGTACTTACTGAACATAAAACAAAATATTTAATTCAAATCGGAGCGGTCCTCGAGTCAAACAAATATAATTGTATTTTCCTCCTTAAAGATTGATCAGAGATATTGAAACATGTATATTTATGTAAAATTACAATAACAAAGAAATACGAAACAAATTATCCTACATGATTCAACATTTTTTTTACATGTGTTACACATTTTTTAACTTATCCTTTAACGTCCTTCAACTCGAAGTGGGCGCCGAATCTGATTTTTCAAACATTATTATAACCTGTTATATATAACATTAATATACGTCCTTAAAGATTGACCAAAGTTATTGAAACATATATTTATGTAAAACTACAATAACAAAGAAATACGAAACAAATTATCCTACCTGATTCAACATTTTTTTTACATGTGTTACACATTTTTTAACTTATCCTTTAACGTCCTTCAACTCGATGTGGACGCCGAATCTGATTTTTCAAACATTATTATAACCTGTTATATCTAACATTATTATACCTCCTTCAAGATTGACCAAAGTTATTAAAACATATATTTATGTAAAACTACAATAACAAAGAAGTACGAAATAAATTATCCTACCTAATTCAACATTTTTTTCTATATGTGTTACACATTTTTTAATTTATCCTTTAACGTCCTTCAACTCGATGTGGACACCGAATCTGATTTTTCAAACATTATTATAACCTGTTATACATATAACATTATTATACCTCCTTAAAAAATGACCAAAGTTATTGAAACATATATTTATGTACAACTACAATAACAAAGAAGTACGAAACAAGTTATCCTACCTAATTCAACATTTTTTTCTACTTGTGTTACACATTTTTTAACTAATCATTTAACGTCCTTCAACTCGATGTGGAAGCCGAATCTGATTTTTCAAACATTATCATAACCTGTTTTACTAACAAACATAAAATAGAAAATAGATCAGAATACTTTTCTACCATCACCGATAATACAAGTAAAAATGGAGTTGGCTTTGTTGTCAAGAAACGAAGCAATAGAGCATAGCATGCTGTCATCACAATATGGCTGCATTGATCGTCGCAATTTGGAGAAAGTTTACACCGCTTTAGGCGGTCTTTGCGCTAACACATAAATAAATAAAATATACCTAATAATTTTAATTTTTTTTTGGGTTCTGTACCTTAAAAGGAAAAAAGGAACTCTTATAGGATCTCTTCGTTGTCCGTCTGTCTGTCTATCTGGCATTCCCCTTTTACTCAGGAACGCGTGGAAATATCAAGTTAAAATTAATTCAAATATTTAGGGTTACGGTCCCTTGAAGCTATAAAAAAAATAAGCTCCTAAGTCAACACAATAAAAAAATACTGCCATTCATGCCGCATATTTTGACACTCGTAAATAAATCAAAACCTATAGAGTACTGGTTGCCGATGCCCTGGAATCATGAAATTTGGCAAAGCGAGGTCTCACACCACAAGTAAAGGAAAAAATCCGAAAATAATTAGTTTGTAATTATAACATATAAATATAATTTTTTTTAAATATGTGCTTGCGAAAGGTATAGTAGGCGATATATTTTGGTTTCCAAAAATTAAAATTTTGTAAATAGTTTAATAAGAATATTATGTACCATTAAATGATTTTAAATGCCTAATGTGTAAGAAAGCCTCGTAGTACGAATTCCACTCGTGCTTGACGGTTTTTTGTAAATAATACTAACCTAATTGAGTAAATAATATATGAGATATATATAATATAAGAACGAAATTTACTTTAATATTTAAAAAAAGAGAAAGGGAATAAAAATGTCTAATAAAAATATTATTGGCGTTGTCAAAACAAGTCGAATGATCCCCCGTGAATGAAAATCTGTCTGAAAGTTTATGACCTTTATGCATAGGATTTACTTGAAAAGCCTTTCTTTTTACTTGGCTGTAGGTGGATAAATTAAAACATCCAACTAAAACATCTCTATAATAACAACAGTGTATTATAAGATACGGACGAATGCGATGCTGATGGATAATATTGACATTAAATATTAATAAAATCTAAAATGGACCAAATATGTTCTTTTCTCGATGTTAATCTAATATTTAATAAACCCAAAAGCTGGGTATTTCTGCGACTTAGTCACTGCGCACTCTAATAATGTCGTGATAGTGCTACGGCACAAAAGTTTCAGCCCATACTACTCTGCAGTATCTAGCTACGAAAGATATAAAACTAATACTGGTTTACTACAAATAAAAAGTACAGTGTGCGGTGATGCGGTAAAGGAATTGTCGGTGCTCTAATATGGACAAGCTTTTTCTTACCCTAATTTTTAAACTATTTCCATGTTCTAATTATGCCAGTAAAAAAGACGAAAAAATTAAGGTGGCCTTATTTTTGAGTAGCAGCGATTTTTTTTCTTACGATATGCAGGTGGATCAGAGATGAGTGTAAAACTGAGGGTTGCAAGCCCCAATTTCGGCTAATATCTTTTCAACTGTCAGTTAACATGGAATACATTTAACGGCGCTTTCATACAAAATTATTATTTATTTATTTACATATTTATGTACTTTAATGCGTTCATTTGATATATATGGTACGAGAGAAATATTTTACAGCCGACCAGAATACCAGTCCAGCCCGGCTCAACGAGTAGCCGGGAATTGAACCCGAACCTCCACGGACGTCGGGCCGTCAAAAGTGTGATCTATCCAACACACCACTGCAATGACAGAAATTTAAATGTGGATAGAAGTTTTAAATAATAATGTTATGCAATATAAGTAAAAATACAATTTAAAATGTTCTACGAACAAGCTCTGACGCATTTGCTCCATAAAGTGACAATAAAAATAATAGAATGATAATCTTGTAAGTTGTGCAATAATATATTTCCTGAAGTAAACATATTTTAACTTTGTAATAACTACCAGAATATCACGGATCTAAACGACCGTCTCATTGACATATCTTAGTAGACTTTAACTCGCCCCAACCCGCTACGCTTCCGACACTTTCTTTACGCCAACCAAATGAATCGTGAGAGAAGAATTACGTATGAACTCCGCCGTCGTATCTCGGCGCTAACACGTTGATTAAACCGCCCCTAGCCAAGCGCTTCGGCCCGCCGCCCGCCCTTCCCTCACGCCCCTCGTTAAACCTGCGAAGCCCTCGCTCCATTTACATCCAAATGAAATGCCAAATTAAATCCGGCAATAACGTTATTGGTTTATGCTTACGCGAGATGTTAATTTTGAGAAATTAGCAATGAATTAAGCGGCAGGTGGATGGTATTAGATGAAGGTGTTTTGCAAAATGGCTTCTAGAAATGTTAACATAAAATGGAGAATTAAATCTCCAAATAACAAGTCTCGCCACTCTCAAGGCGACAACGTGAAAAAGTACATTTATTTTAGAATTTTCTGCACTAAAGGCATCTGGTAAGGCATGATCCCATTTCAATTACACCTACACCTGGAGGCTCTTTTTACCGTGTTAACCTGTTTAATATATGGAACTTGAGCTAGGAGAGTTCTATAAATACTTAAATACATAAAAAAAAATTAACGTTTAAACATAAGTAATATTGGTATTAATACATTTACGAGTATTATTTAACGCTCTGTAAATATATTGTCCTTTACATAATTCATTGACTTAAATAAAAAATCGATTGCTTAGATTGTTAATTATTTGTATTATTCCATGCCTTATTTTATGCCATGCCTTTACGCCATATCTTTTCAACCAAAATACCCCAGTGTTTGAAGACAAAAATTTTCAACAAGTATGTAGCCAGTAATGACATATGGAAGTGAAATATAACCGCTTTCTATTGGACACATAAAAAGACTCCAAGTCAATCAGCGAGCTATCGAAAGGGCTGTGCTCGGGGTTTCTCTGTGAGACATGATCTGTAATGAGGAGATCCGTAAGAAAACTAAATTCACTGACATGGTTTTTAACATTGGCAGACTAAAGTGACAACGGACAGGTGGAGACCATAGGCCGAAAAAATGACCTGATAAAAGTCGCTTAAAATTGTTGGATGCATGCAAGGGATCGATCTATGTGAAAATCTATGGGTTAGACTATGTACATCAGTGGACGACTTCTGATGGATGATGAAATGATTTTATGTTCAACAATTCTTAGTATTTTTATGTTCAAGTACAGAATAAGCGTAATATTCTGTACTTGAACATAAAAATACATATTAGAGATTTTGAGGGGCAGAACTCGTAAACACGAAGTCAAAAATCGATCGGTTTCATGATACTCACATCATTATCTTTTAACTTAAAAAAAAATTAAAAATTTATTGGCACTTTATATAAAGAGCTTGTTTTAATGATATCTCACACACCCTACTACTCTTGAAAATTCTACGCTCAGACTTAATCTTGAAATCGAAATCAAAATACGTAATTTGGGCCAAAGTACATTGTGAGTAAATTTGCATTTGAATAAACTAATTCATACTAAAGTAGAAGATACGATAACTTAAACTATTCGGAAATATATTTCTTTGTACGAGCCGTTTAAAATAATGGTTCCTTCACATCTTCAGAGAATGAACTTGAACCTTCACATCTTCAGAGTATGAACTAATCTTATAAATGATAACCTTCTTACCCCCAGCTGTCAGGATACTCTCGTGCTTGTCATTTATTAATGTAACCTCATTAGTATTCGATGTCTTACCCCTAAGTGGATTTGGCCACAGACAAACAATATATCTTGTTGCTCTCGGCGTCTCCTTTGTTGTTGAGTGCCTACTTGCATCCACAATAAATCCCGACTTCAATGAAGGCGTCTTCGTCTATTTTATTGATGAAGATTGTTCCTATTTTACTATGTATACATATAATTCAAACCATTGCAGCTATGAATTGTCTTATGATTTGTGCAATTATTTTTTTAGAATTTTCTTAATTACAATTGTGGATTAATATTAATGCCTTTTTATATCACTTTATTACAAACTCATTAATCATATAATGTAGAAACCTGAAGTTTTCAGCAAAGCATTATATTTAATTTCAGTTGAAATTTTCCAAGAGCGTAGTTCTAAGACTTGACAAAAAAATGGTATTTTGAAAACTAACTTAATGTAGGTCCTACATAGGTACAAGAAGAATACAAGAGACCATTATTTGTCGCGGTGGTCACGTATGGAAAAGTAAGTTTAATCATATTTATAAAATATTATTAACAAATAGAACAAAATTAGATATAATTCTTACTTTCGAGTAACATATGGGAAAAATCAAAGGTGAGATTTTATTTGAAAACGATTCTAAAGCAATATAAGACCATAACAACTTCGAAATCAAAAATAAAACTGAAAGGCTTGGGTATAAAACTGAAAGCTTAACACCGATTTATACGAACATTTGTATTTGACCGTTTCTTATAAATATCTTACTATTTTACAAGGGGAAAATTCATAAAATTCTATTTATTTTTAGGACGTATTTTGAAGCGACTATCGGGGGATTGTTTTCTTTTGTTCGTGTTGATGTTTTTATTTTCAAGTTTAATCAAAAATATTGCAACTTTTACAAAAAATACTTCAATATATAAAAAGATCAAATAATTTATTTTTAAGTTTATTTATTTTTTAAAGTAACGTAACTAATTGCCTTAAGTATGTAGATCAATCCTCTATGACATATATATGTAAGTAGAGCTATGCTTGCTTTAAGATAATAAAGAAAAACATCGATCACCAGAGTTGAACTAATGTCAATCATGACCTAAACCGCGTAGTGACTAGGATTTCTGGACGAGAATTCCCGAGAAATTTGGCCTTACTCGAGACGAGAAAAACAGTGTCGAGAATTCGAGAAACCTCAAAGAGTTTTGTAAAAAGCGAAGTGGTACGAACGCGATGCGACGTTGTCACATTGACACATAGCTCCTTCCGCGCTCCGCGCAGCCATAAAATCGCATCAAATCAGTCTCTCGGTGTTTTGCCTCTCTTGACAGAGAAGCTCCAGTCGTCGGTGCTAAGTGGCACCATTGCTACAAGTTATGTTTGTGCTTCAGTTGTTTTCGTAAGTAAATGATTCTAACTAATTATTAAGTAATTAATTATTTTTATAAAATAATTTATTGATTTTATTTTTTATTTAATTAAAAAATATTGTGTTTAATTTCTTGTTTTAAATAAACAGTCCCAAAAGATTAAAAAAAAAGCCCCACTGAAATGGTCCTCTGTCTCAATCGCGCTATACATTTGTATGTCATGAAAATGGAACCATCGATGACAGCAATGAACTAATCGTTTCTGACTTTGACGCTGATGAAAGCGGTTGTGATTATGATTTCCCTCGTGATTCGGAACCCGAAGACACAGGCAGTGTTCAGTGTATCCGAAATATAAACAAAATTTTAAAAGAAACTCGTTCTTTATTTAAATTATTTTGAAAAAGTCCCCTCAAAAATATTACTTGCAAAAATATGTAAAGGAAGAGTTTGGTCACCAATTAAATATATTATTAGATGTACGAACATTTCTTGAAACTGCAGAATGCCATCAAAAGACATTGATTGACCTGAATCTGTCTTCGAAGAGGAATGATGTCGATATTGGATTTCTTGAATCTTTATTAGACGTCTTGCTTTCAATAAAGTTGTGTGTTGAGGCTTTATCCAGAAAAGACTACATTCTGAAGTAATAATAGACGTATTGATTACTTAATTAAAAACAATGGAAAACAATTCCACAGCATTTGCCACAACATTTTTGAATCACCTGAAGAACAAGAACAATGACCAGAGAAACGTGAACTTAATATCCTTAATGAATTACCTTCACAATCCTACGATGTACCACAATTACAAAAAACAGGCCCCCAGGAATTCATTTTTCAGATTCTGTAATAAATTCTGTCATATTTCTTAAATCATGTTTTATAAACAAAAAGAGTGGGTAAAACCTGTAGAAATATTTCTATCTCTCGGATTTCATCCAATTGACATTGATATTCTTTTCTTAATTTTATTTTCCTTTATTATGTTATTTAAAAGACAGCATAGCTATAATACAGCTCTAGTCTATTAAGAAATAGTTGAATAAGTTTAAAATTGTTGATTTTCAAAAATTTAAAACTGTTTTGTATTGATTATATAATAAGAGTCTAATGATTTGTAGGAAATAAGAGAATTGATTCAATCTCTAAGACTGAATTATTGTTATTAGTTAATACGGGAATAATTTTTTTTTTATTTCTGTCTTTAATTGAAGAAGACTGATTACATAATAAATGTTACTGATTATTAGCATACGTTTTATTTTATATTTTCACAGACCCCTAAAATTTTAATCGATCTAAATTTTAGGGAGCCTGCTGAAAATTAAAACTTTTCTCGAGTTCTCTGGAATTCTCGGGAATTTTCGGTTGAGCATTCTCAAGACCCGAGAAAAAAGATAGTCAAGGAATCAGAAACCCTAGTAGTGTCTTAATGGTAAATCCCTAACTTTCCAAGCAGAAAAAATTACGAAAAACTTATCGAAAAAGTGACCTTTCGATAAACATTCACTTTTTGAATTTTTTATGATCATAGTCCCTAAATTCCCTCAAATTTATAATGTTATAAGTAAATCTACAATAATGTAAATCCATGAATATTCTAGAGTGATACGGCTTTCGCTTGCTGTACTGTATAATATAATATGAAAAAATATATAATATAAAATTAAAGAAATATTGTGTTAAAATTAATGAGATTTTGAGTGACTAGAAAACGTAAATAGATAAAAAATATTTCAACTTCCAACAACAAAACCCAGCTTCCATTTCCTATTGTCCATATTCTTGGAGGCATAAAGAAAATGATGTTTGGAGAAAGAAATACAACTCAGAAATATATAAATTTTAGAAAGACCCAGACATCATAACATTTATTAAAATTAATAAATGGGCTGCTCATGTTATTTTTGAACTGAGATTCAAACCCTCTCAAAAGGATCTTTTTCTCTAAACCGCATGGTCAGAAGAAGAGTAAGACCTAAGTTGAGATGGGAAGATGCGGTATTTTGGGGTGCTGAAATTCCGTAACTGGAGAACGGTTGTTAAGCAGAGAATGCATGGAAGTCGT
This sequence comes from Druceiella hillmani, assembly GCA_039881145.1. Lineage (NCBI taxonomy): Eukaryota > Metazoa > Arthropoda > Insecta > Lepidoptera > Hepialidae > Druceiella > Druceiella hillmani. Next base: position 24,272,499 of record JAYKKI010000016.1, on the reverse strand, counting down.
TTCAAAGGAAAGCCTTGGCCCACCCTAGGCTGTCGAGCTACCGCTAATGTTAATATAAAAAAGTAAATGAAAAAAGAAAATCATCCTAATATCCAATGCGTCTCTGAAAGCGATGATCTTTATAATCAGATTGTCTATGTTAGTACAAAATGCATTTGTCGTTTTATTGCATTCTAAATACAGCATTGGTAATAAAAATAGTCTCCTCTTTTATTTATTTGAGCATAATGCGGAAACGTAAGTGTGTTGTTTAATTTACAAAATTAATGGTTTATTTATGTTTTAACTAACTATTAACTTTTGTGCCTTCTTCATTAATAAACAATGAAAGTAGGAAAAAAGAAATATTCTGTTAAAAATACCAATTAAATGAAAGTTCTTCTATTTTTGGCAGAATATTCAGCGATGTTTCCAATTCAATTCCATTAACATAGGGACAAAATGAAACTGTATGAGTAAATGAGCCGAGCGTTGGCAAAATTATTCCACTATTCACTAGCTCAAAGTGCTCATTTGAGCAGTTCGTTCATAAACCAATGCAACTTATAGCACTAATGGCATAACAAATATATATCCATTATTAATAAATGTGAATGTTCCTGTAAACCGCCTGTGCCCATTAATTCATATTTCTACTCTAGGTATGTCTACTTGGGAATCACAAAAATGTTTTTTATTATTTTAAAGTTCAAAAAAATACTTAAAAATAATGAACATATTTAAAGAAAACATCTTTTTCTTAAGCACATTGCGCAAACTAAATTGTACATGGGAAACAGCAAATTGTGAGTGTAAATAAATAATTTGAAGATACTTCGAATCTACTGAGTGACAGCATTATTAGGCCTCAAATGTAAAGCTATATTCCCTTTATAACGCATTAAAAAGTTTTTCAAAGATATGTAAATGTATAAATATATAAATATTTTTTTTTTATTATATAAATTTTTTTTTCTAAACCGGGAACAGCCCTCTTGAATCATTAATTTCCAACACGAACACAACGTGAAGCAACACGTCACAACTGCACAAAGATGGAGGTGCACTCTTCTATGATACAGTCAACCATTGGTCCCAAAGATTCAAAGAAGGAAATATTGATCTCTCATATAATCCTCATCCAGGACGACTACATTGAGTTTTGAAATTTTAATATAAGTTCATGATACAGACCCCAAATTAAATTCGTGTTATTTGCATCAAGAGCTAACAGTGATGAACTAAAATAGCGGATCTATTAACCGCCAACTAAATAGTTATTATTGTAAATAAATTTCAATATAAAAACCACAACATGCATGAATATTAACCTGCTATATATTTATGATCCATTCAATTAGACATAAGTTAATATATGTCACGATAAGCATAATTTTTTTCGTATTTTTTCATCTCAGCTAATAATTAATTTCGAAATGAATTAAATAAGTTCTACTTTTTCCTCTTATTTGTAAAGTAGGAAAATAATACACTGTAAAAATCCTTGCTGTAATTATTATAAGTTTAAATTAAATAAAACAAGTGATAGTTCAGGAAGTAAGTTTTATATATTTAGGTACCCACGGGGACATACAAAATATATTTTAAGAGGGAGGTGAAATGGGGCAGTTGATGAGAAATAGCTACTTAAACAAATGCTCGCTGTCTCGCTTCCCCGGTGCCTTCACCAATTTTTGTGCGAGTGGGGCTGTCACAGCTCGTAAACTATAAAATCGTCTTCAGAGTAGCAACTATAAAATCATCTTCAGAGTAGCAACGTTTCTTTAACTCTAAAATATCGTCGATTTTTATGAATATGGTCTTGTTATCTTAGACAAAGGATAAACAAAGACCTTACGTTTAAATTTTTGATATTAATTTATTAAATACTTACTTACAAGCATTTTCACATGACGACATTTTAGTGTAAAAAAATCTGATTTTGAGGTGTTAATACTTGTAATTTTATTACATCATCAGAATCGGTGACACGGAAAAAATTAAAACGCACAATCCTTGACGCACATATATATATATATATATATATATATATATATATATATACACACACATATATATATATATATATATATATATGTATATATATATATATATATATATATATATATATATATATATATATATATATATATGTTAGATACATTGCCAGTGTTTGTATGAAAATTCCAATAACTTAATATGTTATTGTAACGATCTAAAAATGTCAAAAAAGTTGTGAATTTGAATAACTAATTTTGTTTTACTCTCAATGAGTGGGTATTACGAAATGTTTTGGTCGTAGTTGAGGGTCCAGAAATGTCAATTCGCACAAAAAGCACCTGTGGTGTTATAGATATTTTAAAATCTTTTTAAACAATTTTAAACCAAGTCGTATATTTATTTATGAGAATTAGAGAAAATTATTTACTTCGGGACGATGTATAAGTGCGTTGATTAAAAGTGTAGGATGGTTTCTACCCAGACATCACATTTATTTTAAATTTGAGCATCAATGAAATACTTGTATTTTATCAACTTAATTATTTATTTCTTGGAAACCCCATACCCAACTTACAGTATTACCCAAATCACTGGACATGTTGAAGACATATGACAAATGGGTATAAAACAATGACGAATAGCACAATACACTTACAAAGCAATTCTATAAAATTGAAGAACATATACACAGTAATTTCGATGAATATCATCTAGCAATCAGTCGTGAACTACTAAGCAACTCTATGACCCCATTTCTGAAACGGTCACTGGAGCAAAAAAAAATATCTAGGCTGGATGCATCTCGCAACACTGAGTTGAGCAATCTGAGTACACGAAATACAGGCGAACGCTGTAGAATTTTCGTGCGCGCTCTAGGCAGGTAAAATAAACAGTGACATCGTCTCCTCATGTAGCAGCCAAGAACATAAAGGGCCACTAAACTCAGGATCGGGGGGTTATCAACATAACGATTTAACAATTCCCTTCCGAGTTGAAGACATCCAACCATGCCCATTATGAAATCTGAGAGAAATAAGTAAGGATAATACCCATATATTGTTTATACAAAAACCTATTAAACTTTTTTAATATTTTCTCCAGCATGAGGATATAAGTACCTTCAAACGGAAACCAGATGACTCCATTCATTTCGAGTATACTACGGTCTAAAGAGTTAAATATCTTAAGTAGAAATTAATTAATTTAGAGTCGTATTAACAATCATCAAGATATATACTACACACACACACATATATATATATATATAACATACAAAAAGTAAATATGTATATATATATATATATAATATATATACATATTTACTTTTTGGGCCCCGCCTAACAAAGTACTCAACTCGATTCAGTTCAAAGCGAAAACGAAACGAACTAATGAAAGCAAATAAAATTAAAAAACTCTCCGGTTTGCGAATAAGTTCCTTTATTTTTGCATTCAAAGCGTTCATTTAAACTAGCTCATTCATAAAACTATACAAATCTCTAGCATTAATGAACGCGCAAATACAAATGCACATATGAACGTATATAAAATTCACCTCCGACCGTACGTCTAACTTAACCCATTAATGTAATCTAGAAATAACTACTTCATTCACAAGTTTTTACTAACTTCGCTAAGCAAAAACGGAAATAATGATGCACTTATAATTACTCTCCCACACAATATTATGGATGTACCTAATCATCTTACTATAATTATTTTTCTCAATCACCTAATTAATTTACTGTAATTTTTTTTCAGCCACGGATTTACTTAATTAACTTTATATCATTGTTTTTTTTATTGCAGACCTACGTAATTAACTTACTGCAATGATTTTTTTAATCCGGAAGTATCTTATTAACATACTGTCACTCTTTTTTCAATCACGGTTATACCTAAGTAACTTATTCTCATTGTTTTTTTTTAATCACGGATGTAGTTATCAGGGAAGAGCGATGTAGATTTCAAATTCCATGTAGAAACTTTAAGAATTCAATTTAAACGAATTAAAATTAATCTCGGACCAAATACCGTACTTAACTTTTTTCATTGTTTAATTAATTATTTAATTTCTCATTATATTTCAAAATGTACTACTTAAAATGCCAAAACTTCCGTAACGAAATATTATTTGAAAATATTGTACCACCCTAGAAATTTCTACCGTGACCGAGATATTTTTATAGCCGGTAAAATGTTAGTTTTGAAGACTCTAGGACATTTAACCGATGGACATTCATTTTTAGGCAGCAAGTCAGTCGTAACACTAGACAGCGGCTGTCCATAACCTCAAACTACAAATTAAATTTTAATGTGGGTGGACACTGAATTACAGGTGATTTATTCATTATCAATTTTGTCGTAATTCAATAAATAGACGATTTCAGCGTATTGTCTCTTTTTTTTATAGTATTACACCATATCCACGTATGGGTATAGGCAGAAAGTGATGCGCACACACGTCATTGTATTATTAGAATACAACCTGCTATTTTAATCTGACTTGATACCATGTTTAATAATAAAGTGGCTAAGGAAAACCAATGAAATAAACTTGATAGCATACATTGTCAAGCTTATCGAACATGTAAATACTTTGATACTAGAAACTTCCATAAGTACCGGCAATGTTATTTTATTTTTGTGCCTCAGACATATATCACATATATGTCCGAGGCACAATACTGTCTTATATATATATATATATATCCGGGACACAATTACAGAGATGAAACTGCGATAAGTATCTACGATCGGTGGCAAATTTGCCGGATAAAAGTACGTGTATAGAATAAATATATGTTTAAATGGAAATTATTAAAAAATATCTAAACTTATCATTACTTTTAGTATTCATATAGTTTATTGAAGATGAAAAAACTTTGTAAAATATTATCGTTGTTATTTTTTTGTTACCAAATTATCAATCACGAATTTAAATTAAGAAAGTTTTCAAGATTTAATTTTCGTTAACTTAATATCCAACTTCTTCGTTTCGTCCTCAGTTTATACCACATTTTTTTCCATCCTGACTAGAAGTTTAGTTTTTGAAACCAAACTCAAAGAAATGCTCCCGATATACGAAACATTTGCACAATTTATGAATACCGTCATTTATGAATATCAAAAAGGCATTATTTCACTTATAGCGAATACGTACACGTACAATAATACATCCATATGAAATAATGAAAAATAAATAATCTCCTTACGTATTTTTTTAATATTATTAATTAAAGTGATTACCCAAGTTAATACATTCGAGAGATGAAAATAGTACCTGACAAGTAATGCAAATATTACATATATTTTACTAGAGGTAGATTTCATTTGATTTGACAAGGATTGGCGCTATCATGGAATTTCATAGATTGTAACAAAGCAATAGAAACATTAATCGGTCACGTTTCCCTAAAATAGCGTACAATAGTAGACTTTACAAACAAATATGTACAAACTTTAAACTCTTTATAGAAAAGGGAGTAAACGAAAACAAATTACCACGCTTTAGTCGTAAAATTATTTCACATATCGCCATATATTAAGAAATTATAGAACCAAAAATTACTTGAGTAATAATACTTCCATATTTATATACAATCTCAATTTTAATTATTAAATAAAGAATATTGTATAAATAATTATTCATTCCATATGAATTAAAGGAATTAATTTAAACATATTTTTTTAATTGATACAGAATTAAACATTATAAAAATGTATTAATCAACTACCATAACAAAAGTTATAATTTTTGTATGCACTAATGCCCGAGGTTTCGCTTTTGTATATTTTCTATTGCGGCTGGATTTACATATAGCCGTTTGGACTTTCCAAAACACATAAGTGGTAATGAATAAATTTAATATTCACGGTGAAATATCTATTGACGTTTTAAAATAATCAATATTTGTACTGAGTAAAAACACCAAGTTTAATCCCACAACGCCAAGAAGGATCGCAGCAAACATCAAAACACACTTTCGTGGTGCTATCTATTATTACACTAAAAGTGACGCCACGAATAACAGCCTATGTATTACTCCGAGATATGAACTATGCACATTTGGTAGTGATTCGTTTCTTGATTAAAGAATGAAATTAACTTTTCTGTGACCTCATACACTACCAAACAAATAGTTTCATATTTATGCCATACGTTCTTTTAAACATAAACCTAAGAGACAAAACGTAATTAGTTTGTTTAAAAGAATTTTTTTTCACGAAATAATATGGCATGTGTATTTTCGAACTAATTGAATCAGTACGATAGTTGACATGTATGTACAATATTAATGAGGCACGAAATGAATATTTGATGGATTCAACAAGTAAAATGTTTTCTATTATATTTTGGACAGCCCTCAAATATTTTATATCATTTTAAATTTTATACATTTAGGTCATAGTTTAATTTAATTATACCTTTTGCTGTCTAGATCAAACAATACAAAAGTTCCACTTTTTCCCATTTCGATGACAAAATAATCGCTAAAAGCAATGAATGTCCTTATTTCTATATCCAATTGCAGAGCGTGGCATGTATGTGGGAGCGATGTGCGAGTTCACCTGCGACCAGCGGCTGCGGCACGTGTACTGCGACCCGGTGACCGCGCGCTGCGAGTGTGAGGCCAAGTACCCGGTACGGCTCGGACCCAGCCAGGGGTGCGCCAAGCGTGAGTACCCATCCCATACTCACAATCCAACGTGATAAGCGCAACTGGCTTTTTATTTGAGGTGATCGACCTGAAGCAAGCGCTGCTTAAATCGCTATAAAATTCATATGTAATCCAAATCAGTTCGGACCCAGCCAGGATTCTGTCATGAATATATATGCAAAACTAATCTTTAGTTCAAAATAATTGATGAGAAGCATTTGGTACACAATCACTACATACGTTCGTCAACACGAAATTCAAGTGGCAAATTCTAATTACGCCCATAATCTTACCCAGAAAAACTCTTGATAACTACAATTTTAGTGGGGAACTTGATGTGGAGAACTTTGAAAAACCCGTTAAGTACGAATAAAACTCGCACCAGGAGTCTAGGAACTCGCACACATTTAGGCACTTATAAACATTTAAGGGTAAATAGCATTTCTATTAAACTCTAAAAATATAAATTTTTCACAATCTAAATATATTGCCCACTATATCTTACACGAACATAAAAACATGATATATATTTCAAAAATTACAAAATCTAGGAAAATCACTATAGTTTTCCTGTAATTTTCTAATCAGATTTAACCCATCTTTTATTCATGATTTTTATTTCAGTAGTTTCGGAAGTATGGGGAAATGCCCTATTTTCGCATTGTTGTTTTAAACGTGCAATATAAAATTACAAAAAAATATTTTTGTGTTCCTCATAACAAACCCTTTCAAATGATATAAAACGCCAAATTTCAAATTTCTACGTTGCATAATTTCTATGAAAATATATAAAAAAATCGGCTATGACACATAGACACATTATTGATCTTATAAGGTTTGCGTTTTCCTTCTGAGGTACGAAACCTAAAAATGTAAAAAATCTTATCACTGCACTCGGACGCGCGAGAAAAAATTTCCTACAGTTGATAATTTATTAAAACCTCTGAGAAATTATAGTTTCTTTGTGTTAATAAGTGAGAATCGATTAAAACGCCACCAAAATCTAATTTATAGGTTCCAATTAGGTCGTGAATACGCACAAACAAACATAATGTAAAATGTATATTTGTATCCGATTTAGGAAACATACACAACAGAGCTTTTGGTGACTTAATGGTGTAAACAAATGCTAATTTTTGTGTTTGAATTAGAGCAAAATGTTTCCTACTAAAAAAGTACCACATTAAATATTAGGAACAGTGACAGATGTATTTACAGTTAGGCAAATAAAACGAGTATAAGGGTTTTTGATTATATCTGCGGAGCCCTAGCAATACCGCAAAATTATTACAAGTATTCACTCTATAAAAACACTTTCACTTACGCAACTCGAACAAGCTCCAAAGCCACCTTCGTGCGGCTACCCCACACCCCACAAATTGATGTATCAAAAATCCGCCGTGGCAAAATGGGCTCGCTCCAACTTTTCACGTCAGAAATGAAAATTTATCGACTACTTTTGTCATCATTATTGATCGTGTAGGCACGGAGGCGAATTTCCACACAAAAACTACGTATTACCCACATGTACATACATGTGTTCGTGCACACGAGCTACCGTATTTAAACCTTTAATTCACTGCAATGTAGTCATTGACCCCAAAATAAAACTCGTGTATTTTCAAGTTTTTGAATTTGTGATAAAATTATTTTTAGTTATTTTTTTCTTTTCTCATATTTAAAACCAAAAGAACTAAACATTGTTATGACTTTTATTGACTGAAAAATAATACTTCGTGCCCTATTTTTACTTTTTATTATTATTATTATTTATTTTAAATTATCACAACGAGTACGACAAATATTTTGACGTCTTTACTTGTGATATTTTCTAAATGATTTTTACATTTATGGTATTACACCAATATTTCATAAAATTATGTATTTACTTGTTTTTATATACACAAATTCAAATACTTTCTTAACAATTTTTTAATTTAACTTACCTTCGTCAGTGATTTCTTCTCTCTTTCATTAATATTATATACTTCGTTATTTACGAAATAAGCCTCTTTTAACTAATCCTAATGAAATAATTGTAATAATTATTTGTCATATTACAAATTATTATAAAAGGCAAAGAAATGTCAGGGGAATACGTGATATGATAATAGCTAATAGGGCGGATGGTAATAACGAATTGACGATTAAGCCCAGAAAAAATAAAGTTTAAAAAAAATTGTTGAGAAAGTTTCTTATATATTTTTCTTACACATTTTAAAAATGTTGCTAGTATCATCATCATCGAGAATCCGAAGAATTCATTGAAAAAATGGATAGGAACAAATTGATATTTTGTTTTTTAGGAAAAAATTATTATTGATTTTGATTCAATCTCTATATCTTTAGTGTAAAACATTTTTTGCACGACCGATATGTTTAGAATTATGACTGTATGAAAAGTTTAATTTTTAAGACATATTATATATAATTTTAAGAAAAATATATTTTGTCTTAATTTTTAGAGTTCCGTTGTAGCCAGTTCCCGTTCGTAGCCAATGGCAAAAACGAAACCTTTACATTTTCTTTATACCTATTGCTTATTACCTATTTGTTTATCCTATCCACCTATTTGTTTATCATACCTGTGTAGTTTATACAATTTTAGACCTGTGTGCATAAAATTTTACAAACACATATTTCATATGGAAATTTTAATTATTATTAAACAAGATTTCTCCCCATAAATATAAAATGAGCATGAATTTTTTTCACAAATCCTATCAACTAGAGCATCGTTAAATAGTTTTTTTTTTAAATGATATTGCAAAATATTGAACTTAAAAATGGCATTTGAACCCAACTCTCCCTTCTCTCTAATTCTTAAACACAACTGACAGTGTGATTCTATTTATGGTTCATAAAAGCAGGCAATACATTATAGGGTTTTTGAGTTTTACCTGACACCTTAACCTATTAGGAATTATACACGTAGTATATGTATTTTTGTTTAAATAAAACGTTATATTCAGCGTGTTTTAAAAAAAAAACAATATGTCGATTCCCCTAACAAATGTTTTTAGGTCGAAATTTTCTATATTTTTTTATATTTACAGCAAAAATATGCATACTGGCAAACGTTCATGTGAAAATATGAAAAATTCAATAACATGAAAATGAAATTTAAAGTGTCAAATTTAATTACCAAGAAAACATTTATGTACTAGGGGTCACAATGACCTCGTAAGAATAATCAGGGTTAAGAATGTAGGAACCACTTGTTATTGCTTAGGTAACGGTCGAAGTATTTGTTTCCCTTTATCTCGGTAACGGTGGAAGCTTTCAATTTATTGTTGCAGAATTTTATTCGTTACTGGAATATAAAGTTTTATCGTTTGCAATTTCTTTAGAACCAGTTCGCATGTCTGAGTTGCTGTTCTTAATGAGGTATTTGTTTATCTATTAATAGAAAAAATGTTCGTGATTTTTTTGGCACAAAACTCGAATATTTTTATCTAATTATTTATACCTTCACGCTATCTCCAGAAAATAGAAGCGAAAAAATATTGAATGTGTGAAAAAAGTGAAACAGAAGTTTTAATGAAAGTTAATTCTAAAGTACTAATAAAGTAAAATAAACAAAAAAATGTATCGGAGTGCATGTGTGAGTCATCTGACACTTGAACTGATTTTTTTCTAGAAGGTAATGTATTTTCCACAAAAATTCCATATCTTTAATAGTTTTTAAATGCAATAATATGCATTAACTTATTTTTCCGAGAAAAATCCATTCCCGATACCTTTCATATAAGAGAGTGGGGCATAGCGACAGAGGTTAGAGTGAGGGTAATTATTAGTGCTTTATAAGACTGACAATACAAATATTTTTTAAGTCAAACAATAAAATGAAACAATACAATTTACACAAAAGCTCTATACAATTTACACAAGGCAATTTAATCAATAATAATATTTACACAAGGCCTCTAATTTCAAAATAAATTAAACGTAGTGTGTCAATGTGAACGTGTTAAACAAATATAGAAACATAAAGCTCCCCTACTTAACACCTTTCGTGATGTCAATCTAATCAATCAGTTCGTCGCCTACTCCTATAAGTATTTCTAAATGATACTAAGACTAGATTTAAATATTTGTTATCTCTAGATGCAAAATCGAGGCTCCGTATAGAATATGATTTCCTCAGCCATGTATTTTTTTAAAAGAAAGGGATATAAATGAAGAAATGTCCTAATATTTTGAAAAATCCATTAATTTAATACAATAACGAGCTGTTTTTTTGAAATTTTATCAGCTTACTGTATGAATAATTTTTAAAATCTATAAAGATAACTAGATAAGTTAAATAAGATACCTATACACCTAAAATCACAAAAGGTATAGCTGTCATTGACAGACTGACAAAGAATAATAAAAAAAATATCGACCTAATGCTTATAAGTAGACCGTTTAATCTATGAATTTTATTTTCTATTATTTTAATGTGAATAATGCCTCATCCTATTAAAACAATGTAATACAAAATATAGTTTTCTCAATATATATATATATATATATATATATATATATATATATATAATCTTATCAAAAGAAGTCTTGTAACTGACAACATTATTAAAAAGGTACAGCCAACAATAGGTTTTATTTTAATTTATTCAATAATAATAACTCGACAAGAAATAAAATGTAATTTCATTTCTCTTTGTCTGTTCTTTCACTGCTTTAATTTATTTTACGCCGGAAGTACGAATTTTAGTTGTATACGGAACTTCACACTCATTTGCAGCATAATTCCTCATAAAATTTACGTTTACAGGAAATGTATGAATGACAAATTGGTCAAAAATACATATAAATATGATCCTAATAACCGAAATGGCACAGAAAGCTGCGGAGAAAATCCACTATTTTACAAAAAGAAAACAATTTAAAAATAATATCTTTGTAAAAGCATATAAAATGTTCCAGATTCAAAACGAATATATGCTCCGTTATTTTACTCACCTCTTGTAATATGAAATAGCTTAAGCGTGGAAGGAAATATACACATCTGTGCTTTAGACAATCAATCAAAATACCCCAAAATCTCCGCAAGATCCCTCGGTTTTAGGGATCAAAATTATTTTATTTCCATTGCTCATCCCTGGACGCTCAGTTAATCGGAATTCCACCGGCTAGTGTGGCTGCCTGCAAAGTGACACTTTCGTCATCCACGCTGAAGGAGGGGGAAGATGGATGGCCACCTTCTATTTATTTTCATATTTACATCGTCGTTTGCGTTTATTGAATTGGGAGAACACGCACGACTTGGCTGTCCCCGTCGCATTTGGGAGCATTTATGTGTCAAACGGTTTCAATAATAGATAAATACATATTTATCACCCATCGGCAAATCGATGCTATGTGGATGTTTGAAATATGATTCTGCTCGTTTGTTTCTTTGTATGTCTATTCTCGTGTAACTTTAAAACTTATCACAGTTTTCACGAAGTTTTCTAAAAATATTAGATGAATTTCAGAGTTTCGTCCCTCAAAATGAAAAAAAACCCTTATAGGATCACTTGGTTGTCCGACCGTCCGTCTCCCTATTAAAGCCCTTTTCCTCAGAAACAGTTTGAGACATCAAAATAAAAATGAATATCATATGCTGAGACTTATAGCTACATCGCTGTAAAAATGTAAAAAGATTTACCCTTTAAAGCGTATTTTTATTCATACAACAGCCTTAGTCACTGATTATCAAAATCCATAGGCTACTTCTGGTCGACTTACAATCTTGAAAGTTGATAAAAAGTAAGGGTCTTACAGCACAAGTAAAGGGTAAAATCCAAAAATCAATTATTTCTAATTCTAAGTGAAATTATACATTTTTTGAAATATGCGCCTATGAAAGATATAGTACGCAATATAATTTACATACCGAAAAAAATTAATTTTGCAAATAGTTTAATGGAGATACTATGAGCCATTAAATGTTTATAATTGTTTAAATGTGTACGGAGCTCTAGTAAAGCGAGTTGTAAATTCATGGAATATCTCAACTTATTAAGAATACAAATATTAATCTAAAATAATTAAACTTGGCACTACAATTTACTACATCGGTAAATCGGTGGTGCCGGCACCGACTTCAAAAATAAGTAACTTAGTTATTTTTTGCAAATAAGTAGGTACCTATTTTGAGTTAATTATTCTTTTACTTTTTAGTACCTACTTTTCTGAGTCGGTTTTTTAAAGAATATTTTATTGAAATTGTTAACCCACTTTTGCATTAGAGCCTGTTCAATACCGAATATGTTGAGAAAAAAATATGAGAACCAATCGTTAATATTTTGATAAAAGAAGTCATCTGCACAATCAAGTTGATTGTTATCAATGACAACCAGTTAAGGAATACGATTTTAAAAATTAACCAGTCTAAAATGACAGCGTTTAAACCAAAGAAAAAAAACCTATCAGCCACATTACGAGGGTTCCGTGCACTCTTAGACACAGATGAATGTTTCAAAAAGTCTACTAGAAATACTAAATTTCTTTTAAACTTTTTATAATATTGAAATTATTTCGGACCATGCGCGAGTATATTACGTACAAGGTTAAAAAATATATCGCCAACTTTTTAAAAGATATAAATTTTGAAACATGGCTTCAGCTTTCCGGTAAACGTTCAATAACTACAATTTTTTATAATTTTCACCATAACAATTTGATGATGGTAAGACATATTTTTATAAAGATTTTTAGAGATTTCAGCAATATTCTCATAAAACTCTGAAAAAAATAATTTTGCAATTCTTAACAGAAAGACATGTTTTAAGAAAATTTTCAGCAAAATTTTTAAAGATTTTCAGCAATATATTCATAAAATTCTGAAAATATTCTTAATTAGAATTCTAAAACTACTTAGTTTCAGAACAATTATACAAAGGAAATATATAAAAATTATCCACATTCATTGTAAGGTTCTTACTGTTGCGAAATTTTGGCTACATTTACTAGAAGGATAGTTTAAGTCCGTCCTTATTACTTGATCCACGTCTCGCAATATTGTAAATAACAATGTGTTTATTCATTACTTTATTCAATTATCTTGATCTTGTTTATTTATATAACTATTTGATTTTATGACTGCATTTTGGTTTTAATGACTTTTTTATATAATAATTACTTATAGTTTATTTATTAACGGTATAAAGTTATAATATAAAATATATACAATATAATAAGCTATAATAATAAACCACGTACATCCTGGGTCTTTTGTTGTAGATCTGATTTTGATGTAAACGTTCAATTCGTTTATATCAAAAATATTCTGTCGTTCGATTTTAGAACAGAGTACGGGGCAGACAATCTAGCTATAATACTATAAAATTTTAAGTCAAATGAGCACCTAGCACATATCAGTTCCCTCCATTTAAATCGTTATTGCTTATTACCGACACCTTCTAAATACATTTTATTTTTTATACATATGTATGCATCATATACTTTCATTTCTATAAACTGATAATATCCTTACTCAACTTACAAATTGATGTCAATTCTGTTAATATGCTGCATTGTTTTTTTTTCGTTTATTGTTTCTTTTATACAATGACCGAAAATAAACACAATAACGGCGGAAAGGAGACGGGCAAAAGTCCATATAGTGTTGGGCCTACTTGTTTCAAGAATAAAATTGACACTCTTAAATAAAGCAAATGAGTAAAATGAGCCCTTAAAAGTTTTTTTTTTAAATCGGCCGGCCCGGGACCAGGTTTGGTATTTGTTTAATAATAGTCGTCACGGTCCGGCCGTGATAATTATTATAATATAAAAAAGTACCATAAATTGAAGACTTAAAGAAAAAAGTGCCATAAATTGAAAAATACAAATAAAGTACCATAAATTGAAAACTTAAATATAATATTTTTTTAAATTGGTTGTAATTGATTATTTTTAAAAGATGATTTAAAATACGCCGTAATTTTATATATTCCTAAGTTAATATTTTTCCTTATTTCATTGCATTAATTCTTGTTTATACTTTTGCATATGTTAAACGTGTATTGTCTAATGATAAATTAATTGTGAAATTAGTGAAAAAAAAAATAAGTAACAAACAAATTTGAAGAAATTTCTCAAGAACTTTTTTTCAAAGGATTTTTTTATAATAAATTATCGCTAGCGACAATTTCTTCTTTGAAATATGTCATTTTTCATGTATATTCTTTCATGTTATATGAAAAAAATTGTCTAAATATTATTGGTGTTAAGCTGCGCTCATACCGAGAAATCTCGTCTTTTTAATGTAGTCAGGTTATTTTCATATTAATTTATAAATGCCATTTATACGGAACTCTTTGAACTATCAAGATGAAACAAAGTGCAGATTATGTCTCGTTATGTGCTTCATACAAAGACGTAACATATTAAGTTATTAAATTCGTACGCCCGACAGAGTCTACGTGATGTAGTGAAAGTAGAAATAATACTACATCACATAGTTTCATTTAATTGTGAACAGAATAATTGTCAACAGCAATTATTTAATCAATTTTGAAAAAGGCCATGGATTAAAAAAGCAAATGATATTATTTTTTGTAATCTTTTCTGAAAAGCCGTTACATACTTTAAATAACAGCCTTTATAAATGTTATAAAACTAAAAAGGTTGTTTTATATTATGATCACAAATTGTATTTTCTTTTTCTTTATCGTCAATCGCTCAATTGTTTGTTTTTTTATAATCTAAAAAATAACAGCTTTTTTAAGAACTATGTTCTATTCCTGTAACGTCAAGTCCATTTTCGTCGGTCTTCTGTTGATTCTACAGTCGTGAAACAATTTGTATTAAAGGATAAGTCGGAGTACGGGAGCGTTTCCAGTAATCAGACAGCGCGAGCAAAATATTAATGTATTTATCGTTGTTTTTTACTTTAAACATGATTTACCTCTTTAGAGTTACGTTTTGGTAATATTTAATGTGTAAATACATAGGTATATGCAGACTTTCAAATTAAAAACCTCTCTTTTTGTGAAGTCGGCTAAAAATATTATGCACAAAATACTACTTTTGTGTATAAAATAAAAGAGAAGATTGCTATTCATTAAATAAACCTCGCAATTCCAGAAACAACTCAAATAAAACTCACGCGTTTTATGTTAAAAAAATTAAAAAATATATACACATGTATATATTTTATAGAGAGCATTGGCCAGTAGCGAGGTCTATAATAAAATGGGCCTGTGGTCGACAGCTGACGCATCCGACGCTACCAGAGTTAAAATTGTTTTTGTTCACTGCGCGGCGTGTTTGTCGAACTTTGATTTGTTTTCCAAGGTCTTTGTTTTACATTCAGCATTGATCTTTAGCTATTTGTTTTTAAGCTGAGTTAAAGCCTTTCAAGTATATATATAATGAGTTGGTTAAAATTTTGCGTCCAGGAAATGCTTGAAATTCATTAAATACAAGAAGACTTGTTTTTCGAATTAATTAATTTTGGAATAAGAGTTGACTTTAGTTTTTTTTTTCTTTTCAAATCGTTCCATTAATTTTTTTTAAGCTTTCACACTTAAAATAGGAAACTTTCCTTTTCCACTCGGCATCCGTTCACCTGTTTGTCCGCACATCACTGATTCTTAATATGATTGTAGTTTGTTGTCCTCATTATGGTTATAATTTTTAGAGTGAAATTAAGAACGTACGTAAATCTTTTTGACATGAAAGAACGTAATGTGAATATTAAATGACAAATAGTGTATTATATGCATTTAAACCTTTTGGTATTCGAGTGCGAGGTAAATAACATAAATTCAGTTGGTGACTTTAAAATATTTTAATACTTTCTGACATGAAAGAGATGCGCAAATCTGGAAGCCGCTTCTAATCTGTTTGATAACTGCTAGTTCATGCAGCAAACAAAGCATAACTTCTAAAAGTAAGTTCCTTTTATCCAGGATAATTAACTATATGGAACTACAGTGTCGCCCGTGCCTGACCTTAGCCTAATTATGTATGCACTCCTATTCACAATCAAATCATATTAGCAAAATTTCTCAAAAGACACGGTATTATAACTTTGTTGAACTTTTTAGCCTCAAGAATTGTTGGAACTAATGCACTTTGTTCAACACCAACTCTTAAGCCTGCAGTATTCTTAAATTTAATAAGCTTCTTTTGTTTCCGTATGAAGCGACATATATTTGAGAAACACTAAACAAACTCGTGCTAGGGAAAAGTACATTTTTGCATTTTAAATTTCGCGGTTACTATACTTTTTTATTTCCTTTAAATGATATAAGGTCGGTATTGTAACAAAATGAATTAATTCGCGTTATAAATTACTAAAAACTTCTAATGGTTACAACATTTAACACTGCGTTATCGTTTAACCTCCTTTGACTAATAACTAGGAAGACTAATAACTAGGCTCCAGATTGCACAGTTAATGGTTCTAAATTAATAATTAATTAGTCTCCTATTAGTTTAAATTACTGTATGTTTTCCATGTTACTCGTTTTTGTTTATTTTACATTTTTTTTAACTATTTGTCTTTTTGTAATTGTAAATATCGAACGCTTGTTTCAATCTGCAAATAGATGTTGATATTTTAGGAAACAAATAAATAAACGTATAATATACCAATAATACTGCAATTATTCAAACTCATCAGCCAATAGCTCCATCCTGTAACACTATCAAAACGCGATCAAGTCTAAAGAAATCGAACAAGGTGCAACGACGGCACTTCGCTATAACAAAAACGACCAGGCAATTAACCAGTCATTAAGATTTGAAAGATTTTAACGCAAACTTTAAAATGAACTAATTTTAAGATAATCAATTTTAAGCAATTAGTTAATCACAATTGCCAGTGCAATTGGAAGAGGATTCGCTGCCAAGATTACCTGTTATCAAGGGAGACATTAAATTATACTTAAGTTGCTTTATTAATTTTATGCCCAGATGAACAATGTAGATCCGTGCTTCATCAAAGTTTGGATAAATAACGATAATTAAATTCCTCAAATCGATTTGAATTCGCAATGTGCTGAGTACTGCCGAGGTTGCAGATAAACTTTTAAGAACGGTCCTTAGTAAAAACAGGGCCAAAGTTAGTAAAGATATTTTACGTACAACTGGTTAGTATGCTAAATTGTTACGTACAATGCAGAAGTGTTCTCAATATCTAAGTGAGTATTTTCTTAGAAATTGAAAATGTTTAGAGTTGAATATAACAGTTTAGCATACTAAAATAAATAATGTCCTTCAAACAGAAGGATTATGTATATGGGCCTTCTAATCATTAAATATGTGTTGTAACTTAACATAACTGAAAATTACATGTGAGATAGCTTCAACCTTCTATTTACTTATATTTACCTACTGATGTCGCAAGGAATATTAATTAATTTACCACAATACAATTAATTAATTTACCACAGGACAATTACCTTGAGTAACGTCATTAATGAGGTGATAACTTCTGTTGGCTCACCTTGTCCAACATTATTTGATAGAAAACAATTGCGAATTCGAGTCACGTCATGAGCGTAATGTGCTTTGGGTATACTAAACTGTAGAACAGAGTACGACCGAACGGTTCCATGCGGGAATCCTCAGCGGTAGTTTAAGTAGGGCGGAAAGGCAGGAACATCGAGCGGCCGAGTATAGTATTGTTTGCTTTTAAGATAAAACTACGGGTAGATCCACAAACCACATCATGCAATATGACGCACCTCTCGTATATTAGACGGTGTCCCGAGTAAACTCATATTAAAGATATCCGGGCAAGTGATATATATATATATATATATATATATATATATATATATATATATATCTTACATACTCTCTCTCTCACGCGCTCGGAGTATACTCAATAAATCAAATACAAGTTTGTTATGAAGACTTATATTATTTCCTCTTCAACGATGGAAATAGAAAAATGTTTTATCTATCCTCATAATTCTTTTTTATAATACGCCATTCTTTCCGTCGTTATTGCAATTAATAAAACAATGTAATTAAATAAAACAATATAATTTAAATACATTTAAGACTTGTTTTTCTAAACCCACATTGTTTACGAAATGAAGGTGTTTTGAACAAAAAACCAATAGTGCTTTTTATTCGATCGAAAGCCCTAAAATTTTAAAATCTTTTTTCACGCAGTCTGGCCACAGTTCTGTTTTTATTTTAATTTTATGAGTCAATGAAGAGACGTGAGAACTAACTTTTTTTCCGGCTCATATAAATGTTACGAAAGATATATTAAAGCAAATTTAGACTAATTTTAAAAAAGGACGTATTATAAAAAAACAAGTACACATCCGTAAAAGACGTCCTCCACTGGTTTGGCCAATATCCCCGCATGTGGAAAAAGATGTTCAACATTTTCGCATCTTTTCCTTTCTTTGAAGGGTCATAAAAATTATAATTTACAGACTGCTTCGACTAACGTTAGCCACACGATTACGTAAATTTACAGAAAAATTACTATACTAGTTATAAACCATGTTTTGATTACAAATTAATATTTTTCGTTAATTCCATTTCCATAAACCTATAGCCGATACCTACCCTCTTCATCGTTGCCTTTCAGAGTCAATTTTTGACCTACATTATCAGCATGGCTATTAACACGTTCCTTGTCCGAAAGAAAGTAACGAAACGGCTCTGTACGTCTAATTTGTTTTTTGCTGAAAACTATATTTATGAGATCTAAGAAAACCTTTGCGCGAAAAAATAAAATTAAAAAAAACAGAAGTTGATAATGCTTTTCTGAAATAAATATGCTCACAACAGATATACCCAAACCAAACTGTTCATAAGAGCGCAGAGGACAAAAGGTCTCACTACGCTCATGACCCATACGTGTTTCACGGAAATATTTATATTTTTTCCCCGTGTCTCATAAATATTTATATATTTTTGACGTTTTATTATTATTATTTGTATTTATTAGAAACTTACAATCATCATGATTTTTCTACATCATGATTTTTTTACATCATGATATTATACTTAGCATCATGATTTTTTTACAAAACTGTCAGTGTCAAAACATTTTTTTAGGTATGTAAACATTGAGTTGGATGTCACTGTCATGTGTATATTGCTATTTTATGAGTTAAATATTTCTCTAATTTTTTTTTAATTATCTTCCAGTTTTTTGCGAGCCGTTTTCGAAAATGCCCCATAATCTTTCAACTGATGAACTACGATATAGGTTAGAGAAGAGTGACTTTGAATTCGGTTAAAACGATTCAGATTCAAACGGAACTCAAGATCCAAGTATTTTTGGTGATGATAACATCGTCGGTGATGCAAATTTTGATCTATTTCTGGTTTGCAAAGGGTAATTGAGGAGACTCATCGAATGACGGCATCGTTGTGGCACCATATCTACCAGGAACGACCAGGTAGTCGCAAACCAGTCCGCATGTAGAAGGTGAACATGCGGTTAACCCCAGTTAAAATAGATAAAATAAATATAGAAAATGGATTACACTAAAGTCTTTACAAAGCAGACAGAGAAAACAAAAGTAAAACAAAAGTCAGGCATTCGAATAAACAACCTGCTGACTCTAAAATTCTGATGAAGTTCTCCTCCACAAATTATTCCTAAATACACACAAAGTGAAAAATACATGTCAGTTTGATAACTGTTTAATCCACGAAAAATTGTCGAAATCCGAAAACTTTTTCTTCTTTCAGATTAAATACCTAGCTAAAATTTCATCCTTCAGCTTAGTTTCTTTACCCAATATTTTTTGGAAAACACGTAAAGATGACCAAAACGTGGAAAATAGGACACTCTCCTTTTTCTTGAAGAAAAAATAACTCAATATTCTCCATAAATACAATAGTTTACAAAATTCAAAAATAACTCAGGGTGTTTTTCAAACTATATATTAGTTTCTCGTCTTATTATTTACTCATAATCCAAAAATAAAGTAAGTTGAAGTATTCTTTTCCGCATCATAAAAAAATTTTCTTACAGCTCTGTTAGAACACTTTCTGCAACACAAAAACCACTGAAAGGTTTTTCGGCCTTTATGTATTTAATACACATAGAAAGTGGATCCTTAAAAATAAGCATGTATTTGAAAACGATATCTTCGAAAGATTCACAAAAGATCCAAAGCGCTAGTTATCCACAAAAATCAAATTTTGTATTTTTTTTATTTCGAAAACATAAATAATTGGTTAATGTTTATACATTATCAATAAAATATATTAATGTTTTAACATATAGTTAATTAAACATAAAATCTTTTCGCCCATAGTCGTAAAGACGCAAAAACGCGAACGACAATGTAAAATAATCGCAATAACTATTCTTTCTAGAGAATACTCTACCCTAGTTTAAATCAGTATATTAGGTTACAAACTTTATACGAATATAGATATATATAGACGAAACCTAATTGCAAAACCGTAAAGCTATTTAACATAAACTGGACTTTAATATTTGACATAATAAGATATAGTTTACTCACACGGCTTAATCTACTCCGTCTGAAGCATAGTCTTATCTTTACATGGTTACGTCATACGTTAGTTTTACCTAAGAATATTAAGTTTTCTGGATGTTATTACTTTAGTTGAGAGTGTACGTAACATTAATGTTTAATTCCCTTTTATTCTCATATAGAATAGTGATCGCTTTAGAGCCGTGATATTAGCACACCGCGACCTAATAAAAAGTTTTAAAAATATTTAAAAAATACACTTTAAATGTGTTGCGCTGATAATAGCGCCTTACATATAAGCAACGTACGGTGCTATTTATATAAATGTTTGTATATTAAATAAAAGAAGGTTAGCTATGAATAATTTTAAGCATATATACTATACACGTGAATTCAAATCTTTTGGTCATAATAACATTTTCTTTCATTATATTGGCTATTTCGAGACATCTAATTTTCGAAATTGATGTTACAATAACGTCAAAAGCGGTGGCGGACACACATTTCCCAAGTATAGGCAATTTAAATTTTTGCCGCCCGTACCTCTGCAATTGTCAAATTATATTAACAATCTAACAATTTGGTTAAAATTGACCAAGAAATAATTTTTGGGTTTATTTTTTAATTAAGCAAAGCTCAATCATGTACTACTAATAAGGCGGGATAATCTATGCTACTTACTCAATAATTACCATTTGGTAAATGTAATGAAATAATGTTTATTGCGCTTACAAACGGTTAAAAAAAATAAATTCAATTAAGTTAGGAAAGTTCCCTACAATAACTTTTTGCACTTTTTATAAGTTTCGTTTTTACGAATGAAAAAGCCATGCCAACGAGTGCTGAAAATGAATTTAATTTTTTTTTGGCGCCCAGTATATATGATTTATTTAGCTTCAATCTAAAGAGTAGCACTATACCGACTCTATATATTGACTACTTTGTATGAATTATATTCATATATTCATGTTTTTTATTTGGTTAGAAATTCTTAGTAGCTTTTCTTGATATTTTCGTTGTTACTGCCGTTCCGCCGAAATTAGTTCATACAATTTACAAAGTAGACAATATATTTTCGTTATAAAATAATTGAAATTTTGTAAATAGTTTAATAGTAATATTATATACCATTAAATGTTTATCAATGCCTAAATGTATACGAAACCCTCGTATTGCGAGTTCCACTCATGCTTGACAAGTTTTTTTATTCATACAATAGTCTGATCATCAAGCTTACTATGAAATTCCGGTCGACCTACAATCTTGCAAATCGACATAATGGGAAAATTAAGAAAATCGATGATTTCCAATCCTATGTGGAATTATATATTTTTATAATTAGTTTGTTTTTACGCCTGTGAAAAATGTAGTGGTAATATATTTACGTCAAATAGAAATTTCTATCCTTAAATGCTTATAGGAGTCTAAATGTGTACGGGACCCTCGTAGTGCGAGTTCTACTCATACTTGACAGGTTTTAATATTTTAGTAAAAATTTCTTCAACCTCCAACACGAGTTATGAAGAAATTTTTTTAGAGACTTAATATTATTTTAAAATTATTTAATATATGTAATTACAATTTGCGTGATATTTTATGCAAACATTTTTTAATATTTTCATTGTTTACTTGTTGGAACACAGTGTGTACTCCTGTCTACTTCATGACAATGTTAATAATATATAACTACCGAACAGAATAAAATAAATAAAGTTAAAGTAAAATAAAAATAGCTAGTATTAATAAAAGCAAAAAGAAAACTCAACTGAGCAGCTGAATCAAAAAAAGTGCCAGAATTTCTTTACGCAATCATTCACAGGCAGGATCAACAAACAGAATAAACAAACATTGATTTGTATCGATTTACTACTCATAATCGCAACCCGCCTGTAATAAGTACCATTATTTTAAACTTTTTATCCTTATCCCCAAAAAAGTTCATTTGGGGAGCACATTCTATGTATATTATTATATAATTAACAATATATCGTATATATATATATATATATATATATATATATATATATATATATATATTTATATTTATATTTATATTTATATTTATATATATTATAGTTTTATAGTATTATATATAAGTAACAAGTGTTTGTCACTCCGCCACTGCGACCGACTGCACTTGCAGACGAAAAACGTCCTACTTGTAAAAGTAAGATAAATCAAACGACACTTCACAGGTAAAAGTCTGTCAAGCCCCATTTAAAATCTGTCTTTAAAAAATAAAATCCAATTTTTGCACAAATAGAGCTGATAGCTAATATATTTTAAAAATACAATTTTTCGACCAAATGTTGGTCTAGGTATTTTAATATCCAGTTAAATCATAGTTTTTGTCATTTTTGGTAACACAAACTTTCTCAGAAGTACTTTCCAAGATAGTCTATTTTTTCAGTATTTATATATATTGTTACTACCGACTCTTTTCTTTTATGATACCAGAATCCGCTTTCCCAAAATCAAAAAAGCCTTTCTCTTTTTATAGTTCCACCTTATTTTGTAAGAAATGCTCTTGTAGCTGAATTTTTGGTCTACATTTTTTATAAAAGAAAAAAAGCATATATAAAATAAGCTAAAATTGCCTCCTTCGCCTCATTATCGTCCTTAAATTGTCTTCCTCGGTGCTCGTTTTTCAGGACTGGAAATAAATAAAAAGCTGGGATCCAGGTCGGGGCTATAAGATGGCTGAATCAGCAATTCGAAGCCGAGTTTGGTAACAGCATCCATCGCAACTTCTCATTTGTGAATCGACGTGTTGTCTTACAAAACAACATATCTCTAGCTAGTTTTGCGCACGTCTTTTCCTTGACATTTTCTTCAATTTACCCAATATGGTAGCGGAGTACTCTCCAGTGATAGTGTCATCTTCTTCTTTATAGTCGACAAATAAAATCTCTTCACAATCCCAAAAAAGGTTGCCATCAATTTTCCAGCTGATTCTGAGACCTAAAACTTGCTCGCTCGATTTGCTCCATATGCGCCATGTTCGCAATTCACTTTCAGATTTACTTCTTTAAAAGACGGTCATTCGTTAACGAATTGACGTCTGGGTCTTGACGTTTGACACATATACCTCTAAGGAGTTCCTAATTAACGGGGTACCAAGGAAGAATGTACCCCCCTACGTTTCACTTCATTCCACGTATTTTTGGACCTCCCCTCGTATATATATACATATATATATATATATATATATATATATATATATATATATATATATCTTATCAGAAATATACTATAAATATTTATAACATAAAGAAAGTATTATTGGAAAAACTGCAGAATTAGTCTGGTGAGGGCCTAAAATATATTTTACCTTCAAATTTTAGCTTCCGATAATCATTCCACACTACATTATTGCAATCAATCTTTACGCCAATGCAAATCAAGCTATGTACAACTTCAACTATGTGATTTAAAACAAGCCATAAATAAATGTTCGTCAAACGTATGATTTCAGCGAAAAAGCTGGGCGAGCAGTGCTTCTACCGTCAGACGTGCCAGTTCGCGGACCCGCACGCGTCCTGCCGCCAGATGGGCCACAACGCCATATGCCACTGCGACGACGGCTACCACAGCGTCTCATACGCGCGCCCCGTCAAGCGCGTCTTCTGCACCGAAGGTATTCGACGTCTCTACCTCATATGTATATCAATATAATATACAGAATATTACTAAATTGATACAGATAGCTGACTTCTGCCAGGCTCTGTTGATTCTTGAAACAAAATAAAATTATTACAATCAATACAATTTTCTTGTATGTCACCCTGTTCTCGTGATACACTATTTTAACGTTTACCCAAACGTTAAAAGTCATACATCATCAAAGTGATATGACGCGGCGCAGCGAACATTTTGTTGGGATATGAATATTCAGAAATAAGACCATAGAGTAACATTACCAGTATAATGTCTATAAACTGTCAATTCAATCCTTTTTGTACCCTCCTTTCAAATGAGGTTCTGTTTATGGTAATTAAACATTTAAATATAATTATTATTCATAAAATATGATAATAACAATTATTTTTGAAAAATAACAATTTTATTAAAAAGTGATTAATTTTCGGTAATAAAGGCTTAAATCAAAAAATATTTTCTAACAAAAATTCTGGATTTAACACATTAAGAGATAGCATATAATCTTTGGACTCCAAAACTAAGATAAAACTGGCACTCTTCTTTTAAACTCTATTTTCAACAATAGATCGTTATGTGACATGTAGATCCACAAAGAATGAAAAAAAAACAAATCAAGCCTCATTATCACTATTATCTGATGAAAATGGGGTTAAATGGTAATTCCAATTTGAGAGGCAGTTGCGTTGAAGTGGAGAGCATGTAAAAATGATATTATCATCCATGTCTCCTCCAAAAAGTTCTGCTTAGTATTACTAAATTGTAGAAAATCTTCATACAGTTTTTTATGACCTGTTTCTTCTTATGATGAACCTTTATTACCCCTATCAATTTCCCAAGTATTTCATTTCCGACTAATTCAGACGAGATTTGCTCTCGACTAACGATACACATTTCGTAAAATTGCTCTATTACATTTATAAACTTCAGTATTGAGATCGACTTCATTTAATATTCCTGAAAAGTCATTAGTATTAGGAAATGTAATTATATCACTCAACTATCAATAAAAATTTTGTGGCGTTCGCCAGTCGAATGCATCCTGGCATACCTGCTAGATGATGAGCGTTGCCACTGATTGGATATTTCCTTACAATAATTTTATATCCTCTCAAATGAGTTTATGAAGTTTTTAATCGTTCCCATTTTATTATAATACCTCTATAATTTAGTAGTTATTATCTTAGTTCTGTGATTAACTCCTCTTTAATACTAAATAGCCTTTCCAATGTTTTGCTCTACTCTGTACATTTGGGATATAAATACATATTTCAAAACGAATTCATGAGACTTTGCAACAACTGCATAATAAAAAATAAAAGATGCCAGGTCACATTCAGTTAAAGCTGGGAAAATATTGTTATTTGTTTACCACATTGTAAACAAAAATAATTGGTAATTAAGAATTTTCCTTTTAAAAAAACTCCCAGTAATGACCAGAATTCGTGACTGAACTCTTACTTAGTTTATACACGTAGCTTATTTTTCTCTTCCTTCATTACAGGAAAAGTTGATAAGAATGCTTTTAATCCTTACAATTTTCGTTAAACTTTCGTTTTGCGAGCAGTGAAGTGAAGTAAAATGACAGAACTTGCAATATGCGAAATTTTAACTCATTGCCTAGACTGCATCTTTAATTTGACAGCTCTACAGGGTCAATGCTTTTCCTGAAGCGAATCAGCTTTCACTCTTTTCCCGACGACCCATTTTCATTTCACTCGCGATGTACTAGAGATCAGACAGATATTATAACTCGTCAATATAGAGTGTCTAACTCCTAGTTCCGAACTTATGCGTTTTAGATAAATTAATATTGTTTTAAATGATACTGTATATTTCTTATACTCATATAAAAATATTATTGCTCGCAAACGAATAAATAGGTTGAGTATGTAATAGAATTAGTAAAGCCATATAATACAATATGATATAGTAACATCAAACCATACATAATCCAAATTGACCACTATTAGATGACAATTTGGAAATTTGGTACATTATATGCGAAAGTTCTACTAAGAAAAAATACTGATGTAAGATAATCATTTCTTGTTGCTGCAAATCAATCTTATTTCTAAAACAATACATTTTATTATTACAGCGTCAATCGATATTATAACCATCTTTCCTGAGGTTCTGTAAAATAAAAAATAAAAGTTAGAATAGCAAGAAACACATTTTAGGCAAAAAATCATGTTTTTATAGACAGGTAAAAATACTTTTATATTTTAAAAATAGTAACAGACCAAATTACCGAGTGACATTAACATCTCAGTCCACAGTCCGTAAAACAAAATATAATACGTAAAATGAATGGCTTGTGTACATTTATTTACTAAGTAAATAATATTAAAATTAAAATTCATTACAAAACTTTATGCAAAAATTATATTCTAACTTTCTTTATCGACAAGACCTAGAGGTACAATATATATTATATATTGTACCTCAAATATGCTAAAACCTCAAATATGCTATCCTATATGCTAAAACGTAAACTGAGAAAGAGATGATTTCTTAAATAGAATTTATAACTTATCACCTAGCTATCAAATAACCTAGTTAGTTAATACTGACAAACTGGATGAAATGTTTATCTACGGATTCCTCAAATCAATCACACAAGACATAAGTCACGTTTATTTAAGAAATAAATACGAACGAAAGACAGATTACTGTATTGAACTTCGGGAAAAGTTAAACTTTGTTTATTGAAAATTTGTGTAATTTGTTTTTGTGAATATACATTTGTATTTTCATAAGGTTGGAAAGATCTACGTAACAGTACCTTCAAACCACAGTAGCTGATAAATCTACAAATTTGGAATTAACCTGTATTTTTTGAACACAGAAAATTGTTAAATAAGTATATTACATAAGCTTATCAAATTTATGTAAAAATGTCTTCAAACCACAATAGTTTGTAAATCTATGAGTTTGGATTTACATAATGTACAATTACAAATACAAAAAATGTTGGCACTTTTATGAAGCGAAAATTTAAAAGAAAGGTTTGAACGATAACAAAAACAATAGTAGACTCACATTGATGTTTATATCTAGAATGCCGGACACTAACTGAAAAAGCGAATCAGTTTATAAGTCTATACATCTGTTATGTGAAAAATATTTATATGCTTGACTGAAATGTGCGCTTAAAGGTGTGTTCATAACAATTATACTTATAATTATATATAATTATAATATACAACTATAGTTCCGTCTTCAAAAACAATGTCGCAACAAAAACTTATGTTAGTTCTCACACCACAAAAATATAGAATCTTTCGACAATACTCGAACTAATTGCCCACCCTTCTGTATTATCTAGGTACGACTTCAAAGGTATGTTAGAAGAATCGACTTCTTTTCACGAAGAATGCGGAAGAAAGAAAGAGTTTCCGTGGAGTTTTTACCTAAACTAAATTAATCTGTTTTCTAAAAACATCAAATGTCAAGTGAAAAAATTTCTTTTACGCCAAAATAGCGTAAAATGTTTTAACAATGCTGACCCGTGTCTTTACTTCTAAAAACTCGTCATTTTCCTCATTTAATAAAATTGTCACGTTTTAATTAAAATTTTCGCAACAGTTCTTTTTACAATTCTTACTTCAAAGTAGTATAAATACTGAACTAATGTTTAAATTGCGTTTATATATATATATATATATGTATATATATATATATATATATATATATATATATATATGTATATATATATATATATATACGCACATATGTATACATGTGAATATATACATTAATCAGTGACCTTCGTTCACATTAATACCAAAGGGTTAACAAAGGATTCTTCATTCCAGTCACGAGATTAAAGGCCATAATTTTACCCGTCGTTTTATTGCGGCTTGGGCTATTAGGTGAAGCTCATAAATAGTTGCCTAATAAAGGTCTTATAGTAAATATTCTTATTAATATTAAAACATTTTAACCGCTGAAAATATAAATGTTAAAAATGGGGACAAGTTTGTTTCAAATATTCATGTTAATTGAATAAATTAATAGTTTAAAAAACTAATAAAAACACGCTTTCATAAATACCGCACAGCATGTTTGATTTGGTTCAAATGTTTCTTGATTCTGGATCTGAAGACCACTGACCGCGCATCCTCTCCCTCTCTGCCAATGTATCAATATTGCAAAGCATATTTCCGGTAACCTTGGAACAGTCCAGTTCTTCGATCTGAAATCCACAAAGTGATTTTACTACTTCGAGCTACGTATACTTGCCCAGACGCAAAGATTCGCGATCCTAAATAAACCACTGAATGTACAACTATTAGAAGATCAAAAACGGTCAGGATACGTTGTTCCGTTATCGAGTTCAGTGTCTAACTTTCCGGTTCTATTTCATTTAATCAGTCTGATGGTACCACTTTATTGTATTGTCATCAGAACTACACATAACTGCGAAGTTTCATTATGATACAATTATTATAAGCCCAAACATGATTAGGATACGTTGCATTGTTCTTTTATCCAATTCGGTGTCTAACTTCCGGTTCTATTTCATTCAATCAGTCCGAAGGCACCATTTTATTGTGTCATCATCATAACTAAATACAACTACTAAATTTCATGATGATACAACAATTAAAAATATATGCAATTTAGTTTCGTAGATCTCATGCTATAGTTAATTATAGGTCAATCTAAAAAAAGCGTGTTAAAAAAGAGTTGAAATGGAATTAACCGCAAAGGTCCAGATAGTTTCGTCATGTGAAATTGGAATAATGTTAGAATTTAGAAGGTACGCAAAAAATATATATATATAATATAAGTTTTACATCTGAACTCGCCATTTTTTTGAATAAATTTAATTAATTACTTGAATAGCCATTGAGTCAGAGTTGTTAAAGAATAACAAATTTTTCTCTCATTTCAAAAGAAGGACTTCAGTTGAAGTTTATTTACTACTTATATTTCTTTATTTTTTGTTATCTGTTAATTTCCTTATTGGATACAATATCCAATATTAAGTAGGGTAAGAAATTTTGCAACCAACACTTATTTTTGTTGTTTTTCTCCCAAATTATCATTGCGTTAAAGGAACATTATTTAATAAATTTAAGCGTTAATACCGGACCTGGGCGTTGCTTAAGTATCGAAAGCTGTAACTTTAATTGAAATTGGGTACGCTTACAACGAAGTAGCCCAATCATTACGAGATTCCAAGTCCATGATTTTTCCCAATGTGAATCGACACCGGCTGACCAAAAAGTAGATAAGACGTAAAGTGCAAGGTTGCAAAATAGTAACAACCTAAAAGTATGACAGATTTATTATAAGCAATCGTGTCTTAAGAAACTGCACTTCGACTTTCTCCCAGGTAAGGACCAAGCTTCAGGAAGTTCGACAAGGAACAGTTAGTACCAAAACCTAATTGTTTTATAGTAAAAAGACTTAAGGCGGCTGGAATAGAATATAATATTTGCCCACCAGAGGACCTTTACTCACCGTAGATCATTGAGTATCTCGGTCCAACTTTGCTCATTCCCACCGAAACTGGAATAATGACGCTTGGATAAAGCTGATCTTTCCTGATAAATTCAGATTGTCTGTCTGTCTATCTTAATTCAGGTGAAGGAAAGTTTAAAGTATGGAGACAACCCGCAGAAAGATACGCTCATTGTAACATAGTTGGAAGAGATCCTTATGGTATAAGGAGAGTAATGGTATGGGGCGGTATTTCTTTAGGAGACCTCACACCGCAGCGATCGTTTCAGAATTGAAGTTTCGGGGTGATCAGCACTCTCACCAGACCTTAATCCGATAGAACATGTGTGGGAAAAACTGGGAAAATAAATTAAGGAAAGAAAACCGGCACCAGCTAACTTAAGCGATATTATTTATGGTAGAATGAATGCTAATAGCACAAAGTTTCATTGACGATTTAATAAAAAGTATATCTAGACGTATGCAGACAGTTTCACAGTAAGAAGAAGTAACATTAAATACTGACTGTGTCAGTATTGTGATACATGCTGTAAAACTGTCTGCGTCCGTCTATTAATTCTCATTAAGAAAAAAAATCAGTATTTATAAAAATATTAAATTTTCACTAGGATAAGTAAAAACACCTTATAATTAAGGTATTGAGATAACAG
This sequence comes from Druceiella hillmani, assembly GCA_039881145.1. NCBI lineage: Eukaryota > Metazoa > Arthropoda > Insecta > Lepidoptera > Hepialidae > Druceiella > Druceiella hillmani. The sequence goes on along the minus strand of JAYKKI010000016.1, from coordinate 24,241,656 downwards.
CCTGTAATTTATTGCATAATTAAATATTATAAGCTCTTACAACACAAATAAATATGTTTTTTTAATTTCCCCTTTTTTGCGCTCCTCTAAATATGTCCATGAGTTTATATTGAAACAATTCTAGAATTTTTTTTGTTACAATATCAGCGAATTTAATTACTTCAGCTAGTTTATTCATTTCTCAATATAATTAATGTTAGTTACGTTGTTCTAAATTTAGTAAGTTGAGTATTAAGGACGTGGCCAATTTTCCTGTGGACCACTGCCTATTTATCTTATTTACACCAACAAATGCAAGCGTAACAAAGTGAAATGGCACCGTTATCTGTCCGCATTTTTGCTATGTGTTTAGAACTACAAACACGCAAAATAGAACTAAAATTCGGACATCCCAAAATTTGCGAAAGTAATACTTTAATAGGGTAAATAGAGTTTACATATTTGATATATATATACTTTATATTTTCGGTACCTGAATTGAAGAAAGCCATCGTTCCAGTCTTATTGCTGAAAGAGTTGACAACAAAGACACACCACGCCTTCGCAGTTGTTGCATGGCTATATTACAGTTGATTGTCTCATTGATGTCACACAACATCCGAAATATTAGGGAACAGAAATAAAGGTGTCGTGGATTATTAGTTAGTGCAGAGTACCAAGCTTGAATAAAAATCGCACAGTACCAACGAACGAAGGCATCACGAAGAAAAAGCAACGATCCAAGTAAACGCACGCTTGCGGTTTACTGTTATTTGTCAATGTTACCAACTCTAAAATACTTCTATCCAAAAAGTTATGATTTTTAAATAATATTCTTTTCGTATTTTATTCCTTTGTTCAGATAATATTTATGTTATAATTATAGTTTTCTAACTTTAAAAAGTTTCAATATAAAAATATAAAAATAAATTAATCCATATACTTTCTATACATAGAATAGAATGTCAGAGGAGTATAGAATTATAGTGGAGAATAAACGTCAAAACAATTCCTTTTTTACTTCACCTAAATAATTACTCGCCAACTCTAGGGGTGTAAAAATCTTCATAATTCATTAATTTATTTGCAATTTTTTCGCGTCTGTTTTACATTCATGCTCATTACTAGACACAACTAAGCAGAAACTAACCATGTCCTTTGCGGAATAACAAAAATACAAAACCTGGCAATTTATTTTCTTTTACATTATGTACAGGGTTTTAGTATCGTAAAATTAATAAATCGAACGTAGAATTAAATCTTGTTTGTATTCACTCCAATCATATTCATAAAAGTTGTGAAATTATAACTTTTTACGTAAAATATTATAAAATCTTTAAAGAACAATAATATATATTGACGCGCCAGGACGTTGAGTGCTTATCCTATAAAATAATGAGTATTTTAATATTACAGAAATTTGAATATGATGACAAAAATGGTCTTTTTTAAGTTCTGTCTCCGTGTATACTTATGTATGAACCACACCGCACACAACAAATGAAAACATCCCAAAACAAGAAGATAAATGATCAAGTTAATTTCTACAAATGTTTAAATCTAAATTACATGATTCCCTTTAAATGTTATAGTAATACCTGTCACGCATTCCGCCCGCAATTCCAGATATGGCCCTGCTGACAGCGGACGTACCGACACTTCTGGGCGTGGCTACCGGCATCGCCGTGCTGGCTGGCCTGCTGTGCATGGTGCTGCATCTCTATACGCGGGCGCGCTATCCTAGGCCAGCTCATCTTGCCGACGCCAGCCTCACGCCACCCATACTTTACGCACTCAGCGAGACAGGTACTTGCTGGAATCAGGAAGCCGCGAAAACGGAAGCGATGACACGAAACTTGCAACGTCAAACCTGCGTCATAAAAACGTCCCAATAACGTCGTATTTTAATTTTTCCCAATATAAAAAAATAAAAATAAAATAAAAATAATTCTTTAATTGCTTACATAACATCTTTACAAATTTCGTAATATAAAAAAAATTTGAAAAATGCTTCATTTTTCAAATTCACTACCGTGATAAATCCTTGGAAATAAAATATATAAAAATATTACTTAATATCTACATACCATATATATAATATACCATATATATAATATATACTATATATTATAAAGTTTTTAAAAAGTTTTTCGTGCACTATTAAAACGAATTTCGAACCTTTTTGTCGATTTAACTGCTCTTTAAATAATGTTCTTAATAATGTTCTTTTTAATGCTGACATAGTTATATTTCTATAATATAATTAATAAAGTTGCCTTAGTGAAAAAGGCCTTAACTACCATCAGCAATTATATCTGCCGAACAGATGCGTATTTAGAAGCATTAAAGATAACAATTAACAAATCTAAATTTTCGATTGTATATTATACCCATTTAGAATATGATGAATATTTTGAATGCGTATAGCACTGTTATTTTAACTACTTACGCGTACTTTTATTTAAGTGGAAATTCTATAGCTATAGTCACGACGAAAAAAATTGGGGTGTGGCTGTGTCATGGACACGGCCGTGTGATGTACGTGAATACGTCTATGCAACGCATAATTTCAACCGTCCCAGCTGCAGATGTACTGGCACCGTCGTTGATCCACTCGGCCGCATTCATTCTTTTACGTTCCCGGCACTGTTTGACTCGGTCATATGGTGTTTTATTATTACCATTCGATTGTTCTTGAAAAGCCCTTTCCAGCCGTATACGATCTCTGTATTTGGTTTTGGCTTTTCGACGCGTATAGGCCGACATTATATATTTTTGATTATATTTTTTTATTCTAACACCTTATTATATTCACTGTCACTACTTTAAACTAATGTTTTTTATAAAATCGATAGATTTTGACAGCTGACGATTAAAATTTAAACGAACATCATAGCTTTTCCGAATCAAAAGTTATACTAATTGCAAATCTCGATACGCAGCAAAATAACCTCAAAATGGCGGCGCTTCCCCCTCCACCGCCCGCGATGCGTCACTGTTCTCGCTTATCTTAATGAATTCTTTGCTATCCAGTGGTACAATTTAATTTTTGATGTAGAGGATAGATTCGAAACTCCAACGCCAAACTGTATACCCCGATTTTGTTATCATTAGGATTTTTGGATTGTGCTTGCAAATTTAAAGACGTATTCACGTCAAAACTTTCGATCTAATTAGAAATGTGAAGTCATATCATTTGGATAGAGCTTTTTAGGGTAGAATATTAAAATGTGTTTTTTCTAAATAAATTATGGACAAATTCAAAAAGTAAATATTATAATTAATAAGCTCAATACATTAATGAATAACACATGACAATTTTATACGCATCGATTTATGTTAATAATGATTCTTAGAATGGTGTACTTGCTTACATAATTTTGGTTAAATTATATTTTCCTCAACTCCCAATGCTCCAATGCTTCTTACGGTGCCGTAAGTAATAGAATGCCGATTTAAAAAAATGACACAAAATTATAATACATAACGGTTTCCAATTCTAATCTAAATATGTTCAGACGAGTGCTCAAATCTACCTCAAACTTAACGATTTATTTTAAAGAACTAATGTTTGTTGCAGTCTTTGCAACGGAAAGTCCTTATTACTATTGAATTATTCAACATATCAAAAAGTGCTTCATAGAAAATATTGTGTTTGTGGAGAATCAATACACACACACACAAATAGTGGCCCAAAAACTTATTTTTAAAGTTCAATTAAAATTATTTAGAACGATGTGTCATAATAAGATCAAGACCTCAAAGTATTAGACGTTGAACAAAGAAATGTTATTTATAATAAGAACTGTCGATAGTCGAGAATATCAATTAATAACCAATTCTTAAAATACAAATACAATTCTTAAACAGTTGTGTTGGAAAACGCGAGCTAAGATCACGAAATTAGGCGTGAAAATTGCCATTTTATGAAATTTTTAGAAAACTGTTGAAATATTTTTAATAATTGCGATAACAAAAAAAGTTCAAATGAGAAGTTAGAGGTGCCAAGTACATCTTTAAATAAAACCATTTATCCATATAATATTTATACTCATGAGTTATAATCTGGACTAATTCGACTGATCATGTTATTGATATCAAAACAAATCTACTCAAATTACAATATTTTTTTAAGATTAATGTTTAATTGGAAGGTTAAGTTTAGAATGAAATTTAATAAAAAACAGTTTGATACTCCAAACAGGCGATTTCAATTTCACTTTTTCGTCAACCTGTCATCTATTAACAATTAATTAAACCAAAAGTAATATAAATGATGTAAACCGAAACGTTTTTGTTGTGTACATTTCTAAGCACAGATAATATTTTATTACTATTTACTTCCAAGATTCAGGGAACACGTTCTTCGTTTAGAAGAAGACGAAAATGATGAAGAATCGGCGTTGCAAGCTTCGTGACATTCCGCACTAAATAATCCGTTCACCATATCGGCTCTGTTACGATCTGTTGTTTCGTGAAGTTTTGAACTGAGATTTAGAAAAACCTGGCTGCTGCTAGTCGTGAGTTCATAATAACATTCTAGATATTTTCATCGAAAGCAAAATTTTTATGCAGTAAGTTAATTTAAATTGGCTAAATGTTAATTTTTTTACTTCTCTCGTTGTTTATCAAAATTCCTTACTTTTAACCTCTTTAAGAACTCCCTACGGAATCTATGCGAATAACGATTGTAACTTAAACAAATATTTACAAAAAAAAACTTTTTGAGGAAACAACCTTCCCTTTACCTTTCTAATAATATACCTTAAAAGTCATCAAAGGATCATGGTCACGTGATCCATGACTTCATTTACGGTTGATGTAAAAAATATAATATTCGGAAAGAAATATTCGAATTAACAATTTAATGGTAATGAATGATATTTAGATGGAAAAACATTTAAAATCTTTCCGAATCTATAATTTAACTGTAAAAAATGCACAATTTACTGTAAGAGTATTCTTAATAGTTCTTAAATATTCTCAAAGTAATTAAAAGTCTATTTGTATAATTAATGTAGAGTTCCAATATTCCCAAATTAAGTTTAATTTGGTCGTCTAAATGCTATTTTCCGGACGTATTATAGTCCGGAAATTTTTAAACGCAATCGATTTTGAATCGATCTCTAGTTTTAATGACGCCTAGAGAGGAGGAAATAGATAAGTTGGTAGAGGGAAGGTTGCGGCCTCGCAGCGCGTTGTCGCCGTCACTGACCATCACTCGCCGTTGTCGGGCAGGGCTGCCGCTGTCGCGGTGCGGCGCGCGCGGTTCGCGCCCCTCGTCGCGCTCCTCGCAGACGACGGCCGGCACGCTGGACTCGGAGCGGCGCGGGCGCGGTGTGCCCGTGTCGGCCTCGCGCGCAGGTGCGGCGCGCGCCGCGGCCATCTTGCTTATCTCCTGCCACCTCAAGGGCGCGGCGCAGCGCGCCCAAGGTGATACCGACAATGTATGCCGCACCCCTCCTGCACGGGTGTCGTGCTGCCTGCCTCTCTCTGTCGTGCTGTCCGCTCCTCGATTCTGAAGCTCCTTGTTTCGTTCGCCCGTCTCGCCCGCCCTTATCGCGCTCCGACCGACGAAGCGTTGGCCTCTTCAACATTACATGGTCGTGCGTGCTACTTTCGCTACTGTTGCACTCTCCCACAGTAATTACTCAATGATCCCCCCATTCACTTTGAGCCCTGTCAAACTAAACTCTTTAATTAAAGGGTCGGATGTGTTGAAATTCGTGACCCTCTTTGTACCTTTACACACTTTCATTTTCAAGATGACGAGATTGTAATTGCGTCTTTTGTAATACAAATCTCATTGTTAATTATTTAATTGAGGCCTTGTGTTAAAACTCGAAGGACACAGAAGGATTCCACGTGTCCGCACTGAAGTAAGGAATAACGTTTTATAGGGTTTTGATATTTTGTGGCTGATTTTTGTTAACAGCAAATTGGTTAGCATAAGTGTATTTGGTGTGATTTAGAAATGGGCTTAATTTGATTTTTTGGATTTGCTTTGGATGTGATTCGCTTTTATAAATATATGTCAGTTCACTCGGTCAGTTTTAAATGTCTATGTATTCAAATATTGTGGACAAATGTGGTCGCTTCGATTAACTCTGATAAGAGCACGTAAACAATTTTTTATAACTCAAAATCGACCTAAAATGTTGAAAGGTCCACGACAAATTTCATATAATTATCCTAATGACTTCTTATCATATTAAAATAAACATCGGAGCGTAGTATCCAGAGGCCCAGGTCAATAGAGAAGCAAGATGGCCAGGGCCGTATTTACTTGCCTTTAATTTATTTTATTTTTCTTTAATAATTGAATTTTCTTCTTAGAAATTTTAGCATTTAATTTAAAGCTTCCACACGCTTATCGTAGTAAAAGAATTGTCGGTAAACCTGCTGTATTCTTTATCCAAACTACGCATTTTTCTTTCTTGATTTTATTTATGCAACTCGTTCGGAAAAGTTACTTTTATAAATAGGCACGTAAAAGATGGTATATTTTACGAAAACGATAATATGCATCCATAGTTTTGCACGGAATTGTACTTACATACGAAATATTAAAGGAGTGTATAACTAACTATACTAACACTCAATATTAGTGAAGCTTGTATTGTGGTTTTAAAAAATAAAAAAGAAGCTACATATCTAGATCATGCATTTTTATTAGAGACAACAGCGAGTTAACTACTAATAACATCTACTCGTGTTCTCGTATCTAAGTAGATGGGTACTTATTAGTATCTCCATTATGTAATAGATATTAGTGGAAAATATCGGCTATATATGCGTTTATTATTGACTTTCTTGAAATTTTAAATAGAATTATTGGTAAGAATTCAAATATGTATATATATTTATTTAGCATGACAATAATAATATATTCGATTATATTCTAACAACCCCTGTAACGTAATATATTCCAACAGTAGCCCCTGAAAAACCCGAGGTAATTTCCCAAACTCGTAATTTCAACGCATGTTTACCGACATCCACTTAGTTAAATATTAACATTAGTATCACCTCTGTTCCCGTCGGAATTTTTGCACATTTTTGATTGACTGTTCGATGTTTTTAACCTCACCACTTTTTAATTTCGCATGACTTATGGAATGAACGTTTATGTTAACTCTAACTTTTAAAAAATTATGTGTCCATTGATTATAATAATATTTCACTCATCGATGATGCGAATGATATATGATTAAAATAAAATCGGTCAATTTTATCTTGACTGTTAATAAAAATTAGGCGTTTTTTCTGTGATAAAAAAGATTCTTAGAAGTGAAACTTCTTTAGAGACAGCACGTAGCACACAGTAGAACACAGTGAAATAAAACACACAACATAAGTTCATTAAAATTATTATAAATCTGAAGTTTCCATTGTTTTCTAAGAGCACCTATTACTGTAGACACAATGGACAATTTCGTGTATGGTCGGAAGATGGCCTTTGTGATACTTTATAGAGGTGATCGACACCATTCGATTTTAACCAATCCCATTATATCTATAACCATTAAATTAAGCTTCACTTATTCAAAACAAATATATGCAATTAATCGTTTCTCCGTCATTTAAATTACATTCTTTGGGAATGATCAAGATTATTTCTCTTGTGGGTTTTATGGGCTAACTTATCTACGGCTTCTGCATGCACAGCTTTCGTGCACCATCGAATGGTATTATGATAATGTGATTGCAATCGTCGATGTATATAGTTTACCCATATGCAAGTTACTCTTCCCCACGGGAAATATTAAAAGGGAACGATATTTTTTCTTTTAATAGAGTAATATCACTTTATTTAATTTTATAGTAAAAATAATAACAATTATCTGTAATATCTATTACAATTATTTAGAAACAGAATAACGAATTATTTACAAATATGCTACTAAGAGCAAAATCTTTAGTTTTAAACTAAATAAAGAGCAGAAGGAGTGTTATGATCATCCAAAAATTCAATCCCGAGTTGAAAAATAGCACAATAAAAAATACGAATTTTAAAATATATGCATACGTTCGCATTTTTGCGTGCGTTCGAATGTTTGTTTGACAGATTAATGCCTAAACCAATGAATCGATACGGATGAATTGATTTTTGACCATTTCTTTTAAATTACCTCAGAATATTTGTTTTTAATTTTTTTCTAACCTGCTTTAAATCGAAATAAAGGTAAAAAAATTCAATTTTCTCAAAAACGGGTGCGACCATTAAAAATATCCATATTATTAATACATAACACTCCCCGACAATACTAAATAATTTGTGTCCCTTAAAAAAAACAGTTTAGGTTTGTTTCTATGTAATCTAATTATTATTTACTTATCGAATATGCGAAAAATTATGCGCAGCGTTACCCATACTGTTTGTTATGTGTTAAATTCATAAATGTTCTTGATAATTCATAAATATTCTTGATAATTTACTGAACGCTTATTCAAAGTTACGTCGAATGAAATAAAACATCTTTAAATTGGCCATCATCAAGTGAACAATTTTTGCCCGACTACCAAAGACAAACAAAAACAGATGCTACCCTAAGTTGAATAATCATACGAAAATTATTAATTTACCCCTTTTTTAGAAGTTTCACTTCCGAAAAACTTTTAACATTTAAAAACGCTTTATTGTTACCGAAACCACATTCGCTTCCTCAATGAATTGAAAAATTCAAGTTGTAATATGTGCTCGACTAAGAAATATGGTGTACGAAATGCTTTTTGAGCCGGAAAGGACTAGTAATATTTTGAATTAATTAGATAAATACAGAAAAATAAAACTTCATTATTATTTTGAAATTGTTTACAATCTTTATCATGTCTTTATGTATTAAACATATTTACTGATGTTACCAATCTTTTTTGTTGAATTTGATTGAATTAAAAATAACAATTATTTTTTAGAGCTGGTAAAGACAACCTTGTGAGCTCAAAACGGAATTATCGGACACCATGAACATGATGATATATCTATGTAATTTGATAATACATGTGACGTAATTAATATTATGTAACATAATTTAAGCAAAGACATTTACTTATAAAATTTACAAGGGCACTTGCACAATTTTTTCTTAATCTATTAGGAACTAAAATCTCATATCAGCTTAATTAAATAGTGCAACCACCTGAACCTTACCATTCAAAGTACACTGTAATCAAATATCCCAATTAACCACTGTATAATTAATTGCGATGAAGCCTAACAGTGTATTAGTCATTTGTCTATTATTTATCGCAAAATTTGTACACATTATACAGTACGTCGTACAAAGACACATATATTTTCCTCTTTGTTCACTATAATGTGCTGTGAAAATTCCGACATTGAAATGTAAAACGATAATACAATTTAAGAAGAAATTAAATTTTTGGAGAACAAGTATTTACAGTGAGCACGTGCATAGTCGACCAAATTCGAAGTAAAAATGTACGATCCGATAGAAGAGTGACGTTATTTTAATTTATCTTAATCTCTGTTTTCAGAATACATGTTTCACTTTTGATATCCATCCTATGGTAGGAAAACATTTAACACTTATATAATCGTCAGTCATTTCTCGAAATTTTTTCGGGCTGTCCACACATTCATCCCACAAAATAAAGAGACTAAAACTTAACGATTTGAGATTGTTCATATTAGGTATCACTTTGATTTTCCACCTAAATTATTATGCCTCATTTATATATGCTAATATCGAGGGAGGTAATCAGGAAAGACCGTGAAAATATATGCCCACTTTTCTATTCATTCTTATGATAATATACAGTATAAAAATTTGTTTCGCAATTAATCGTTTTAATAAATAAAACCTTATTATGTTCCATGTATCATTAACATAATGTTGTCAAATTACTAATTAATAATTAATGTCGATACTGATCGTAGCTCTATATATCGATAAATAAATTCAAGAAATGCAATGTCTCTTTTTGTAGGTAAACGTAATACGAGTAATTAACATAAAAAATCCTCGTACATACCAAGGATTACATTTATCAAATATCATTATCAATATCAACTTTGTGTAAATAACAACACTCATAAGCGCCAACGTTTACAACGTTAAATAAAAGCGTAAATCAAAATTAATTCGAACATACGAAGGAAATAAACAATGCAAACCATCCGGGCCGGTAATGACGTTATAATACACAATTCGTGTTATTAATGGCGATAAAACCTTAATTGGATTTGACGTATTTGCTTTAATAATTCTTTAAGAGATTTACCGGTTCAAACTTGAAACCATACAGCGTAAAATTAATTCATGCCTTTACAAATGAGTTGGAAACGATTTAATGATTTCACTTAATGATTTCACGTGCCCGTCAACATACATCCACGTGTTGGGGCGTAGAAATGTGTATATGTACAGACGAAGGAAATTAAGGAAAATTAAAGAGTAATAACAAAAACAATTTTCATAATAACCTAAAATTATAGCAACTGAATTATTTTCGAAATATTTTGACACTCTAAGAAAAAAAACTTAACAAAACAAAATGACCAGCTTTAAAATTATAGCAACTCCATTGGTTTTAAAATATTTTGACACTATAGCAAAAAACTTTAACGGACAAAAAACGGTACCAAAGTTATAGCAGCTGCATTATTTTCAAAATATTTTGACACTATATCACCAGGTCTGTTTTACAAGTAGGAGAATTGTATAAAACATGTATAAAGTTTTGCTTTACAGAAATCCCTACTTAATACTATAGATTCAAAATTTGGTTTTCTGGGTTTATTTCTTACCTAATAACTCCAGAACTAACATTAAAATTCAGCAGCGTCGCTATCACTTTTGACATACGTATACATAGTTCGTATGGCAGTGTAAAAGGTCGGCTATACCTATGTGTTACTTCGTCCCACTACCTTACAGGTGTTATAACCCTCGACTTCTTCCTCATAGAATACTAATATTATGAAAACCTCATTTGAATATTTCTTATTCGATCACGTCCAAACTGCTGAACAGACTTTCGTGGAACTTCGAACAGTAATAGTTTATGATTCGTATTAACATGTAGGCTACATTTTTAACTTAAAATCTCTTGCGCATTTATTTTGAGAGCAAAAAATGTACATGTTTTCATTCAAAACGTAAAATGTCATTTATTAGAGATGTGTAAGTGTACTTAGGACAAATTCGTCCAGCCTTAACTGAAAATCCACGCGGGCAAAGCTGAGGGTTTATCTAATAAACGTTTTGTCAAACACTTTTTCAAGAATGAATTAAAATCTCTGACTGTTTTTTTATAATTGTCATGAAAAAAACAAAGAACGAATAAAAAAAACAAATACACCCTGAACGTATTCTCTGCAACGTCTTATGAAAAACACCAACAAAATTCGAAAAAAACGTATAAAATTACTCCAGAAACTTACTCTACGCCTTATGTAATGACCGTATATAATGTAATGTAATGTTCTAAACCGTATATAATGTTCTAAAATTAGTAAGTGGTATCATTATCTAAAGGTAATAAGATTGTTTAAAACTAAATTAATTTGAAAAGACGAAACTAGTTTTAAGGGTATTTGGGCTTTCATTCTTTAAAGCAACTCATCTTAAAGCAGCCGTCGTTGAAACAAAATGACATCAAGAGTGATACAAAATAATAAAAATATAATAAAGGACAAGAAGACACCGCCTTCAACAACTATAAGTATTCCGAGGTATTGAAAAGTAGGTATGTGTACATATTTAAATGCCTTAAAATAATATCCATGCCCATACACAAATATGCAGTTACTCGCTTCAAGCTTCAAGCTGCTTCAATTGCCTAACAGGTTAATACATATACTCAGTCTGAATTAACAAATATGCTTAATTACTTTTTTGTCGATATCCTACGAATTTTTTCAAATAAGTAAGTGAAACATTGTTATGTTTCACTTTGTGGGATTGAAAATAATCAACGTAATACAAATTATTTCAACAACAGATTTAAAACGTAACCCGCCAATGGCATTTAGTTTCATTCCTAAAGCGAGTTTACGCTTCCATTTCTTGAATATTCATTTCAAGGTACAGAACTTTGGAATCAAATTATTTCCGCACAATTGAAATATTTTCTTAACGTATTACAAGTGTCATGTAAAAAGTCTTATAGCTCGTACTTTTTCTTCTAAAATCTTGTTTCGTCCCTTATCTTTTCCCAGATAATTTTTCTGCCAGTTACGGCTTATTGATTAAAATTGTAACCACTTTTTGCCCTTAAACAATCACGTCACTTCTGATCGACGTATATACAATTTTTCTATTAAACATTGATAAAAGAATTTATTAGAAGTTTTGTGGATAACGTGATGAAAGGGACCGTCTACCCACTAGATGGAATGGGCGCATAATGGGTACTAAGAAAAGAAAAAAGACGTATAATATGTAATATTTCCGTTCAAATGAGTCAAGTTCCTTTAAATTCCATCGTTAAATCAGTTTGCGATTTGTTTATTCGGAAATCCAATTAGGACTTTACATCTCCCGCTAGAAAGAATAAGCAACAATAATGAATTATTACTACCTTTTTTCCTCATATTAATATCTTTTTTATGATCATCCTCCCATGTATCCGTCTCTATTTCTATGTGTATATATATATATATATATATATATATATATATATATATATATATATATATATAAATATGTATATATATATATATATATATATATATTTGTGTTAACTTTTAGGCATTCTCCAAGGCATTAGTTTTTTTTCCCAAGAGACGTTTTTGTCCTTTTTGTAAAATTATTTAAGAATTGAAAAACTTTATATTTACTATATTATTCATAACTGACACGATTTAAAATCCATTTATTTAAAGAAAATGTTGTTTTTTCCATTTCACATGAGACTAAGCTTTATTGCGTTATCGTAGGTTTATTTAAATTCCTAAAATCATATAAAATCAGTCATATTACAAGTGCTTAAAGCGTACTCTGCGTATTTCGATAGCTTTTTCAAATATATTAACAGTTTTAATGTATTTTAATCACACATAGAATGCATATACATCCTACGTAATCCTTTACGTTCATAGGCTTGTAAAAATTTTTGGTCATCTGTATGCACTTTTGTTCCTGCGCTGCAATTCAACGAAACCACCTAGTACCAGAGTAGCAAGAAATGGTCTTTCTCTTTAAAGCAATAAGTACAATTTCAATCCTAGCCTCAGTCGTTTACAATTTATATCTTTATCTCTTCGTCCATTATGCTTTTGCTTAAAAAGTTGAGCACAATTATTATTTACATTAAATTTCGTAATAAGTTAATAACTTAAAAGTGAAACTTCTTTCCATGTTATTATTTCGAAAGGACAAAAGAAAATGTTAACGTAATTATATATGGAAAACAAGTACACTTCAGTGATAAAAAATCTCCGTATACTCTATACTTGCATTCCAAAAGACAATTTTTGTAAAAAAAATTTGACATTTAAAGCATGATTGGCACCAATATATTCAATCAGTCGACGACTATTCACAAAACTCGTCGTGTTTTCCTCATATTTTTATTAAACGATGTATGACTATAAACATCATATTAACTTAATCAACTATTAAGCTAAATAATATTATAATTATTAATATTACACGGTTATTTTACTATCACGAATTGAGAAATATCCCTGACATGACTAAGACGTTAGAACCCAACGAAAAAGCCGGGGCCCTTTAGTCGGGATTCGATTCTCGACATGGTGCTCCAACATCCATACCATTATTTATCTAAATGTGAATGATTGAATAAAAATAATTTTAAAAAAACAGGAAAAAAATTATAATTTTTAATCACAAATACAAAATAAATACATATTATATTACTAGCGTCAAAAGAAGTAAAAGGTTTACAAACCCGGAACTATCATTTTACTTTATTTACAAACTTTTCTTTTGGAATTAATGAGTTATCTACTACCTTCCTCTCTCACGTCCTATCTAAATCACTTACACCCATTGCTCCTTCGATACTTCCTTGGTCTTATACCACTGTGGCTAAAGAAGTTTCACTTCAAAGGCTTTTAGTTCTCGCGCGGATATTGGACACAAATATTTGGCTTGCGGTATTTCTTTTGATCAACGTTTAATATGTTAGAATAAACTATTTCCGTCCATGTTACAAAACTTATACTAATGACAAATAATATCGCCATTTCCGAAGGAAAGAAAATAAATGTATCTACAGAAAATTCGAATTAAGGGATTAATTAAAGTTTAATATAACTTGGAATGAAAGTACAATTTTTAAACGAAAATATTAGTTACATACAATAAAGTATTAGTTTAATTCTAGGAAAAATATTAACAATCAATATCGGATTTAATAAAATTGAAATTCAAAATCCCATTTGCTTACATTAATCTCAAGATTTGGGATATAGAGTTTATAACAACATCCACAAAACATGTTTATAAAAATTATGCTATAAAACGTTAAATGTTTTGGTCATATTAAAAAACTATTTTACTATGTCACAATCGCGTTTCATAACTGACGTATCTATCGCATTACGCGTACCTAGTGTCGTTATTGAGTGCTAGTGCTGTACTCTGGTAATCGGTAAACGCCGCAATTACAAACTATACTTAATTTTTAGAATTTTTTTTGCAAATTAATGCCAATCAATGCTTATCTTCATATTACGATATTTGAATAATAGCTTACGCATTTAACATGAAACTTAATTCCTTATGTAACCTAATTATATTGCATTTTAGAAAGCATTGAATTCTCTACAACAGCGTATGGTATAAAATAGGCGTATAATATTAATAATATCATTTTTTTAATTAAATTTATTACACATTGCAACATTTATTATTATCAGAGCTCGACGAATACTAAAATCGTGAATAATATTTTTAAAAAAATTTCTTGAAAGTAAATACATTTTTGACACTTAATCGATGACACTCTTTACGTTATTTTCAAATGTTTCTTGTTCTATTTTCACGAGAAATAAATTATTTATGCTCAGATAGTCATAAAGTGTAAAAAACACCGCTTACACGAATAAGCTTCTAAATTTATTAGCAAATCCAAATTCTATCAACTCTTCACCTTTTTGTACATGCAAAAGTATGTTATTACATAATTAATTAAATATACCTTTGTACGTGCAAATATGACGGCTTGTGTGACCAGATTCGGAAAGCTAGACCATCTCCCTTAAATAACATTACTTCTTGAATCAAAATAAAAGAAAAGCCTATTAACGATTTTCTCAATGACTTGTTTTAATGACTATTTCTTGCAACATCGGTTAAGTCGTTTTCTACCTAGAAATTCCCTAAATTAACTTCTTAAACTTAGTTTATACGGTCGCTCTTTGATATCTAATCAAAAATTTGTTTAGTTAATGAATCGAAGAAAAGAAAATGTATTGAATAAAACTAACTTAATTTCAATTTTGGCAGAATAAAGCTCTCAAGTTCAAAGTCGGACTTCTCGCACTTTGCCATTGAATTATTGAATTCAAAATAAAAGTTTCCGAATGGTTCGAAACGAATCCTGTTATTCTCGCTTAGTTGTCTATTTGTCACCGCCTCTACGTCCGGTCCGGATGTGATTGCTGTGTGCATACAATTCTGTTCATTATTTAAAAACCTTTTTATTCGAAACCTTTGTAATGCGTACTTAACAGGCTTTTTATAACTTCTTTCCAAAATTCATAATTTAATAACTTAAAAACAATTATTACGTTTACTCTTAATTTACGTTCGTCCGGCGGCTCCAGCTAAATGCCTGCAACGGAATCTGAACACACTGCCATCATCGCCGATTAAGTGCCGCCTATCACTAGCCACGCACACCGCCTCACTAACCTTGTAACCGTATCCCCATATACCCGTTACGTGTAACGATGCGCGGCGGCAGGTTCGCGACGTCCCAGTGTAGCGTCGTCGAGCGGCTCGGTGCGGAGCTACAGCGCGCGGCGCTTCGAGCGCGAGCGCGAGCAGCGCGAGCGGCGGCAACTAGCGCGCGCAGCGAGCACGACGCCTCCGCCGCGCCCGCTGCCGCGGTCGCCGGACAACTCCACGGACGGACTGCTGCCAGCGCTCAACGAGGGACGAGAGGTAAGTACCTTACTTAAAATATTCCTTTATACGTTCAGGACAAAATGACTCAACCGATCGTTACCAAAGAGCAGAAGACCCTAATTGAGCCGAGAAGCGATCACTAATAAACCCAAATTTATTGACAGGTGAAGGGTCACTACCCTCGGGTCGACGAAAGCAAGAACAGAGCACATTTCAATAACATTCAGGACAATTACAATACAAATAATAAAATGGATTAAAGATAAGGAAACTGATTGAGGTAGTTATCAAGCAAAACATAAAATTGTGTTAATAGTCGCTTTTTGACTCAATTGGGCTGCTCCGCTCATAGACAACGACTGGTTCTAACTCAACTAAGTTATTCTGTAGAGGACGTGTTAAGTCGGATTTAAAGGATGGACTTAAACGCGCTCTACATTCTCGCAGTTAAGCGCGCTCTACAAGAGCCCTCGCCGAGAAAGACCGAAACCAAATAGGGCTCTCCATTTGGTCTTAGGCAATTAACAAAACACTTGTGTTCAAAAAGGTTATCGTCAAAATATTCATTTCTACGACTTAATATTCACTTCATTATCATAATTATTTACATATATGTGATATGATTATTTGAATGTACACGTTGTTTATTAATTGGTATGACAAAAATAGTTTTTCTAACCATAAACAGAACTATCAAGAAACAAAATTTAAGAAAAACTCCGATTTTTCTTTCTGTGAAATTATACTTGTGTCACTAAATTATTCGATGTACAATAAGGGCTTCGCCGTGTTGCGTTGTATCGTTTTAATGGTACCGATGCTCAGTGTACGCTGCATTAACGTTGAAATAGTACTCGCTTTAACGTTGAAATAGTATTTCTCAAAACCTGAATGAGATGCAAGAAAATTTTATTAATTATTATTATCTTCTTTCTTACACAGAAACTCATAAGAACATTCTTTCAAAATCAAGTTAAAAACACCTACATATAGTGAAGAGGGCACAGCATCTTTATATTCTCGAGCTCAGAAACTCTCGAATATCCTCGCGAAAAATATAGAACATACTTTAAAATATAAATTAAAATTTCAAGTGCTCGTTTAGAAATATAGTCGAAATAAAAAACTTCACCATATACTATTGAGCACATAGTCAGAAAATTTAAACTTTCAAAGTCCAGTTTCAAAACTAGTTAACTTAAAAAAAAATGAGACTTAAATGTAAAAAGTTTTTGTTGACAACATTACTTTGAATGATACATTTATTAGGGTCGCGAAACTCGTCTATTCCCGTACAAATATAAAAAAAATTAATCTATTGCAGAACTCGCCTATTAAAATTCTGCTACAGAAACCAAACTTGCCCATTTGAGTACGCAATTTCAGAACATGCCTATATATTATTTGAATTGGAATGCAATTACAAAAGTCGTTTGTGTATTTTAGGTGTTCATTTTATAATTATTACCTTATACGGATATTGTAAAATTGATAATAATATACCAGTGCAACTAGCAGACAGAAGAAAATGAAGGAAAAAACTTATTCGTGACGAAACTTGGTCAAGGGAGGTTATAAAAAATAACAACTATCTATTTTGTCTAGTTATGTCTGTTGTTTTTGTTTTCATTTGTACATTGAACATGTTTTATATATCTCGCGAAACTTGATAATATTTTACAAGTTAATCTAAATTCACATCGATTATTTTCCAGATACAAGTCCAAAGCACCTCCAAAAATGTCATCTTGTGAATATACCACTGTACAAGGGAGAGCATTTCATTGTACAACACCACCTATGCAAGATATTGATAAGTTTCATCGAAATTTCTATCAAAATCAAACGAAAAAAATTCAAGACAATTTTCTGACGAGGCAAGTTACATTAACTTGCCTAAAAACATAAAATTGATACCAAAAGGTTCCACGAAATTTGTATCAATTTCATGTTTTATTCCAAAGTATATAAGAAAACCCAATAGTTGTGGAAATGTGATAATGGTGAGAGTATGCCAAAAGACTTTTCTTGGAGTTTTGAAGTTGTTCAAGGATAGAATACAAAGAATATGTGCAAAGATACTAACCTCGTCTGCAACTTTGATAGAAAATCGAAGTGGAGATAAAAAGTCCCACAAATTTAAGGACAAGAAATCCCGGACCACTAATTTTATATTGTCTTTGATGTCTGTCGAATTGCACTATGCAAGAGGAAAATCCAAAATTAACTATTAACTGAGAAAATAAAGCAATTTAAAGTTCTTTCCGAAAGGACCACTATAATGACCTAGTTAAGAATGCACAAAGTCCGAGCTAAAGAATTTTATACTATGTTAAAAAAAAGACCATGTACACAAAGACATATTATAATTTGACTGTCAGAAAAACATGGCCCTACCAAAAGTGCCTGACCAACAGACATACTTTAACCGACAATTCTAAAATTTTGCCATTTTTTAAGGGCAATCTATATGCAAGAAAATAAATTGAATACATTCGTATATAGTTAATTAGAAAGCCAAACTTCAAAGGGGTCTAATGATTAGAAGCTGAAACTTCAAAGGGTCTAATCGATAAAACAATACGGATTTTGAAAACATAAATACATTAAAATTGTTCGATGACGTATGTGCCGCAACACCGGAAGAATATTTTGAAATATTTTCTACTGAGACATAGTTTATACATGTGGAATAGGTTATCAGACTGGAGAATATCATATCAATCTATTCTTAAGACAGGTAGATTATGGTGCTTTCAATTTCACTGATGAAGAGATTTTACATCAAAAAAGTTAATAAGACAGTAAAGGTCCAGGGTGAAATCTATTACGTATTCAATATTAATGATAAAATATAAATATGCAAACGTGATAAATTAGTGTCTCAAATCTAACCAAATGAGGTTCCACTTGGTGTCAAAGTTAAAGATTCTAAGATTTCTAATGTGAAAAACTTATTAAAAAAGATTTTGAGGATGTGGAGTTTTCTTCCTATTATCAAAATGTTTTCATAAACAAGAATCAATGATTAGGGAATCACAAGAGGCGAAAGAGATTTGTAATGAAGAAGATTAGAATTTTGAGAACTTGGCTTTAAGTTTTCTATTATATAGTCTAGAAGTTAAGCTTGTCAAACAAATTAGATAAATAAAATACATTTTTAAAGTACATAACTTTTTATTTTGATTAATACTAAAACAATTTAAATTAATAAATCACTTTTCATTAGTTGTCTCAATAGTCTATACTATACCTTTTTCATAATTCATTGCTTTAAGTTGACATTATCAAAACTTGCCTAATTTCATAATAATTGTTTATTTGTATATTATGCCTATATAGCAGGATTTTTAACTTTCTCACAGTAAGTTATAATATTTTTTTTATTTTTTAAATAAAGATTGTCAACATCATTCAAAGTAAGAACATAATAAGAAAACGTGATTTACTTAGTTTACCATTTGGTAAAGTTTACTAGTTTTGAAACTGAATGCCTCAAGTGATACGTTTCCGATTTAGGCGGCCTATTTCCTATACAGAAAAATAGTGATTATATCCTCACAAAAGATTAATTTTCCAATTTCGGTACGAAAAACTAAAAAAAATCATGCTTAAGAAAAGCCAGAAATAGTGTAATTGAAGAAACTATAAATAAATACAGAGATAATGTATGTATGTATAGTTTATGATTTCTATGCTAATGTGAGTATTCTAGCTCACCTCAGTAAGTGCTCTTAAATTATTAAATTCAAAACATATGAGCTATTTATTAACTTTCATCTGTTGACGTCAACTGAAGTCACCAATACGAAACTTGTTAGATAAGTTAATGTTTACTTTTTCTAATAAAGTAAAATAAGAAATTGTCATTGCAAATGCTGTCGTATTACATAATGGGTCGTCCATTAATCACGTTAAGATTTTATTTTCACTTTTTACCCCCTCCCTCCTCCCCCCTGGTGATACGTGTGGCTTAATACCCCGTACAACACCACCGCCCCCCCCCCCTCTCACCTCTAATATCACGCGTATTTTTTTATAGAAAACTTTAATATTTTCAGAATATTTTTTTATGAAAATGCAATAAAAACCAGTGCATATTAATTTAAAAAGCAGTATCGTCGGACCATTGGTTTACTTATTTTCTATACTGACAAGTGGACAAACATCTTGAAGCTCAACTGTAAATACTTCATTTAAAGATGGACATCGTCCTCATCGAGCCACTAGACGTTATCATTTTCACGCACCAAGCATGGAACCTCCGTAGATTTGGCGAGTGTGCACCGCATAACGATGCCTATAAGACGAACATTAGCCGCTGAACTATCATCGATCTGTTATTTTAAATGTAATTATTGTATTTAATTTGTACAATGAACTCGCATTAGAAAGACATAATGAAAAAATTAAAATAAATAGATAAATAACGTACTACTGTACCTGAAGTAAATACTGCCTTTCTCGAACATGCCAGCTATACCACTGCGGGGAGGGCAGATCTGGAATTAATCTTTCCGTAATTTGCACGTGTTCAACCACAAGGTCATGGTGGTCGATAACCTTAGAATTCCATACTTCGGCAAGCACTTCTCCAGCTTTCTCAAAATTCTTTTTCTCAAGATCAAAATCTGTCGTTCTTCCTTGTTCATCTGGATAGGTTCCATAAGAATCATGAGGTAGTATGAAGCCCGACATCTCCCAACCCAAAGATGCCATTCTCCTCTCGACGCGGTTAAACGCGCTTCTTCCGAGCGTATTTGTAAAGATGAATATTGCATCTAGATCATATTCGATGAAGTGGTGTACTACATGCGAAATAACCTTCGCATATCTCGGGTTTTCGTCGGTCCTCAACCAAGATAACTGCATCAGGCGTCCTTTTTTATTTCGCGTAATTACCTTGAAAGTGTCCAGTGTTGTAAGCCTATGGAAGTCCACGGTGTGCGATGAAGCTGTCGATAAAGAATATTTGACTCTTCTAACAGCTACGTATGTTGGCTCTGAGTACGTCACTGCTTCGGCGCGGCCCATGTCTTGGCTTTTATGATACATCCAGTGTATACACTGGGGATAAATTTGTTCCTCGAAGCAATTACCCAATCATGATCAGGCGATGATACGCGGTATTCGACATGCATCAGTAGAGGAGCTGGTTTATTCGCAGCCGTCAAACCTATGGGTACCCGGGCTTTATCATCCTGTGATAAAAAGAACACTTGGTCCGTCCCTAGAATAGATGCCACGGTTTCGAAGGATCTTATGGTGGGGACACAAAAATGCTGATCGGGGGAGCTTTATGATGGTCTGCCTCACGGCGGCTCAATTTGAAAGGTACCGTCACTACATGTATCTTACCCTACAACGTGCTATAATTTCTTAAAACGCAGCCGAAAGTATGTGCCACTTTTGGAAATTTTAAATCCGTGCTCCTTTAGTTTGTTATGAAGATCCGTGAGTGTTCCGCAACTGAGCGACATCGTTCCTCCGCAGAAGCACTAAACATTGGCAAATCGACGATGGTCTTCAGCAATTCTGGTTGTTGATCCTCTAGGCGTGGGCAGCCTAGGGTAGAGCGCACCATGAGAAGCTACACTGGGGATGTCGTGACAAACAAGCTCCATCTTTGATTTTTTGATCGCCTGTGTGTTTTAGAGTGACGCATGTGGTGCTCCTTCGTCCATAGTTTTTTTATAGTATTCAGTTTTATCCAGTAGTTTCTTCACTTCATGCTACTCGTTTCCATAGGCGCTCAGAGAATCCCTACGACGGACAGCTAAGTCAAGTTCTGCTTGAAGAAGGACGATCTGATTCTTCAACTTGTCCTGGGCAGAACCTGGCAGCACGTGCAGGCTGCAGATCTGCTTACACTTAGATCATCAGTTGGATCTTCATTGCTGCACTCTAAAAAGGCTTCTTTTTTTTTCTTTGCGATTATGTGAAACTGGAATGACCAACATTTATAAAATTGTTTTTTCAATCGGATTAAATTTTAAATTCGGTGTGTTCCGTGAAGACAGATATAAGGCGACTTTTTCATTTTTGTTTCTATTGTATCAGCTAGCTTAAATAGAACTAAAAATTACCTTCCTTTTAATCTTACCAACATATTGATACGACTTATAGGTTAGGAGAAATCGTTTGTGTAATATAATATAACTGAGCAAAATAAATTGAGGAAAAACACATATTTTTAATTTCTACTAAAAGCAGATTTACTACGCCTAGATAAAATAATACAGGTTAAATCGGTGAAAAAAGGCAGCATACAAAAATAAATGTGTAAAAACATTAACCGGAGTAATATTGTTAATATAAACGTTATTTCTTACTTTACAAATCGTATTAACTATGTTTCAACTGTTGCTTCATCGTGAGTTTAACAATATAGATATAAAAAGGAATAGAATATTACGGGAAACGATAAAAAACTTATATGAAATATTATTTTACACAAAATATACCTGTGTACACTTCAATCTAACCTTTTTTTTAATTTTAACTTCTCCAGTAAAATTAAAATCAATTAAAAAATTTCTCTATAGATTAACTTAATACGCCGAATTTCTTATAATTTCAAAAAAACTGTGGTTTATTAACAATAATTTTTTAAACATTTGCTTTCTTGAAAATTAGTTGTAAGAGTATGTAACTTAAAAAGAGTAGAAAAAGAAAAGTAAAAAGAGTAAATTAGTTGTAAGAGTTATGTCTGTTTCCACAGGATCCATAGAATTATCACCCATCTATATAATGATTTGGACTTGGACTACAATTTATTTATAATCAAAAGTAAATTGTCTACAGCCATTCTTTAATTTCGTCATTTTTACCTGAGGTGGTTTGATTAGAGTAATTTTTTTCGACTTTCATAGTTTTCGTACAGTCCGGTTCAGATGTGCGTATCGTAGAATGTTCTAAAGATGGACTTTGTTCAGTGGGTGCACCTGGAATTTTTTTAGGAACACTCTCGCTGCCAATCTGAAAAAATATGGTATACAATAAACTGAAGGGGTGTTCCCCTTCAGTAAAATCTTTTTCGAAAATAGAAGAATTTGAAGCCACCTATACACATGCGCGCAATAATTTTACTTTTGCTAGAAATAATATGCATACAATTCCACCATAATATTAGTGAATCTTTCAGTTCAACATGCCAGCATGAAGTAAAAAAATAAAAATTTATTTTGCAAAGTTGTTTTGTAATAAAATTAGCTGGACGTATTATTAGCACATTTTTAGCACATTATTAGCACTTTTAGCACGTATTATTAGCACATTTTTTTTTGTTAGACATAGATTATCCCTCCGCCTCACAACTTCATATTATTCATGCATATCACTCATTATCCACATCAGACATGGTTTACTTTGTGTTTAGATATGAAAACAGCAGTCCCCATAGATGGGCCTCGACCCATAATTACCTGCACAGTTTATGCGACAGCAGGGTGCAAGGTAGACCCTTTTGAGCGCATAATCCAATGCGCCGGCAATAAACAAACTATAAAAACTTTAGAGGTATTTAATTACTCTTTTAATTAATTCATTCATTGGTACACACTCTGCGCTGGTGGTTTGAATTTGGCCAGCACGGAGTACGTACCAATAAATTTTTCAATACGATAAATTTATGTACATTAAGTGTTCTATATATTTCGCTGACCATGAGGGAAAACATTGTGAGGAAACCTAGTGAGAAGATGTAGTATACCAGGCCTGCTGAGATAGAACTAAAAATTGATTTGGTTGCTTTTTAGGCACAACTCCCGCATTCAATAGCAAGGACCTTATTCACTGTGACACTAGAAATAAATTTCCAATAATGTGTGTTAATGCAAACATAACATAGAAGCGGGATGTCGAACGGGTTATCAAAAAATTGAATTCTGTATATATGACTCAAGATAAGTTTTCCAAAGTCATGTTAACACTAATCCAAATTTATGTAAATTTAAATAAAAATAGTGAAATATCTCAAAAAGAAGTCATCATATTTAATTAATTATTTTAGTACTATTTAATTCATTTATCTGAAAATTTATCAAAATAAAAATAAATATTTTAATGGTCAAGGTACTTCCGATATTTGGAAAAGGTTCAAAAGTTAATTTCCTAAAAATGTAAAAGCATGTATATGTTTTAAAGATGTGATACGTATTATCATATCTGATCAGCCCCACACATTTCAGATTCAGTACGAATTTAGCACAGATAAATGTCGCTACAAGTATCATTTGGACTCACTGAGAGATAAATCTCAATAAAAAGTCTATTTTATCCATATCCAAAGAGCTTTATTTTACGAAAATAATTTATTTGGATTAATTTCTTAATATTTTTGAAAGTGGAATGTGTAAAATGCGTATTTAATGTATTTTCCACGTGATGCCACCTAGAAATTTTTTATACCTTTCTTTATATTATTTATACTATAAAAATAACTTTGCACTTGTGATAGATAGTATATGTGATATATTTATAAAAATGTTGTTCGAAGCACACTCCCGTTTACTCAATCTAATATTGGCAAATTATTTCACATTTCACTGTTTCCTGCTTAAATTCAACATAGTAAAATCACAATTTAAATCACACATCTAATGAAATATTCATTTTCAACATTTTTTATTTAATATTGCAATACCATATTAAATAAAAAAAATTATTAAATAGTTTTTTCTCATTGCTTTATAAAACTATTAACGTAATTAGGTTAGTAGAGCCCCATATCCGTAAAACACAAAGCAAAAAATAATTATATGGCAATTGATTCACAAACAATACAAACAATTAAAAAATAACCATTTATTTATGAAAATCCTGAATAAAGCAGATTTATTTTCCAATAATATAATATCAAAGTACTACCACTTTAAATATGGAATAAATATATTCCTTCATTCATACGCCAAAGATGAAATTTAAATACTGCTTAATATACTGCGAACATCTAATTAGCTAAGCCAAATGTTATTGTGTTTAGACAATAAATACAATAACAAAATTCAAAATAAAAAGTAAATTCTGGTCTACGGAATGCATGCATTCATTTTAATCTTGTTTAGATTGAATATTACATTAGCCAATAAATGAATGGAACGACGGCATTCATTCGAATATCGAAAGGAATGAATGATTGATATAAAAGATTCAATCTTTTTTTCAAGAGGATCGAATCGATCGGTACAAGGCGTAGTATATATTTTTTATTCTGAGCGAATGAATGACACATACTTGCTAACAACTACTACAATTAGGGTTACCAGATTTTCTGAGGCTAATTCCAGAACAAATCATAAAGCCAATTATGAAGATATTAACACACTTTTATTATCATTTACTAAATATAATTAACCGGCTTAATTATTATTTATCACTTCTGTTCACTTTGTTATTATTACATACATAGCGGGCGGATAGCGGGTTGCAACCTTAGGCGCGTCATCGAAACGTGCGAAATTTGAACTATTGCGCAGGTACTATTTTGATTTTTCAAGGATATTTTAGAAAATTGCGAAACATGGGACATATGCTCGCATTCCGGGATAATCGCGGTGAGCCCCGGCTATCTGGCAACCTTAAACACAATGTATCTATTTCTTTCGTTGGAGTACACATGGAAATTTCTTTTAAGTAATTTTATAAATAAAAATTGAAAAATGAAAATTTAAAAGTGAAGATACCCACTGATGTTATAAAGTAAAAAAGAAATTTGAAAAAGAAAAAGAAAATTTTGAACTGTACATCCAGAACACAGTTTTCTAACACCAACCAAACCCAAGCGCCGTCCATTTTCACTTAAAGAAACTCCACAACGTGTAAAGAAACTGAAATGTACTGTAACTTAAAAGTAACATGATTTTCCAAAAAAATCCAAAAATGTTAATAAGTAGATATAATTAATATTGAAAAATTCTCTTTCAAAAGTGAAACACCTAAAACTTTGACAAAAATGCAGTTAAAAAGAGATACTAATAAATGGACAACTACTAAAAAGAATCTTTGTTCTACAAGTCTCCTACTATAGTAGGTTCAGCAATATGAGAAGAACTATATTAGCAGCTCCTAGTACGATAAAAATATGGCTAAAAAAACAAGCTGCTTTCCAGAGTTCTCCAAACTCAATTTCGAGAGTATTAAAAAGAAATTTGAGTGTGCCACAGACCAAGAAAAAACTACATAATTTGTTTGGAAGAAATGGCCATAATGACATATTTAGAATACAATTAAAAATTTGATTTAATGACAAGTTTTGAAGATTTGGGGAAAGGTCAAAGAAAAGACAAGTTAGCCAAAACTGCTTTGGTTTTTTAGCAAGGGGGCTGTACCAAAATTAGAATATTCTTCTTGCTTGTTTTTTGACACATGCAAACGTTAAGACAGAAAATCTAAAACGCTCAATAATAAGAGTCCTACAAAAAACTTTAATTCGGAATTACTGCCAAAGGCAATTTTGTATGACTAGGGAATAGCAAATATAAATGTCTTAACACAATTAGGGGTAATTCCGGATACCTCATTTTGTACACCAGATGATATTACTAAAAATTTTAGAAACAATTTGTTTTCACACAATTTCATATGCCAAGGTAATGAAGTAAGTTTCAAAGACATAATTGATCTTTATCATATTGACCGAAGTAATAAAAGTAAAAGCATAAAAAATAACACAAGTGCACATAAGCCCATATGCATTACAAAAAATTAAAGTGAAATTGGCTACACAAGTTTTCAGTCACTCGGTTGCCGCTTCAAATACCGCAAAATTTGTAGAAAAAATTAATAATCTTTTTGATACCCTAAATAGCAGACGCTCAAAACATCAAAATCCACACAAACGCACTTTATAAACAAAAATGATGTTCGCAGAACTTAAATTAATGGTCTAAATATGATGAAGGATTTAAAAAAATTACTTACAAGAAAGATGGCACTAAATTGAAAAGAGTATGTTCGAGTTTTACAGGAATGCAGAGGTCAATCGGAGCAACATTAAAACTTTTTGAAGAAGAAAATAACAACGGAATTAAGTTTATAATGACATACAGGCTTAATCAAGATGTCACAGAATATTTATTTGGTCTGTACAGGGTGAAAACAGGATGCAACAAAAACCCAACTAAACAATTGAGATCTATATTCCGAAGCCACTTATTAAATGCATTAATATACATGAATACAGGAAATTGCGAGGAAGACCGGGATACATTTATTTTAGATGAGATGGATCGATCAGATGCTCAATTTCCAGTGGATTCAATAGAAGAACCAGCTTTTCTTAGAATTGCTGAACCGTCCCAGGCGTATCCACTAGATATACCATCAACATCGACAGCTAATTTACCCAATTCCACTGCAGGAAGAGCCGGTGAGGCTGAAACAACCCAAAGTACCCTACAAGTTTGTTCAATCGCCTATTTTGCAGTGTATCTTGCAAAGAAGTGTACAGAAAAAGTCAATTGCTAAGAATGTAATGAAAAATTCTTATAATATGAATTTTGATATTAAATAAAAATAATGATATCAAAGAACAGCCACTGAAAGCACAAAGCGAGATGCTCTATACAACTATTAGGGATGCATTAATTATTTATTGAGATGCTGATGAAAATTTAAAATGCATATTTAATGTTAAAAAAACTTATTTTAAATATAATAAAAAAAACTATACAAGTAACAGTATATAAAGAGCACACCTACTTTTTATTTTCGAAAAATTAAATGTAATTAAAATGTATGATTATTGTAAAACTTCAAAAAGAAATGCGGACCAATCTTTTTAAAAAATAAGGATTTTAAGAAATAATCGAAGTCCGTAATGTTATTCCCGTTTGTTTTATTTAACCTAATATAAGGTTAATGTTACGTCAAATGTAACAACACTATCAGCTCATAGTAAATAATAAACAAACATTTGCGTTGCTTTATTTTAAGCATAAAATGTAGATACATGCTAAGTACTATCTCAGTAAATAATATAGTACCTACTATAATAGTGGCCTCAATTGTGTAAAGTACAAAATTTGATTCCAACAAACGACGCCCACATTTTTCTAAACTCACTTTCCTGACTTGATTTTTGTGATCTCGAAATTAGGTATCTACCTACCTAATTAATATATAAGTACAAATACAATAATACAACACAAACGAAGAAAAGCGACTTGCCTGGCGGCGTCGCCGTTTAGAAACAGTGCCATCTAGTCTTGTTAGTAAGAAACAAACGTAACAAAATTTACTTAGTACCATTACTCACCACCATCGCTGTACTTGCGCGAGTTACGATTGCAACTTTTTTAGTATCGGCGTTGACCCTCTGTAGCATTATATTCTCCGAGATATTATGTATTCAACAATATTTTCATGAAAAAATATACTTTAAGTATATTTATAAAATACACTTTATAAGTGACATAATACGACACGAACGAGCCTTATCGTGCCTTTACAAAACATGATTTTAAACACATGTAACATGTCTTTTAATGTGGTTATCAAATTTGACAGTGGAAAGGGCATTTGATTTCACAAAAATCGACTTGATTGCACGAAAATACACGTATAGGTAACAACCCATCCCCCCCACCCCAAGGGCCCATTGTGATCAATAGTGATGTTATCCGAAGCCCCTACACCCCCTATAGGACTTCACGTGATTAACGGACGACCTAACTACCGAACTGTACTTCGTACAAACGAAGTTGCACTTTTGTATCCAGTGCCATCTGTTGTCAACCATTAAAATTATTTATATAACATTTGATAACATTATGAGCGACATCTATTATCGTAGCCATTTATTTACTTAACATATATTTCATTAATATTCGTTGACTTTACAAAGTAAAACTTTATTTTTCTGTTCATAGGTATACATGGTCGAGAGAAATCAGCTTACATAACTGTCAAAATATTTATATGTAATCAAGCTGCATCTAAAAGCTACGTTTAAATAACGAACAAGAAATGTTTATAAATTGACACAATCGGTAGCGCCATCTATTTTTACAATTGCATCTCACATTATTTATAGAAAAATTTTGTTGTAAATTAATAGTTATGTTAGATGTACAATCATTATT
The DNA here is from genome assembly GCA_039881145.1 of Druceiella hillmani. Taxonomy (NCBI): domain Eukaryota; kingdom Metazoa; phylum Arthropoda; class Insecta; order Lepidoptera; family Hepialidae; genus Druceiella; species Druceiella hillmani. The sequence continues at coordinate 24,212,528 of JAYKKI010000016.1, read as the reverse complement.
TATTTACAAAACAAAATTATTGATTAATAGCTGTATCATATCGTATATACACGTTTAAACATTATTACATGTTTTACGTAAGAATATGTATACACAATACGATACTCCTGCAACTCTGTATACTCTGTAGCGTTACTGAACTGGTTTACTTATTAGGCAATACCAAAATTACCATCGAAAAATCTATGCAAAGAGAGCGATCGATATTATGATTAGTCGAACGTGATTCGACTTCTAGAATCATCTTAATTCAACGCATTTACACTACGTGCATTATAAGACGAATATAAGAATAAATACAGCTTTTCCGTCATATAGAAGTTTTATTTTCCTTTATACGAGAAGACCAATATAATACTTTCACAAATTCTCAAAATAAACTATAACAGCAATAAAGATACACGTTTTCAATTAATAAATAATATATATTATTACACCGATATTATAACAAAGTTAATATAAATAATTGCAGGTAACTTTCGGAAGGATTCAGAACAATTTCATTTCAAAATTGTAGATTAGAGAGGACAAAAGGAACTACAAAATATTCCGCCTCGTTTCGCAGCAAAAACCAGTAAAAATATTTTAACCTATATGTTTCTGCTTCTATCTTCAGCTATCGCTGTCCGCCATCGTGGCGATGGACGACGTCAGCCTCCAGGGCATCGTAGGGCCGTGCTCTTCGGCCAGCACCTCCACGCAGTACTGACAACGACCCCTGGCTGCCATATTCAATTCCAAATACAATGTCGGCACCTATACTTCCCTTAACGACTCTTGCCGATGAGGCGGCCGTACCGTTCCTAGATTACTCCACACGAACAGTGCAAACTTAAAATTGACGTTTAATAAAAATTGTGGACTTCGCTTATAATAGCGATAACGGTATCTTCGTAATATTTAAACAAATTAACTATATAACATATAAATTACGTTAATACTGATAATAATAATGAATATCTATGGAATAATTAATATGATCGTACAGACGTAAATAACAACACCATAGATGCTGTAGCAGTGACATCTAAAAGTCGTTTACTGTTTACTCAGCTAGCATACATATTAAACAATAGAATTAATAGAAATTTACAATCTCGTTAATCAGGCAAAGTATTATACATTTTCACTGCTTGTCTATGATAACAATTGTTTAATTTAGTAATTATTGTAATACGTCATAGAGCGACATTTAAAAATAAAATATGTAGATATTGTCACAATGGTGACCATAGACGAAAATAGATGAAAGCGTCACATAAACATGTTATGCCCCGAAAAATATAGTTTTATCGATATTTATGCCTAATTTCGATATTAGGCGTACGTACCTTGACTGAAGTAGCCGTCTTGATATTACGACTGCTTCCAATTGCCAGATTAGCGAAATTGAAAGAAAATGTTGATAAAATAGTTTAGTGTTTTGTGAATATAAGGTGAAAACAAAACTGATCATGAGTGATTATAAACATTTTATACGAATGTTTTTGGTGGAATTAGCAGTCAATTTGTGCTAAATAAAAGGACTGGTAGACATGATAATTAGGGCTATTCGTTATTTATAAAATCATTATGTTATTATTGCATAATTTATAAATGTTACGTAATATTATGGTGAAATGTGTTTTATATTTAGATTAATGCATGTGACCTTCATGATTTTGAGTTTCTCCTTTCGAGGAGGTTTCTACTCAAAACGTTTATGTTTATAAATAACTTATTAATGTAAAAGACATTTATAATTAGTGTTATGCAGATAGACGTGGATAATTATTACTGTGGTTATATTGTTCGATTCGCTGGTAATGATTCCGTTGTCTTTTTTAGTAACAGTTTACGCGATTGTCTACATACTTATTTATACTGAATTTCGTGAATATTGTAAAGTTTAATTGCCATCCCTAAAAAAGTGCATATCAATATAACATAAAAGAAATGCAATAGATCTACGAATTAGCTTAACAAAGAAAAACTTCAAAATGTGGTAATTTCAATATCTCTATCGTTTTATTTCATTTTACTAGATGATATTATATAAACAGCTTATATTTAGAGAGAAATATATTCAACAAATTATCTTTTTCACTATTGAAGCCTTCTTTAAAAATATTACTAGAAAAAGAATGTAATCTTTGTATAGAAAATATGTAAGAGTGTGATGGACAACAACAAAGTAAATACCTTTCTATGAAATTATGGAGCTATTGTTGAATGCAACCTGAAGATTTGATCCCTTTCTTCGTTATCTATAATATTTATTGACTAAACGAATAATATAACATTATTTGTCATTGAAATTATTCAAAAAGTAATAAAAAAGCCTATATTCACTAATAAAATAAGTTATTTTGTTATAAAACGTTTGGAACATTGCTAATAGGTTATTTGACTTGATATTTTAAATTGTTCTATTTTGCATTCTAAGCACACTACATTTATATTTTCAGGATATATGCCTTTTTTATATAAATCACTTTTAAAGTTTGAATTTTCGAACTCGCGCTAAAAAAGCAATTTCTGTAATGGCGGCCAGTGTGACGTCAGACGCAATGTAAACATAAACAATTCTGCCCGCTGAAGGGGATTATTATTTCTTTTCTTATTAAAATGGTGTGTAGTGCCACAATGGACAAATATGTCTATAAAAAGTCCACACAAAATGTTCGTTTTAGTGTCAACGAATCCTAAAAGACGAAAAAAGTGGCTGCAATTAGCCCAAAGAGATCCAAACAGCATTATAGCTCACTCGAATGTTTTTATGTATGAAGATGGTATCGATTTAAGTAATGTGTGTTTTAAATACTATTATCAATATCAATGCCTATCGATAATAGTATTTAAAACACAAATATTAATTAATAAGAACGTTAAATTTTGGTATGAATGCGTTTTACTCACCTGTGACGTTATCTGACTTTTAAGCAATAACGGGCGTTTGCGACGCTGATTGAATTTCAAAAAATATTGTGATTTCTTCACGTTTTTTTATAAAATATAAACTTATTCTTTCGAAAATTAAAAACAATATGCTTATTTACGTTACAATCTAATAGGATGACCCCGAATTGTGGTATATTTTCGATGTTGTCAAATAGTAGGCTATTTGGTAGGCTATTTTACAGAAGACCATTTTGAAATTTTCTTTTTCCCGTAGTACGTAATAAAATTTTTTTCCCAATACTCACGTTGACTCTTGGTCAGTTCATCATCAATCACACACACACACATATATATATATATATATATATATATATATATATATATATACATACATACATATATGTATATGTATATGTATATGTATATGTATATATATATATGTATATATATATATATATATATATAAAACATGAACTAACTCTTGTTTCATAATCGTAGCATAACGCAGAATATTAACTATATTTCCTTGTATTGATTTCCTTGCTTTACAATATTGACTTAAATAAGTTTTTCATTAAATTTATATAATACCAATGACGTTATATTAAATAAACGCTTTACCTAACTTACGTAATAAAATTGTTTTATCTGTGACGTACACCACTTTTAAAAGTGTAATCTATCTTTATGTCTGTCGGAATGTTTAAAAAACCTAGACGTTAAAACATAGGAGTGCGCGTCGCTGAAAGCGTGGACCGCGTACCTTCCGTCGTGGCCACTTCGCTCGATCGCATATGAAATGAGCTCGCCCTCGCCCAGGTGTCATCGGGTTATGGCCTGTGTATTCGTGGTTGTCGTCGGCTTATCGTCTGTAGTAATTCATTTGATCATTTCGGTTTCGTTGTTGATTCTTCTATTTGATAATTCGCGGTTGACTTACCTTGTTTCGTCATCAGTGTTTCAATTGTCCATCATCATTTAAAACGTTACTTAAAGTATTTTTACATATTTCAAAATATATTTACTAAACTTGAAGAAGTACGATGGAAAAAAGATTATATCAAAGGCCATGTTTTGTAGGCCATGTTTATGATGATTGCCTCATTTCATACATACATTTCATGTCGTCTTCGTCTTATAATGAAGATGTTTGTTTATTTACAAACTCACGGTCAATTTCATAGCAAGTTCACGTTTGAACCCGAACAGAAAATGATTTCTCTTAAGAGAAAACAACGATAAGGAAGCACTTTCGTAATCTGCAAGTTTTTTTAGAATGCGTTATTCTATTAATTCATATATATTAATTAGTAATTCCCGACAGTTCAATTCGATGTACCTATAAATACCGAAATTCAGGCGTGCAAAGATAACGGATGATCTAAATTTTGGTACGTTTCCTACGTATGGAACTGAGTAGCGAGAAGCTAACAGAAGAAGGTTTGGAATTTTCAAATTAAAATAGGTATGAATCTTCCACAATATGACAGGTACTTTAAGAGTCAAAAAATGTAAAGTAGCCACCCATCCTAAAAACGATCGTGGAAGTTGAACTGTTAGTTTCAATCTAACTATGAGGAAATGTGAAAAGGCCAGTTCCGGTAATTCAGAAACAAAACTTGCAAGACTGAAATCCATGCGAGCAAAGCCGTGGACAAAAGTTAGTACTCTTATAAAACGGACGAAGAAAGGTGGATCCTCGTAGCGTTCACACGCAAACTACAAACACAATAAAAGAAACGATCGACAATCAAAAGAAATAGTTGTACTGAAAACAGGCAATTATTCATAATATTAAAGACCAGTGGCCTTTTGAGGACTCTTCAAGACCACTAATAATTTTTAATGGTCGCTAATGAATTTAGTATAACGTCATTGATTAATGCATTGAATATAATCAGTTCATGCCATAATCAACTTGTTATTGGTTAGATTAACGACATTGTTTTGAAAAATTCTTCTTCAAGGCAAGGTGATATTAGAATCCTCTTCTTAGGCCATGGTTACCTTTTCTTGCGTTATGTAGATACCTTAAATCATGACGTAGTGTTTATGAAGCGAAATAACAAAGCATCTTGGAGAATTGTTATATTTTGACAGCTGTTACTTTTGTATGTTCGGATTGATTGAATTTTTACTTTTCAAAATAGCTGAAGCCCAGTTGTAAATTTCTTTGTATAAACAAATGCACATTACGAAACAAAATATGTCGAATTCAACCCTAATTGTGACTGATGTCAAATTGTATTCGTACGGAATTAAATTTATATACGTATTAATGGAAAACTTCACAAAATAAAATAGCACGTTTATATTTTTATAAATATGTTATTACCTATTCGTTATCATCATTATTTACAATGCTTTACAGATCTACTTCAAGGATTATGAATAAATTTAAATAAAATTATTTGTAAATTCATTACGTAGATATAATTTACATTACGTAAATACAATTACTTAGATTCAATTTTAATTAACGTTCGTAATCAACAACTCAGTTATAATTAATTTTGTGAAACAGCAATGAGCATATTCTTTTACTGCAATTAAAATATATTACAATTTATACACCTGTGCCGTCAAAAAGGAAGACGAAACATAAGAGCTTAGAATAATATGTACTCCAGAAGGCGAGATCACACGGGATAGTGTGTCCAAAAACTATGCATAAAATGCGTAGTATGCATTACTTTTCATACGTGAAAACTATTACTTAATTTCATTTTCAATTAACTATGCAGTTTTAAAATATCGAAGTAGATTATTATTAACAGAAGCGCGCCATTTTCATTGGTGTTGTCACCTCTTAAAAAATTGTTTACCCAGATGAAAACATCTTAATTGCTCGATATTAAAAAATATAATTTTTTTTGTAAAAAAGCGGGATTTGGAAAATGTCGTTGGAGAATTTGGTGTAACGTTTGAATTTCCGTTATCGTATTCAATTTTAGAATATTTTACGTATTGCGTATGTAATCACTATATGTAGGATTACGGCAAGAAACACATGTTACATTCATTTCCGCCGTCTTCTTTAATTTCTTGAAAAATGCGAACCGATATTGTTGAAAATATGAAACAATTTTATCACGACATTGAATACTAATTAATACAAATAATTGTTTCGTTCTATTTTGAATTTCTTTAGTATGAGATCCAATATTTTCAAACTTTTATTATGGGCTTTCACATCTGTTTTCACTTTAATACTAAGTTTAAGGCTTACCTTTAAAACGTTAAGTGATGAACAAAATGGTAAAATGTGACAAAATTTTTAAATAATTTTAATCTAAATACTTTGGCCATTGGTGGTGATCAGAATAAACATTTTAGAAATTTAACATGTCCGCCTTAATAATACTTCATATAAGCCAAATCATGACCATATAAATTGATGCAGATGTGAGTCGTAATGGCGCAAGCAAATATATTTATATGCGTCAATTTCCTGAAGTTGATGGGTAAATTTATTTGGCTGGTAACACCATGCGCGTTGGGAGAGGGCGCTGGTAGGCGGAGTGCGGTACCCCCTCCACCGATTTTTGGCTTCACCGCAACCGCGAAGAGATTTGGACGTATGCGCCTTCTGTATTACTCTATATTCTAAGCATAAGAGACTTATTTTTCTAATATGTGTCTCATCTGCTGTTAAGCGACAATTTTTAATTTGTCAAATTGTGTATTTACATTTGTTCGTGTGCAGCTGTTATTTGTTTTTCTTCTATTTCACGAAATCGTTCCTTTTTTTTTAATCCATGCAAGGAAATAAGTCGGACCTTGCATTCGGTATGACTCACGTTGAACAAAACTATCTGACCTCAATTCGTTAATGGATTTGGAAGTACTCAGCTTAGTGTCGCTAATCAGCTTGATTTCAATGCATTTCCTATTTTAACTTCTCCAACAGTGTTTACCAAAAAAGGCATAGCAACGTAAACTTGTTTGAATCATGAAATATTATTCGTTAAGACACATTAGTGTGATGCTACTCTTACAATAGAGAAAAAAGAGAGTAGTGTTCGTAAAGAAATGGGTAATGCAAACCGGTTTATGCTTTAAAAAAATATTAAATATTATTATTAAATATATTTTGACGAACCGCGTGCAATGAAGTGGTCGACTTGACGATTTGTAGTGCAGCTAGCAAATAGACCATAGTGAACGATACATCGATAGAAAGCGTAATCGATAAATTACTCATTATATTGAATAAACCCTCATCAATTTTTAAACTAATTTGGATAAAACAATCGGGTTTAGCACTGTTTAATAGATAAACTAACTCTACCTTTAATAGATAAGGTAACTAACTACCTAACCGTAAAGACCATTAAACTAAGTTTGAAAACATACTGCACGAAAAAGTCTTTAATTCTTTAGCTCTAAAAATATATTAAAGAATTAATATGCTATTAACAAAAGCGAAAATTGAACAAGCATATAAATATGTAATAAAGCAATTGAATCTAAATACATTTTCTTTTGCATATTTATCTGTAATATTTAACTAAAAAAAATCATCTACGTATGGAACGTATAAAATTTTCCTCACAGAGAGGCTTATTTTAATTGAGGTCAATAAGGTTGTTTTAGCTTGTCTGGCATAATTGGGTTTATTAGAAAAATCAATACGTAAAATATGAACAGCCACGATTTAAAAAGAAGAATATAATTGTATCAAATCTCAATTTTAAAAAGAAACAAAGTTCTGTTTTTCAATTTCTCACGTTTATGTTATTTATAATCTCATTTAGGACCTCATTATATTAGTAAAATACTCATGAGTCACAATTGACCAGTATATCATGAAATATTTAATAACTAAACGCAATCTTCATTCGGATGGCATGAGCCGGCCCTCGGTGGCGAAATTAAGAAATACCATCCGTGACGATAGTATTGAATTTTATTGTTTTAACATTAGATGGCGCTCAAAAAACATTTTTGTTAATTTTGAACTCTATGAATAGTAAAAGTTCCGAAACCAATACATACCTATCAAAATAATATAAATAAGCCTCATCCAACCACTCAAGAAGTACATCATGTCGCATAATGATAGAATGGATAATTTTATGTTAAAAAGCTGTAAAAATTCTATTAGTATAACAGCTCGATTAGATTACAAAATAATTAACATTAGCTTTATTAATCAACATCTCAGTTTTATAAATTATTATAAATATATTCTTACACGCATACTTTTAAAATCAGTCATGTGCAAATTTTATTATTATAAAATAGCGCGCCACTCAATTAAATAAGCCGTTTCCACATAAGAATCATATGTAATAGATACATATATGCAAAGGTAAATACACGCTTTTACTTTTTCTTTGCTGCCGCAACTAATATATTTAGAATTACATTTCGAACAAATTTAATAACTTATGAAATAGCGCTGCAATTTACATCAAAGACTTAATAATCAGGCAAATTCGCTCATAATTTTATGTATTTTTTCTTCTAACAGACAGAAAATAAATACATATTCTAATATTATAAGTAGAAAAGCGAATTATTGTATAAAAAGTTATAGTTATAAATATTAATTTTTGCTCAAAATCATAAACAGTCACGAAATTTGCAAAATGTAAGACTAATATGTTTCACGAGACGTTAATTTCATCGAAATCAATACGTAAATCTATAAAAAACGACAAAATAAAAAGGACTGTTCTCTCTTATTTACGGCGTGGGAGTGTCCCGTATGTCATAATCCAACAGAAAAGGGACTATATGCCAATGTATGACTGCTTTCTACTTTTAAGGATAAATATTTTCTCAAAAATTGTCATATTGTTTATGAACCATGGACGTAGAGCCATAAACAATTTCATAAACAGGTTTGTCATGACATAATTTCAACTTAAATAAATTTTAAATTTAAAAGAAAAAATAAATTTAGATGATCTTCTTGTTTATTTTCGAAAAATTACAAAATGCAAAATATTCTTTAAACTAATAACACGGATGTATCTTTCCTCTTACTAGTACAGTTACTCGTCACGTGGCTACGTTTAAAAAAATATGATAAAAAAGGGCAATAACTTTTACTAAAAGTCTTTATTTTTTATTTTTTAAATATTTATATATTATTTTTAACTAAAATTAAAATTATTTCTAACCTTAATTTACATTTATAACTTTGATGTTACGCGTGCATTAGAGTCAATTGCGGGCAGTTTAAATATTTATTATAACGAAAAACAAAAACTTTATTTTTTGAAGAAATTGTTATAATTTGTTATCCTTAAATTATTTTTCTTGTTTTTCAAGAGTATTTAATAGTTTACATGAAAAAAAATAAAGAAAATTACATTTACATAAAAATTCAAACATACGATAATACCTTTTTTCATAGTTAAAGGCAGTAAGATTTATATTACATTAATTTTTGTATTGCATGTACCAATTTGTCAAATGGTTTGCCATTTCTGAGTGGCAAATTTTTTTAACAAAAAGAGTTAAATTTGGGTAACGAAAATTACAAAATATTAACAAATATATTTTTGACTTTTTTTTAGAAAACCAATACGGTTTTCTAAATTAAGTTAACTAAGTTGTAAAATGTTTCAATTATTTCAAGAAGTGTATTCGCTTCACTGGGGATACTTAACTACAAAAAAATTAATAATCAGAATTATTTGTAGTCGTTGCCCGTAAAAGATCGACTCATAGTAGTGATTTCTACAAATTTAAAAAGTATATCTCAAAAACAAAGAGATTTTTATTAAGGTAAAATTTTGTCAGTAACCCAATCAAAGTTTTACCTATCACTCCTTTTTGGTTGATCCATGATTTACGGTATGTATGCTTTAAAATGTAGGGACCGTATAAAAAACATAGAGGCCGCTTAAAACGGCAGAAACGAGAACTTTTGATTACCTAATTTGTCAAAATCGGTGCGGTATTAGTAGAGGTTATGCTGTACGTGAATATAAGATTCCATTTTTAAAAACTAAACGCTTTAGTGTTTTTATGAAATATGTAAATGAAAATACAATACGCTACCCCATATTTAGGTATAATAAATGATTAGCTGCAATGCCGTGAGGAATTCACATGAAAAAATTACAACAATCTAACTAAACGTTTATTTATTTGTCACCAGCTGGCACTGCCCCCTGTAGCCATGAAAATAGTGTTATTCATAATTCTCAAATATTCAATCAATTTATGGTTTTCATAATTTTCCATATACTATATTAGTGAATTAACAGAAGGCGTCAAATTTTCTATAATTTTACTTCGAACAAAAAGCGCATACTTTAGACTATGCACAAATATTAAACAAACATTGATTTGAAATAAATTTGAAAAAGCGCTACTTTTCTTCAAATAATTTCGTAATTTTGGTTGACACAAAAATTTACTTGAACTATAAAAACGATTTCTATGAAATAACGATTTTATATAATTTCCAACTTTGCGAAAAAAAATATCGATAAAACGTTTAAAAGTTGTATATGAAATAGAATTATTTCTATATTTTAAAACATATTTTGTAGAAAACAACCACAAAAGTTAACCTTGAAATTAATCTATGGTTTTCAAAGACAGGGATTTTTTATTCGATAGGAGAGAGGAACAAGTGAAAGTAACTGAACGATAGAATATTTGAATTTGTATTGTGAAATTTTGTAACGGGACTAGAACCTAAGCAAGCGACAACAACGGAACAATTCGAAACAAAATTGTATTCTAAACAAATATGAATTATAAAATATTATAAATGTTTAATCATTGTAAATTTTTTATAAACATTTATTTACTTGATTCACAACTATTGACAAAAATTACATTTTATAAATTTTAATTGTTTTGAGGTCATGATATATTGTATAAAGAAAAACCTAATAAAATGCAAACTTACTTTAATCAACTTCGATCTGCTAATATGTATATTAAAAGATAACATGTATATTTAATAGGCTAAATAAGCGTGTATAAACATTGGCTATTTCTGTCTTTTACTAAGTTTCAAAAGTGTTGCAAAGAGATAGAAACTGGCTATATTCATGCTTCATCTTTGTATATTTGTTGACTACTGTTTGAACCAATAACGTTATACAAATAGACACGTTATAACCATTTAAGACGAACAAGAAATATGGCCCGAAGTAATGATAGGCACGAACCATAACAAAAAACATAGACAAGGAAAGCGCGTAAAGATATATCAGAAACGGTAGGAAATATAGTCCTGCTGGAGACTTGCCAATTACCTCATCTTTTGAGGATTACTTTTAGAACGTAATGACAGTTAACATGTCTATATAATATAACGTCATTGGTTTACATAATATTTAATTTGATAGGGGTGTCAAAGTTCATATTTATATTTCAATGTAAACTGAATTTTACTTTAAGAATAGTAAAAAGTACTAAACTTTTTATGAAAGCGTAAGACGTTACCAGTGCTGTTAGTTTATAAATTGGTCAAGTCACAAAAATATATAATGTTTATTTCATTTGATTTAATCACATACGGAATATTTTTCAGTCACGTTTTCATGCTAATAGACAACTATCCAAATTCCATAGTCCAATAAAAATGTTTATTACTGTTCACTGTAAAGAAGGCCGCGTTAAAATAAATTGTATATTTTGCAAATGTCAAGCAGTAAGTTTTCGATACAATACGGCAGTTAATATTTTCTTTACTCACAACAAGTAACTTGGACATTATTTACGAGAGGCTCCTTCTACAGTACTCAATGACTCATCCACTTATCGCAGATACAGGAAAATGTATAACATGGAGTAATGAATACAACATATCCGCAACAGCTATGAATCAGACAAGCTTTGTTCGAGGTTATTTATACGTTTATTCAAACCTCATACTCTCACACTAATATCCCATACCACTACTACTGAACCGTGTAACAGTACAGTTTATCGGTTTCGAAGCGTCGAGAGCAAATTAACGAACGATAGAGCAAGCTATACATATATAGGAAGTGTACTCGAAGACATTCCATATCGGAAATAATGGCATGTTTCACGTTAAAATACAAGTCATTCAAAGTTACACCGTAAATTGTCGTCTAACAGCTACTTCTATTTAATATCTTATTTGATTCAAAATGAGACAAAATTGTAATTGTATTATGTTCGTAACAATGCGGTAATATATCAATCCATCAAATTTTAACATAAAAACCTAGATTCCTTCCCACGTAGAATAAAAATAAGTTGATACGTACATTGTTTAATATTATACCCGTTTCTTCTTTGTTCGACGGACATAGTAATTCTAAAAAGTATCATTATACGTACTTACTTTTTGTAATGATATCTTAAACAAAATTATATTTATATTTGCAAGGACACAGTTTTATACTATTCCAACGAAATCATATGTAATTATGTCGAGTAAGATTATTTTAAGGAACTATTTCTAATCTCTTCATTTTTGAGGGCCCAATGAGGAAAGGGGACATATCTCCGATCAAAGATATTATACTAGAAAAATACGTTATACCCTTTGTAACACGTGGAACACGTGAACTGTGATGGAACAGATAGCCAAAGGAAATACGCATATGGAAGAAATAATCGTACTGAAGGTGTGATATAACTTTATATTTTATGGACAGCAGAACCCTAATTACATTTTAATATAATACGACGCCGTTGGTTTGCAATGATTTTTTTCATGCCGTCTTCTATTTCTACCAAATCAGTAAATAAGTTCGTACTTAATATATACGTACTACTACCCAAACTCACAAACATAAAACACTGAATTGAAAATAACAGATGCCTATTGATATTTAATTCTTCGCCATTAACACACTATTGGTACAACTCACCGTTTACCGACTTCTATATAATAATATGTGTATAACCTTTGTAAGTCATTCCAGACAAGTATATATTCTAATACTCGCGTCATTCTCATTTAGCCTTGCTCTAATTTTCTAAAATCTAACTCGTCTTAATTCCTGTTTCCCTTGTCCCATTTATGTGAATATTTTCAATACAATTTTATTTTCGTTGTGTAATATTTATGTATTCAAATTATTTGTACGAAAGGACATTACCCATTTTGACCCAATAGCTAAAAGTAAATTTTGTATCATAATGAAACGAGTTTCATAACAGAAAACATAAAATAAAAAAATCATGTTTTGATAAATAAATAAATGTTGCTGTGTGTGCTACAAAATTTTTAAAACGAACTACTTAATTTAAGTATTATGCAGTTAATTTGGCGTATTTATGATTGTTTTTACTATTTTTTTCACGCCAATCATTATGGAAATATATATTGAATTATTATTAGAGAAAATTAATAATTGTGAAATAATAAAATTAAATAGTCGTTTTTGATTTCTGAAGAGTATATTGTATCGATGAGCTCACTAACCAGAATATGTTTCAAAATTCATGTTTAGATGATATTTTATAAAAAAAATATGCAATTCATTGGATGTGTGTTTCAGTCTCTTAGGTGAACAGTAGGCATACTTTGATAACTGTGCCGGCGCGAGACACGTCACGGCCATTAGTGGCATTCATTCGATATTGTTAGGTCACGGACCTTCACCACGTCAGCGTCTAGATGTACAAGTACGTACGGAAAATTTATGACGTTGGCTTTTTGGGAAGTTTGAAGTATAAATATTGTTTGCAATACACTGCATAATTTAGAATGTTCAAATTTGGACTAACGATAAATACATATTACCGAGTAACTACATATAACATTTTACGATTAAAATCATTGACATAAAATCCTTATGTCGGGGCAATGAAATTTGGGTAATGTCCTTTACTTTCGTATTTAAACTACATATAACTTATAACATGTCGCCAATGAAAATCAATCATTATATTGTCATGAAAAAAAATACTTTTAATTTGTATGACTTTAATTGTAAGAACATTTCTATTTAAGTTTTTAGCGTTTTGAAATCTTCTAATGAATGAAATAGTTACTCATAGCAGAATATACGAGTATTTTGCTTTATAATTCTGGCAACATTAAGCAGCTTACGCATTTGCTGATTATAATTTTATTTAAAAAAGAAACAAATTAATCAGTCTGTATTATATAAAGAAAGAATTTATTAACCTTGCGAGTGAAAGATAATTCTAAATGCAAAACATTACGTATAGTAATTGGAAATTTTCTCTTTTTCCGAAAAGTATTGTGAGCTTATTTTGCAAAGCAAAAGGGAAAAATAAGGAATAATAAAACGATTAACTGTTCGATTTAAAAAATAAAATATATTGGAAGAGATTATTGGGGAATTAATGTAAACGCAATAAAAATGTTTACATAGAACACTTTAGAAAAGTTATTTTTTATTCTGAATGAACAATTAAATAATTTTATATCGCATACGTATACGTCATGCACCACTTGTCGAGGATTCATAATATATAGGACCACTATACACGTTACGGCAAATCTGCAGAACTCTACAGGCAGAACTGTACACCGCAACAAAATCAAAGAACTACAGTATCATTTCTACTTGCTCCAAAGTACGTCGTATAAGGAACTTGTATGCCGATTGCCTGCACACGTTCTCAGTTCCAAGAAAATAATTTTAAGTGTGGTTATAAAAACTATATGTTTAAGCATGTCGTTTTTATAGCCTTTGCAATCATTCTTGCCGAGCAATCTTTGCACAACTTATGACGTTTTTTCTTACATTATGTACATTTTTTAACAAATACAGGTTTTGTCGGTGCCAACGCGTCGTAATTCGACGCCATCTTTTATAAAGCTGAGGGAATTCTCAGTGTTACTGTAGTATACATTACGTAAATGGGCTCCGGTCTATCTGCACTAGTCTGCCTGCTCAGGTCTGCCGTAACGTAAGTATACGGGTATTAACGTATTGTAATGCTTTATTTTTTAATCCTATTATACTCTACCTGATTTATACTCTATTGTCCTTGTCTATAACAGTTTCATTTCAGAAAAAAATAAGATACCCTTTTTAAATTGCCATAAGAGACTAATCGTTAATTGTTATTTATAATGAAAATACATTTTCCCGAAACTATTTCTTCAACCTGGAATAAAAATAACGAGATAAATAAAAAAGGGGCGAATGCGTCAGTTGCCAAACACGCGCGCTCAAAAAGGCGGCCATTTTTGGTCTCTTAATTCGTAATGGTTTAGTGAAAATGTCATTCCTTTATGACGTCTTGCGAGCGCGTGACGCCACTATTGAAAGCAATCGAATTATGTATTATAACTTTATATATTATTATGTTATTTAATTATGAAAATAATAAATTATCAGGCGTAGATACTAGAGCTTTTCGAACTTTAAATGAATTAGAATTTTTGAACTATACCCCATTGACCTGTATAATGTTTATTAAAAATTATATAAACTAATTTCGCTATTTTCTCCAGAACTAGATGGTTGATAAAACTTCTTGCAGAAATTATGCGCCTACAGAAACTAACTAAATATAACTAACTGTTCAGTTTTGCTGTTATAATAATAAAGATACAAAATAAAAATGTTGTTTTATTTACAATTTTTAAGTAAAAATGAAAGGTCTAATTAAAAATTCAGTAAATACCGAATTTCACACACAAAATGAATATTTGCTATACTTTCTTACGGGGATGGTGTAAGAAATATAATGGTTGCTAGAAAAACTTTACTTGTAGGCCATAGGTGACAGAAACAAGACATTGGTGTGTTATATATTTGTATGAACATTTTTTTTTTTAATTTTTATAGATTACCTAATAAAAGTATCGAATGCGGGTTTCAATCGATAAATATTAAAGAAATATGAAAAAAGTACAGACGACAAAAAGGAAGATTTGACAAGAAAGAAAGAGAATAGTAATATTTACATAAGGTAACATTAAAAGTTTTTGAATATCAAAAATGGAACAAACCAGCAAGTTTGTAATTGAATATAATAAATAAAAATCGCAAGGTGCAAGGTCTGATCTCTATGGCGGATGACCCATAAATACACTCGACGTAGTCAAAAATTCGCTTGTTCTTTTGGCTGAGTGTGCAGAGGCGTTGTCGTGTCGAAGGAGGATTCTACAGCGGGGACGTCGCTCTCCAACTTTTCCAAAACAGCAGGTAAACAATTGTTGGTATATCAATATGATTTAAGAAGCTTCAGAATTTTCAGTACGCTGAAATACAGACTATGATGTAAGTGGCAAAAATATTTACATAGAAAAAGCCTATGTTACGAGTGAATAATTTTGTAAAACTAACTTTAATTGATTTAATCAAGCATTTTGATGAAAAAATCATCATAATTATGTACATATATATTTTAGTAATATTACCCTATAATTTTTATTTGTAACCTTCTTAAATACAGACACGCTGGAATTCGAGAAACTGTAAAAAGATATTGTAGGATCTTGACTTTTTACAGGTCTTTCGACATTCTTTTAAGCGACATTCTTCACCGTATTTAAGCATTATAAGTAATTTTAACTAATTACAACAGTTACACAATGGAAACTTAACAAAAATAAATGACATTACCACAATCAAATGTTTATAGACGTGCCATTATACGGCGCCAATGGCATTTTGCACGATCTACATAAATTCCACTATTACTAGAGTTTTAGTTAGATTCTAATGACTTCTTAAGAGTGGGTATATCGAAATGAAATCTTTGTTTATAAAAATTCATTCTTCATTTTCTCCGATTACATTCATAGTCTATAATATTTAGAATACAAAATCTAAACACGAACCCACTTACTTGACTCCAAGATCTAATTTTTTATCCCGCGAAAATTGCACAGCATATTAAAATGTTGCTTACAGATTCAAACAAAAAGCAATGTATTATTTTATTTATTGATTTATGAACTTTAATATATCTAATTGATACATATGATGGACTTATTGCTACGAGAGCAATCTCTTACAGCCAATCAGAACACTAGTCCAGCCCCGCTCGATGCGCGGCCGGGAATCGAACCCGGATCCCGCAGTACGCTACGACCTCAAAAGCCGTATGCCTTATGATCAACCTAACACACCACGGCGACGACATGATCCTGGAGAACACTACTTACAAATATATTAATTACTGTAACTAGGAAAAATATACAAATATTACGAACAATAAAAGCGCGACTCTAATAATCTTGCAAAATAGTTAATATTTTAAGAACTGCTTCAAATACCCGGATGTCAGATGATGAATAATCAATAATTATAACAGACGTACATTAGAACGGGCTTAAGTTCTAAGAACTACTTACAACAGATAAAAGAAACTTATAATTTCTATAACAATTAGAGGTATGAGAAAAAATAACTAAAACTGTCCCATGACGGATTGATCTTCAAGACATAACGTTATTTTTATATGTTTAGGTACTTATTCATTTATTTCTTACAACTTGAAGACGCGTTAACATACAATACAGATATATAGGTATACATAACTATAAAAAATAAATAATAAACGAAATATAATATATAATAATAAACAAATAAAACAAAATATAAACAGAATGAAGCTAACAAAATGTCAAGAAATAAATAAAATAAGATTTGAATGCATTTTCATTTAACACATCACATTCAGGCTTTCGCATTTTTCAGGCTTTCGCATTTATTTTCAGCACATTCAGGCTTTCGTATAAGTTACGAAATTTATACTACGACTCATTGAGATTCCCCGGAATTCAAGGAAGCAAGCGATCACGTCAAAAGTGCATAGATTACTAAATAAATTAAATAGACATATTTGGTGTAAAGTTATACGCCACTAAGAGGTCACTCTCAATGACGAAAGTCCCAACGTCAAAAGCCTTTTCAAATGAAGGAGT
This sequence comes from Druceiella hillmani, assembly GCA_039881145.1. Lineage (NCBI taxonomy): Eukaryota > Metazoa > Arthropoda > Insecta > Lepidoptera > Hepialidae > Druceiella > Druceiella hillmani. The sequence continues at coordinate 24,194,833 of JAYKKI010000016.1, read as the reverse complement.
ACTGTACACAGTGCACAGTGCATATTAACACGTCTTCGTTATCGCTTGCCTCGCATCAATAAAACATGGCGTGAAGTTAAAGACTGGATATTAGAAGTGTTATAAGCGGGAGAACGAATACGAGTCATTGTTAATATAAATAAATTAAAAAACTTACGACTCGGTCGACACGTGTAGTTGTGATTACAGGTACTCCGAGAAAAAAAGACATCCAGAGAAACACTAATTTCTAAGTTTTGACCAATTTGTAAAAATGTAGACGCAAAGTTAAAGGTGTCATGCGAATTCAAACCACGGCGCGTGTTTAATAACATTTGAATGAAACCAAGAAGTTAAATATATTTGGAAATAAATTGTTGATGGTATAATAGCCCTGACTGCGTAACTGTACGTCCGTCGGATTCCCTAAAACCTTTTAGGAAAAACCATCTTTAATCCACATTTCATGCCTCTGTCAGTAATGATAGATGATATAAAACAGTTTATGTTGACAATCTCTATTTTGTGTGTCCGAAACATCTTCAAAAGGGGAAAGTAATAGTTTAAAAAAAATAAAAAAGAAATACTCATTAATGTTATTCGAAAATTGAAAATGAAAGTATGATTATTTGAAGTTACTTTAGGACCGAACTCTTGTCACAACATGTCTATCATTACTGTATACAGTTCAATTTAAGGTGGTTTCCAATAAAGTCGTTTTAGTATTATGAATCTAGCTATATCAGAATATTGCTCGTAAGTTTCCTTACAGTAGAATAATCATCAGGACAAAGCCTGGTATCAATGCTAGTACGCTATAAATACTATACGACAATGGTACTACTGCTGCAGCTGGTATTTTGAATCCGACCCAAAGCTGGCAAAATGCCTATTGTTTTTCAAAATTTCCTATAAGCGTGGGTAAATGCTATTTTTAATATTCAAATGCTGGTTGAAGCATGTCAGATGACTTATATTGCTCGAGACATTTATAAATATAATCCTCGGTGATCTGACGTAAACTTTATATATTGCTTACAATGGCGGTGATCATTTCTTATTAATATTACTTGTCAAAATCGTGCGATCTAGAGCACTTTCAATACAAACATAGATTATTACCATAAACGGGAATAAAAATCCTCGTAGCCTAAACTTGTCCAATTTTATCTGATACGATTGTTTGGAACTTTGTGGTATTCGACGTAAAAGAAAAAACTGCAGAATTTGAGGAAAGGGATGTTCAGGGAGGTACTTAAAAAAAAATAATTTTACAACGTCGTGCGGTGGATAATATGATGACGCTTTGTAAGTGGTGAATAATCCGTTTTTGAAGAATCTCTCCATACGAATATTTGCTAATCATTTCTTTTTCTCCTAATCCCTGGTTTGCCCAGATTCAAACGAAGATGCAATATTATTTATAGAAATTTATACATTTGTACGTTCCGTAACCGTAAACTACTTCGTGATTACACGATGACGAAAGAGCTGTTTCTAAAACTTTTTTTTCAGAATTTTCGGCTCAAGGACTTGATTTACGCTCTAAAAGCTTATTCATATACGTCCACCTTTTACAAAAACGTCATTACTGTTCAAGTAGCAAAACTTTGGGATCAATTGGATGCTGACACCAGGAAAATATCCTTGATAAATGTCTACAAATACCCAGTAAAAAAGTCCTACCTCTCTTAAACTCTACTCTAGTTCTGCGCTCTTGTTCTTTCCTTCTCGCGTCCTAACTCATGTTAATAGTTATATTCTGTTTTTTTTTTCTTTTTTCTTAAGTGTAATCGGCTATTATTATAATTTATTAAGTTTTATTGGAGTTTACTCGTGTATATAAAGAATTCGACCTTCTGTTCTGTTTACCGTTGAGTAAATGGCGAGTAAAAAATAAATTAAAAACGGAAGTATTTCGAACTGAACTTAGAGGACTCTTTAGAACTTAATGAATGTCATTTAGAGCGAAATATCACGTAATATATATGGGTGAAGATATGCGCTCTTACGACATAGTCAAGCACCAGTTCCGAAGTTTCAAGGAAGGGAATTTTGACCTGTCCGATAAACCTCATCCAAAGCCACCTCCTACATAAAATTAGAAAAAATTAAAAGCCTTATTGAAACAGAGCCCACATTAAGTTCGCGTTGTTTGGCAAAGCTATTTTCATGCTTTTATACTGCAATGGAAAAATAACTTCACGCTTTAAGAAATAAGTGGAAATATTCCGTTTGGCTGCCATATGAGCTAACATAGTTTCAACTTCAGAGGAGAGCTAAAGTGTACTTGGAGCTACTGAAGTACCAAAGAGAAGCTAAAGTATGCAATTACAGGAGATAACAAGTGTTAATTTTTAGCGTTAACGTCAGAGGCTAGGAGCTGGAAAAAAAGGTGTATCTAGACCAAGATATAATATAGGACAAAAGATATTTATGAGTGCATGGTGGAATATAAATGGAATTATTCATTGAGTTACTCATTGGGAACTCTTTTAATATAACAGTAGAATTACAGCTATGATTTATTGTGAACAATTGAGCAAAGTTACCGCTAAACTTCCTTCAAATAAAAGCAAAGTTTATTTCTCACATGACAATGCTCAGCTCCACGTAGCAAAAGTAACGAGTAAAAAAATACTTTCATTTGGATAGGGTATACTACTTCGCTCTACTAGAAAATTTAAAGACGAAAGTCATATCAAAATCGTGCTTCACGGGTTTTTCAGTCAAAGGCCGAAACATTTCTACAAGGACAGAACTTTAACTCTGCCTACACGGTGGCGATAAGTGTTAGATACCGACGGTGCTTATATAATTAACGATTGATTTTTTTGACTACATATAACAAGTTGAAAAATTTATATACAGAGATGGTGGTTTGTAAGTTGCCAACCTAACAGAACGGAAGATATTTTAAAAAATGATGATCCCTCCTAGTAATATTACAAATATTAAAGTGTTATTGTCTGTTACTTCTGCATCGAAGCAATTAATTAGTACCAAATTCAGTACGCGTATTCTACTTAATCTACTATGGCGTATACTCTGTTACCGGCAACTTTGTTACGTGGATTACTATACCAAGAAAAATATATTTAGGTGTTTGTTACTCAATCACGCCAAAAGATAGTACTCTTATAAGAAAACTATAGAGTCGATAATGAGTTTATACATTAAATATTTTTGGAACAATTTAAATCTCAAATTAAAAAAATATTTTGACCGATTCACGATATTGGTCCCTTACCAATGATCGTGTAGCGGCCATAATAATTTCTTTTAACTTGAGATTTCAGTCCAGGCTCCTTTATGTTGCCATCGAATATTCCATAAAGAACCTAGAATTAACGTTTAAGAACTGTAAAGATTGAACGCTTAAGAACTGAAAATTTCAAATTTTCGAAACGGTCACAGCCATTCAGGCTAAAATTTCAACAAAAATATTTTTAAAAAATATTTAGTCGACTTCAAATAACCACCGAACATAAGCGCACTCAAATTTCATTTAATGCCTTTTTTACCAGTTCTTGAACCATAACTTTAGAAATAAGGGTGATACCCTCATATTTTATGCATTTAAACGGTCCCTTAAATATAAAGACTAACTATTAAAATAATCATCAAAATAGTTTTTGAAAATATCGCGAACTTGTATACGTACGGATGAAACAGATAGCCTCCTTTTTTTAAAATGGTTAATAAAACAAAAAACGTTATGTACCAAGAAGCACTTCGATAGTTGATTGAATACTGTGTATGTTCTTCTATTGAGTGACATGTATTTGAAAATCTGTGTTTTAAGTGAGTATTACTGCAGAAAAACTTCACCGTATTGAGGCAAAAGAAAACATCTTTTTTCACGCCTTTATTTTTCCTAACCTCACCGAGGGGGAAGATTGCAACGTCAAAGTGTTCTGCATTGTCAAAGGGATAGCTAGCATTCAGTAAACAGCGACAAAACAAAACTCGTGAAAATAATATGGGGAAGACACTTATTTCACTATTTTCTAATTGCATACACAATATTTATTTTAAAAAAATCTATGTGGATCGATGACCCACATAGATCTGTGGTCGTAGCCCAAAACAATGAAGAATGAAACTGTACTACTGTCTGTAGTCTATGCTACACATACATATGTAATGTCTACGGATTTATCTTTATCGATAACAGAAATTACCGTGCTCGATGTAGAACGTCGGAATTTACTTACGTGTTTCACTTCGAGTGCTGATAACTTCAGGTCATTTATCATGCTATCGACTAACAGATTAGATTTTTGTTGCGTGAAACAATACTAACCTTGTGTTGAACGTACTGCGAAAGGAAATGTTTGATAAAAATTTATGAGTTTATGATACACGTACGTGAAAAGTTATTAGCATTTGCAACTATAGAGATGTAATTAGCACTTTTCTCTATCAACGAAATTGAAAAATTGGTCAAAATTAAGCAGGCGTATATTAATTTCTATCAAAAGCCATTCGAACGACCTAAAACCGCCTGTTATATATTTTTATTCAAATATATTTCTTGTAATTTCAAAATGTATATTTACTTTTAATGTATGTTGTGAACAGATTATTAAATCATATTATTAATTTCAGAATATTTTCAAACGAAATGTTTTTTTAGGATTCAAAGGAAATGGACACAAGTAGCAACGACTGAACCCTTATAATTTCGTCATGTCCGTTTGTCTGTCTGCCTGTTCATATGTCATATATTCTAGTTTAAGACTATTATGAAATGTTATAGCAAAATGGACTTAAAGAATTACTTAAATACGAGACACGAGACATGCCACATACGTCGAACTTAGGAATAAAATCTTTCTCACAGATCGCGTCAAATAATACAACCGAAAATATCTAGTAATAATTTCGATACAGTGTCTCCTTCACGGCTCTAAAGCGTTTTACGAAATTAACTCGCTCTAAAAACCCACTTAAGTTTTTAACCAGGTATGGCAAAAACTTGAAAAAATGAGGATTTAGGTACCTGAATACAATATTATTTCAGGCTTCTTGAATTATATCTATCAACTAATAAAAGAGATATAGGCAATCAACTTGTTAGTACACAGTGCAAAATAACGTAGATATTTGTAAAAGTTACATAGTGAAAAATAACGTAAATATTTACAAATGCTATAAACACAATACGTAATATTTATAATTACTATGTAAGTGCGATTTCTACAAGTACTTAATAGTTTTTTTTAATAGTTGTATCTATAGTCAGTGTGTGCAATGTAAATCAAAACGCTTAACATAAATCAAACCCTACCTTCATTTCATGTGAGCTTTTAATGGTTTTAGTCCAATCGCCAAAACAGACGAACACTACTTAATATCGGTATTAGAATTATACTAAACCCTAAAAATGCCATTTTAAAATATACTCACGTTATGATAGCTATTTACATTTATGTTTATAGATATATAAGTGAGGTACATTTTATAATACTTATAATTATAACAACTTCAAACAAAGTCGTTATTTTACTTATATATAGAATTGTGTCCTAATCTTGAATCCCGCCAAGGTGAAGGGTAATTGCTGTACACGTATGTATGTCGCACGAGCTGCACATGATCGAGGTCAGTGCTAAATCGGTTGCATTCCTGTTTTCTCCGGTGCACGTTTTAGCAAACGTGCGAACGACTAACATTTCCGCAAACATTCAACTAGTTTCATTTGTACATGTGTCGGATTTCCATCGTGATATTTCACTGATTTCCTTGAGTTATATATACTTCGCCAACATGTTCATTAGTGTTTTGGTGGCTGACATTAAGATTTTGATCGCTGACCATTCTGATCCACTTAGTATTTTACCCAACACTTTTAAATAATTCTCTAATATTTTACAGACTTCCTAAACCGATGGATATTTTACCAACATTTTCTTTAATTTCTTTAAATATTCTTTGTCATTGAATTCTATTTTGATCCTTTAGTTATGTCACGAAGATTTGCGGAAACACCAATTTGCGGAACACCACAAAATCATTCCTTGTTGAATCTCCATCTACGTATTTATACACCTCATGGTCTTGCTCCAGCGATATACAATTCTCTGACGTATTCTTTATTGTCATGTCTTGGTTATTGATGACAACCTTTTATAAAAACTTGTCATCTCCATTTATTTAGTTCCTTCACCAGCAACTACAGAAAAGGCTAGTTTAACTCGTTGGATCTCCATCTTCATATTTGAACACCTCACTGACTTCCCCGAGCGATACACAAGTCTACACCGTGTTCCTTATGTTGGGGTTATCTATTCATCAATATAACATTAGAAAGTGTTTTAAAACTGGTTTTAGAAGAGTTTTGCATTACCAACCCGTAAGCAAGCGGTACAGAATTAACGTGTTACAGTTTTGTTAGTGTATAGAAATAAGTTGAAACCGCCTCACAACTCTCATAAGTGTTGCATTTTTTCGATAGGTTACAGTATTCAAAGCGTTTTTGCGAATATCACAATAAGAAACACATCCGAATAGGCATACGCGCGATTAGTGTGCGTGGCACGGTTTTATCTGTTCGTTGCTATCATTTTGTCAATACATGACTCAATACACTAATTAGCCTGCACTGCGTTGCAAACACTTGACAAATAAGCTGGAAAACGATCCCAATTTCTGATAGGATTTAAGTCTAACAGTTCAAGGTTACAGAATACTTTTTATTTGTAACGTGATTAATAGTATAACATATTTATTTTTGTATAGCACTGAATACCTGGAACGCATTAATTTCTATAACCCAATTAACCTACACTACATATAAATGTGTTACATTTATGAGCTCGCTTTTGGGTTCCCATGAACAAAGGCCGTCTTGATTCCCTCAATTCTTTCATCAGCAATTGCAAACAAGACAGGTTTCATTCGCTTCAATTTTATCTGCTCATAATTTTCCTTAAACTTTCAAGGCTTATTTATTTCCATTTAACATTTTGCGATACACCGAACATTAAAGAACATTTCTGGTCTTCTCTTTTAATTCACTATTTTGCTATAAACGGTTATATTGCCACTAACATAGTTTTATTAACTTAAGCGGCATTACTCTAATTGACATTAATGAGAACAAATATTGGTTTTGCAATATTTAAAATTAGTATAAAAATACAATTTTAATTACAAAAGAATTATAACTAGGTTAAAAAATTAAGTAAACCAATTAAAAATCAAGTAACTAGACATACAACTATAGGAATAACTACAGCATCTTACATCCAACAAAACGTATGCACAAAACAAGTACTTTACTCACATTGTTATCGTGCGACATTAAATAAAGTAAAAATCCACCATGAGAAAGAAAAAACAAGAAAGAAAAGAATGTGTTTACTCTCCATCCGCCATCTCTCGTCCATGTTCTAACGAATTTGCGACAATCTACAAATGTACCATAACTTAAAGAAATAGCGCACAAATAGTCCACTTTTCCCGCCAGTTATCCAAAAGACAATAAGTCATATTGTTTAAACTCGAGAATATCTATATGAAAGATAACATCTCCCTTTATTTTGGCTATAAGTAATAGTAACAAGAAACACGAAAACAAAAGTATAAAAAGTAATGCTGGAATCCAAAATACGAAAGTGAATCTTTGTAAAAGCCTTTTCATTAAAAAGTATTATCGGTGAACGTGGCTTTCGTAGTTTATAAAAAATTGCGAAAAGATTAACACTTATAAGCTTTTTTTATTACCAAAAATGTTTAAGAATGATAGTGAAATTAACATTACGTTTCACAGCGAGCCGAGAAATGAGCATACAGTTTCGTAATGTTTCACAATTATTACATGAACCAAAATAATTTTCCTGGAAAATTCAAATGATATCCCATTTTATAAGGGCGATACTAACAGAGGAAATGACTTATTCTAAATTTCATCGGGACTTTAGCTGAAGATAGTGATAATGAAGACAATCAAGGACTTGCAGTTCATACAGCATTGCGTTAAAATAAGAATTGTCATTATTTTATTTACGTGTTTCCATTTATTTGTAGATATAAAATGAAATCATAGTAATTTGCCTTTTTGAGGTGGTACTTTATATTGTTTTGAAAGAAATAATATTTGTCATTCCGAGAGTTATCTCAGATCAGCAAATATGATTTTCTATAAAATATTTTAACCTCTGCTTTTCACAAATTTTCTAACACCTTTATTTCGAATTTCATAGAAATCATTTTATTATTTCCTAAATTCATCAATTTGACAATGCTGTACTAATAAACTGTGATGATCTTCTAAGCGCGCCGTTTTTCCCTTTTATGGCATGGAACACTAATCACGACTGAAGAAACAAAAATAAATACAAAGTGTAGACATCGTTTTTTTAGGTATTTAAAAAGTGCTATTCGCAACGCTATCGCATGTAATTTTGTTATCTATTTTTATTTTGAATTCTCCCGAGTATTTCTCGTAAGTCGGACGTAAAAAACTAGCTCACTGACCTTGCTTAACATTCTACGTGGGCAGTACACACGTCTAACACATTCATAAATATTGGTATGATGCGATATTTATGGACTGCAAGTTCAAAAAACTACAACTGTTAGGCTACTCTATCATATTTATAATATACATTTAACACTAGACGCAATGTTTTTATAGTTATCCATATAAGTACAAAGGAATCGGAGCGTATAACTTCCCTTATACTTAGCATTTTATTTTTCCTTCTCTGAAATTCTTCATATAAGGCACCCGTAACAAATAAGAAACATGAAACTTAGGTTTTTGATGTCAAATTCTTCTCTATCGTAATGCACTTAACAAAGCTGTCCTGGTCGTCATGTGGTACTATCAGAGCTAATGTAACCCGCCTCCCGAAACCTCACCATTTCTCTTTGCTTGCTGTCAGTCTAATGCACTCATGCAAGGAATCGCCCACAGCATATTTGGTCTGGTCGGGCCAAGGCATGGACAAATGTGAAGATTCCAGATTACATTAAGTTGAAGACAGACGTTGCTAGATGCCGAGTTATGAGACAATAGTTCAGGATATTCCAAGTTGTGTTCTTCAGCGCCATATCTCCAGGGCTTCTATCTTCACTTCTCAGTTAATTATAAAAAAGTTAAATATTTCAGATAATTAATATTTCAAAAATTACAAAACCTTAATGAAATTAAATGTAAACCTTGTTTTATTAAGAAACTAAAAAAATATAAAATCAAAATTTTTATAAATAAGTTTAACACTAAACAAATATGTTCCTGGAATTTCATTAGAGTAGTCTATTATAAATAAATTAAATATTTTTTTGGAAAAATAACAATGCAGCACTTATCTATAACGAGAAAACAAATTAAAATGTTTTTTTTACTTAAATAAGATCATTTTGATGCTAATACTGACTTCCGTAATCCTTTCTTTTATTTTTGTGGATATACAAAATTGGAATTGAACAAAAATTTAAAGTTTCTAAAATTTCGGGAATCTAATAAGGTCCGACCTTAAATTCGCTAGACCTTGTGAGCCCCGAGGTATTTTAATATAAAATGTTAATTTTTCAAAATAAATGTTTATCTTCATTATTAAAGAAAATTATTTAAAAAATATTAAAGAGAAAAAATAACTTAAAGAGGCAGTACCTAAGTATGAATACTTATAGAGAGAAGAAGGTACTTTATATAATTAATGGCATCTGCGGAGTTGATTCCGAGGGAGTACAGGAATCATTCGCAAAATCCATGTTATTTGACCCTTTCAGTACGAGAATTTTTTTCCACATATATGCGAAAAATCGCGGCGATTTTATAGACTTTTGCAGTAGTGCGCTGTATTTTGGTACAGTGCGGCGAATTGTTTATATCAAAATTATTTTTGACGTAAACTTTTGAAATAATTTACATATAACTTATAAAACTTGGAAACTAATACAAATAACCGAAAAATCGTGGTTTTATATGCGACAAGAAGTGTACGGGATGGCATCGTATTAAAAATTATTTACTGTATACCTTGCTAAAGAGAAGAATATAAATGTGCCAGTATTTTTTTATTTTTACAATTATTTTTGTTTTGCTCAAGAACTTCGTATCCACACTTTATTGAGGCAAATTTGAGAGAAGCAATAACGCTCCTGCTATTTTTCGCAAACGTATGAATGAACGCAATCGCGCTCATCGGTATCCAAAGACTATAATTGATTTTCAAATAAATATAATCAATGAGTGGCATCGCAAAGAGACAAAAATTTCTTTTGGATTGAATTAGAGTGTCGAAACTATAAAAAACTACTTTGTTAATTTCTCAACCAATTATAATATTTAAGAGAGAAATAGTTTAAAAGTATAATAATGTAGAATCTTATATAAATAACTACTACAATTTTAATAAATTCAATATTTATAGTAAATAAAATATAAAACAGAGTTTTATTTTCCAGTTACGACAACTACCCCTTTTTGTTGATGTTAAGTTATCCCGGAAAACCTAAAATCTCTTAAATAACATCTTTTAAAATATTTTTTTAAGAAATCTCCTCTACGTGTCCTCTACTTAGCATTCCCCATTTCGTAGCTTATCGCTGAACAAATCTTTCAAAAATATTGCTTTTTTATTATTATTTCGTAAACGGCTCACTGTATATTATATAATATACAGTGAGCCGTTTACGAAATATTACGATTTAAAGTGGTAACTTTTATCAAAGTTACGAATTCCATTTAAGTAAAATAAAGTATAAAACACAGTTTTATTTATCAGTTGCGACAACTACCCCTTTCAGAGCAGCTCTAGAAATGAATTTAAATTTTGATCTCATTTTGGTTTTAAGGCGACATAAAATGCTTAATTATTAGTTTTATATTTTTATTTCATTTCTACAAATTCTATAAACCTAAAAACCAAAACAGCGGCTTATCTAAATACTTCATATTCCCTAGAAGGTTAAATGCGATTTACAATTTCAAGTTCATTATCACATAATATTATCTTTTTTGATAAATATAGGCAATTCACTACGACTAAACTTCATTATGAGGTTTTACGAAATACCGAACGTGCAACGAGATGGCGCTACATGTCATAGTGACGCATGGTTACATCATGCAATAGACTGCTTGCCAATCGATTGGAATGTCACAAACGGTTTGTAATGATGACACTATAACTTTCGTGTTTGTGAATTTGAAAAAGTTTATTAGTCAGCGACTAAAATCCACTTTACGTGTATATTTTTATTTTCGCGCGATTACGCACGTATAATAGAAAAAAATATTAGCTTGACATGCACAAATTAATCAAATCTCATTATGCTTTCTTTTCAAATTATCTTTAGTTTCATTACGTCTGTTTTATCTTATAAGACGAGGGCGATACCGTAACGTACCCACGCCTACTTATAACGAGCGCCATTCGATTATTGAGAGAAAATTTATAGTAAAAATATTACCCGTATCTCAGTTAATTTTTATTATTATTTACGATTAGTTATTAAGGAATAAAAAATATTTATGTAGTTGTCGTGTAAAATCGCGTTGTTGACAAAATTCGCTGATTTTTTTATATATTATCCAAACAATAAATTAAATATAAAAGTTATTTACTATTTAATTTTAGTAAAAATCACTTAAAAATTATACCAAATGAAAAGTCACCACACTTGTGTATTTAAAATAACGGTCGAGAGATTTGTCTCAAAAAATAAGTCAATATAAAATGATTTTATATTAAAAAACCATTTTCAATAAAACATTTTAAAACAAATTTTGGATCTTACTGTCACCCGACAACTACTTTAACAACGGTGACCATACGACCAAATAACAGTTAATTCAATATTTATATAACACTGCATTTATAAAGAGTAAAGTTTTGTTTGATCATCTTTAAGGTTTGACAGAAAAAAAAATTACTTCGACTACCATAATACGACTATCTTTCACCATCGTATAACTTACAATATCCAGATGGCCATTAAGTAGTATAAAACCTTATTAGAACACACTATATAAAAACTTATTAGACCAAAGAGTATGTAAAAACTTAATTGAACACGCTATATTAAAACTTATTAGAAAACAACTATATAAAAACTTATTAGGCCATAGAGTATGTGAATACTTAATAGAACACACTATATTAAAACTTATTAGAACACAACTATATAAAAACTTATTAGGCCATAGAGTATGTAAAAACTTAATAGAACACACTATATTAAAACTTATTAAAACACAATTATATGAAAACTTATTAGGCCATAGAGAAAGTAAAAATGTATTAGCCCAATAACGATTGAAATGGTATGAGTCGAAGTGTGCTCGGTTCATTTTTCAAATAAATTTTTAAAAAAGTATAGTAGCGTAAATAGTTAATAATTATAGTTAGTTTGCTACTACCCGTTCTCTGTTGTAAAATCGGACGAAAAAAGTGTTTTTTAATTAAACGAGCTAAATATATAGCTAATTATTACAGTCTGTTTGTTAAAAACGTTTAACGTCAAGATTGAACCACGTAGTTCTGTACTCAACTAATACACAGAATAATTAACTAACCCGTAGAATATACGGTCAATAAATAAAGCTTAAGTAAACATTATATAAAAAGGGTCCGGGTAATTGAATAACTACTAAATTTTAAAAAATATTAATACAAGTGTAAAAATTTCACTAAAAAAGTTACGTTCCGAAAAATAACATGCTTTCAAGTAAAAATAAGTTTCAAGTAGTATAAAGGTAACATTCACGCTCACGTTTCAATCAATCGATTAAAAGTTTGGGCGTAACCCAATTTTACACGTTAAATTCTACTTCAATCTGCTAAATCGAGAGCGAATTGAAGATTGAGCTCGCCTTTATAGGTTAGAAAGCGTGAAGGACATCCGCTTTACAGCTTAGGAAACGGAGAGGACACACGTCATTCTACTAATTTCTTTCAAAATGATATTCCTAACTGATGCCCATAGTTGTCACTGAACGCACCTTAAATGACGGTAATAGTTGACGCTTATGTCATGTGTCATAAAAAACATACGAGGCCAATTTACGAACGGGAATGATCAATGCCATCCTCACTCGGTCGCGATGCTGGTGTTGGGACTAGAATTAAACTAACCAAAACTGCAAATAATCTTTATATCAGATTTTAAGCGACGACGAACAGAAGAAACACCTATGTATCAAACTAAATATATTACAAAAAGTATTGATCGATTACTAAAGTCAGTATTAACTATATTATTGAATTATATTATTTTCTACATACAGAACAAAACATTAACACCATCGTAGCTGGTTTTAATTTATAAATAATATATTTTGTGTTTCCTTTTTAAATGTTAATAATTTCTATTGAAAAATATCCAAGGACGGATGGTGAGAAACAATATCGTTATGCAATCGGCACATTCGAATTATTGGGTTAGAAAAAGAGGTATTATTGTTATAAACTTGTAGTACGAATAATCTCAGTCGAATGTTGAAATTGAGTAGAGAGAGGAGATAGGGAAAATCAAAATGTATGATTTTATGTAAATATAATATATCAGCGCTTTTTCTCCGTGCAGCTATTGATGATAAATTAAATCTCTGTAATTGGATTTCAAAAGACCTATACTCTCGTCCAAGATGAAGACAAAATTAATTTGTTTAATGAATACAGAATTACTTTGTTTGCACGAATGTCATTTCTTTTTTTTAAGAAACGTGTACTTTATTTGTTTCTATAGACAAAAGGAGTTCAACTGTGCCAACTTTGGTTTAATATAAAAGCCAAGCAGAGAAGAGAGTTGGCAAGAGAATGGCAGCAGCAGATAGCCTCCGGCGAAGGGGAGACGTGATTAGCGACATCCAAATTGACCCCGTCGTTTCCTTAATAGCGCCAGGGCTAATTGTGGAAGTCCCATCAAACGATTCTGCCCAGCAATTTAATCGAGGTAAACAACGCAAATTTCGGTAAGTATACAATTAATCTGAAGACCGAAAGTTTCATTAATTGTACATTTATCGAAATTCGCGTCTTATGGAATTCCTAGGGTACTAAAATCCGAAAGTTTTAGTGATTTGTTTGAAGTGAATTTTATTCGAATTTATATTTAATACTGAAGAAATAGTATTACAAAGGAAAATAGTTTGTAATTTAAACACTTTTAAAATTACAAATTGTAAAATTCATTTAAGAACTTTTCAATTGGTTTTTAATTTTATTTTCGCTCTAGTGGTATGCGAAAATGTGTTGAAATTTAAAATGTCTAAATTTCTGATATTCATGAATTGACATTGAATTAATTAGAGTCTATTATTAAAAATCCGTCTGAGCAACAAGCGACGAGTAGAAATGTAGTTTTTGCTGACGACGCGGAAACTTTGTCAACAGCTTAGGGGTGAGGTGCAGGAAACTATGTTGAACGTGGACACGAATATACGAATACGCAGGAGACGCACCAAGAGCCAGCATTCGGATATCCGGCTTATTTTCAACCAACGTCAGAAACTGAAAAATTAAAAAGAAATTGTATGAGGTATGAAATGGAGAAGAAACAACGAACAGAAGACGAGCTCCATTAAATCCACAAGACGCGTTACGAAGTGGCAGAGAGGGAATTGAAAAATAAACGTTTTTAGATTATTAATTATTTTACTTATACATTTTTATTTTATTTTGTGTTTTTAAATATTATTTTTTCTTATTTCATTTTCATTTTTATATGCACTATTTAAATACTTTTTGTATTATTTTTATTTTCATTACTTTTATTTTTATAATTTTTTCTACTCATATTGTGTTTCATTTTATATCATTTAAATTTCGCAACAGACAGTTAAATTTTCAATAATAAATCATATAGTCTTTATTTTGTTGTGTGTGGAAAGGGAATGCAGCACGTTGTTTAAAACATTTGAAAGCTAAAAAATAATGTTTATATCTTTGACCTTACACAAATATGGTGGGAATTTTTTACTAATTATTAAAGTCGCATTTATTTTGCCAAGCTATGTTAATAAGGGTAAGTATACATTACAATTTGGTAAGAGATTGGTAAAACAAATGTTCAATGAAATGATGTATTAACCGATAAAAGAGGATTTTCATATTGAAACCATATGAAACCAAGGGTTGGATTATCTAGTAAAAACTAATTTAATGCACATTATTGTTTTGGTTATGGGCAAAATTGAACAATACATCCCATTTCAATAACAAAATTTTTACTTAATGCGGCTTCTGTCATCATTTGTACTCGAATTAAATTTGTCAGAATGCAATACCTATGTTTTTGCAATTATTTGTCAAATTACCAAATATGAAGAACAAATATGTATTGACAACTTCCTGAATTAAAGCAATCACTGGAGTATATCATCTAGTCCAAGCTAATTGAATGCACATTTTAACATTCTGGCTATAGGTAAAGTGAACCATCCAGTGCAAATTAATTTCAATGCACATTTTAATATTCTAGCTACAGGTAAAGGGAATCATGTCGCTAGTAGCACTAGGGCAAATTATCCCTGATTTCTAATTGGTTCTACTTCCTTGTAAACATATATAATGATATGAGTTCTATGGATACAAATATCTGTAACATTATCTACACATTTGAAAATGAATTGTATCTTTATTAATGTGAGAGGTATGAGATTATTACAAAGGAAAAATGTCACAAATAATACAGTTTTCATACCTTTTCAATGTATGTGAATATCAGTTGTGTATATATATATATATATATATATATATATATATATATATATATATATATATATATATATATATATATGCTTTCATTGTCATAAGAGATGCGTTTATTTACCCCCTTTAACAATTTTACACATTCCAAGACAACAGTACTTAAGGAGTAAACTCCATCGCGCGTCGGAGCTGACACGTGCAATTCTTTTTAAAAATTGGATTAAACAAGCTATATGAAAGCCCTATTGTGCCACTAGGATTTATTGCTTTATAATAAACACATTTCATAATATAATTAAAATCCTTTTTTATAGAACAATACTTTTGCAAAAATATCTAAATAGGTTTTATTGAAAAAAAACGAAAACAACCCATAGCCACTTAATACAGTTAGTATGGTACAAAAGGTATATCAAGTTAATTACCTGCCCTGGGTAACATTAAATCTAGTTCCAGCACTGATTACGAATTTCGTTCATCTTAATGTTCCTGTCTGGTAGATGACAAATGTTTGAAAATTATATATAAGTGAAAACGAGTATAAAAGACATAATGTATTAGTTAGCAAAGATAACAGAAATTAATCATTATCTCTCATCTTTAAAGTTTTATGTCAGCACTTATAAGTTTATCATATTTATATCCCAAAGTATAAACAAAAAATTGTTTTCCCGAGGGAAATGGGGTTATATTAAAATTCTATACAGTTTTACTTGGATTCGTTTCAAATTCTTCCAGTAGATTAATGATTACAGTCTATTCGCGTAACGGCTACATTTTAGCGTCGCCGAGCCATCCCACGCTTAAGTTTATTTAATTTACATTGGGCTTTAATAAAATCACGTAATGCACAGCAATCAGACGCAACTTAGTCACAGACGTCGATTAGATTAGATTAGAGTCATACATCCAATTAAAGAATTAGAGATTCGGAATATATGATTCTTGTATTTAATCTGATAACTGACCAATGCGAACAACTTCACGTTCTATCACTACCAATCTAATCCCTAAGCGAATAAGATGACTTAAATACCCTTCTTTTTAAATCAGTTAGTTTCATTAGATTCACGAATGACAACTAAATTTCTTTACTTTAATATCGCTACAACTAAGAATAGTTTCACTCAATAAACAGATGTTCTCTCAACGCGACTTAACTCGTGTTCTCCAACTGTACGAAATAAAGAACCTATATGAATGGATCAGTAGGCAAAAGGCTTTCGAAATTTTTTATTAGATTCATTAAACCATGTTTAGCTATATGTAAACTTATACCCTGTTTCATATATCGGTGGTGTGCACAATAGCATATGCTTTTAACCAACATCTACTAGTAGTAACATACTTAACGAATCATACTAAATAAACGGGCCAAGTTTATTTCGGAACACGCAGAAAGCAGTCTTCCGTAATTGTCCATATCGCTTAAAATTATTGGTGCATGTTAACCATATTAATTTCAATTAATATTTCTAATCAAACGTTAGTATTTAGAATTATTTTAGACTTTTCAGACTCAAGGTTTAAAAAATAAGAAATCTGAGTTACAATGTATGTGACTTCTATGCTTAATATTTCCCAATGGGGCTTAAAAATGAGAAATGTGCTTCCTAATAATTTTGAAAGACATGTCTCACTCGAGGTGCGCGCAAAAAATATTCATCCTCACTGTATTAACAAACATTAAACATTAAACAAAATTAATAGTTCACTCCATGTTAATTGATATCTAAAATGCTTGCAAAATTTAATATACATAGGTCTAAAACTGGTCCGGATAACCGGAGTCACCAACGAGACCATCAGGCGACAGAGGGTCATAGCTCCTGGTCTGACAATCTGCGGCCACACAAAGGGATCTCATGGCAGCACAAAAGGAACGTTACAATAATGCAAAATCAGTTCGACTCTACAGTTCGAGCATTCGCAACTGTTCGGTACGCAAACGGTAATTTAAACATCAGCCAGCTTTATAAGCAGCATTTTAATTAATAAAGAAATTATCTCACACCAACAAGGAGTATTTATTGGTAATCGACCGAGCGAGCTTTTTCCAGACTTCATAATCAATACCGACGGAACTCTGGTGAATGTCGAATCTTCCAAACCAGTAACGGTCAAATGAAAGGCCTTGACTACTTCCTGACGTCACACACATCGTGATCCTTCAAACCGGATCTAGAGAAAATAGCACCATGTTTATCACCAGATCTACTAATGAGAGAGCTCCAAAAGAGAAAACGAAGTTGTCGTCGATATAGGTTACCAAATCGACTGCACGGCTACCATTCAAAGCCGATTATGACAAAGCGCCGGCCACTCTCACTGAAGTAGAAAGCATAGCAAGACTGCATCGCAGGTTCAGGCGGAATGCGAGAAAAGCCGTAAATATTTTAATGCATGTTTTTGTCCTAATCAACCTTTAATCTCCTAATCAACCATTCAAGTTCTCAAGAAATCATGAAGATGCTTGAATGTCGCTTCGGTAGGCCAGACTTTACATCTTCGCCCATCTAGGACGGCTGCAGTCGTTTCCCCGACAAACAGATACAAAGAAGGATCTCTGTATCTTCGCAAGCCGTATCTCGAATAGCATAGCGATGAGGTCTCTATAGACTCGATAGACACTTCCTATACAATCCTGAGATTACGAAGCCTATCATAGAGAACCTAACGTCATCACGGAGTTTGATTCGATTACTCGGCCGCACAAGTGAAAGATAAAGCTGATTTAATCAGGCTGTCTCGCTCCTTTGGTCTAGTAGCAGAAATCTGCGGCTCCTATGTGAAGCCAGAACTTATTGCACTAGAACAGACAGATGCCGCATGAATATATGTGATATCGAGGCAAACATCTCCATCACAGATTACTGCATAGCGTATGAGATGGTCATAAGAAAGAAACAGAAAATCCGAAAACAGAATCTGTCAACTCTACATGGACACCTAAGAAAGCCAAATCCTACCTGAAAATTGTTCCAGCACGCGTTACTCGACAACGGGTCAACGATAACACTTATTGACGCCGACTTAGCCAATCAAGTCGGCACCAAGAGCCCCGTCGACCCATTACGCATAGAAGCCATCTTGGCACGGCACGAAAATCGCGACGAGTGGTATTCACCATATAGTACGCGACACATCACAAGATCTACGCCCACACCACCCAGAATCTGCAATTCTCTGACCAAGAAGTGATAGAAAAGGACATAGCCGACTGTCACAATCTAATCGACATGCTAGACAGCCTTCTATATGTCAATTGAATTCTATATTACAATATAAATTCTTTTGTTTCTAAAATATTATATTTTATTAAAATATTATTTAAAGAATTATATACATACTTTTTAAACATTATTAACGTTTAATTTTATAACACATTTTGGTACCTTTTGTTTTATTTTCAATCATGCATAAAAACATTAAGATCCCGTTTTGTTTTGATTTATTTCCTAAATATATATTTAAATACGAGAGGCTGAAAATATGTGTGTTATATTTAGCACTAAGAGAAGCTGTTAAGAAATTATAAAAATACTTCCGAAATAATTAAAAAAAACCACAGTAGTGACCGTTATGTCGAATATGTCAATAAATCATGGATAATTATTAATATGACCTCCCTTAAGGATATGACCGTTTTCCTTGCGGTTTCAGAGGTAAACGGATTTTTCATACCAGCTCCACAGATTTTTTTCTAAAAAAGTTATAAGTCATCCGTTTCCATCCTAAATTAACTCGCGTGATATATTTGAGCTTAGTACTGGTAAGCAAAAATTGTATGCAGCAAGAAACAATCTTAATATTATAAATGTTTGGTCTAAGAAAGTAGATTTTCAGCCTACTATGCGGCATAGAAACTATGCTAAACGATTATCGCCAACACTACTGGATACTCCGTAGATTGTACAAACTATCGTATAAGATGCCTACTGTGCTGCATAAGAAAGGCAACGCCACCGCAACCCCCGCACAGGTGAAAACTCTGTTCCACCATCACAAATCGTTAAACTATACGGTGCTAGATTACTGTGACAATAACCTTCGAGCGTTCGACACAGAAAATATGTGTTTGTGTATATCTATATAATTTTTATATGTCTGTCCCTTCACAGCTTGCCCTTCTCAAAAAGCACTGCACGTCACTGTAGCACACTACCATGGAACACGTTGAGACAGGCATCTACCCAGGCGCGAACGGAATCGCTAGAACAGCTAATGTACGTACCAAAGGAGGCACTCTAAGAAGACCTACGAATAAGCTACTAATTCTACCTACCGATCAAGTCGTCCTCCACAAACGAATAGATACAACTTCCCACAGACGACATACGGCAGAAGAGATGTTCCGGACGACCGCAGTAGTTAACGGGACGATCGGGCGGCCGTGGATTCATAAACATTGGCGTGACAATCGGTGACAGGACTAAGGGATCACATGGCACCACTTAAGGGGCTAACGCCCCGCAACAGGGCAAAAATAGTTCAGTTCAAGGGTTCGAGAGTTCCACACATTCCGCAACAGAGTTCGTGCAGTCGATAGTTTAAGCAATAGTTAACTATGTAAGCAATATTTTAATTAATAAAGAAATTATCTCAAACCGACGAGGAGTATTCATTGGTAATCAGCCCTGCGAGTTTCCTCCAGTCTTCGTAGTAAATAGCAACAAAGATCTGGTGAACGTCGAATCACTCAATCCAGCAACAGCCAAATATGGGGCTTTGACTACTGCCTGTCGTCCTGCACAATAACTGTATAAACTTTTAAGTTTTGACAAACTGACGGATGGGTGGATATGGCGAAGTTATATATATTTATCTACGGAACCTTAGGGACCAAACTAGCGTATTTATTTTAAGCGAATTAAGAAAACAAATTAAATGACATTATGAAAAAACTCACGGAACGCTAGACGGGGTTTTAATTGAGGCTCGTCGAGCAGCCCCATCAGCAGCCCAGTGTAACTATAATAGGGAGGTTAGGCGGGCTTGACATTCCCACCTCCGTTCCTTTGTGACCCAGATAAGTAATTCCTATCCCTGGGGTGTGGAACTCTTAAGTATCTTTTACATATGACCCGACCCTCGATACCATCGAGCAAAGGCAAATTAGGATTACCTCCAGCGTACCTCATCTTAGCAATTTGGACCCGAATATAGGTCACTCAGAGATAGATGTTATTGTCAAAGAACTGAATCTGAAAAAGGCCCCGAGCATTTACGGTATCGATAATAAGATTATAAAGGTAGTGTGGGGGTCCCGCTGTCTGTGGAAGGGTCACTTTCCAAAGGTCTGGAAGGTAGGGTCTGAAAGTTGTCCATGAAACTACGTGATGTAGTATTATTTCTACTTTCTAATTTAAGTTCTTTACCACGACCTAGGTTGTCTATTAGGTTGTCTCTAGGTGGGCTATTAGCTTATCTTTGCTAATAGCCCACCTGAAGATGTTGTAATACAACGAAACCTAGGTCGTGGTAAAGAACTTAAAGAAAGTAGAAATAATACTACATCACGTAGTTTCATGTAATTGTGAATAATGAATTTCTACAAAATTAACGCCAAATATATTCAATTTTTGACAGTTATCCATATTATAAAATTTTATCGACCTATTACTCTCCTTCCGGCTTTCGGCCTCTTCTCGGCAGGAGGCATCTTTTTCTTCCGATTTTAATCAATACATTATGAATCGTAATTCATGAACTAAAAATTATCTTGTGTAAGAATAACCGTATTAAGCATATTATTTCTAACGATGAAAAGACAATATAGGGTAAATTTTTGTACATTACGACGAAAACACTTATCTATAATATATAATCTGGTCTTAATAGTGTCAAACCATTGAAACCGCATCCTATACTGCCGCAACAGAAAATGTAGACACCACAATATTAAAATTTAATAAACTAACGTTACCAGCGATTGCAA
The DNA here is from genome assembly GCA_039881145.1 of Druceiella hillmani. Classification (NCBI taxonomy): domain Eukaryota; kingdom Metazoa; phylum Arthropoda; class Insecta; order Lepidoptera; family Hepialidae; genus Druceiella; species Druceiella hillmani. The sequence goes on along the minus strand of JAYKKI010000016.1, from coordinate 24,173,245 downwards.
TAGCAGTGAATTTCAGATACGTGTTTATATTGAACTAAACTGTATGCCAAAATGAAATCTGTTTCACTCACAATAATATGTGAATGACATTTTTTTATTTTAAAGAATGTGGACACATTAATAAGGCTGCGTGCATTATCGGCATATTTCAGTTTTATTTGTGTTTTGCGGAACCCTCAGCAACATGAGTGAATAAAGGATTTAATATACACAAAAACATATGATATATGAACCTGGTATCAGTAAATATATCGAATAACCACAAACTAGCTATAAAGTTCCACTATAAAGCTACTGATTAACATTTAGGAAAAGTCATAAGGTTGGACTAAGTTAACCGATTTCAAATTTATAATAAATAGTAAATCAGGTATCCAGTGATCATAATTTATTTACAAGTTTTTGTTTTAGAATTCTCAATAGTAATGTTTTTGTCTTTCAAATAAGCCTCGGTTTTACAGAAAAAAACACAATAGTTGTCCCTTTTCCTTGTCATCGTATACAATAATAGTGTATACAGTATTGTAAATTGTATAATATATTATTTTGAAATGATCTTACACTGACGTATATTCACGCAAGTTCTGGCTCGATTTATTGACTTTCAACGTGGTCCGCTGACTTTCAGACATTCCACTTTTATAGATTTCTCTTCATTTGCTGACTACGTGTCTTCTGATGCAGACCAAGTAGACGTTGCCTGCTTCTATTTAAAAGGCTTTCTTCCATGTTGAAAATGATATTCTCCTAATAAAACTATTGGCGGCAAGGTTCTTTCTCACTTTAGTCTAGTTTTTACCAGCTACTTTCGATCTCGGAAACAGTTTCTGTTAGTTACAAGTGTGTTAGATTAAAGGATTACATTTCTAACTCCGGCGTTCAATGTCGTAGTATAATTTATCTCCTATTCCTATTAAAATAAATAGCTGCCATTAGAATGCAACATCGCAAACTGTCTGCATTTTATCAGCGAAATAAGTAATTGTTACGTATAGGTACCAAATGCTTCAAAGAAACCTCGAAGCACTTTTGTACTGAAGCCTGAAAAACAAGGTTATATTTGGCGCAAGTATCCAGTAATGTCCTATCTTCATTCCCGAGTCTATCACGTATATATGTTTACGCATTAGTAACTTCTTGTCTTATCCGTGTTATGGATATACCTTGTCTAAACACTAGTAAGATGCTGACACTATCTTCATGCAAGCACTTGCGACGTCTCTACTTCATCAGACTACACGTAAGATGCTTTCCTTGAATACTGGTAAAGCACAAAGCTGACTCTACCTTTTAAGAAAAGCTCGCCTCAAGATTTCTATCTTAAGAGTCCTTGTATCGAAAGCGGTTCCAGGCATTCGCTCTCGAGTCAGATCTCAAATTAATCACACTAGTTTTAAATTATATTAAAACGTATATTTGTGCTGTTCGTCCATATTATCGTTTGTCACTTCATTAAGTGAACTTCAAAATGTAATTAATTATGTATTGTTTTTTTCAAAAAGCTTGAAATTGTTGTTTAGGACCTCGTTGTAGTGATGGACAGTCAACTGTCATTTTACGATTACATTCTTGATACTTGTAAGATGCAGTTTAGGGCACTTGAATTTGTTATGCGGCACTATATTAAAGCTTTATATAACACTCTCGTGTGTTGCCTAATTGAAAATAAACTATTTGATCTTCCCATCTCACGTCATTTTGTCGGAGAAAAGACAGAAAATATTCATTCGATGGCTTCTACACTTACATGTACCCATCGCTTTTCATTTTAAGCATAATGGAATATAATTGTCTGTTTTCAGTAAAATGCTTTAGTTCTCAAGTAAGGCGAGTTGCATCTGGTGCTGTATTTCCCCATAATATTAAATAGTTACACTGACAACCCATCAATGTAGCAAACAATGTTTTTTTTTGTTTCGGACCGTTTTACAAAGGCACCTACTATTAAACCCTGTTGCGATCCTCGATTACCCACGCGTTTAATTTGCTTAATCATAACATAAAAAGCATAAAGCAGACGCGTTTGAGCATTTAAGTAACTAGTCTAACGCGAATTTGAATCGCACGATTTAAACACGCCTCCACACCCGAACACTCGCTGCACGTGCCACGCAAGAGATTGTGAGGACGCGCCCTAACTCGGTGTTAGAGGCATTGCTCCATCTCAACATGTTCTCCCGTTTGATTTTTAAATTCAGAACCAAATGGTGGAAAATTTGAGTGGTTGACGACCAGCTCTTTATTATCTCTACCTTTAATAATGTTTGTCTTCATTGTACTTTGAATTTGTATGATCAGTAAAATTTTGTTTATTTCCCTTAACTAGCTCAACACGTTTACACTGAAGTGTAAGGTAAGTAAGGATTTTACTAACAAAATAAATAAAATTGCAAATATTGTGTGTAATATGTGTAATCATTACGTGTGACGTGTAATATGTATTTATCAAACTATTTTTACTATTAATTTATTATTTATCGATATTTCATCCAAAATGATAGAGATAATAAAGAGTAATATGTATTTATCAAACTATTTTTACTATTAATTTATTATTTATCAGATATTTGTTCCAAATGTGAAATATAACACTGATCTAATAATAAATAAAGACATCGTAACTTTATTAAAATACACAATAACGAACAATGTATAAGTAATGTACTCTTTAAGAATTCTCTTTTCTCGATAATTTCTACATAGTTCCCCCGAATGAGTAGAAGAACTGAAAATCTAACCATTTGAGAGAGCATCGCTCTCTTCCAACACCAATTTACGTCACATGCTATTTTCAATATATCACTTTACGCTGGTCGGCATTAATATTTGTAGATCATCGTTAAAAATACTTCTGATATTCGAGGAAAGAGCGTACAAGGTTTCGTAAATGATGTGATTTATCTGGCTCCAATAAAGTGGCAATAGAATACGATGCATTATAAACATTATTAATCAAGTTTTATTTAACTAACGATATATAGGTTGAAGAAAGAGGGGCAAGCAAGGTGAACCACCAAGTTTATCGGTGATCTCAAATTAATTAATTCTTCGTCAACTCAAACAAAATAATACATGTAATTTATCCACTGAATCAGTTGTTTTTTTTAAGTTATTTAGTCAACAATGCTTATAAATCCTCCGTTACATTTCCATCGTACGCATTTAAGCGTTAAGGTCCATGAACAGCCGCAATTAAACATTTTAGGGTGCCATACCTCATAAAGAAAAACGGAACCCTTATAAAATCAGCCATGTGTCCGTCCATCCATCTGTATAATAGAAATTTGGAACTCGGCCTAGCGATAAAGCATATTAAGTAAGTGTCCATATTAAGTCGTGTTTGAAACATATAAATGCTGTTGGATGTTCCTAAGAGTTAATCTTTGCTAATATCTCACCTGAAGATGTAATACAACGAAACCTAGGTCGTGGTAAAGAAATTAAAAAAAAGTAGAAATAATACTACATCACGTAGTTTCATTTAATTGTGAATAATGAATTTCTACAAAATTAACGCCAAATATATTCAATATTTGACAGTTATCCATATTATAAAATTTTATCGACCTATTACTCTCCTTCCGACTTTCGGCCTCTTCTCGGCAGGAGGCATCTTTTTCTTCCGATTTTAATCAATACATTAGGTAATTCATGAACTAAAAATAATTTTGTGTAAGAATAACCGTATTAAGCACGTTATTTCTAACGATAAAAAGACAATATAGGGTAAATTTTTGTACATTACGACGAAAACACTTATCTATAATATATAATCTGGTCTTAATAGTGTCAAACCATTGAAACCGCATCCTATACTGCCGCAACAGAAAATGTAGAGACACTACAATATTAAAATTTAATAAACTAACGTTACCAGCAGCAAAATTAACGCCAAATATATTCAATATTAAGTAAGCTTATTCCAATAGTTAACACTCGAACATATTGATATGGAAATTTTAAGGGGACGGAGGGAACAAATTAACTACTAGAAAATAATTTTAAAATGTTTTAAAATGCCATATCGTATAGGATGTCGTTTGTAAATGCTGTTAGAAGAGTCTCAAAAATTGTTTTTAATAATTCTACTTGTATATCTCTAGAGATATACTGATAAATATAAAAAATATGCCCTATCTCCCTTATTTATTAAACTACTGAACCAAACATCATGAAAAAGAGGATTTTTACAAATGTCCGAAGTTGTAGGAAAACTATAAATATATATTACTATAATAAATTCTAGATATCTTAGTTTTTGAGATATTCATGATAATTTATATGTAACCTTTACTTATTTTAAATATTGCCCTAGGAAGTCTAAAATGCTAATGACTTTTGATAAATAAAGTTATTTCACATCAAACGAGGTACGGGACCTACGATAAGCGCGCGTGAAGCGCACTTTGCTGTTTTTTACCGACAGGTAAATACTCGTAGCTTTACCCACTTTTCGTGCAAAAACGTTTGTGCTGTATTACAAATTTCCAGATCTCCCACCTTTCCACCCCTCGGGTGTACTGAGCAGGACTTTGAAAGGTAATTTATATACTAATGTATAAATGCGTTAACAAATTAAAAACATTTATTACGAATAAAACGAATATGGTATAGTGGATAACTATAAATCTAACATTTATGATAGTTTCTTATAAAACAAACGTCTGTCATTTTTTTAAGTAACATGTTAATTGATTACGTAATAATAGAGTTAAGTAATACTCATAATTTCTATCATATCGCATCAGAGTTGAGGCTTGTTCAACATTTGTAAAGGTTGACCGAGTCTCTGAGGTATAATATTACAGTTTAATTAAATAATTATTATGTAATAAACGCACAACCACGGCACACGTCATTGACGACGACTGTACTTAAGGTAAAATAACGCGAAACTAGCGACAGTGCTTGACCATAGAGACAACTGTCACCATCCAACGATCCTAAGAATTTGTATGGGTTAACGTCCGAGCTCGGCGGCAAACATCGCGCCTTATTTCATTGCCCAAGTTTTCGTCGAGACGACAGGCAACAGTACCAATGTTGAACCAGTAACAACGCGTGACTGAATTCACTTTTTCTTCATTTAAAGGTGGAACAAGAGGAAGAAAAATAGATGAGCATTTCATGTAAACACCTTCCTCTGGCCGCAAAACAAAAAAAATTTAATTAAAGAAAATATTTGGAAATATGTTACAAAGAGTTTAAAAAGACTATATTTTGTGTTTTTGCCTGACTATTTAAAGATTATTCTAAATATAGTACTATATGCACTATATCAATGGTATCTTAAGTTGATCGGCGGTGCCGGCACCGACTTCAAAAATAAGTAACTTAGTTATTTATTGCTAATAAGTTGGTACCTATTTTGAGTTAATTATTCTTTTACTTTTTAGTATACGTACCTTCTTTGAAGTCGGTTTTTCAAAAGATATTTTATTTTAGAATTTTCAGTAATTGATAAATTAATATTAACTATCACAATTATTTTCTTTCTTAGAATATTGCATATTTATTAAAAGTCACCGGCAAAAGCTAGTATATAGATAATTTCCTCTTTGTCTAAAGTTGATTATCAACAATACAAAGAATGAAGCGATAGTAGTCGCCGCCAATAGTTATCTCTTAACCGAAGTCCAATATCAGATTTTGCAAATTAAAAACTACCACTTGAGGTATTCCGTTCATCATATCCAAAATCCAATATCAGATTTTACAAAATAATAACTAAATTAACATCTAACTAGTAGCACATATATTGAATCGCGATTTATTTACTACTATACGTTAAGGAGTAACATTATTCATTTTCAGTACTCGTCATCACATTCAGATCGATGATGCAGTTATTTTGCAAAGTAAAAATTACCAGTAGTAAATATCTTGAATTACCTTTGATTTACTATCATTCAATAAAGAGTTCCATTGATGATTTCCGGAATGCATCATCAGACTTTGGCATGATCGATAGAGTAATTATTTTGCAAAGTAACAACTACCGGTAGCAAATAGCTTGAATTACTTTCATTTTACTACCATCCGTTAAGGAGTTTTATTGTTCATCTCCAGAACTCATGATCGGACCCTGACCTGGTGGAAAGTGTAGTTATTTTGCAAAGTAACAACTACTAGGAGTAAATATCTTTAATCACTGTTGATTTACTAATATCCGTTAAGGAGTTCCATTGTTCATATCCAGAACTTATATCAGACCCTGATCTGGTAACTGGTGTAGTTATTTTGCAAAATAACAACTACCTGTGGCAAATATCTTGAATCATAATTGATTTATTACCGTTCGTTAAGGAACTACATCGTTCACTTCCGGTCTCATGATCAGATCATCATCATATTTATACGGGACCACACCTATAGCACCCTCTTTCAAATAGAAAAACAACATACATAAAAAAAAGATTCTGACGAATTGAGAACCTCCTCCTTTTTTGAAGTCGGTTAAAACATGATTTTAGCCGACATTGTTATTTGTACAACAACAAAGGAATACCTAACTACCAGAGGCATTATAATTATACAAAAAATCCACCTGGACAAAAATTGGCAAATTGACCCTGGCCAGACATGAAATATAGAGTGGTGCGTAGGTATATAGAGTAGTGCGGCAGGTAGTAGGCATGAGTGCTGACTACGTTGACGGCGGATAAAAGTTTTCGAAGTTGTATATATTCGTTATGTATATATTGAATATATGTTGTATACGTTGTACATATTCGTTACTTTGTTTTCTAAATTTGTTTAAAATTTTAATCTATTGTCAATATTTATAATTTAAATGAGGCCATTTATTAGTATTTATAGGTACAACATTCACCACATATCTTAATCAAAAGCTACGAGTATTCTGAAACGTGTCCGTACCTACATAAAGCAAAATGTAGGCCATATTGAACATTTAATGAAGCAATAGTTTTTTTATGTATAGGCAGTCCTTGAGTTACGTCGTTTCAACTTAAGTCGTTCTGAGTTAAGTCAAACAACACTTTGACACCATTCCTCGAAATAGCGGCAATTATTTCGACTTATGTCACACTGTAGTCGTGTCAATTTCGGGTAACATAAACTTCTTAAGTTCGGGTGTCGGGTCTCGACGTGCGGGGATCCCTTTATCAAAGAGCGCATGCGCCAAATCACTGATATACGACGGACTATCAAACGTATTATAGTTCCCTTTATTTCTTTGAGAGTTTTTGTTTATTACTTGTTTAAAATGTCTTTTAAAAACTGAAAAAGACAACAACAATGGAGATTAAATCTAAGATTTTAAAACTCAAAGATGGCGGTTTACCCACTACATTAATTGGGTGTAATTTAACTTAATTCATCGCATACAACTATACAGACAATATTGAAATATAAAGATAAACTTCTTACAACTTTACATTCCATTTTTCTAAATAGTGCTTATCATACGTAAAAGAAACATTTTAATTTCCGAGACGGAAAAACTGTTACACACTTGGATTCAAAACCAAACTTAGCAACGAGGTAGGTCATTCAAAACAAGGTACTCAATATTATCAATACACTGCAAGACAATCGTAGCGAAAATAGCAATGAAGATACAAAAACTTTTTCTACCAGCTGCGGATGGTTCATGCGCTTTAAGACGAGATACTCACTGCATAGCATTCGAGTGCAGAGTGCTAATGCTGATCACGTAGCTGCTCAGAGTTTTCCCGCCATATTAAAAGAAATCATCGAAAGCGGGAACTTTTCACCGATACAATATTCAACGCTTTATATAGCAAGAAGAGAAGTCTATGCCTGGCTTGAAAGTGGCTAAAGATCGCTTAACGCTCTTATTGGAATCAAACGCTGAAGGCGAACTCAAATCAAAATCACTTTTGGGTTATAGGCCTGAAAATCCGCGCGCCCTTAAAAATTACGTGAAGGATACTCTGTCAGTTATTTGCAGGGCTAACCCAAAGGTATGGGTAACATCAACACTTTTTAAAGAATGACATATTAAACATTTCATACCTGAAGTAAAACAATACTGTTTAAAAAATAATTTGGCTTATAAGGCTTTACTCCTCCTGGACAATGCTCCCGGTCATCCTCCGAGTATTGCCGATATTGATCCCCAACTCGAGGTTGAATTTCTGCCCCGAAACACATCTTTGTTGCAATCAATGTACTGAGAGATTTTTAGGAATGTTAAAACATCCTGAGGGGTATAAAAAATATTTCTGCCTCATGGGAAGAAGTAAAATCTAGCAATACGAAAGGAATTTGTAGAAAATTATGACCATACTTATTTGAGTCATCTGAATGTTCGTCAACCATAGATCAGCCAAATATGGATGAGATGACGACTAACATTACTGATTTGGCCAATAAGTTGCCCAATATTGAAGCCGCTGCTGATGATACTGAAGATTTATTAAACTTACACTTGCAAGACCTGACTAATGAAGATCTCGTTGAATCGAGGCACAGAAATAAACAACAGAAACATAAACATAATATCTATTGCTAGCACTGAAAGAGTTCTCATTGAAAAAACTTTCAAAAGCATCTGCAAGTTTAAAGACGCAATGAAGATTTTTAAAGAAAATAATCCCAATTTCGACAGAAGCATTCAAGTTAACAACAAAATTAGTGATGCCTATAAGTGTTATCGAGACCTTTAGGATAACAAAAAAAAACAAAACAAACTAGAATTAATGCGTTCTTCAAGCATTATGTACCAAAAACAATAATTAGTTTAATAAATATATATTTTACATACTTACTTTAAGTAATATAGCATTTTTCATTTCATATTCAATGTAAATTTATTTATGATAAAATAAATTTACATTGAATATGAAATGAAATTCTCTTGTAGAACTTAATTCCTGAATATTAATATGGAAATCCATGAAAAAATAAGTTTCGACTTAACATCGATTCGATTTACATCGCATATTTCTGGAACTTAACATACCTTAAGTACGAGGACTGCTGTACTAATTTTACACAAATTATATGAAATAGGTTTTATAAAATTTGACCAATTTCTGGTATCCAAATTGTTTTCTCCCACACAATGAATTGATACTATCATAAAACTGGGTCGATTCACATAAAAAAAATTTACTTTGTTAATTTTTATGGAATATTAACGCAAAATCATTATTTTCATTCGCATCGGAAAATCCATTTATTTTCATTATTACTTTATCATTATAAAGTTTAATTAACAATGCAAGTAAATGAATATGCTGACAATTTATTTTAATTTATTAATTTTAAGTCTTGTTACCTATTTTTTTCTTATTTACAATTTTTTTTATATATAATTTATAATTCACTATTTTATATTTAATTTTTTTATAAATGAATATTTTTCATAAAATATTAAATGAAATTTATTGATTTAAATCCTTACTTTACATTTTTGCTTTGAAAAAATCATAAAAAATAATATAAAACATACAAATTAGAGAGAGAGAGAGCGTTGAATAAAAGAGGGCTGCGCTTTTTGGCGTGACAACACACTAATATAATCAATAGAAATCACGTTTAGAGTCGAAAAAATAGTGTAAGGAACTGCGTTTCTGGCGGGGCTCCCCCGACCGCACAGTTTTTTTTTAAGAAAAATTGTTAAATAGTAATCTGTAACGCTTTAATGACTAGTTTATAATATTTTACGATAATTTTTTAACATATTTCAATTGTCCTTATATTATAAGCACAGAACAATGCTTTGTGGTTATCCACAGAGCATTGTTCTAAGTTTATAATTTTTGTAGATATAAACGTTTTTTAATTACCTGCTTGTAGATGCGTTCTTTAAATATCCTTATATTAGTAAAACATTTAATTATGCTGTTGTTTTATTTATATTACAGTAAATTACTTATTAAAAAAATTATATTACGTAGCAAATAAATAAATTTAAACTAATAGCGAAGTAATTTTTTTTACAAAATAGTATAAAATTTAATTTATCTTGTTGAGGCCTATATATATATATATATATGTATATATATATATATATATATATATATATATATATATATGTATATATATATATATATACATATATATATATATATATGTATATATATATATATATATACATGTGTATATATATATATATATATATATATATAGGCCTCAACGCTTTTTTGCATTATTACCTGTAAAGTTGATTTCGAATTCGAACAGTGATAAACGGGGATTTTCAGACAGAAACCATAACACGCTCGACATTTTCATCCGTGGCTACCAATAGTGTAGGTCCTCGCCTGGGCCTATTTAATGTTGATCCTGTAGCTCTGAACCTTGCTACCCATGACTGAATGAGGTTGTTCGATGGTCCATCACATAATCGACGAATACTGTAACCATTATTAAATCGACGGCGTGCTACAGACAGCGAAAATCCACTCGAAATGTACGCCTCGACGGCAAAAGCGCGGTGCCCTCCACTCCACTGTTCCATGGCTACTAAAACATCCGCACCGCTTGCGCTTCTAACGACGCCCCCCGCGCCCCTCTTATGTCTTGCGTTCAGAAACTATGTTTGTTCAAACTTTGAAATCTGCCACTGGACAACCTGTATATATATATATATATATATATATATATATATATATATATATATATATATATATGTATTTATGTATATATATATATATATATGTATATAAATATATATAAATATATATATATATATATATATATATATATATATATATATATTTTTTTTTTTTTTTTGTTAAAGCGAAAACAGGTACAGACGGAAAGTAACGTCACGAAAACGATTTCGTGACATTCCTTCCAAATGGCTTGTGAAGAAGCAATTTTGTTTTGTTCGTCATGTTCTGCAATGCATGACTATTACTATAAATAATTTCAGTTCAACTTCATTTTCAACATGGTTAACGACTTCAATCGACACTGATACAAAACAAATTTATTTACATTTTCATAGACGCTAAATTGCGCGGTTTCGAACTCGTGGCGTATAATAACCGAGTCATATAAAACTACTAGCGGCTTAAAGAACCCTTTGACCGCCAACAACGGATATATCCGTTATTTGAAAAAATGGCCGTGATGCCATTGACAGATATATTCATCCATCATTTATAACTTGAAAATTGGGTCACATTATGATGAAATGAAACCAATTGTTTCATTTATTAACTACAATAAAACATAACTAAATTAAACTGATCTACGGCAGACATAGTAAAATGAAACTAATATTATTTTAAAAATTGGTGAAAAACAACGGTCTGCAAATATCGCATAATAAAAGCCTGCAACCGGGCGCCGGTGACGGATATATCCGTCGCTTAGTGGTGCTCCCACTAGTGTACTTTATTGGTGGTCCGCTGGTGGACTTTATTGATCGACACCATATGCGCTTGAACAGTTTATATGTGGTTAGTTCGCGGAGGACATTTTTTTCCTTTAATGAATTAGTTTCTTTTTAAACTAACATTTCATTGCTTGATTAAAATACGACAAACAGGCAATACACAGAAATAATAACTTTGTCTAACATAATTACAAGACAAGGCTTATGTTCAATTCCGATAGGTGTATTTAAACACTCCTAGATTATTTAATTAACTGTGAATGATTTTTTACACTCCGGATTTCGGCATAAACATAAATCCTCACTAAATATACGCCCGGGAGCACAATGCCTGACGGTCCCGCTTCATACTGAGAAATAACCGAGTGCCTAAAGAATGTACTGACATATTAATTTATTTATCGTAATTTTTAAACGATTCTAATTAATTTCTGGGAAATATTATCAACTGTAAATACGACAATTGTAAATACACTATTCCATGCTTAAAAGAAAAATATATAACGCACTCAATTACTAACATTACATAACGTTTAATATCTATTAATGAAAATTCATCGTTTATTGAATAAAATTTAACCGAAATGTGGGTTTAAATTTTAATTAATAAACTATAATTACTTAATTTAACATCAACTCCCTTGTTGAAACAATGTTTATATCAATTTGGTTGGTTTAATATGAAAAGGTAATAAACTGAAACAAAAGACGGGGCCAGCACGTCAGGAACGGATACATAGGTATCCGCTTACCAATACAATTATGCCTGTTCATTCAGATGATAACATCCCTGACTGATAAATCCGTCTGCTTGTGTTTTTTGTTAGTATTGAGCTCTGCGCCGATTGCTATTATTTTAAGTAAAAATTAACAACAGCACCGATGATCTGTTCCAGCTTCTGCAGTTGTGATGAAGATTCGAGAGAAGAATTTGAAATAAGTACAAGTATATTTATTACGTTGATGTTATATATATTATGTTTTCATTTTACCATTAATCGTGGGCAATGAATTTATGATTATTGGATAGTAAAATTAGCAAAGATATAGAAAACTAGTGCGTCATTGATTTCAAGCATAGAGTGCTTATTATCCGTTAGATATCTCTGTCTTCTTTATGGTTACGTAACTTATTAGGTGATTTTCTCTTGAGCGGCATGTAATCACATCTTACTACGTCGATTATAAGACATCAAAATAAACCAAAAATCTATGTATTTAATAAAAATGCAGATTTTGAATACCAATGCATTAAAATATTTACGAAAATGTGATTAAAAGGGAGATATGATAAAAGTAACATGCTTGTTGGCATTTTTGTCTGTGAGGATATTTGTCTTTGCACATTACGCAAGAATCACTAAAAGGATTTTGATGGGGTTTGTAAGGGTGCCTTTTATTAGACTGGGGTTAACAAATAGGTTGTTTTTTGTCGAAATCAACTTGCTAAAAATATAAGATACCATAATTTGACATTTCAATACAAAGTCCGCTTACATATATGAACTAAGTTTACTTCTGTACAATTACAGAAGTAAACTTAGTTCATATATGTAAGCACACAGTTGTTACAGATGGCTTTACGTATAAGTTAACCTGCAATCTTACAGTCCATCTGTTTATTGATTATGATTGATGATGGAACCTTAGAAAAGGTTCACGTGAACGAAGTCACGGGCACAGCTATTTTTAAAGTGTACAATATCGTATGTAGCGTCTGAACTGAGATATTTATTTGCCGTCCGTTTTACACATAGCAGTTATGCGAAATGTAAATTCGCACTAATATTTGTTCATTTATAAGAAAAATGGATAAGTTTTTCATAAATATGCGAGTGCCTCTCCCAATCGTCTTTTGTTTAATGTTTGTATTTCTTAGTCCGTCTCAACCGTTCCTTATGCAAGGCAAACAGGAGTTTTTTACGTATCTTGTTAGCTGACCATTTCCAGAAGCTGTTAGTGCATGCAATGTTGATGTACCCACATGCATACCAGCTTGATATCAATTTTATCTGCAGCTTAGCACTTATCTTCCAGGAATTTTAACACTACTTCAGATTCAAAACCTTATCATCTTAATCAGTGTACTTGCGTTTCCGAACACGACGGTCTTCCTCTTGGTCAGCTGGGGCCAGTGCTGTTTTTTTGCAGAGATTATTTTATTAGTATTTGGTTTCATAATTAGGTTTAGATAACACTACACTAAACGGTTAAAAAAACAGCAGATAAACGCGCTTGCACTCGTGTTACGGCGTGTAACAAATGAAATGAATAACTAAAATAATGTGTAAACAAACGCGTAGCGACAAGTGTCACACGCGCCCGGTTCGTTGACGCCCCCCACCCCCCACTCCCCACCGCCAAGTAAACCGCGCAAGCGTACTGCTAGTCCACCTGCCCGCCCACGCGGGTGACGCGTGGGCGTCATAATGTTCCGTTTAAATTTCCGTTATAAAAGTTGCGGAAGCAGAAGCAGAAACGGATGTAAAAAGCATGCGAAACTTCCGCAGTTGCAGAAGTAGAAGCAGAGGTCTCTTGCATCACTAACACATACATAACTATATATTATGATCTGGTAGTGTGGTGTAAATCTTTGATATGGACAAAGCTATACTTTCATTATAAACTTCCATATTGGATTCACATTAGAAAGATTCAAAAGAAATAAAATTATAACATTGTACATGTACTTATAGTTCATATTTTTACCTATGAACCTTTGCGCTTGCGTTTTCATTTCGGCTATTTCTGTTAACAGATATTAATCTCGAATGAAATGTCTTTTTTATATAATACATGAGACAGGCATTTCTTAGTTTGACTATAGTTTAAAATTCATTTTATGTACAGTGTTATATAATTTTCCGATACACGCTCTGTCTTGTAAATTTCATTACATTTCGAATTCCAGTTACAATACATAATATTTTTCAACAATTCTTAGAAATAAATTGCCTTATTGCGATATTTCTTCGTTTAAACATAACGGTTGTGTTGGAGGGCTGCACAGAGAATAGGCACCAAATGATTAATTAAAACAGCATCAGCGCAGCGTTCTCTTGGCCCGATTTCAAGATTAAGTCAACATATCTTATAGCATAAGATAAATTTTATTCGATTTTGAAAATAAAAATTCGAATTCCACTTGCAATACTTCATATACTAATATTATTTAAACTTTAACAAACTTTCTTGGGAATACATTCTTATTCTTCGGTTTAAAGATTAATATTATGTGTTGTATTAATTGGGAATGTGCAATCTATAGATATCGATAAATTATTTGACACAATATCGGCGCAGCGTTCTCTTTTCTGCCCGGAATCAGCGTCTCGTGTAATGAAAGTTTGATTTATAATTTGTTAGCTGCCAAGGATTAAGAGTGTATACAAATAGCCAGTGCGCTGGCGCTAGTTCTACAGCAGCCAGCGCTGGCTAGGTATAGGCCTCGTACAAACAATTTTTCAAATCAGGCCAGCGCTGGCTGGATTAGAGCTTCCGTCTATATTTCCAGCCAGTGACCTCCGCTCGCGTCGCCCTTATCCTCGGCGCCAGTGTTGCTGGCACGTGTAAACTACTGTAAACTATTCGGACCAATCCCAAGCGCATCTTTGTAGTTGTACACGTTTTCGAAAAACACGAAGAAATTTAACGAAGACGCGACGCTAAAGTTCGTTTAACTCTATAAAGAACACGAATGTTTGTGGAATAAGCGTTGCGATGCTTATAAAAATAAACAAATAAGCACTTCACCATTGGAACAACTTCGTAAAGGACTGGCTGTCGATGCTATAAAAGGTAGAGTTAAAAGCATTCGAAATACGTACTATTTGGAAATTGATAAAATCAATAAATCTACAAGATCTGGTGCTAGGGAGAACATTTATATACCAAAGTTAAAATGGTTCGAAGAATACGACAAAAAAGTTATAAAATTGCATTAAAAATGAATAAAATAGCATTTAATTTTTTTTTAGTATAAATAACAACAAAAACATTTGAAAAGCTTTCAAGTATTTTCTGTATACCTTTGTATAAATATCTCTTTAAAATAACAAAAATTTATTTAAATTTTCTTTTCATTACTGGAATATAGTAGGAACTAGGTAGAAATACTTTGGAATAACGCATGATTTAATATGAATCAATACATTCAATTTAACTTCTCTTTTAACAATGCAAAAATATTCTTTAGACATTTCCTTTAAACTGTACGTATGCTGCACACACAAAATAAAAATCCAGAAATTACTGGCACGTCCAAACAGGGCGCCCCCTGATTTTCTATAGAGCTGGGCGCCAGCGCACCGTCTGTTTAAACCATAAACCTAAATCACGAGGACTAAATCTAAGAACACTAAACAATGGACTAAATCACATGACTAATTAACGCAAAATAAACTACTGCATTGGCATCCCTAATAAAACTTGTTAGGGGTGAATTGTCATTGGTCATTGCCACCCCTAACAAGTCACAAAGCCAAATCAGCATTATTAGTCAACTTACTTTTTTATTTATTTCTCGAATGTTATGCTCTAATAAAAACTTATGGAACTGAAAATTCTTAGTGACCCATGTTTTTTTTCTGTAATGTTTATCTTATTTAAAAAGTTAATAAACTCATTTGCATAATTTTAATTTAAAGATAAAATCAAAATTTTCTTACCGACCCATGATGATGCCATTCATCGCCGATGGAATTACAAATTGAAACGGTAACTGCTCCAAGAAAATAAAACATCACGTAATTGTTTATATGGTATTAAGTTTTATTACTGTTTTTACAGTTTTAAGATTCCAGGCATTCATTTAAATTTTAATTATAAATTAGAGAATTAAATTATATTTGGAATGCTTAATCAACTTCCTCAATGGTGGGTCCAGCGCCGCCAGCGCCGGGTGCAGCTCCGCCAGCTCCAGGTGCGCCGCCAGGGAAACCGGGCATACCCCCGGGTGCGCCACCAGCGCTCTGGTACAGCTTCGTGATGATTGGGTTGCACACAGACTCTAGCTCCTTCTGCTTGTGCTCGTATTCCTCTTTGTCGGCCAGCTGGTTCGAGTCTAACCACTTAATGGTGTCATTACACTTGTCAGCAATGGTCTGTTTGTCAGCATCCGAGATTTTGTCCTTGAGCTTCTCATCCTCAATGGTAGACTTGATGTTAAAGCAATATGATTCGAGACCGTTCTTAGCGGCAATGGTTTCCTTCTGCTTCTCATCCTCGCTGCGATATTTCTCTGCCTCGTTAACCATACGTTCGATTTCCTCCTTTGAGAGACGGCCCTTGTCGTTAGTGATGGTGATCTTGTTTTCCTTGTTGGTAGACTTTTCTACGGCAGACACGTTCAAAATACCGTTAGCGTCGATGTCGAAGGTGACCTCGATTTGAGGTACACCACGGGGCGCCGGGGGGATGCCAGTCAACTCAAACTTTCCTAAAATGTTGTTATCCTTAGTCATGGCACGCTCGCCCTCAAAGACCTGAATGAGCACTCCAGGCTGGTTGTCAGAGTAGGTAGTGAAAGTCTGAGTCTGCTTAGTGGGAATTGTGGTATTCCTCTTGATGAGCGTAGTCATGACGCCGCCAGCAGTCTCGATACCGAGAGACAAAGGAGTGACGTCAAGAAGGAGCAAGTCCTGGACCTCCTCGGACTTGTCTCCGTGCAAGATAGCAGCTTGAACGGCGGCACCATAGGCGACGGCCTCGTCTGGATTGATGGATTTGTTCAACTCCTTGCCGTTGAAGAAGTCCTGTAGAAGTTTCTGTACCTTGGGAATACGAGTGGAACCGCCGACGAGGACGATGTCGTGAACCTGGGATTTGTCCATCTTAGCGTCACGCAAGGATTTTTCTACGGGTTCCATGGTCGATCGGAATAGATCAGCGTTAAGTTCCTCAAATCTAGCACGAGTAATCGAGGTGTAGAAATCTATACCCTCAAAGAGGGAATCTATTTCGATACTGGCCTGAGTTGACGAAGACAGAGTTCTCTTCGCCCTTTCACAAGAAGTTCTTAGACGACGAAGGGCTCTCTTGTTGGTGGTAAGATCTTTCTTGTACTTCCTTCTAAACTCTTGAACGAAATGATTTACCATACGATTATCAAAATCTTCACCTCCCAAATGGGTGTCTCCAGCTGTCGATTTGACCTCAAAGATACCATCTTCAATAGTTAAGATAGACACATCAAAGGTACCACCACCCAAGTCGAAGATGAGGACATTGCGTTCGCCGTGTCCCTTCTTATCGAGACCGTAGGCAATAGCGGCGGCAGTGGGTTCGTTTATTATTCGAAGTACATTCAGTCCAGAAATTGTGCCCGCATCTTTGGTGGCTTGCCTTTGAGAGTCATTAAAATATGCAGGAACTGTTATCACAGCATTTTGCACAGTCTTGCCGAGATAAGCTTCGGCTGTTTCCTTCATCTTTGTGAGCACCATAGAGCTGACCTCTTCTGGTGAGAAGGTTCTGGATTCACCCTTGTATTCAATCTTAATTTTAGGTTTACCACCGTCGCTCACTACCTCAAACGGCCAATGTTTCATGTCTGCTTGGACAGTGGCATCCTCAAACTTGCGACCAATAAGTCTCTTGGCATCTGCAACAAACGAGAAATTAATTTAGAAGCTTTCATATACAAAGAAAATCATATATTTGTAAGCACGATATCAGATTAAGTTATCATTCATTTTGTTCAGAGACTCTAGTCTAAAAGATTTCATCATAAGATAAGGAAAGTCATACACACTCTATACAAACAGAAAACAAGGAAGTGTGTGAATCACAGCTGTGCTAACAAGTACTTTTTCATCTCAATCATCAGCAATTATTATGCTCGCGTTTAATGTTGAAGCATAAATCTATGAAATATTCAAATCGGCCATAAAATTGTCTCTGCAAGGTATACCAATTCCAGATTGCATGAAAACCAACCGATCATAATCAAAATATTAGCTAGATACAACACACCTATGCAAGCAGTAACCTTGAGAAAACAATGTTACTTATCAAAATTTAATTCAAAGTTCTTGCATTAAAATACACAACACATACATACAAACTAATCCTGGTGCAAACAATGGAAGCTAAAAAATTATCGACTAACTTACCAAAGATGGTATTGTTGGGATTCATGGCCACCTGATTCTTAGCAGCATCCCCGATGAGACGCTCAGTGTCTGTGAAGGCAACATAGGACGGCGTCGTCCTGTTACCCTGGTCATTGGCAATGATTTCCACCTTTCCATGTTGAAAAACACCCACGCAGGAGTACGTAGTACCCAAATCGATACCAACTGCGGGAGCTGCCATCTGGAAGAAAAAATAATGACCTTAGTATTTATAGAACAATAGCTAAACAACAAAGCACACGGCTTAAGTCATATTGTTTAATGTAAATTAGCAACCCAATTCGCGCCCACGTGATAAAAATCGCGTAATCTGTTAAAAAAGTGTACGACATGAATACTTTAATTGAACACCATTTCAAAAATTAATTTCATACAATAAAGGGATATTTATTTAAGCGAATATACTTAAAACGAATTTAACAAAAACTCGAAGGTTACTTTAGCTTAAATCGATAACGTTCCATTCACATGGAACGTTCTAGACTGTGCTATGTAACTATCCACCACTACCTACGGTTACGTTTTGTAAAGGTATTACAATGTTAAAAGTTATTCCAGCAAATAAATCAGTAGGATTGCAGATAGAAAGCACTGAACAGATAATATTAAGAAACACGTGTCCTTATTAGATCACCGTAAAAGCCAGATATGTCGCTAATCACAATTCAATGCCAATAGAACAAATAACTTAAAGCTAACAAACCAATGCGAATTCATGTACATATTTATTATTGAAACCTTTTGCTATCTACTTAGAATATAAGAATGTGCAACTCGAGGATCTTTGTCCAAAAATGGACAGCACGTAAAATTATAACAAGAAAAATTAATATGTATAATAATTAGAAAAATTATATTAGGAACATTTTACAAACTAATGAATTAGTAATCTTACAAAGAAATAAACGTACCTTTTTATATTTCTAGTAGTAATTCAAATCGCAGACTAAAATGAAGTAATAATAGAAACGTGCGTCTTGTGATCGCTTGCTTGAGAATTAAATTACGGTTCTGGATCGCTATGCGTTTTATATGGAATCCGACGACGACATAGTTCTGGAACCTTCTTCTTAGATAGCCAATCACGAAACGATATTTTAAACGCATTACTTCCCATTGGTCAACATCCACAGCTTGGACAATCAATGTTAAATCGTTTAACTACTCTTTATTAATGAGAATACAATATAAACAATTTCTTGCAATAACAGAAATAATGAAATACATTAAATAATTTATGTATATCAATTTTTAAGACTTTATTGTTATTAAGAGTATTTTGGTTAATAAGTAGTTAATTTGATGCGATGACACCTGCGCATAGCGTCCATTTTTATTAGCATGATTTTTTTCCAGAATGGTACCGAAATTGTACTATTGTATAAAAGTATTTAGACGTTAGATAACTTATAGATCATATTAAATATACCATTTACGTAATATATAACTAATTATATTTCAATTATAATACATTTCTAACGTAACTTTTATCGCTTTGTAATTATTATTATTTTATTCACGTAATTTAGGCGGGAATAATCATACCGCATACTTAGTTACCTTAAAAGCGAATTGTCTTGATTTTTGCATGAAATTTATATTTTCCAATTCAAATATACGTGCATATTATCGTATGGCTGCAGTGTACAATGAAAGATAAGCACATTACGTGTACATTAAAAATAAGCAGTAAAAATACTCTTGCGGATTGATTTATCAATATGTTTCTCCCTAGTCCCAGTTTTCTAATGGCAAAAGGTTTTACATTTTACCATGAAATTATACTTATATATATCTAAATACTTACATTTCGCATGGAAAATTTAATTAAGTTCACAAGCAACTATGTTTAATAGCATTGAACGGGCTTGCAACTAATGATTTCTTCATTTAATTTCATTTGGAATGCAATATATATAGTTATTTCGTAAAAGTTATTACTTCATTATAATACATTGATTTAAATAAGTTGGATAAACCATATTAGAATTATTAATTATTAAATCACGTTTTATATCGATATTATTTTTCACAATGAGAATATTTTGCCTAGTAAAAATATAGTGAATAGGTCCTCAAAATGGATAAAATTAAAAATCATCCCAATGTTTTCCATTAAACTTTAGGTAGGTAAAGCTCATCTAATAAGGTTGTTTTTTCATAATTCTGACTTTAGCAATCTCAGTTATGGGGAGAAGAGATACAGTGTAAACATGCCAAATTTCGTATTTCTACATCAAAAGGTTCTTGAGAAAAATGGCTGTGACAATATGACAAGCATGCGAGTGATTGTATAAGGTTTCATTTTTTCTTTCGAGGTATAGACCCCTAAAAGCCACCTGACTTAATTAGATATATTTTATGTGTATTCAAACTTTAGATTGGTAGTTTTATTGTACAATGTAGCTATAGCTGCCACTAATAAACCAATCTCTAAATCATTATTTACCATTTCTATTATATTATAAAATGAAGTCGATTGGTCAATTTGAAATTATAAATTCTGTTTTCTTATAGGTATCTATAGAATTATATACAACACAAAGTATATATTCTGGTTAAGCTCTTTTATTTAATCAACACTCAATACAATATTAATATGATATAAATAACAATTTCTAATTTCACAAGTTCTCACATATATTAAACTCCCTTGTAAAGGTTGGTTATTAATTCAATTAACTTTATATAGATTTTAGACATATTAATTTTTAAAATATGCTTATAACTATAAATCTGCAGACTTCAAAGATTGTGTACATTATCTTTTTTATTAATAATAGGTATAAATGATCATGTAGAAATCTAAATTAAATGAATGAAACTTCAAATATATTACAAATATTTCAGAATTTTCTTTCTGTTTAAAATATTGAATCTGATAGCAATGAAAGCAATGCAATACTGTTCTGTTTTAAAAGATTCTGGCAAAACTATGTTGAAGATTTAATGCAAAATTCGGAATGTAATTATTCTCAAATATTTATATCTACATTGCTAACATTCTTATTATGTTGAAAAATGGTGATATCCACAGATTGGTTACTCTATGGTGATATCTTTCATTGTCTAGTAAACTGTCAATCAATAGTAAACTGAATATCAATGATAAATTAAAATATAACACCAATAATTTATTAACCATTTATTGAATAAAAGTGTATAAACAATAAATAACATGGCATCTCATCCATAAAATAAAATATTTCATATTTAACAATATGTTACAAAAATATTTCACGCAACACGGAAATATGATTGGTAGATCATACCAATGGACGAAGTGGCGAACCATGTGAAGCAACTCCACCAAGTTCCAAATCCAACCAGACCTCTGAATACTTCCGTTGTAAAGATCTATAAATGAAATTACTCATTATTAATTACATTATTTCCTTAAACAAATTTCTAGTTAAATACAGGAAATTTTTAACTTTTAGCAAATATGCTCCTGAAAAAAAAACCCAATGAAATACATAATCCTGGAAAATTTCAAGTTTTTTAATAAATATAGAATATGTTTTAAAAATTGATTGCAAAGAACTTGTCAACTAAAAAGCTGAATTCAATTAATTTACTACTTACTATATACTTTTAAATTATTACAGTTATAATACTTTAAAACCAATATCTAGCATTTGTCTATGGTTATGTCTTTTGTTTTCCTTATTCTAAATATCTATGGCCGGATAACAGTCAAATTTAATATAACAAATCTATAAAAATGTTCCTGTTTCAAAAAAAATTTATTTTATAGGATATTATTGACATTTTAATCATTTTTTAATCATAATATTGTTAAACCCCATCACACTACCTTCTACAATAGTGAGATTAAAGGCATATGTCTCATGACACTCCTAGACTTATGTTTTTTTTTCTACTAAATGTGTAATTTTATACATAAACTTGCCTGTTCTCGGGAATTTACTGACTTTTAGTTTCTCAATCTAATTGAATCATGCTTTCTCAATTTTTCACTCGAACTCTTACCTTATTCTAAGTACATATTCATTTGTTCAAAGTATGAAGTAATAAAACTATTATTTGACTCATCACATTACACCCTACTAGGAAGTGCTCGGAATTTTAATAATATACTTATAGCATAGGTTCCAAAAAATACAAACCAATTTAATGTTTTCCAGAGCTAAGTGAAACTGCTGTACAGTCTCCGTAATTGTAACTTCGTCAGTAGTTACAGAGTTTGGGGTAGGACTGATACTCTCACTCAATGGACACATTTCTGAAGATTCATAGAATAAGCCACTCCATGTATAACCTCCTAGTGTTTTATACATCAGTGTTAAGAACAGGCACATTATTATGGGACTCATATATTGCAAAGTAACCACACACATATAATAGAATACTGCTGCTATCTGCAACAAAATGATTTTGTATATTATAATCTTTCTGTAAAATTTCAACTAATGTTACAACTTATCTTGCTCATGAACATCAGAAATGTTAATTAATTATCAAAGATTGCCTATATAAACAGTACACCACTTAAAACTTGAGAGAACAATTTTTATATACAATTTTATCAAAAATATCTATATAAAATAATACCCATACCAATGCAATATGCATACATAAATAACAAGAAACTTGACAGTCATTTCGTTTACACAATGAGTAATGATATTTTCACAAAGATTAAATTTATTATCTAAAGATAATAATTGTAATATTGGCATCACATTGCTAGAAGGCATGTTTCTCAAATTACGCATAATTATAAAGATACAAAAAACATCTAGCCAAAAATATATGAAAATAATACATGTGAACTTCGTTATCTTTGTAGTTAATATTAAGTTTATTAAAAAACTCAATAGCTGAAAAACTAATTTTTCAATTAAATTTCATGTTACAATTTAAAATAACTATGATTCTATGAAATCAACACCTTCTTCTGAAGTTCAACATTAGTGATACGACCAGCTTCCTTTTTCTGCTGCTCCAAGCGATGATGTGCCATATTTAAATATGCTTGTAGATAGTGAGGCATCAATATTATCCTCAGCACAACAGCAACAACTACTGCAATCAACCTTAATGTGTCAAAAGCATCTGATGTTAACCTGAAACAATTTGTTAACAATGTATTATATTTAAATTGTCACATTATGAAATGTGTTATATTTTAAATTACTTATATGCCAATTTAAGAAAGATTCTAAAATCGACACATTCCATAAAATATAAATAATTTGAGCATTATGTGCGCATTTATTAAAATTGTATTGTTTATTGAAAAACATATTCACAGTAAAAAAAATTATTTTTTCTTTTTCACTTTGACTTTAACCGTTTGAGCGCAGATGAGCGCCATTGCGATCGTGAGCGTACTAACTAAATTTGCCACGAGCGCGATGGCGGTCGCGAAATCAATTGCTGTTTAGCACGCGGTAAGGGAAGTCGCTCGCAAGCATCGCTAATTTTTTATCTTTCTGTGTGTTACATAAAGTTCAAATTATAATATTATTAGTGATTACAATATAAAAAGGATCCAGGAAAAGAAAATTTTGAACCCATAATATCGGAATACGAAAATAATTCGATTAAAAATGATCATTTTGCAAGTTGTGAAGAAAGTGATAGTGGGAGTGACGTTGTGGTGCGCTCACAATTTGGCGTAATGCAAATTTTGAGTGATAGTGATAAGTGACGATAACAATTATTTTGCTGATATGGAGGATGTACCGGACTGCAAAAATACGACGTGACCTTGATTTCAGTTTTTGTTCACTATATATATTTCCATAATTTTCTTTGTATTTTATTATCCTTGTACAAGTTTTTATTAAGAAAACACCGAAAAAATTATTAAAATTGGATCATTTTTGGAAGATACAGTTTTTTTTCGAGACAAAGGTAAATGACATCAAAAACAAAAGATTTTTTTGGCATTTTTAAGTTTATATGAGTAAAAAACCATGACACTAAAACGGTTAATAATCAAAGTTCTAATTATGACTTTATTCTATTTAAATTTAATAAAAATATACTGGTTTATTACTCTATACAGGGTAAATTTTATATGTAAGAAACAATATTAGTCATTTGATATGTAATAATATAAATTACAAACCAATATATGCATAATGTAATATCATCCTCATCTAAGAAAATATACTAAAATTATTATTGAAATTGAATTTTTCATAAATAAATTTTTTGTGGAAGGTACTTCTGAATTATTAATTGATGTTTTCATTTGAAAATTTTAAATTATAATGAAAGTTTATAGTAATCAAGCGCAATGGAGCATAAACTTTCATTTCTAATGGGTTTGATAATTATTTATGGCTAATATTCGTGAAATTAAACATTTTTCATTAAAATTTTCAAATGAAAATATCAATTGATAATTCAGAAGTAGTTTCCATAAAAAAATTATTTATGAATAATACCATTCCTTTCAATAATAATTTCAGTATATTTTTGGAATTTAGCAGAATAAGTGATGAAAGTTTTCAAACATGTTACTTTAGGAGATGAAACACTTGCAAAAGCTATCTTTTTCTGCCAACATTGAGTAAAAAACATATGGACGGTTAGTCATATTTTGAGCTAAGTTAACATATCTCAAACAGTCAAACATTATGCCAAAAGTACTCAGATTTCTTTCAGTCTACCTTCGAGCAGAGCTCAACTTTAAATTCAAGTAGTATCTGTGAGACTAATTTTACAAGCATTGTTTCAAGATATTAAATGGTTAACAAAATATTGATTTTAATAAGGGAGTGGACCCACTTAAACACTGAATGTGTTTAAGTGGGTTAATACATTGATAATAGATTTAATGTATATAAATTATTATTCTTGTACCACACTTATAGGTTTATTTAATGTTATAATAAAAGTATAGAAGCAGTGTAATATAAATGCAAAAGAATTAATTTTTCTGCATTATTAGGAAGAAATCTACTTGTTTTCTCCTTGTCGAGCAAGTTTTTCCGAATAAATATTTAGTTTTTTCCAGAATCATAAAACTTTTGGTTTTTACTGATGTTGTAATACTAAGTCACAGTAAATCTTACTAGAATACCATACTTACAATGGTTTTTCCATACCACTGAAGACACGCTCTGTAAAATAATCTCGTGATATGGGTTTAATCCAGAGAAGCACCAACAGAAAGGGCATTGCATAACTGGTATTTAGAAGTAATGTCATAAATTTGCTCTCCTTACAATACCTAGAAGCGAATAATTTGTTATAATATTTATTTTATGAAGAGAACAGTTTCATGATTTTTTTGAGTTTTGTACAAAATGTCTTTGGATTTGCATGAAACTTTCACCACCACATATATTGCATATGTTTTTAGAAAATGTGGGTATGACTTACAACCGTTTAATTGGAAGGAATTGAAATGTGCTGGCTGTCTTTTTGGAATTATGCTATTAAATTTTAAGCTATTTGAAAATAATATACGGAAATATTGTAGACACCATGAAATTCCATAATTTAAACAGAATATTTTGGTACACTATTAAGTTTTGCTTGTTGTAAATTCTGACTTTACAACAAACACACAAGATTTTAATCTTTTTGATTCAAACTAACTGTTACACAGAATTTAAAATTTTGTTTGACAGTTTGAATCAATGATTCACGACAGAGAAATTTATTAAAAAGTTCCAGAATATATACGCCCATTTAATTCCATTTTATCCCACAAGCCATTTTATTCTATTTACTATAAGCGTTTTTATGTTACAAGATTTGGTCGTACAGTTGTATTTTGACTACAGCACAGAATTAACAAATGATCTTTGAGAATACCATTAATAAATTAACAGCAAATAATTATTTTATAAAAAATCTACTAAAACAAAATACAGTCATGGTCCTTTTTTGCCTCAGCAAAGCCAGGATGGCTAATTAGATAATCATATAATAATAATCTTTATGTAGATTATTATCATATAATCATTTGGATTATATTCTATGACACTTGATCTCAGGTAGTAATCAAGAATTACACAAGTGTCTTTTGGAATGTAGAGAACTTGGCTTTTACTAATATTTTTGCTAATGAGGCGAAGCAGGAATTTGAGCAATGCTTATATACTACCTATATTGTATAATTTTATAAATACCTATTGGGATTTGTTCCGAAATTTATCTGGTTTTATATATATATATATATATTTAAAATAAATCCATTTATGTATATGAGAAACAATCGGCAGTAAAAGAAGACAGGTCAAAAAACATAGAAACTCGAATGTTTCAATATAGAACCAGATCTCGATTGTCAAACATTTAGTACATATAAAAGGAAATAAAAAATAAACTTTGTTTATTTCAATCTAAATTAATATGTTTGACGTGAAAATAGTGCATATAAATGGTTTCTACTAAAAACTATAATACAAAACATAAAAACATAATATAGTAATATTACCTAAGAGAATCCCAATGCATACGTGCCATCCTAAGCCCCGGGAATGTGAATAATGCTCCGATTATCGCACACCACACAGCCACAGAAAACTTTAAGATCAATTTTGAAGCTGGACCACTGAAATTTTAATCACTGTGATCTCTACCAGTATTACAAATTATGAGCGATATAATCCTTTATTGTTATCATTACGTTTTTAGGAATACTTACAAAAAGTAAAAAATTTATAATGTATTTCATCTCTAATATAATTTTGAAATAAATAAGAAATCAATAGGTTGTACAGAGTAAATTGTATACAATATATGGGTTCCATTATTACTGTTTTCCCTGCTTTCTATGTTATTTGCATAATAAAAACTAGATATTGTATATAGTAATAAAAGCTATCCAAAAATTAAAAGGAAAATTGTTTTTTGAACTACTGTACTGTTACTTCAACAAAATAGTTTATTATTTAAATTCAATTATTTCTAGTTTTTATACCTTTGGATAAAAAATGTTTCAAAATTCTAGAAAAGTGTTGAAAAGAATTTATTAAAAAATTTCTGACTTTTAGTCTATTACCGGGCCATAATACAAACATTTCCGTAGTAACAACCATTGTAGTATAAATAACTGAAATTTAAGAAAGTATATTATGGGTAAATACAAAAAAATTATTTATCTACTATTTTTCTCATAACAAAAGTGGACATCAAGAAAGAAATAAAAAGGGTTTGACTTTTTTGATTCGGATGTTCTGTTTCCCTTGATAAAAACAGAAGAAGCACCAATAGGTTGACTTAAATTCCCTTCCAGGTTAAAAAAATTTAGTTATCCTCATTTTTTCTTTACTTAGATTAGGACATTCATCCACAAATTATTAAATTAATTAATGCTAATTAAGTTTATAATAAGGCTGTCAACGAGCTTTACAAAAGGTAGATTAATAAGACGGAAAAATTACAGAACTGTAAAATTCTTTAACTTTCATAAGTAAACATGACAAAACTTTTCAGTCGACTTGCAACATAGATGTCATTTTTCCTAGTAGAATTGAAAAAAGTAGTGCACTAACAGACTACTTCTTAACTCTGGTTAAATATACTTAATCAAATCAAAGTTCAAGCTGCTGGTTGAAATTTAATCAGTGTAATGTAGTGTTAAACTAGCTCCGGCATTAAGTAGAAGAAAGTCAATAACGATATAACGGTAAACACTGTATATGGATGGATGTGTCCAATTTTTACTTCTTCAGCTTAAAGCAACTATCATAAAAATAAAGGGATAATTTTTGCTATAATAAATTATGTTGATTACAACATCAACAGAGTTGTCTACCACTATGTAAGGATAATTTTATAAGGATATAAAATTTTAACCAGCCACAGAAATTGCAGCTTAGTTGTTTAATGATTTTGGCTGAAATGTTTGATTTTAGGTAGTAATTAAATATCAATAAAAAGACTTCTGACTTGTATGAAGGCTTGTACTATACCATAAAATTACAATTGAATGACGTTTAAAACAGATGTTATTGTAAAATTACTACCATAATTATTATCAAGAAAATATCATTATTTTATAATTACCTTGAATACAATCCCTGGCCATCTAAAAAATTGGATGCGCTCTCGTTGAAACTACGGTACGCTGTATCTAACCCAGTCTCTAGATACTTTTCATCCACGATGAGGATAAGCATTGCCACTAAGAGGAACACACATCCAGAAACTATGCATGTTGAACGTTCACCGATGGATTCATCGCCTCGGAAATATTGCAATGTTAATGTTACTAACATCTTGCTAAGGTATTGTTAAGATTTTTATATTCATCAATGGAGTTTATTGGAAAATTCGCAATAAAGAAACAAATTGATTATAAGAAATTTGTGTCAATAATTTAATCACACTAGTCAACAAAATTTTGTAACAAGGAAACTAATTACTGATTCTGATATTAACATCTGCCCTCAATAAAAAAATAAGTTTTGTTTCAGTCGGCCTTAGTTTATTTGTAATGTCACCATTGGTATAATTTCATA
Source organism: Druceiella hillmani (assembly GCA_039881145.1). Classification (NCBI taxonomy): domain Eukaryota; kingdom Metazoa; phylum Arthropoda; class Insecta; order Lepidoptera; family Hepialidae; genus Druceiella; species Druceiella hillmani. The sequence continues at coordinate 24,144,320 of JAYKKI010000016.1, read as the reverse complement.
ACCACCGCTTTCTTTGCATCAGTGGATTGTTAATTTCACTCCATTTATAATTAAAATGAAATATATAACGATATAGTACAATTTCAGTATTTCTCTGGAATTGTAATTGCTTTTATTATATTTATGGAAACTTAACTATTCAAAGTCAAAAAGATACACTGTTAGTAAAAAAATTATATAACAATTATTTTAGTTTCTCCATGCATTTCATATGACAAGCTATAGCCTCCCCACATCTGCGAGATAATTGTGTAGGCCTTCTATTGGAGATAGCAATGTATATTTTTTTTGGTATTCCTATGATTTGCGCAGATTCCATCACACATCGGATTGCTATTTCTGCTTAATCAATATAAGGGGCACCACTATTACAAACTAGAATAAAGTTTAGTATTCAGATCTACCTTCTGCACGAAGACCAACCAGACTTGCCTTTTCCAACAGTGAAGACTTTCCTTTACCAGAACCACTACAATGTTCCGACTTCAGTGTCGATAAGTAGAGATTGAAAATTGAGGTTGATCCACACTGTCAAGCAAATACCTCATTGAGGGAACCACATTTGTTTATGCAAGGAGATATCTAAACGACTTAATACGCAATTTAAAGTTGGGAAAACAACAAGCAGAACTTTTAAGATCTCGATTGAAGGGTTGGAATTTATTACAACCTAAAAAATATTCTATTGATGAAATGGTGATTATGGATTAAAATATTTTTTCTCACAAGAGGGTGATATGGTATTTTGTAAAAAATGTTAAAGGCCATGATGGATATATTTGGGTTTCGATACAATTTGGAAGAAAGTCTTAAAAATTATTAAACATAGAAAAACGCTGTAAGAGCATGTGAAGTCTACATATACTTGTTGAATCCTTCAAAGAGATGATGCAAAATATAGAAAAAAATCATGATTTGATAAATTTTGAATGCATTGGTGATGAAAGTAAGAAAATAAAACGTCTTTTGATTATTTTCTTGACAGAACTAAAGAGTTACAATTAATTTTGTGTATTAGAATATTTTTCCAAATACCTACGTAGTTTCAGAACTGGAAATGAATCCTCCTGAATGAATCAATGTTCCTTAGTAAAAAAAAGAGAAATATAGAGATATAAAAAACTGATAATTTGACGAGCACACCATGATAAAATTTTTTTTCAAAAGGATACAATGCAAATCCAACGACGAGGAAACACCATACCATGCTTAAATTAACTTCGTCCTTAATTGGAAATATCGAATGATAAATCTGAAACAGAAATAAATTCTTAACAATCTATCCATTTAATAAAATAGTATAAAAATTGTGTATACAGAGGCCATCATAAAAAGTACTTCTATATGAAAGAGGCAAATATTTTTTTTTAATACTTAAACATTAAGTACCACATAAACTACCAAATTATTGTTGATTGCGTTTTTGTTTCCACATTAGAGTTAAAGAAACTAATCTGTATATAAGAAAGAACTCTTTATATGTGTGTTCACATTTTAATATTTCAGGAAGCTACAATAAGGTGTAATATGCTCGTATTGCTCAAAATTTACTAAGAATTATTAAAATTATATTGGTATAAAAATAATATCAGCAATTAAACAAAAAGAATCTACCTATTTTTATCATTTTCTTTTTCATTCTTTTTGAGATTTTTGTAACTCACTTCTTGCATGGGAGAAGTGAGTGAAAAACAAAAAAATTGAAAATAAAGATATGTATATTGTATAAATAGTTTTGAAAAATAATCCAACGTGCATGAGGTGGCTATCGGAGAATTATCAACTGGTGAGGAGCCCTTTTTTGTTTCTTGATTCGCAAGACTCAATAGATTTAATAAACATGAACCATCTATTGTATTAGCAAATTTTTAATATTAAATAAATAATAGAGTTTTTCCTCACAAGAATTAAGTATTTCACAGGTTAAAAAGTGAATTTATTATATATTAATTCTTATCATGAATTATGTCTATAACAAGTTTTATGAAATTCTATCTAGCGGTTTAGACGTGACTGAGTAATAAACCTCCAAATACACTTTACGTGGTATTAATATTCCATGCGAACGAAGTGGCGGGTAATATTCTGTTACTCTGCCATTTGAAGTGTACATACACCAAATATGATAGTGATTTGTTGCTCGTTTGCTACATTATTAGGAAACGAAATTTCGGATTTATAATTTTATATTTAAAATGTTTAATGTATGTTCAGCGAGTGTATAAGATCGTGCATGATCCTATCAATGCCATATAATAATAAATTAATGAACATTTGGTTATACTACGTAAACAATCAAAATTATTATGTAATAAATCAAAATTGTTTATAACGTCTAAATATGGTGGGGGGTGTATGGTAAAAAAAATCATTTAATAATTTATAAAAACAATACAGTGTTAAGTTTCTAAAAATTTAATCTCATATTCATTCGTAATGTAACTTCTTTAGATTCATATGATAATTAATATTTTCTGTAGATAAAATTGTGCACCTATATTCCAATCAAAGCTCTTATTTCTGTCATTTTCAAGCGATCCCTACATTTCTTGCACAATTCCTATTGCTAAAAAATAAATGTAACATGAATAATAGAACCTTGTAATGTGGAAGACTTCAATAGTCTGTGTAAATAAAAATGTAATGAAATATTGAAATATAAGATTTTGTAAATATATAATCATGAGCAAAGGTAAAGGAATCAAATAAGGTATACTTATGTTTGTATTAGTTTATGCATACAATATTTAGAATGATAAGTATTTATTTGTATTAAAAAAAGCTATGTCTAATAAAAACAGTTTTAATGGTGTAATACGGTGTACAGTAACAGTGATTTGATATAACTTAGTCCATGGCAATTTTAAGAAGTATAAAAGACAAAGTATATGTAAATGAAGATAGTTTTTACTCAGTTAAGCTATACATACTTATGAATTATAATTATAGTTTCAAGTCAAATAGGTAGTGTACATACAAAATTTAGTTCAAATAAGTTAATGTTATTAAGATTTCATTTCCAATTAGAGTTAACTGAAGTATAAGCACTTTAACAGTAATTGGTGAAAAATAGTTATGAGAAGGAAAATTCAAAATTTATACAAACCTCAGACAATATATAGACTAACAAACTGTACAAAGAGAAGTCAACCAGCCATTGATATTCAGCGTAAAAACGTAAGTGAACTACATCCAAATGTGTCACTTTTGCTGTCTCCAGTTCAATATCTAAACTACGAGGCACATGAAAAGTACCATTCTGCTCTATTTTGTGATTCTTTTTTGATTTAGGTTTATCCTTGGGGACTCCAGCCAGTGTGCGTAGTTCCGTGTCATCAGGATAAAGGTAACGATATAATCCTGTAGAACATAGTAGCCATCGAGCTAATGAATAGTGTGGACCTATTTTTTGTATCACTGATACCATGATCAGAGTCAGGACTAACTGAGCGCCAAGAAGTGCCTGTTAAAAAAATGGGCACTCATAACTATAATCGTAAAAATACATCAATGTAACAAATAATTTAATTATTTATTTTAGAGCAACGCATCATTTTATTTGCAATTCATTTCCACCTGCCATCATATTAATTTAGCTGGTTAATTAATATAAATTTTATTTCATGAAAATTCACAAGTATCAATTAACCTTAAATGTCATTTTCGAAAACTATTTAATATTTACCATTTTGAACAAAGTTCCCTTATTCTAACATAACTTAATCGTTATTTAATATTTCAAGCAACACATATCTCCAATATCAATTGCCCCACATTTCTATATTTTTAGATATCTAGTAACTTCCTAAGGCTCAAATTAATTTGAATTATTTTTGTTATCACTCTAGTTGTCTTTGTATATCCATTCAATAAAAATATCGACAATGACATGTGTTGCAGTTTAAAAACATTTAGCTATAAAGAGAAATCGCTGTTTTAAAAGTTTAAGATTGAAGTTCATATAAAAATATATATTCTGATAATATCAGTAATAAAAAAGTTTAATATTATTAACACAAAACGTAAAAAAAATGTTAAGAAAGTTGCCTTTTCGACATTTTAAAATTTTAATTATAATAGAATTTATTAAAATACTATGGGTTTTAAAGATGACAATCAAGAAATTAATTGATTTTAAAAAGCCAAAATATTTTTGCAATAAAAACAAATAATTCTTTTAAAGGTATTACATATATGTTAATATTTATCATCATAACATATTTTCTGAAAAATTTTTAGGAATTATGAAAAATAAGTGAATTTGGTTATTTTATGTTTATTATTAGAATTTAATTTACATCTTTAGAACGTGTATAAAAACACATTAATAACAAATTAAATTGAATTAAAAAGAATATTCAGAATACATTTTCATTTACATGAATAATTCGCTTATTTACTAGATATGTCGTAAATACATCTATTTTATAAATGCAATTTAATTAAATTTTGCCATCAATTCCACACAATTCTTTGATATTTATATAAATGAAAATGTCGATAGAGTTGTGTGTTCATCACTATAACTGTTATAGACAATGAAGGATATTTGTAGTTTGACAGTAGGCCATCGGTTTCGCTACTAACAGAAAAGTTCGAAGTGAAATAAAAATAAACATGATTTAATCTGAAATATGTAATTATGCTCGCAATCGGAATTGCCATTAATTAATTAAAATGGTTTTTGAAGCAATAGTTGTTGATGTTCTGAATAGGTTTTTGGGGGCCTATGTAGAAAATTTAAACAGGTCCCAACTGAAAATAGGCATATGGGGAGGCAAGTTTTATAACCTTATTCGAAATATTGTTTTATTAATAATAATTTTGTTAATGTATTTAAACCGTTTTATATTTTTTTCTTTTCTAGGCGATGTAGTCTTAGAAAATTTAGTCCTCCAGCAGAATGCTTTGGAAGAATTAAATATACCTGTTCGAATTGTTTACGGTCATCTAGGTAAGAAGACTTTTATTACCAAAATACATAATAAATTAAATCTAAATTACACCATTACGTAAACCCTCCGGGTGTAAATTGAAGAATGATGTCACGAACATATTTCTCGTTTGGTCAGGTCAAGAATTTAATTTTTTTGAAACTTTTATTGTATTCATTATTTTAACGGTTTTTACTGCCTAAATTATATCATATAACTTGAAAAGTGAGTATTTCGCAAGGCTTATGTTACTTGGTTAAATATTGTAATAATATGCTCAACACCTACTGGATTAAAAATTGATATTTTCTTTATTCAACAAACAAAAGCATAAGCTTTTGTTTTCAAGATATAAAAAATTATAAATTTTACTAAGAGAGTATATAAAATAATATAGTCAATATCATGAGAAATTGTAACATTATCTTTTCTACATTTTTTTAAAGTATGCAGTATTTTGTTATATCTGTATCTGCATTAAAGTGATATGTTTATATATACATAAACATTTAATTCCTTCTAATGTAGGTTACTTTAGAAAACAAGTTTTTTAACAATATTGAGATATTTAAACCATTTTATTCAAATATGAAATGGTTGAGATATTTGTTACATTGGATGCCTTCTTTAAAATCAAAACTTATTGTTGTTCTTATCAGTAAATCATACAGAAACTTATCAGTACTCTTATCAATAATTGGTATATACTTGCATATAAATGTAAAGAAGTTTATTTTTTAGTTTATCATAATGGTATAATCATATTCAGGTAATCAACAATAACAGAGTGGGTTTTGAAAATTAAGTGGACTTAAAATTCTTATCAATACATGTGTAATTCCCACATTTCTTCCTGAATTGGTTTTGGTCACAAGTTTAATTTATGAAAGGAAAAATATTCTAGATGTACAAATATTTGTATAGGTATTATAATTCTACAATATAGAGAAAAGTGCAGCATCGATCACTCGAACTAACAATGTTAAAACCAAGGAGCTTGTCTCATGTATGGTTACACTCTTACCTACTTTACAGTTTCCCTATTTCAACTTTATTTGTGATACGAAAATAAATGGTGGGCAAGTAAGACAATGTTGTAAACTACAAAGCAAAGTGCAAAAACTTATGAAGTAATTGGGTGAAGTCTTTAAAACATTTGAAAATTACCTATCATTACTTTTTTTTAAACAAGAAGTGAAATTAATTTTTATGTATGGATTTATAAATATAATAAATGTTATTCTTGTAAAAGGAACTTATATTCATAGTTTATTTTATTGATTTCCCTCTTATGACCAGTCTTCAAATCTTTATATCAGTGGTTTTCATCATAAAATGTATATAATGAAGCTAGCGGGAGAAAATTTGGAACACATCCAAGATGCCAGTGGTACTGGTATGATAAGGCTAATAAATATATGGGTCATAAAATAGATGTTTAATATTTCCTTTATTCTTTTTCTTTCATATCAAATATGAAGTATAAAATGGTATGTCTGAAAAGTTACTTCTTGAAATATTGTATTACAGTATATTTAAAATGTACTGTTGTTCTACGCAACTCAGTTTTGTTCCTTGTAATATTTTTTAAGATGTTGGTAAACCATTTCTGATGTGTGAAATACATAAATTACCATCCAAATTATTCAGGTCCTCATTGAATATGCTTAGGTTTTTGTAGCGCTTAAGAAATGAAAGTGAAAGAAAACAATTTTATTGTGGAAATAAAAAAAAACATGTATTTTTTAATTTGTAATTAAAGGCAATCATAATTGAATGAGGGCAATATTAAAAAGAATTTATAAATCGGCATATGACGGAGTGTGGATCAAAGCTTTTCTTTAAAAGCGGTTGAACATAGGATTTTTAATAAAAGGGAAATTTGTCCACTTTTGTTGCCCATTATTGCTGTTTATAAGAAATAGGTTGATGATGGTGTGTATGTTCATGACACATAGTGTCAATTCATAAATAAAGTTAAATGAATCCATGTTTATATCATTGTGCTTTCCTTCTTTCATCAGTGAATTTTTATATTAAAGCAATTTGTAACTAATTTAATTAAAAATTATTTACTCTATTCCGTGCCCTAGTTACCTTCATATCATGATTGTTACTCACCTTGATCAATAATATCTCAGACGTTAAAAAGATTCTATATAATTATCCTTTCAACTTTGATCTTTCAATTGGGAATACAAGTGTAATTTATATATAACGTTTCGTGATTCCAAATGCCATTTGATGAGCTAAGTAAAGGTCAGCAGTTTTTGGCCTTGATGACATCATCCAAACATTTGTAACAGCTTATAATAACCAGCTTGAATATTTTTTTGTTGTCTTGGTAATGGGTCTAATGTAACTAAGGGGTCGATTTTTTTCTGCATTATCTTAGTGCAACACCTAAAATATATCTGCTTAATGCCTATTTAGAAAGGAAATGGATGTTGTAATGCTTGAAATATTTGGGTTTGTATGTTGTCATTGTTTACGTTATCAGTATCCTTGGTGGGTACACTGAGTGAAGCTTGTATTAATTCACTTTTATTTGTATTTATGTGTATGCCATGAAATCATATCTTGTTAAAATTATGTAGATAGCAATAATATTTTTTCTTTGTTTCCTTCATATATTCCCCTCTTGCTATACTATATTTTATCATAAAATCTTTCTTTAAAAAGGTGGTCAATGTAACCACCTTTTGTATAACTTTCCACATCTCATTTTCTTTTGACCCACATTTCTTTTCACATTTTGTTTCTTATTTCACTTACAATATTTTACAAATGGCAATATTTACAAATTTCTTTGTAATCATGTAATCATGCCTAATTGAAGAAACTTTAATTCTGTTTTCTCCAATCCTAAACCTTAGAAGTCTAATTTCGAAATTATATAAATATTTAACAAATTGTGGTTTGAGCCCTCTAGGGTTCACTGAAAGGATTACAAAAAAATTAATCGATTTTGATAAAATAAAACAATAAGGGAGAAATAAAACTTAGCAATATAAAAAAAATTATAAAACGCATGACAAAAATAAAAATAATTAACATATGAACTTTTGTATTTATCCATACAAATTATGCAAATAGACCTTTTATTGAGAGCATCATTAGGATTTTATTCTTTTAAATCTTAATATTTAGTGTGTAAGTACAACCTGCACTTGACTGGTTTTATTTCCTAATTTTTACAAGTATCAATGCCACTTGTTTGTAAAGATATATTTGATAAATGGCCTTGTAAGTTTGCAGCTGATTTCAATATTTTACCCCTGTATGGTAATAATCCATTTTATTAACTAATCCAATATTATCCTAGCAAAATAATTTAAATAATGAAAAATTTAATTTCTACTTTTATCTATTTGTTCTTTTCAACAGTTTTAAATATTCTGATGACTTAACATGTGGTTTAAATATGTACAAATCAATGTCCTCTTCAAGGTAAACTGGTATTAAAGATTCCCTGGAAGAATTTGTATGGACGAATGAAAAATTTAATTTCTACTTTTATCTATTTGTTCTTTTCAACAGTTTTAAATGTTCTGATGACTTAATATATGGTTTAAATATGTACAAATCAATCTCTTCAAGGTAAACTAGTATTAAAGATTCCCTGGAAGAATTTGTATGGGGCATCTGTGGAAGCCACAGTTGAAAGGTTATTTTTAATTGTCAATCCCACCGCTGAGATTAAATATGATGCAGAGAAGGAAGAGAAACAGCAGCTTACCAGCAAACAGGCCGAGCTCCAGAGAATTGAAGAAGCTAAAAAGCAAGAGGCACAAAAAGGTGAAATTGTATTCTTTATAAAGTTTTCCTATAAGACCATTTAGTAAGTCTGTTTTTTGGGAAAGAAGAAAAAACCATTGGTAACTGCAGAAACTCAATGATAGTTCCATTAAAACATTTTACTAATTATATTTTTGTACTATGATGTAGTGTTTTTCTCTATCCGTCTATCTCCAAAATTATTGAACCGATCAAAGTGATATTTGAAACAACATGACAAAAAATGTATTTTGATAATGATATGAAACTATTCTTAGACTTCTGCTTTGCCAACATGGATTTCTAATTATGGGAAAGGGATTCATTTGCTAGTAAAATGTTCTCGAGATACATGAGCAACAGATTTAATATACATGTTGCACGCGGACATCTTATTATCGAGTTATTACTTATACTAAATTGTTATTATTGAATAAATCACTTCACTTCATCCTACAGGAATTATGCTATTTCGCGGGTTAACAAATAAATTATATAATATTAATTTGAATCTTGTACTATGCTTCTAACAAGTTACATGAAAATTTATTGGACACTTTTTATTGACAAATTTCCAAATACACTTTTTACGGTGTTAGTATTTCACACAAGCAAAGCCACTCATAGCAGTTTACTTGTTGTGAATTTGCCACGAACTGTACGTATATCAATGTAGAGTTATTGTTGTTAATTTGCCAGGAACTGTACATATATCAGTGTAGAGTTATTAACTAACAAACTGATAAACAGACCAAGTTTCAGATTTATAATTTAAACATATTCTTAAAAAATACATATTAGGGATAAAAATAGATTTCTAAATTAGTGACAAAACTCCTTTCTATGAAATGAATACATTTTGAAATAATCTAATGCATAAAGGTTAAAATATATTTGTGGTTTTGTACTTTTTCAATTTAATTTGATTTTCATAATGATACATTGATGGTTCCACTTATTACAGGCAATATAGGTTTTATGGTCTTTTTCGTTAGCAGTTTTTGTGATTATGCAAGAAAGTTATATTCATATAATACATACTTTTTAACTCTCCAGATGAACAGAAAGTGGATGATTCTTTCGTGGAGAAATTAGTCACGCAGATAATAAAGAATGTACAGTTGAAAATAAGCGATATTCACGTTAGATACGAAGATAGTATCACAAATCCGTCCAGCCCATTCTCTCTGGGTTTTACTTTGCATAATTTGTCAGTACATACAACTGATGAAACGTGGAAGCAAACTGTTATACAGGAGGCTGTCTCGAAGATATTTAAGGTAACGTTTGTTCCAAATAATAATTTATATGACTACACACCTTAAGTCATTTTTGTCTCATATATAGAAAAATATGAATGTCGGAAACTTTAAAAATAAGCATCGGAAACATTTAAAGTTATGTACTAAATATATATTGTATAAACAAATTTTTACTAAATCTATGTTGTAAGGTAGATACAATACAAAAAATACATAATCTTATTAACTATATTAGGATTGAAGATAAACTGAAAATTGGCTGAATATATTACTCTTATTACCTCTATAACTACTTAACATATCATTTTGAAAATAATCAGTCTGATATACAGAAGATTAATAAAAAACATCTCTTAGAATACAAATCATTATTGCAGATTCTCACTTTAGAAGGCTTAGCACTGTATTGGAATACGACAACAGTGATATATGCGCATATGGAGAAGGACCAAATAATACAGCGAATGCAAAATGAGATTGCCACAAAAGTATCCAAGCCCGTTGATTATTTGTATGGTTCGTATTATAAATGTATAAAGACATTTTTTTCTAGACTGTTCTATATTGTACTAAATGCCAAATTTATCCATTATAAAAATATATTATGCTATATAGACCAGATTATATTAAGCAAAAATGACAGTGTACACTTGGTTCTAGAACACATATTTTTACATTTGGTCTTACAACATTATTTTTTATTTTATTTGAGGATGTAGTATGTTTTTATGTATATTTTGGCTATATGTTTAAATATTGGTTAATTGGTATAAGTATTTTTCGGATTCTTGAAAATATAAGACGGAAATAATTTTGATTCAAGCCTTTACTTTCATTATCATATATGGAATCTCCATGGAAAAAGAAACTCAAGAGAAACTATAAAATAACTATGTAATAAGGGATTTACTTGTAAATTGTTATATCACCTTGTAGAACTTTGGCAGTATTTATGCTTTGTATGATATTATCCATCAGTTCCATTGAAATAATGTATTTCTAGAATGTCATGAGATACAATAAAATTTTATAGACCAAAATAATCTCACGTACAAATAAACCCTTAGAAGCCAGCTCGCTATAGCCATTTAATAACATTCCATATAAATGCATTAACGTGACCTAATGTGACACTACTCAATTGTGTTATTGCTGTATTAGTGGAGTTTCAAGTTTAAATTTTAAGTTGTAATAATACTGAAAGAGCTTGCATTGAAAAATGAGATAGTCAGTACCTGTTAAATTTGGTTGTAGTCACTTTTTTTCAATTGTATTTTTTTTCAATTTACCATGTAGAAAATGATTGATGGTATAAATGATATAAATAACAACATTTATTACATCCTCAAAATTCTTTTTGAAAATATTTCTTGTAATAAATTTAGATTTTAGTTTTGGTTTTCATTGCACTTTTATTTTATCATTTGTATAATCATTTACAGAAATCAATATCTTTCAAAAAATAAAGATTCGAAATGCCATTATTTTTTAAATATGGAAGTGTTTATCATGAATTACGAATCCATAAATTACATGTCCCCAAATATTATTAATAACTAAATACATTTAGATAAATAATACATTTACCTACTCTTTGATATAGATTATGAAACAGTGTGACCATATTCATTAGTTGTCATATATCTTATTATATATCCATTAGATATTTTTAATCAGAAGTTATTCGTTCATATATCAAGATTTCTCTAGTATTTTCCTATATTTTAAATAGTTGTATTTTTACGTTGTTATTGTATATTTGTGTTTAATAATGCATTTATACAAAAACCAACAATTTTCTTAAGACTTTGTATTTCTTTTCAGTATTGGGACCAATAAATTCAACGGCAAAATTGAAATTGAATCCCAAGCCCGAGTTTGATATACCAAAGTTTTCAATACCAAAATGTATATTATCCTTGCATATGGAACAACTAAGCATAAGTATCACCAAGAGTCAGTACCAAGATATGATCAAGTTGGCAGAGTCTATGGAGAGGATGAGCAAAGGTGCGCCTTACAGGTTGGTATATATAGATGTATGTTTTGTCAAAAATATTTCTCACCTATTGAATAAAGTGCTAATGTTTTAACATACGAAACACAAAGCTTATATTTCCTTTAGTCATTGTATAACCCCTGTTTTTGTGAATGTGTATTTGTTTGAAATTCTAGGTAAATGGGCAACCTTTTTTTTGGAAGTTGAAAGGATGTGTAATGTTGAAAAAAGTTAATTTGTCATAGTGGGTATTCAATACAGAAATGTTCAATGCAGTTTAAATAAATTTTTTGCAAGAATTTTTAAGGAAGAAATCGGAAGACATTTGGTTAAATATATATATTTACAATAAAATAAAAATTTAAATTTTTTATCATTGTATATTTTTTTTCAGAAAATGTTTCTTTTTATTAATTATTATAGTCATTATTTGAAAGTGAATAATTGTCATTTTACATTTTACTCTAGGAAATATCGGCCATATTTGAAACAGTACAAAGGACATTACAAAGAATGGTGGAAGTTCGCTTATACTTGCATTCTGGAAGAGGATGTGCGTAGACGAAGGAAGAATTGGGACTGGAACCATATGAGTATGCATAGATCGATTTGTCGGGACTATGCCACCGCTTATCAGACCAAGTTGACGAATAAAGGGAAGGTTCCCAATGACCTGGTTCATGTTATAAACAAGTGCGAAAAACATCTGGATTTATTCAACCTGGTCGTTATTAGGCATCGGATTGAAGTTGAGGTAAGTCATTTGTTTTACTTATTTGTTCATAAGTAACATTCTAGTAGCTCTTGGCTTTAAAACATCTGAAGAAAAAACGAAACTTTTATAGGATCACTTATATGTCCATTAGTTTGTCACAGTAATTTTTTTCGGAAATCTATTAATGTGGATACTTTAACAGCTGCGTTACAGCTGTTGGTTTTCATCCGGGGGCTCTAACAAATTTTCCCGTCCCCTTATTTCCGTATTAAAATTCAAAGGACTCTAAAATATAAAGTAATTCTAAAGAACTTTTCGGCAAGAACAGTCATCACTATTGTGTATTGTACAGGTTACAAGTAAAAAGTTATGTTTTACAATATAATAATCACATTTATTACAAAAATTCTTACACGGCCTACGTGTCAGAATTTTTACACGGCCTACATTCATTTAACAGGTACAGAACTTGCGTTTACGATTGACAAGATTAAGTTATTAGGGAATTGAATATAAAATAGAAATGGCTCTACAATTACCACTAGAAATGTTAATAATTCAAGTGAGTCCACGTACATTAATTTATTTTCATTGCCTGTGGCAGCAATGAAAGTCCAAAGTCGAAATTGTTCAAGATGTTAGTCCTGCTCGTCAATTTCAGCAGATGCGTAGTCTAGATTGCATTTAGTGTCGTCCGAATCTAGTAATGTAGCCGGGTTTAGATAGGCAAACTTATTCACCAAATTCTTTAGCTGCTGAAACCTCTCACGAATTTCTACAATTATTTTATCTAATGAAGGAAACAGCTTCCGTCTCAACTCATTTTCATAAGACAAGTTGGCATCCCTAGTTCCGTCATCAAAAATGTGCCTTCTCGTTACGTGCCTCTGAGGTTCCATAGAAATGCCAAGTTCTTCACACATATTTTTTGCATAAGTTACAGCGTTGTCTGCTCATTCCTTTCGTTTCTTTATCAGTACCTTCTGCAATACATTTACTTTTTGAGCACATGGTCTTTGCCCTTTTGTTTGTAAGCATTTTTGTGCATCATTCACTTCATTTAGCACAGGTTTCCAGAGGCCCAAGAAACAAAAAAAGGAAAATGAATGCATTATAACTAGCAAAGTTTCTGCATCTGTTCTTGTGTTTACGCTTTCTACTGTCTCTATCAGTTTTTCCAAAGTGACGAGAATGTGTTTGTAATGATGCCATGTCATATTTACGGCATCGCCTATTGCACTCCACCGCGTCTTGAACTCTTTTTAAACTTTGCCTGTAGCTGCTATCAGAAATGTGTGGAGATGGAAAAAAATGAATAACAACGTTCTAATGTGTCAAAAAAAGTCAACAAACTTGCCTCAACTGAGGCAGCATGTAAACAAGTCAAGTTTGACGAATAATTTGTGCAGGGTACGAATCCAACCTTGGGATTTATTTTTTTAATTCTTTGTTGAACTCCTTCCAGCCATAACAGCAGCATTATCATATGCTGGGCCTCTACAGTTGTTTGTATCGAGACCATCAGCTTCAAGCTTGCTCAAAATCATCTTTGAAATCCCTTCAGCAGTTTTATCTTTTGTTTCAATGAAATCAATTCCATTAATTATATTTTCTGACTTTCAATCACTACTTATCTTAATACCTGGCTTGTTTGATCTTTATCTGGCCTCCAACTCCTTAAATTTGCAATCATTTTGATTGTTTGGGTATACTTGATTTGTGACTTGAAACCTTAGGATTTAGTTTCCACCGAGTATTAAGTGCATCAGATGAGTAAAACTTTGATCCATTTGGTGTATTTACGTTCTCAAATAAATGGCAGCAAATGCAAAATAATTCTTTGTGATTATTTGTAATGCTTTGGAAGGAGAATAAACCATCCAAGAACGTAAAACTTTTACACCTTTAGTTGATGTACGGTAAAACCATTTCTTTGTAAGCCGCCTTGTCTCTCCTTTTGATATTAAAGAGTACGAATCTGAATGTGTTACTGTTGATCACTCATTTTCATCTATATGCTCAGGCCATTTTCCAATATCGTCTAAGTTTCAATATTGAACAGGACACAATGCCGATGCTGTATCAGTCTTTGTCTTTAAGCTATTAAAATCCATGTCTAGACATACAGATGCAGACTCTGATTGAGTAGATGTTGTTGGAATTTGATCTTCAGGAACGATGTCAACATTCCTAACAGGTACCAGATCAACAGTATAAAGTTCCTGTATTTTTTTTACCTTGTTCTGAGTTTGAAGGCCCAGTTGTGTTTAAGCCCAACATGGAATCTGATGTCTCAGGAACAGGACTTTTCCCATATTTAAGTAAAGCCCCTTCATTTTTTCTAATTTTTTTCTAATATTTTCCAACAAAAGAAGAGCTAATCTTCTTTTATTACGGTAAGCTGCCCCTCTTTCTTTTACTCTTTTCATTTTTTGTACTAAAACAAAATATAATGATTAACATTAATTCGCTTGTCTAATTCGCTAAGCACGAGTTGGGTTCGAAAATTAAAGTTTCAAAATAACATTTCAAAATAATTACTAATAATTTAAAAAAATAGAATATTTTAATAAAATTAATTTTTTAAATTTAATTAAAGCTTAAACAAAGTAGTAGATAGTCAAACATATAATTACATAAATAAATAACGTAAATAAAATATTTAATATTCACATAGTCGAATGTATTCATACAGGTAGGACCCGCTATGTATGTGGCAGGGACGTCTGGGTTAGTACCACTACCACCGCCTTTCTTATTTCAGCTGCAAAATAGTTCGCTGTCTTCCGGTTTGCAGTGCAATCACAGGATCACATACAGGAGGTATAACAACTTAAACCTCCGGAGCAGTAACACATTTGCAGGACTTAGTCCTGTGTCTATTGGCGGCAGTGACCACTTTCCAACACGTGGCCTGTCAGTCTGTTTGCTGCCTCATTGAAATAAAAAATAAACTAGAGTCAAAAAGAATTTTTCCACAAATTTCAATAATTTTATAATCGGAACACGTACTTGTGAGCACTAAAATTGTAGGTTGGAAGGCGTATACACATATATTAAGTCAGTGTGAGTTGGACAACTGATGATAGAGCAATGAATAAAGTTTTTTTTTAATTGTCAAAGTATCATTCACAGACTTCCCTAAAGGCAATTACCTTAATACATACAATATTGAAAGCAATTCTTTATAGGAAAGAGATCATTCTCACTGAATATTAGTTATAAATCTTTATAGGAAAGAATTCATTCTTGCTGAATTAAGTCAGTATAGACAAAGAGCAGATGACTGCATTCATTTAAAGAAAGGGGATTCCTCAGTTTCATCAAAAAATAAGTAATAAAAAGTTCCATCCATTCATGAAGTGGTACAAAATTTTTACAAGATATTATTTTTATTATATATTGTGAAATTTTGCTGCCCGCACTACTTTACGCCACTGTACTTTAAATAGAACATAACGATAGGGCATATTAATAGTCATATAACTCAATAGATCACGCTCAAAAATATTTATTTATGTTAGACTTTTTAGAAGAGGCAAAGTTTTTTTATTTCACAAATCGTGTGGGGTATCAATCGAAAAAGCAAGTTATAAGGATTCCAAAACTGCTTTTTTCACAATTTTATGTAAGGTAATTCTAGATATATTGTTGGCAATATCCACAAAACATATGCTCCTCTCTCTTTGATATTGCTATTCAATGGTACAATCTCATGCAGTGATTCTAGCTCATATTTTTTGACAAATTCACAATATTTCTCGTCTAGTCTGTTAAAAATATGCTAGGTAACATATTTACATGGTGGAAAATAACATTAATATTTGTACTGTAGTTTGCGAGAATTTACTCGTATTGAGAGTTCTATTCGTAATTAACAGGTTTTATTTTATGTTAATATAATTGTTTCTCCATTCTATACTATAATAGGTAATATATTCCAACCAGAACAATAGTTTTTGAAGATACTTACTACTCTGCAAAAATACATAATTATAAATATATTAAAACGTAATATTTTATCTCTTACAAATCTATGTTTAATTTCATGTAAGCTATACTTTTACAGCTTTTTATACTTATTTCAAAAAAATCCACTGATCATATATTTAACCTTTAACATATATAATCCAGTTTAGTTGTTTTCGTAAATGAATTTTCTCGGTTGCTATTATTAATACAGCATCATTAGTAAGCATTGCATATGAGACTTAGACGCTTTGTATTTCCTTCATGTCCTTCATGTACATGTACGATTCTGCCACTAATGACCTTACTATAATGAACACATTGTCTATATCAATTGTGGCTTGAAACAATACTTTATTCAACTCTTTTTTTTTTTAAAATAACTCCAAATAGTCAAACGCTTTTGACATTCATATTTTTTAATACTCAAACTTTTGATTAATTAATGTAATTTGTTGTCATTTGTTAAAATATGATGTACATATTTTGTTTATTCTACGTAGTTGTGAAATGTGTATAGTTTTTTGTATAATTTTGTGTCAAGGACAGCTAATACTTATGATAAAATAGAAAGTGAAATAATATTTTTTAGGGATTTTTGTTTGTTTGTTTACTAGGGCACCATGCTGAAACTATTAGACCAATTTCTATGAAATTTTGTATAGGATGATGCTTGGGTTTCAGATTAAAATCTGGCCTAACTTTCGTATCAATCGAATATTTCAGAAGGAGCTTAAAATGAAATTATTTGCGCTCACGCAAATAGAGCCGGGTGCGCAGGCCTAAGAACTGATAAATAAGAATTGTCGAGATTTTTACAGTGATGTAGCTCAAAATTCAAGTCAGGATATAAGGTATTTTTATCCGGTCGAACAACCATTATAGATGTAAATGTAACTTATGACCCACAGAAAGAATACTTACAATGAAATTAAAGGTATTGTTTATGAAGAAGCTTTTTGATAACTAATCTAGTATTTTTTTGCTGTCTCTGTTATTCAGAAGCTACAAAGTATCATGTGCCTAAATTGATTATTATTGGAGAAACATTGTCCTGTTTTAATAAAAAATATGTATGAATGAAGTTGCAGATAATAACTACTTTATTAAGCAGTAAATAACCAAACCGATTCGTAGTTGTATATGTTAATATACGGTTTAATGCATATTTTAAATAATACTGTATGTGAATTGTCCCAATAAAAGATATGTGATGACCTTAACCAATATGGTTATGATAAGTTAATTACGAAATCCATATACTCTACTATGGCCCAAATATACTATGAAATTGTGTAATGCGGTAACTGTGTTAAGTGTGCTATCTTTTAATTTCCCTGGGTCTTTTTTTATGTTATTAGGGGAAAACTAAATAATTTGATATCTTGTTCATATATATATATATATGTATATATATGTGTATATATATGTATATATATATATATATATATATATATATATATATAAAATTAAGTTCTACAATTTACTTATATCTATATATTGCTTTGGTCATTATTTGTTTTGAACCTTTAAGTATTATTAAAACTATCAAAGAGTTTTGGAACATAGATGTTGATGCCTACGTAAGATGTAACTCTGTAACTCTAATGAATTTATGATTTTATATATTCTATGGGGTAAAATTTAAAAATTACTAAAATTTATGATTATTTTCAATTAGTAATAATAATCTTTAACGAAATTATTATATTTTAAGGTGGTTGTTATTCTACTGGTTCGTGTAACATAGGTAAATATGGATATTTACAGCTAGAATAGTGGTTAATTTTGCAATCCGTCCTTGGAAGTGAGAAGTATTAATACGACTACGTTTATTTTTGTTACTCAGATATTTGAGCAACAAAGCATAATAAAAATGTATACCTGAATTGGTAGTATCATTTGTAATGAGAAAACAGAAGAAATTAAGTGTAAGATTTTCTAGAAATTTGTCATGTTAAATTTACAACTAACAAGCAACGTTTCATATTGTCAAAGGAAACTTGAAAGTATTTGATGACCTGCTGAACTTATAAGATGTGTTAATTAATATTTAAAAACATTTTTTTAAATATCGCCAATTAGGCAGGGATAGTTTAGGGAAACAGATTTAAATAACAGTTTGATAGGACTGCATTAAATGTGTATATATTATAAAATGTACGATATTTTTCTTTTTATTAATATCTTGGATAGATCCGGATTGTAACTATGTGATATGATACTGGGATTTTATTGAATAGTCACAATTATATCCTCTAAATATTGAATCACTATCAAATCAAAGACTATTTGAATGCAACAGTTTATTTATTATTTATATATAGTAAACATAGAAAAACATACATACATAATACCCACAAAAAAGTATATGATATGAATGTAGTACTAAAAATATAATAATATTTGGAAGAATCAGATAGGATGATGAAAGCCTAGAAAAAAAAGAGACACCAACCACCCTTGGTTAGTTATATTAGGGTTATAATCTGCAATTTTAATGAAACTTTGTTAAAACTTTGCATAAACAATCAAAATGTAGGTACTACAAATCATAGCTATTCATGTTTGATAATGCATTGGAAAAAACCCTTAATATATGGAGTCCTTTAAGCTCAATATCACAAAATGGAATCTTTGAGATCAAAGCTAAAAAATTTTAACTACGGCATCTGCGTTTATAATGGCAGCATTTCTTTCGCAATTTTACTTTATTGACTTTGACAAGCACTTGGTTTCTTTTTTGTTATAAAATTCAAATATTTAGCTTGTGTAGCTAATTTATTTAACTAATGTATTAATACTTATTTTTATCTATTTTTTTGGCTTCAACATGTAAAAATACATTTGATACACTTGATGAGCAATTTTTTCCAATCAATCAAACACCAAAAGTTGAGAAATTATAGTTGTGGAAGACCTTAATAGATAATGTGATATTATAAAGGAACTATTAATTACAATAAAACAATTAAAAATACAACTACTTTCCTCTAAGTAAACGAAATTAACAAATAATTTAAGTATCTACATGGATAGTAGAAAGGGGTAGCATAGGAGAAGAAGGAGTAGGGAATTAAGATCGGAATGTCTTATTTAGACAACTTTTGAAAACACAAATCGACATTGCATTTTGAACTTTAGAATCAAGTTTATTCCTGTTGATTTTGGCTGCATGTGCAGTTAGGGAGTACTCGTAGAAAATATTGTTATGCTTAGAGATAAAAAGAGGGAGGAGGGATTCCCAAAATAATCCATGGACATGAGTCCCTAGAGTTTTGAATATAGAATTGATATAAGATGGACTATGTGAATTCTAAAATATATTGAAAAGAAGACAGAATATGTAAATTGCGCTGGTTACATATTTCTGTACAATTGAGATGTCACCTAAATCTAAAAATATGGTCATATTTTCTCAGTCACATTTTATAGAGTGCATACATAAATTGTGAAGGTGTTCTAAGTTATTTAATTGATCTTCATTGAGGACAGGGTAGCATACCTCTTCATAATCAAGCAAGGATAGTAAGTAGTTTATATTGGTATAAATTGTTGTAGCGTTTATGAGAGCGCGTGCTGAAAATTTGGTGACTAACGTTGCTTATTTATGTTCATAATATGACTAACGTTGCTTACTTATGTTCATAATATGACTATGTTACTTATTTTCATAGTATAGTACTACTGGTTCCTGGTAGTAGACAATGTTCAATCCGATTAAATTCTTGAAACAAATCAGATTTCTATAGCATGAGTAATGAAAGATTGAGGCATTAATAAAAAGTCACAACCTGTCGTATCTCTTATCAGAAATGTTTTCAAATATAAGTTTACACACTGTGATGAAACATACATATAAGATATGAAACTTATTTGCTGGCTGTGTTGAGTGAATTATCTAGACATATAATGACATATTGCACACTACAATGAAAAGTGAATCATTGATTGATGGATTATGAGACTCTCTTAATCAATATAAATGTAAACAAATCCATAATGTGAAAGTACATGGGTAATATCTTTATACATCCTTGAAAACAGAAGATCAAATAGGTTCTCGACATTTTGGAGCTAGTGAGGTAATTTTGATAGAGTTAAAGTCTAATGGCGTTTAGAACAAGACAAGAAATATTACTGGTTAGAATTTTTCACCTATAGCCTAGTTAATGTGTGGAATTATGAGGTTACATAAAGATGAGATATTTTTGAATGAGATTTGACCATCTATCTGGGGCATGTTGACTTAATATTTGTATGTATACTCCACTTAGCACATTCACACCAATATCACACCATATAACATCTTACAGAAAATCTGTTTTTGTGGGTTGCAAAATATTGCCGTAATTGAGAATTTCCCTGAAATAAGTATATCTGTCATTCGAAACTTTGGCCCCTTTAAATGATCACAAACAACATATAGTCATACAGTTTTTTTTTCACGTAGGCTCTGCAAAAATGTGGGGCCTCCCCCCACACAAAATATAGTATAGCTTTATATTCAGGATTTTAGTTGCCTTTGTGGATCCAGTAATTTCTAGTTTCTTAAACCTATTGATTTCTTCCTGTCGATTGTTCCTCTACTTGGTACTTATACCCAGTGAGTGAATTTAGGTCACTTAAGCAAAAGAAAATTCACCATTTTAGGCTTGAACTCTGTGCTCCATAATACACTCTGTGCTCCGTAATAGCCTAAAAATCAAAGCACCTCTTATGAAAATTCTGTATTACTACAAAGTCTTCCATGTACTTCAGTCTTAACTTGAAGGGCGGTGATAGAACTCCCCTCTTTGGACATCTCCCGTCTAGATTTTGATATTGGTCCAAGTAAGGGTACTCGTAGTAGTTCTCATATGTAATAAGTAGTCTGAAAATAGAATTGTGAATTCCAAATCTCAAAGGTATCTAGCTCATCATACCAAAGGAAGTATTGTTTTTAACTTTTTATGCAGATCTACTAACAAGCGTTTTCAAAAGAGTGTATGGTCGATAGGTCCCGTTCACACATCAGATCCATAAACATCATGGTGCGAATTCAAGGGTCTCTTGTTTACTGTTTCAGCTTTGAAGGTACCTTAACATGCCTAAACTCCTGTAGGTCCTATCTCACTGCCCTTCAGGTGAATTTCTCAAAGTGAATTCACCTTATGGAGAAGCGAGCAATGAAGGCACTTTAGTTTCCCATACGAATCACTGGTCATACCATAAACTAGATGAACAGTCGTTTTCAACATTCTTTATAATTAAATCTGTAGATATATTATATAGAACTCATAGGAAGACAATCACTAAGTTTTGCTGAGTGCACTTTGACCATTATTTGATGTAGTCTGACTACGCTAGTTGTAATAGCCCCACTAATTGGGGTTTTTCCTATTAGAAGATTTTGTTGAGGAATTTCGGTTATCTGCAATCACTACAAGTTAAGTGATTTTGGATAATTGCCAATAATATAAAAACTAATGCTTTGTACTTGTTAAAGTTCTCTGTCATTAATAATGATTTAATGATTAGATAACATTAATATAAAACGACAAGCTTTTACAATTTATTTTGGGTTTATCACAGTTGTCTCATTATTTCACATATTTTTTTATTTTGGGCAGAGTTACCATAAACCATTACATATAATACTAAAAGCATATGATTACCCTATTATGGCAATATAAATGACCATATGTTCTTTCTGATGTTTAATAACTTCTAATATTAACTGAGTTGTAGAGTATGAGTACGTAGACAATTATTATCGCTGTATTTATTTTTTTTCTGTAACGTTACTTTTTCATTTGTATTCATATGTCATACAAGTGACAATGGATAGTTAATATAAATGTCAAGGATTACTACGCGCCATGGAATAGAAATGAGATTTAAATTGTGTTATATTTAGACCATGACATGAAGAGATAAAGTTAGAGTATTTAACAAGACACCATTAAACTGCCTCTATGACACATGAATTTTTATATAGTTGAAAGTTCTGAGTCACAGTTGTTGATTAACGGCAGATTAGGTTTTTGATTTATATACCATAAGTCAAAATGCAAGTCTGCTCACATTTTTCATGCATTTCTATTGCAAAGTGATATGGTTAGGTTTTTCTACAATATTACATACTTTACCTACGTTTATACATAGATAAGTATTGTTTCATTATATGTTTAAAGACATAGAGAATTGATTATGTATTTTACATTATGATACAAAATGAAGCGTGAAGTAATTTTACTGGTTTCCCTATAAGCCATAAATTGTTACATGCAGATGCTTAAATATAAATTTTCACCTAATACCAGGTGGAGTACTGGTCAAATAAGATCTCCCATATTTTATGTCATCTCAATGATATTAATCCAAATGGAAGTTTTTGTAAATACCTATCGCTTTGTAAATATAAGTTTTAGAATTCTAGTTATCTATTTTTAACCAGTCTTGGAAATTATAGATGATTATACTTTTTCATTGCATAGAAAATGTTGGAAAAGAAAATTTGATCATCTTGCTGATAATTGCTAACAGTCACTTGTACCACTCATTTATAGTGACTACCCATAATAGGGCTTGTTTCATGTGCTATGTAGGGTATATTCTTGTGCACTACACAGCAAAAAATATATTTTGTAGAATTTTTTAGGGTTCCGTAGCCAAATTATAGTTTTGCTAAGTCCACATCTGTCTTGTCAGTCCGTCTGTTTTACTTACATACTGTTCGTGCTATAAAGCTGAAATTCGGTATGTCTATATATTTATAATGCCTGCAAATAAAATCTTTTAAAATTTTTTTTTGTGGTTTTCCCACATGTAAAGTAGAGGTAATTTTATTTTACATACCCCTTTGTTGGTAAGTACATACATACCCCTTTGTTGGTAGGGTATTGTTAAATAACTCATATTATTGGGAGTATGAGGTTATGTCATGAAAACTTTTTCAACACAGGGATCTGTTTACGAAATATTAAGCTTTAAAATGGTCATTTTTGTTAGTGGTATGTGTTTCGACCCCTTGCCAGGTAGACATTTATTTTTGAATATCTGAAAAGTATTCACAATAGTAGTATATATAATGATATTAAAAGGAAAATAATCACAGGTAGGTAGGCTCTTCTACTTAACTAGTAATAGTCAACAAAGTTATGATATGTAGTTGATTCTGTAGAAAGTTCATAGAAACTCAATACAAGTGACTTAAATCAACTGCAAAAATAACTTTGTATTTAAAAATGCACACGTTACACTATATCCCCATGGCTGCGGGTTGTTGTTTAAGATAACTCTGAATTAAATCTACCAATATTTCACAACGCATAAATCTGACATTGGTGCAGATTTGTTTGCTTGTGATATGTAAAAAAGTATCAAGGAAAAATCTAATTTATATTTAACGAAAAGTGAAAAATTCTGGTGGCCATTCCAGGACACGAAATTGACTTTTAAAATTATTGGGAAAATAATTGTGCAGTAGATTTATGTTGAATTTCACAGTATGAGATGTGGTACCATCTTGCTGAAAGCGTGTCTGCAAAGTGAGGGAGAATTCGCTCTTAGTGTCGGTATAAATTAGTCTGTAGTTATGCACTGAATAGCATTATTGTGAGCATTGTCCAGGCAATTTTTAAAGAAAAATTATTTATTTCATCTCATCAGCAGTAGTTTTTAATGTTCAGACATTTATTTCTCAGAAGTTGGTGGTACGTCATGGACATTTGTATGAATTATAATAATTTTCTCCATTTAAATTTAAAACCATAGCAAAAATTTTTGATAAATGCCGTTTTTGGAAGCCTAAAGCAAATCTTCTCTTCTGCACTGATTGATGTTGATTTTCATGTATTCACGCATTATAAAATTGATTGATTTTCACGCTCTTGGCTGTCTATAGATTATTATGAGCTATACTGTGTCATTCATTTATTGAAAGATTTCATAAAGTTCTTTGTTTTATGAAATCTAAGTTTAATTCACTAATGGTAATAGATTACTTTTCCCAGGATAAAAAATGAAAGAACTACTGAAATATTAGAAAAGAGTTTTTAGATTCTGTTACACACTAAGAGCAATGAATGGTAACAATAGATGTATTTATAATTTTTTTATGAACACATTAATTTTCTCTATCTATACTACTAAGTACCATAACACTATATTTTATGTTTTTTTGTTAGTATTAATTTTTGATTATAATTGAGTCATTATTGGAAAGTATTTTCCACATGCTTGGATATCTATAAGCTTTATATAAATATAGGATATAGTACGAAATTAGGTGTAATTTTCATTTAATCGAAGTATATTTTTTATAACCGAAATTTAGGTGGAGCGCTTGGGCAAAGCTCAAGAGGAGGCCAATAAATCAAGAGGTTGGTTCAGTTCATGGTGGGGAAATTCTACTCCGAAGGACGAGGAAACTTCAGAATCGACTGCCATAAGTATGTTTTTTTCTAAATATTAATGTGCTTATTAGTTAAAGCTTCTATAAACTTGTCAGTCGTCATAATAATCGAAAGGCAGGTAAAACAGTAGTCATTAGATTTTAATTTTTTTTCTTTATTTCTTTTTTTTTGAGGAAGAGAAAATAGCACAGTACAATGGTTACGAAAAATTTAAGTCTGCTATTCAAATGCCACTATTAGTTTCCTTTGACTTTATAATATTTCTGATGAATGCATACTAGTAATCTAAATCATTATTATAATGTTGAATTTAAAGTATTATTTATATAGCCAATTGTATTGAAGTTAGTTACGTTATATGATAACGTTTTTAAGAAAAATTTCTTCGCGCGTGTGTGTGTATGGGTATATCTATATGCATGATATTTTTTATATCTTTGTGGCATATTGGATATCTCTTTTAGCGGTTTGTTTAATTTTTTTCTGAAAGACAATTAAAAGTCTGGATTACTAAATACAATGTAAATTGGAAAAATTTACATACTTTATATTAAACAGACAACTACCTGGTTTATATATGAATGTTAGATGTAAGTTAAGGATGCAGATCTAATTTTACATTGTTATATGTGAATAAGAATAAAAATTTACAAGGCACAGTTTCCTCGAGTTTAATAAACGCTTTACATCAGATTTTATTAGGATTTTTTGTTTTGTTTTGTTATTGTAAATAGACAACATTTTAATAGCTTGGATATGTGAAGACAAATTATGTGCGTAGAGATATATATTTATAAATGGCAGGTAATTCTGTAATTCCAATCTAATATACTGTCATAAAACGTTTTCTTCAACACTAATAAAGCTATTTCAAAACCAACTATGAGATACTTGCATTGTGGAACTTATGGTTTTTAATAGATCATTTTGAAAATTTTGTCATTATTTTTATCAAGAAGTATAATTTTTTTCTTCTTAGCAAGTATTATTGTCAATTTTAGTTTCGCATAAAGAATTTACATCACTAAATTATTAAGTAATGCTTTTGTGATATCAAATAAAAAATAATGTCAATACCTACATGTATCATTATTATTGTATCCATTACAACAAATTTGAACAGTATTTGCAATCAGACAGGTTTCATTAGTATGATATACTATAAAACATATTTAACAACTTTGAAACAAAAAAAATTACAGTATAACTTAGGTAATAATAATTTATACTTTCACCAGTGAAACAATTCGAAGCAGCCATGACGCCTGACGAGAAAGCTAAACTATTCCGCGCTATCGACTATCAGGAAAATTCTGCTCCTCTTCATCTGCCAGTGGAGTTTGTCGCACTGGAGTGCCACTTCCAGCTGGATACCTTGTCTGTCACTGTCACCGATATGGCTAGGCAGGTGTTGCGTGCTATGGTCGAACATGTGCAGTTGGCCGTGTTGCAAAGGCCCAGTGCTAGTGGATTGAAGTAAGAATTATTGGCTAATATTAATTATGTTTTATCCATAGATTTAATATACTATGAATAGACGAACACCTTGATATGCCTTGCATAAAAAAAAGTAAAATTTTGTTAATGATTTATTTCCCAGAGTCCATAATTATGAACTCACCTCCAATTTAACATATTTTTAGGATTGATTAAAGTCTATAAGGAGTAACTACTCAAAAATGATTATGTGATATCTCATATGAGGCATTCTTCTCATATTTTTTAACCTTAAATATTTGTTTACCTTTAAACATTTTGGGTGCATTATTTGTACTGTGAAAAAATGTCAATCCGAGCGTATTTGTATAAAAAATTAAATATCACGGCCAGAAATGCCACAAAAACACTTAAATTTAGGCTAAAGATAAAAGAAGAGTTCAGAAAAAAAAAGTTTAATGTAGAAAATATATACAGTGTGAATGTAGAAAAGTTTTTTTTAAAATTAAACAAATAATGTATAAAAAAGAATACCTAAATAATCTTTAAGTACTAACTATAAACAAATTATATTTGTTTTTAAAATTGAAAAAATAACCATTCAAGTTCCTCATGCAATGACACTACTGAGACCGCGTTTTTGATTGTAGTGATTTCAATTAAAAATTATTCAATTCAATATGAAAAAAGGAATTTTAATTACAGTTCCTCACATAATGATATTATGGCACCAAAACTGAAAAATATATTTCTACGATTCTAAATAATCATTTTGTTAGTTATTATCAACAAAAATCATTGGTCATTAAATAAAATAATCTTATTCATATGGTTTCTCAAAGTTTTTTTGTGATAAATTTTTTAAAGTTGTTTCATATCTTAACCCTATTGTCAAATAATTTTCAATTATATATTTTATTAATAGATATATGTGGCTATTAAGTGCCACTCATGTGAATGATTAATTAAATTATCAAAAAAATTGTCAGTGTAAATAAATTGTATAATTTTTAAAACTAAAACTAAAAGTTGTCTTACGAAAGTTTAAAATTAATTTTTAAATGTTCTCATTTTCAAATACATTTTTTGATAAATCTAAAAGTCCTTACCTTGTTTTGCGAAATCTTTACGATTTATAAATATACAAAAATATATACAAACTTCACAATGTATATATTCCATCTATATACTCGAATCATCCTAGAATCCATCTATATACTCGACAACCGATTTAATAAATTGTGATAAGTCTTCAGAAGTGTTAGGTAATCTGTCTAATAATACTGAGGACACATCTTTGATATCACCTAGATTGTCATTTAGAAAATTATTGCTCAATCAAAATTCCTTTAAAATTTTATCATGTAATATTTCAGTATTAATGCTTTTTGCAATGGAAACTATATCGGAAAGAACTACTGTTCTTTCCGATTTTTTCAATTTCCAAGCAGTTAGCACTTTCACTTAATTTTAACCCTGCATTACAAAGTAGCCTTTTGTATGCAGATATAAATTGTCTTATCATTGCGATATTATTAAAGCCACCCCTAGAACGTACGGCACTGAAAATGTTTGCAAATGGTCTTGTGATAATTTATAAAAAGGTAAAAATGGCAAGTGGCCTTTTTGAATGTACTCTATGTATTAATAATTTAGACTTCTTATGTTTATTCAGAACCCGGCTAAACCTAAGCGTCTCATAGTGTTTAAGATAACGGTACCGTCCTCAAATTTTAAATTTCTAAAATATTTGTATATTGAACGATTTTGTCGAATATTTCTTGTTTGTTAGTTGAGCACCAAGGTTTTTTA
This sequence comes from Druceiella hillmani, assembly GCA_039881145.1. NCBI lineage: Eukaryota > Metazoa > Arthropoda > Insecta > Lepidoptera > Hepialidae > Druceiella > Druceiella hillmani. The sequence goes on along the minus strand of JAYKKI010000016.1, from coordinate 24,116,016 downwards.
AACCCAGAAGAAAGAAAGTTCCTGGAATTGAAAAATATCAAATATGTTATTAATAAGGGTAAGAAATAGCACAGTGGCTTCTGAATTCTTAAATTGTGATAAATTCATAAAATCGTGGCAGTACTGAATGGCTCTCACAGCAGACCTTGAAAGTAATTGCACTGCTAGCATCATTTTCATTATTTGGTTGAAATAATTAAAATGCCTAAATGTAATTTTATTCCCCAATTTCAGACCTTCCTTCATTTGAATATGGTGTAATTGCATAATAAAGATAAGTTCAATTTTTCTACCATTTTCGTCTATTAAAACTTGAACATATTTCTTACAAGTTTTAACAAGTGACACTGATCGAGGAAAATATAATATTTTTTGGTTTTGTGTGTGAAATATGGAATAAATGGTTCGATGTTTAATTTTGCGCCAAGTAGCCAAGTAGTGCCAAGTTAAAACAATTTCATTGAAAAAAAATGTAATTGAAATTACTAGACATGCAGTCTCATTAAGTAAATCAAGGCAAATTTTCAATAAATTTGCCTTTTGTGAAACCGTAAAACTTCTTCCTGGAAAGAAATCATCTGGAAGTTTCCAAAAGCTATTCAGTGCCACAACCATAAATACTAGAACTTAATTTGCAATTACTGATTCGTCTTCGTGCAAGTCATTGCCTGTATTAACATCGCCAAAATGTGTTTTGCTGGCAAATTCAGTATATTCCCTGACACTCATTTCATCAAAAGTGATGGTAAGAAAAATCCTTACTTTTTTAGCCATTTCCTTTATTTTATGGAATGACTCGGCTGTAAAACCCGGTTCTCAATTTACACTTTGATATAATTACTAAGTATGTTAATATGAGTTAAATAAAGATTGAACTTTACACGGATGTTATTATAACACCTTGGACTATAGAAATGGAGAGTTAGTACAAATTTCCAAGCTCTTCACTATATTCATTAGAATGGGCTATTTTACCAACTTTTTTTCATTTTGTGTGTATGTGTGTGTGTGAGTGCGTGCGTGCGTGCGTTATGGGGAGTCTAGTTGTATCTATTAAGAATTCTTGTCCAGTTTTCTCGACGTGCAGGATTCATTGGAAACCTGAAAAACATATTTTTGAGTGATATTTCAAATAATAATATGCAAACCATTATTAAAGGATTGAATGCAAATTTCACTTTTTCACTAGTTGCCAGTTTGTGTTTGATTTTTTTTATATATCAACATTATGTGAGCTCTTATTTTAAGTACTGAATGATTTAGATACATTCAATTGTTTCAAGTCTGAAAATATTTCTATGATCTGTGCGTCTTCATCTACTACAAATTTCTATCGCAATCTACATTTATTTTCACTATAGAAAAATGTTGATACAACTTGTCGATAAAATAATGCCAATCCCTATATGTCAATCCTTAAAATGCCATTTTTCACAGATACAATATCTCATAACTTTACACACAAAGTATAAAAACAAATAATAAAACGTAACATAGAACATATTTACTATGATATGTATATTTGACCATGCCTAGTTAAACGATAATTTAGCGGAAAATAAGTGATAAAAAAATATGTATGTGCATTGCATTTCCTTCGAAATGTCTATTTATTTGGTTTATTCATATATGTTACTTCACAATTCAATACTGACAAGACACCATTGCTTATTAAAAAATAATATTGTGAAAATATTATTTGAAAACAGCACAAAAACACTAAAATAAGTCGAGATGCTATCGAAGCAAGATACTATAGGACACTTTTATCTGTCAAAATAGTTTTATTTGTTCACGTATTGTTATCTCTTTTCCACTCACAGTAATGTCATAAAGAATATATTCTCGCTTGCATGCTTTGTTCGTCTATTCGTAGTATATTAAGTCTATGGTTTTATCGTAATACCATATTACCATTTTCATAGTGAAGTATACAATAATGGAAAAGTACTGTATTATTGCTACGTCCATATAGTTTTCTTTCTCATATATGCTCTACTATACATTATTATGATTCCTTGGCTTTTTTGGTTTATGATTATAGTATATTATTAACCTCATTTGATTATCGATCAGTCTGTTTTTATTTGTTTTTTACAAAATATTATAGTTGTTAAAAACAAAACAAAGAAAAATAAATTATTTCATTAGTTTAATTTTTAGCAATTAAACTATTCATGTCAAAAATATTAATTTTACAAAAAAAACAAGTATGAATCAATACTGTCTTTACCAGTGTTGGAGAAATCGAAGAAAAACTAATCTCTAGTCTCTCTCGGTCTAAATAGTAATGTCCAAAGAATAAATCTAGAATTCTGGTATCATGAGCTATATGAATTACTCCTATTAAGTCCAGCGATTTTTTAGTTTATTCCTAATTTTCTGAAATTACTCATAACAATAGTAGTTCAGTTATTTACAGTTCAAAATCAGTCATATTACTAATTTTAATTTTTTTACCAGCTGAATTATTGCAATCATTTATATACAAATACCAAATATGATAGCAATTTTTTGCTTAGCTGCAGAATTTTTTATTTTTTTAATTATTAGGTGACAAACAAATAAGAACACTTTCACATTATATGAAATTAGCAAAAATATAAGAGATATCCGCCCCAGATAAACATTGACAGTTAATTATAGATAATATAAATTATGTAATTGTAACTATATCTGTATCTGACTCATTTGCAGAGTGGATGTTGTAATGCAAGAATTCAGCGTGCTGGGTGTGAAGCAAAACCAACTGACTCCAAAGCTGGTCAGCTCACACACAATTACACCCGGAGTCAACTTGCTGAATGTCTCATTCGAGATGAACCCGCTTAGTAAGTCTTGTTTTTATGGTTTTCACAATAATGAACATACTCGGGTTCATACACAGGACCACACTCAGGATCTAAAACAATTGTATAGAATTGTGTTTTTTGGACCAACTTACATTGACGGCTACAACTATAGACTTCACTATAGAATTTCAATACGGTTCAGTTATGTTTTACTAATGTAAAAAACGTGGCAGATAATTTTGTGTGCAAGGATTCCAATTTTATCTCTGTTTTTAATTTAAAAAATAAAAGAAAATAAATAAAACATTCATTATGAGCTTATCACAATCAAGAGTTAGGTATAGTGACAAACAAAATGAAAATGACACCAGTGGTTTGAATCAAGTTTTCTGTTTTTTTTTATGAAAAACACAATCAAAAATAGTATCAGGGGTGAAACTTTCGTAAACAATATACACGGTGTCCTGGAATAGATATCGGACAAAGAAAGACGCTATTTGTTGGCTATAAAGGAATAAATTGTTGTTGAAATAAAACGTAAAACACACCCTTCTTCTAATTGCATGCAAAAAAAATTACACGAAACTCATTTTAACCCACCCAATATTCGCGCGGAGCGCAGTGTTTACACGCAGTGGCGATCTCTTCGCAGCTGCTTATGGGTTATTCCACCAAGCAGCACTGAACAATGTTCGCAAGTATCGTGTGTATGAAAAAGATGACAAAGAATTATAATATTATTTTAAACTTTCTGAAAAAAGTCATCTTTTAAATTTTATTTTAATGACAATTGCTTGTCAGTTAAGAAATAACGTCTTTGTCCGATATTTATTCCCGGACACCAGTGTGTAATAATTTCTAAGTCTTTTAATTGGTTAATAGGTTTGGTTATAAATGTTGTGTAGTAGGACTTTGCACACATTTTATCTAATTTACATGTTTCGTGGAAATAGGAGCCTATGGCACAATTTTTCCCAACCATAACATCGTAATTTTTCCCAATCATAACATCGTATAGATGTTGCATTTCCTTATCACTGCATTTTCTGCTTTGTTTAGATATCAAACTCTCATAGATATAAAGTCTAATTATTCATCTTTTTCAACTTAATATGTGATTTGTTTGAAATGTTTTTTCCATTGTATGTAATTTATTAAAATTTTGTGATAGATTTTTTAGTTACTTCTACTTAATCAACTCATATAACAATTGCACAAACATTCAGTCCTCATGACAATATGTTATTATGATAATTTTAACTTTTAATACTCAAATTCTAATTAGGTTACTGCTTGTCTAATCCATGAGGCTTTATTATCTAGACAAAATAATATCGTATAACGCATTTATTCCTATATTAGATATAAATCTTTGTTATATTATTAATAAGAATTTGACTACAGTACAAGTATTAAAGTCAAAGAAGATAGTCTCAAGATGTATATGATTTCTAAGCTCCAAAAACTTAGTTTTCTATAAAATACGATTTTATTTTTGTTTAATTAGAGCTCCATACATGCTTCAGTAAAATGATTAATTTTAACATTTTGTTTATCTTTACTTTATTTATTAGTTTATTGCTTTTATTAAAAAGCATTTTCTTTATATCAAATGGAAATTCACAGATATTTTTTGCATAAACGTCTTCTTTTTTGTTGTTCATGTAGGCAGGATGTCCCTCTGATTTTACTGGTTTAGAACAAAAATATATGTCCAAGTTGCTATATGCAACTTGGACGTATATTTTTGTAATTATGTGTATTAAGCATGAATAAAATTAATGCAGAAAGAGATATGAAATAATGTCAAAGTTATAGTTATCATTCATTTAAAGAGATCACGGTGATGACTATGAAGTTGGTTTGATAAGATGACAATTTTAAGTCCTTCTAGAATCACATTAACTTTACAACCACATTATAAATGTACGATAATTATAAATTATTTTGTTTTCTTCAGGCAACGATTGTGGACAACGAATCCATTTGTCGGCCCGTCCTCTCGAAATCATATATGATGCACAGACAATTATTGAAGTAGTGAACGTCTTTAAAGTGCCTTCAGACGTCAGCAATTTTTCACAGTGAGTTTTATATGTTTTTATTATATAAATGTAGCACAATTTTATATACTTGGAAATTTGATTAGTTGTGTAAATATAATTTGTACGGTTAATTCATATTACTTCTTGAGGCCATACTTTGAATGATATAAACAGTTTGAGATAAAGAAGACAGTCACTGTCGTAGGCCATACTTTGTAACACGAGCTTGCCATTTCTGCTCACTATAGGCATACCGCATAGTTCGCAGAAATGGAAAATTTAATTGTATTTAATTTTTATACCATTTGTGAAAATGCTGTTGATTGAAAAATGATGATGTTCTCATTTTTCAATCAACAATTTGATGTATCTGTCGACGGTGAACCCACTCTGACGGTGAACCAGCTCTGGAAAATGAGTGCAAAGATGACTAGCAAATGTAAATTTTGTTTTGAACGTCCTGGTGCACGGCGTACAAAGCTAGCTTTTTGCGGAAGGATAGAAAATTAGACTATATATTGGCGAAGAAACTAAACCATAATTATCTTAAAAATATGATATTTGTTACAATGATTTGAATGTACAGGACTTGGTGTAACTTATGAAATTAAATATTGTATAAATATGAACACACTCATAAGAGTATGCGTAAAACTTACATAATTTAATTACTGACAGATGGTTCTACATAAAGTGTAAATTGAGGGTTAATAAAATATTTACGTCATGAACAAATTATTTGTTTGTATGCACTTTCAACTTGGTAGAATGTCATAAATTATGTGATGCTAAATAAAAGTCATTCAACAGGTTGCAAGCGGTAGCTGGAAACAAGTTATCCGATTTGAAGGAGAAGTCGGTTTTGGGAATGCAGCACACTGTGAGTCTTCATACCTATATCGATGTTCACATTGACATAGCATCTTCACACATCATTGTGCCCAACGGTGGAATATATACCAAGTGAGATATTCTATTTACCCTACTATAACAAAGCTAAAGGAGTGTAATCTCCCTTTTTGAGCACTTACATAACTATGTTTGTGAATTTTTAATGGCTAAATCATTTTTCGTAAATCTTTACATAATTGATAGGCTACAGGTACGGCAAAGATGAAGGAAGGTAATGTCTCTTTATATGTACATTTGTAGCTATGTAAATTTCTTTTGTACATTTTCAATTACTAAATCAATTTTCATAAATGATCACAAAATTGACAGTCTATATGAAACATAATAAAAAAATTGAATTGTTGCAAAACATCAAGAAATGATACAAAATTACATATTTGAATGTATACAGTATATATTTGAAATGTATACATTTGAAATGTATACAGTGTATATTTGAATGTATACATATAATAAAAGATAAAAGTAAATAGCATAATGAGAGATAAGAGAACATAATGACGATGTTCAATACGATAATTGAAGGCTTTTTCACATATTTTTACTTCACTTATAAGACTGTATTTATGATACTTTGATTGGTCGTACGGCACTTCCCACAATCCACTTCCCATTTTCCATGTCGATTGGGTATTAGACTATATTTTTTTTATTACTAAAATAGAATAAGCAATAACATTAAAAATGGTCAAAATAAATATATTGTACCTAGTACTTTTCATTACAAAGTTATAACAACTTAAAAACTGACAAACTATGATTTGCGCAAAAACTCCCCATACAAAACACAACCAACTTATGATGTCACTGGCAAGTATTAAGCATTTATTATAAGGGAGTTTATTAAATATTTCTAGTACCTCGTTAAATATTATGTTTAAATTATATATTGCATATTATAATTTTCTTATTTTATTGTGTGGAAATTTAATTCACAATAACTCTTTTGACACTTTCTCTCGACACTTTCCTATTTAAAAGTTTCGATTAATTGTTTGTACATGCATTATTTTTTTACAAAAATAATGCCTGTAATAAAAAATAAACGTACTTTATAGTTTTGAAACATTTTTACTAAAAATGTCAACATCAGTCACACATTTTGTATTAAAGTTTTGTTTAAGGCTCTTGTTTGTAGTAAATTGAAAATCAACTCGATACTTTGGTCCCTTTAGATTGATTTCCAATTTGATCTCCTTCGCCAAAAATCTAACAAAACATGTTTAGTGAACATGCTACCAAAATATAACCGTCTCCTGCATTATAAACTAAGTTAACACACAATGAAAACATGTTTACATGTTTTTGTTCAACAAAACATTTTGACCACGCCTATTTTATCTATTGTAATTTTGTTAGAAAAACATGTTAGGGCTCATTTCTAAGGAAAATATGGTCACAGGAGATGCGGCTTTAAAGTAACGTATATCCTTGTTAGGTAAATACTTCCAAGAATTATGGATTCATTTGTATCCCTAATTTTTAATATTTGTCATGATTAGATTTAATTATCTACATGTAATAAAAGAATTGTAATTACTTCTGTGTTTATAGAAAATATTACTTGATTATACTTATAACCTATCGGTGTTTAGATTCATCTATTATTAGATATGCCACCGCACACCACACAATTGTCATCCTTGCAGTGAATTTGCTTAATTCAGTATTAGGAACTATCTCGTTTTGACTTGTTCTACCGTTATTTACGCCTTTGGAATCAAGATTGTTGAGTATTTGGGTTCTGCTGTTTGTGGTTCTCTCACTATTTCTAATTATGTTTATCGTCCATTACATTTGTTCTTTATCCTTTGCTTTTGTTTGTTGTATGTGGTCTTATATGTTTTTTTTATTTCATACTAAATTTCTCAACAAATTGGTTTAGTACTTGGAGAGTATTTGTGATGTATTGAAATTGGCATGAATAAAAGTACGCATGTTAAACACCTAAGTTTAATATTTCTTTGATAGAAGTAGGTGACACTTGTTTGTACTTGAAGAAATATTTGCAGAAAATTGAATAAAGATTTTGTTAAATTTTTAGGTCGGAAGACTGTCTGGTAGTAAATCTTGGTGCCATAAGTGTTAAATCCGAACCCAGATCGCAAGAAGCTCTGAATGTGCACAAGATGTTCAAGGATGGCTTGTGTGATGAGGAGATCCTGAAACAAGTTCTGGAGCAGACTTACGACAAGTTCCTCTTGGAACTTACTGAAATGCAGGTATTTTATTTAATTCTTAATTTTTTAAATATACATGTGTTTGTAAGTTCGTTAGAAAAAAGGCTTCGAATATGTATCATATGATATTTTGAACAGAAAAACATTTAAATAATTTAAACTTGTAAAAAATTACATTTTTACGTTTGTCTTAACTCATCTTCTGAATTGCTTCATATTCCATTGAAACAATAATATTTACATTTTTGTTTGACTTCCTTTATGTGTTAGATATTACAGCCATCTGTAGTATTTTGGAAGATGACTTAAAGACTTTGAAATTGAGCAAATTGGGTATCAGAGTTGATGGAAAATTTTCTTACATCTGGGTATTATTGGCATTCGTCAGGAAAACTTGTGACTTCCTTGAAACTTGTGTGTGTTGCATGTAACCAATTTAGTCCAAACAATGTCGATTGATTTGGGTGCTATGTGCAGGTCTACAAAAGGAACCTCTCGAAAAGTGATGGCTAATAAAGTCATAATCACCTGACTGAGGTGTATATATGTAGTACAAGCCATTAACATGAAGAATAATATGAGCACAGATATCTACTGGCAGTCTCTTGCAATTGGCTAGCTTTGGCACGATGAAGCTCCTTTTCAAATATATGCAACAACATCGTAATTGTGGACTTACAATCGGACATACTGCCTAAAATGACATACGGATGCAAAACATAAGCACTTTCCAAGATAATTGTGCATGAAAATGTATGTGCATGTGCGGGAAAAAAGTGTAAGGGACCCGAGCTCGTTGTGAACTTGCTCCACACTTACAATTTCATTTTAACTTACATTAAAAAAATCAACATTCAGATTTACAATGATTGTGAAAAAATTATGCGAACGCTCAGTGATGGTGGAAGCTGATGGAAATATTTGTAACATACCTGATTTTAAGCATTAGTTATTAGTTCAGGCATTTTTTTTACCTTAAAATACATTAACATTAAAAATTTATTACATAGCAATATTTTCACTTTATATATTATACAGACTAGCATATATTTGTACACTCAGTTTACTTGTAAGCTATGTAACTATATAAGTTAAAACAATATAATTGTGTAGCTTATAAATTTAATTAATTTGTCGCCTATCACTTTTACATAAGATATGTATAATTTTATAAATAGGCAAATATGTCAAATTACCTAGGGTACCCTATCATTTTTTATTATTTAATACTTTTATTAGTCCTCATAGTTTCATCATTTGTTAATTGTTTTAGGTTTTAATAGCTCATAAGACTGAAGATTGGCAGTCGATCATCACAGCGAACAGTGTGAGCCGGATGCATCTACTGCAGCCAACCACTCTCAAGATACAAATACAGAAGTGTCTGATCGTGGATGACCCCAGGTTGTCTAAGATTAAAGTCCAAGGCCAGTTGGAAAAGATTGCGATTAATGCATCTGAAGACAGGTGGGTTAGTTTTTTTCATTCCGCTTTTTTGAGATGTTTCTCATATACGAAGGGTAAAAGTGGTAAAGAGTTTTAAGTTATTTCTATTTTATATAATCAATGCTGATAGCTTTTTAGGATTCCGTACCTGAAAAGGAAAAAAAGAAACCCTTATAGGATGACTTTGTTGTCTGTCTGCCTGTCAAGACCTATTTTCTTGGGAATGTGTTGAGGTATCAAGTTGAAATTAATGTCAAGTATATCACTTATATCACTTAGGTCTACGGTCACTTGGAGCTGTAAATCAAGCTTCAAGATCAAGTTTCTAAGTCAACGCAATCAAAAAACCTTAAAAATACCGCCATTTATGCCGCATATTTTGTATCTTGCAAATAAATCAAAACCTATAGGGCATTTCCCGTTGACCTAGAACCATGAAATATGGCAAGAAGTGAGGTCTCACAGCACAAAAAAAGGAAAAAATCTGAAAATCGTTATTTTGTAGTTATGTCACATAAAAAATATTTTTTTGAAATATGCACTTGTGCAAGATATAGTAGACAAGTTCGTTCTAAAACATTCAAAATTTTGTAAATGGTTTAATAGTAATATTATGTATCATTAAATGTTTATAAATGCCTAAATGTGTGCGGAATCCTTGTAGTGCAAGTTCTACTCGTGCTTGACAGGTTTTTTTTTAATTTGTGGTCATTGCGTGAATGAATTCAAAATAAACTGTCGGTTGACATTGACATTCGTTCTGTTGTCAAAATGAAAGCCTTTAGCTCTTTTCGAGTTTTTTGTGGCTTTTTTCATCGTCTGTGTCGGGTCTGGAAGTTGTATGAATTAGTATGTTACACATGGTTATGGAGGGGACGTGACACAATCTGCACTTTATTTCATCTTGCTGTTTCAATGCCAATTACAAATTATTACGAAAAATATACTGACTTATGAAAATTCAAATAAAACTTTTAAGGAGCTTATTTTTTTAGTTTTCTCTGTTTAAGAGCATCGTTTTTATTCTAGGTACATGTGCGCCCAAGACTGTATGAGATTTTACCGGTCTCCTTTAAGTAGATTGAGAAAAGCTACCAATATGACTTTGGGCATAAAAAGCTTAATGCTTGTTTTGAAATTATTTTATTTTCAATTGTTATATGCACTTTTGAATTTCCTCATATTCCTGTCATTATTAGGAATTTAAATCAGACAAAATATATTAAAATAGTTAATGGCGAGTGACTTGAAATGAGTAAATGATAATTTTCAAATATTTGATCGCATTCTTTTCTTTAGAAAAATGTGAGTGTCCTTCGTTGGAATCAAATTTTGTACTTTACACAATAAGAGTTTTAACATGAACCCGAGAGTCAACGTGAATAAATGTTTACAATAATGGATTCAAAGTCAACAGGAAGACAATTAGCAGCTGTTTTGATCCATTGTGGCTTATGTGTGCTTCACATCCAATTCCTGCCAGTTTCTTTACAAGAGACTTGTTCAATTTTGTATAAACATTGTTAACTCCTTTTTTATTTTTATCCAAATTTACAGTTTGTATTGTATCCTCAAAATGCCACAACTTTTGATCTCTCTTAATTTTTTGTTACTACTTGGCTTAAATAATTTACAATGATATTCCGATGTTTCTCCTAGTTGCTCTTCAAACTCTAAAATCTTACTTGTTCTCCTAGGCGTGATAAAAAATAGCAGACTAAGATGGGAAAAATGCTTTGTAGAGCTATGAAGTTATACAATTTGCTACACGAAGGTGTTCCTTTAATTCGTGTGTTACCATAGGTGCCAACATATTCACAAAAATGGAGTCACTGAAATATTTGTTCGAAATATGTCTGCATCAAATTATAAGCACAGTCATGTGACTGAAAGCTGTGTTCTCTCGCACAGAATGAAAAGTCCAAGAATTTTCTGCTGTGGCAACTTCAAAATCTTTGAAGGCGGGGAATCAGTTTTCTTAACGAAATTAAGTATCGATGAGCTTGAAGCGGCAGGTGGTCAGATGATCTGTGTTTTTTTGAACGTAAATGTTTTACAGTGTCGGTAGCATCACCAGGTGCAACACTAAAACTTGTATGACACCTTCCACACGTTACCTCTGTGGGAATGCTTTTTTTTTATAAACGTATACTTGGTTTGAAAATTAATATTAAACGTGCATTTGTCCCATTATAAAAATTGCTTTAATCATATGTCAATGGAAAGACTCGGGGTGATTATGTAATGACGAGTTAAACACTTAATCAGTTACTGACACACTTGAACCTCCTGTCTGGATCTTGGCACATCATGCCATCATTACATTCCTGCTAGATGCACGCACAGTACGGATCCACAATTAGGATACGGGCAACAAGGCTTGCTTGTTGCTACTCTTTTATTTTGTCAAAACGGGACATTTTTAAATACTTTGGGGATAGTGGGATACATAACTTAAAAGGTTATGGGACTTTCCTGCTGAAAGGAGTCTGTCCGGCTTAAAGCAGGACGTTTGGTCACATTACATATATAACAAGTGTTAATACGTGGAAGTTTTTGACACGGAAAATTTGGGCTTGTCAATGATTGTAATCAATTAATTCTCATTCAGCGTGACTATTGTTTTTATTTAACGTGTGGATTTGACCGTTCGACATTAAATTAAATCCCAGTCAGTACTAGTTGTCATAAGTACTTTAAAATTGTGAAATAAACTATTACGTTAAGAATAAAAAAAAATTGATAGAACAAATTAAATAGCTTTTTAATATAAACAAAATGTAAACACCATTTACAATGTTTATATTACGTAGGGGCGACGACATACGGTTGTTGGTTTTGTCGGCACCAGTGGCAAACCATCTGAGTGTTACTAAATTTTTGTAATTGATTTTTAGTTTACGGTTGTTTTACCACATTATATATCTTATATTCTTGAATATAGTAAATTTTCAATACCGTTTTTCTACGTGTTTTGAAATTAATTGTATAAATAAATAAAAAAAGGGTGCGTGTACTTATGTACGCGCGTGAGAAGTTATACTTCTTTGGCATCATTAAATAATACATACGGATAGATAACCTCAATTATATTGGAGCACTTGAAAAAGTCTATAAACACAATTTTTTTACTAATATTTACGAATAGTAAATATATTAGTCAAAATATTGAATTTAAATCACTACTGAATATAATTTATCAGCACATATATAAATCGCACTTATATGAAACTAAAACACGTGTGTGAATGTAGACACTAGAAACATGTGGATAAATACTATGAATATGAAAACAGTGAACAGAGGCGACGATGGTGCCAATAGCTTTTGTTTCGAGACTGCAACCGCTGCAACTTCATACTGTAACTTTTGTGTGACGAATCTTAAAATTTCACTCTCATGATTTTTTCATAACGCGCCTAAAGAAGTATAACTTCAAAAATACATCTCCTACATAACTGATATGCTGTGTAAATGTCACACATTCTAACATTTTTTATTATTTGTTTATTTACATATGAGCTCAAATGTAGTTGTGTGTATTTAAAATATCAAAAGAGAACTATTTAAGAATATTATTTTTCAGAATTGTGAAATAATTTTTTATTTACATTCTCTGATCTTTTTGTATAAGATATTTTTTAAAGTATAAGGCAGGCAGAGTGACATCACAGTAATAAATAATCTTTTCTTAATGGTCACAGATACCATATTTTTTCTACATTGGCACATAGTTTGCACACCCTAGTTGTCCACTTATAAAAACATTAGAGTAGTAATAGATAACTATGAAAGTGTTCTTAAACATCTACAGGAGGGGCCAATCAGGAGTTTTGTTTGTAATTTAGATATAAACAACATGGAAAACCATTACACGTGGAATTCATGATTGGCGCTTTACACACTTTTGGGTCATTATGAGTGCCATACATAATAAGTATGGACTGTGCTAATACATGAACATTTGTTATAGTAGACCTTAAGAACGTAATAAACTGGAGATTCTACTTCCAAAAGACTTAGGTATACCCAAAACTATACCCAAAGCGTCTAAATTAAACTCTTTTGTTATGATAAAGCTGTCTGTCCATCTGTCTGTCAGAGTAGTTTAACTTTTAAGCAAAATAATCTTATGAATAAAATTTTAATAAAATAAAAATCAAAAATTATTTTTTAAAATTAAGTAAAATTTTACTTTAATGGGCTATCCATGTGTTTAAAGGGGTTAAAAATTATTTTTTTCAATCTTTGCATGTGGTTTATCGTTGAAAACAGTATATTGAGCAGACTTACAAACATATTTTTAAAGATTTTTTTTATGAAAGGCAATGACGAGATTTTCAATCTATCTGGCAAAAGAAGCGCCAAGCAAAATGCACCTGGGATGATGGTCTCCCAAGTCATTATCCAGTTAAATTGCCATGTTTAGTTTTATTTTATTACCAGATCTATCTTGATGACCCTCATATCTGTCACCTAGAATTCCTGGTTTGCATATGTTACTAATAACTTTGTAAGTTATGAGTAATATAAACATAACTTTTTTTATATGTGTATACTTCAAGTTTTTGGAGATTCACAATCCTTTATGTTGTCATTTTAAAATATAATGTACATGGGAGACCTCTATACCCATATCGTAATCTTTAAATTAAAAAATATATTTCTACATTATTAAAGTGTATGGACTTTATATAATGTATAGAACTGTCATATTGCGAGTCTGACTAGTACTTGGCTAGTTTATTTTCAATGATTTACAATTTTTTCCAAAGTGTGTGCTTTGAGGATTGAGTTATTCATAAATATCGGATCAACATGTATATATAAGTAAAAATATGAATAAAGGTATTTATGCATAGTGCTTTTAAATGGGAACTTCCTAGAGCCAGTGAGTTACAATTCGCTTGTTAAGTCATTCTTTTAATATTTTCGTTGAAGTTGTAAGCTTCACTAAACACACACCTCTATCTATTTTGAATGAAATTATCTATTCTGTCTATTTTGAATGAATTAATTTTAGAACAAAGACTCTAACAATAATTTCCGAAAACAATGCACCGCATTTACTGCTAAAAATAACAATATGACAAATATAAACAATTTGTGTAAATAATAATTTTTCCAATAAATTATTACGCATGCGCTGATCTGGCGCCGCTGAAACCACAGATTTGAAAATTACTAATATGATAAAACTTATTGATCAATTGTTTTCACGCTACAAGCATTCTGTGTCCACGGTCACTATTGGGGATGGATCCAGTATTTCTAATACTAAAAAATAATACTAATATATTATCAACCAACAAACTACTAAATGTGTTACCTAATCTATTTCAGCTATTTCAGGATTTCCACTGCTTCTTATAATTAATTTTGCATTTTATTATTCTCTGTTAAAAAATAACCTTTAATGCTTATTCAGCATATTAGACACATAACCTTTAATGCTTATTCAGCATATTTTACAGTTATATTTTTTTATGTATTGTTGCGCCGCCAGGTGGCAGACCAGGGGTCTATATGTCACATTTTCCTTTTTTTGTAAATAAAATGAGAATATTGGTTTGTACATAGTTGACCCTTAAATTTGTACACTCAAATTGTATAATTAATTTTACTTATCGGTTAACTGTGAACATTGGTTTAAAAGCACTATACATAAATAGTGGATCAAGCTTTATTAAAATTATTTTTTTATTTCAGACTTTTGACTTTGCTTGAGGTAGCGGTTAGTATGCCTCTACCAGAATCAGAGCCAGTTGCTCAACTCAAGGTAAATGTTGATTCAAAAAATAAATAATTTGTTCTCAATGTTGAGTACTTTGTTTGATTTACTCTTTATTGTTTTTCTTTATTTACTGACATTTTATGTTACTTGTATAAGAAAGATTCTTACCGGGAGTATGGACTTATGAAGAAAATAGCATATATGCTTCCACTTTACCTTTTATCTCAGATACGCTCAGTTTTTTTTATTTATAAATATATTTATAAATAAAAAAAACTGAGCGTATCTGAGATTAAAAGTAAAGTGGAAGTTTATTGTCTTATGGCTCTAAAATCAATCATAGTTTAAACCAATGATGGAGTTTAAGAAACATTTTAATCTTAATTTCTTACAATCAATGATGTTTTAACTACATTGAATGTTTAAATTCTAGATCATTGTTACTGGCTGGACTGGGTGTTTTGAATTGCTCTTCATAGATTAACAGTAGCCATGTGGCCACCGGCTATCAACTGTTTATATTTTTGTCATACTAGCAAACTGTTATTCAGTAGTTTTATAAGTTGTTGTTTAAAAAATATGTTTCAGATTTAGTTATAATATTAATAGAGCAATATTATTAAGTTGTAGGTTTACATTATTAGTTAATAAAAACAAAACGGACAAAGTGAATGGCGATTCTTATGAAGAAATTATATTGTTTAACAATCTTCAATCATTTCTAACGCCTCCTGTACATTGTCAGAGTCCAGATTAATAATTTTAACTTTTGAAATAACGAAGACCAACTGCGTTAAAATCTCTATCTTACTCTCAATAAAATTGCATATTCTCTTTTGTAATTTAAAAATTATAAATTGAAAAACAGATAGATATATTTGCCGAGAAGATGCTTTAAAAAAATTATTAACTTATTTGACCACTAAAATTCTCGATTGTTACTAGTTAAAAATAAATTTAAGGTTAATGTAATAACAGAACAATTGTAAACCAAGACTTGTTGAGTGTTGATTTTAAGTATGATTGATCTTATGGCCTACTCAAAATTTTGATCAACACAAACCATTTCAATTATATTTTGGTTATAAATAAAAGTTTAAATAATAAGCAAAACTTGTAAATGTCATTTTTATTTTAATGCTTTCCATTCAAATAGAAATGACTTTTACATTTAAATAGGAAAAAAGACAGCTACTAGAGCTTTATAGCATCTTAAATAAGATATTAATTAAATTGTATTACCTTCGTCCTTTTAATAATTCTTACCTCTCTTTCCTTCATTTAATTTTCTAAGGAGTACAATCTCATGGTTGGATATTTAATAGCTGTTGACATATTTTTCTGTAAAATTTTGCTGTCTAATTGGATTAATATTATGTAGTATCTTATTTATTATACTGATTGAACATTAGTTAAATAAATTTAAATAACATAAATACAGTTTTGGTCGATTAATAGTTGTTGATAAACTAAATTATTTCTTCCATTAAATTTTGTTTTATTTTTATTTTCTCAAATATAATTTTTTAATGGTCCAACTTTTTATAGCAGTTTTACGCTATAAATATAGCTCATCATGAAAATATTGTTAAACATACCATTGGGTTAATTACTGTAAATGGAACTATATACATTTCTGTCTATTTTCTGTTAAAAAAAATGTCATACATTATGTTTAAAAAAAGAAATTATGACACCAAATGACTGTCAATAACGTACAATAATCTATATAGGGTTATTTTGTCTATTCTCCATAATCCTGCCATTCCAAGGTGCTTTTCACACTTCATATTTACAACATTTCATATTTAGCTATATACCCTTGTCACTTAAATGATATGCAGGGAATTTGTCGAAAGTTTTGCAACTTATCTACATCAAAATACATACATAAATATTACAAATATTACATAAATCTTCTTTCTAAATGCATCACTTTTGACACTCTCTCTGACGTCTGAAATTTTTATACTTTTACAATCTTTCAACGTTTTTGATGGTAATTATATTCTATTTAAATTGATTCAAAGAACTTTCACCTGAAGGCAAATTTACACAAATTAAAACATAGTACTGAACAATTTCATTATTTAATTAAAATTATTGTCTTGTAGCCAGCAGAGTCGAAAGGGTCCAATCTCTCGTTGTTTAAGTACCTTGATCCGTCTGAGAAAAAGAAGCGGCAAGCGGAACGTAAGCTTAAATCTGAGGAAGAGGAGCATGCAGTTCAACTCACTGATTTGGATGCCGTGTTTGTCATGAATGGTAAAATCGTTTGGCTTATTTGTATTTAAATATATTGTAATTATTATATTGGGATATTAAAAAATATTTTGATATATAAAGTTTTAAATGAAACGTTACTTTAGTCATGTATAAAGTAGTAGGTTAAAAGATTTTATTCTTTAGTGTATTGTAGGTAATAAGTAGCATAACTTAAATTTACATTTGTTTATTTTTGGTCGTGTAATGAATAAAATGAAATTTCGAATGGTATGAAATAATTTGATTATAATCATGGCTGATTTCAGAACTCATCATCAATATCTGCCGCCAGCCTGAAGATGACACCGGTGATTTCGATAAGCTCCTCACATTCACCCTCCAGATG
This sequence comes from Druceiella hillmani, assembly GCA_039881145.1. NCBI lineage: Eukaryota > Metazoa > Arthropoda > Insecta > Lepidoptera > Hepialidae > Druceiella > Druceiella hillmani. The sequence goes on along the minus strand of JAYKKI010000016.1, from coordinate 24,098,296 downwards.
CTGGAAGTGAAAGTCATACAGAAGACCTTCACCATGGAAGCCCTGGTTAGGTTGGGCGCGGTGGGTCTCATGCACTACCGGCCTGGTTTCCCAGCTATTGACATGATCTCTACACCTTCCCCGACCTCATTGAATGATCTCTCTGGAGATGTGTATCTTTTCACCGTCAGCTATGTTAACGTAAGTCTATAGGGATACTCGTTAAGTACTTATGTTGTTAAAATGGTTTTAATGCCCATTTAAAATGTTTGAATATTTCATTCTTTTTTTTTTAATATACCCTATATGTAGAAGTGTATTCCGCTTTGGAGCCAGTATGATTTGGGGTTAACCCCCTTGTTCACTTCATGGTGTCAGTATTTGCTAACCAATAGAAAAGTAATTTATTGCGGAGACGTGGAAATATCACATCTTTTTCTGTGTTGCTTGTTAAAAGTATTTGACACGAAGAAATCCACGCCTGCTTCGGTTTCAATTATACTTTTTGATATACATGAGTAACAGCCAAGGATAGTTTAGTGCAATTGTTCTATTTTGTAATATGTACCAGTGAGTAATGTACAATGCGAGTTTCAATAATATTAGGGTTTCTAAACCCTTTACTATATTCTTTTACCCATAACCAGCACCTCCAATGAAGAGCCCGTTTTGTACTACAATTATGAACGTTGACTATATTTTATAGATGCATACATGCTTATAGGTGAAAATGTTTCTTTTCTTTATATACTTGTACAATACAAGTACAATAAATAAATGATCGGTGTAAACCATGGGCCAATGTCCATGGGATAAGTTTCTTTTATTATAACTTTCTATGCATAGAATAATCTTTCTGTAAATAGGTCTTCTCTTAAATTGACATGATATTCTTAATTGACACGATACATGATAGACTAGTGATTGAGATGATTTAGAGGCTAATTTATTTATATTGCTGAATAAAGAGTTCAGCTGTGGTGGGATAATTTATAGCTTAAACTAATTTTTGTCTTTTGTAAAATTATTTAGTAATGTTACATTTTATCACATGTTATGTTACATTATATTAAAATTATGTCTGATATAATGTTATCTAAGCACGGAAATAGAAAAATTGGCATCTTAGAGATCACAAATTTTAGAAGAGTTTTCATATTACCCATATTTTTTAGTCATTACATCCGAATCTGGTTGAAAATTTTTAGATGATTTTTTATAAACATTGTTGACAGGTTGATAAGAAGAGTCCTGACTTCCGTAGTCATTATGGATGTGTAGAGCAGCTTATTAAGCTGGAATTCACCACATTGAGGATATTATTGCATTTAGAAGGTCTTCAACAGATACTCGTGATTGCCAATGAATATGGGGTGAGGAAAACATTATGTTACATTCTAGTCCATTTGTTAAATATATGTAGAAAAACAAAAATCTATGTGGAATATAAAAAATATAAACTAACTAAAGTAGTCAAGTGGTTGTTTGACTTAAAAGTTTACAGGCAGTCGTAAAATTTAAAAATTTTACATTTACATGAAGAAGACCTTTTCATAAATAATTTCTATTAAAGATATTACTGTGTCATTTCTTTTGCTGGACAAATATAATCATAGGGTTGACTAAAATTGTAAGATCTTTTTATCAGTTTTGTGTAACATGTTATATGTATTTTATATTCTGTGTATGCTGTTGTTTTGTATGATATTTTACTATTATTAAATTTAAGAATAATGCCTACGATACTCATAAATACTCTATATACATAGTAAACTTTAAGCTGCATTGATGCTAATACCATGTAGTTAATTTTGAACTGCTTTATACTGTCATTTGTAATTTTTTATTTTATAAATAATTATAAAATGTCGAAAAGGCTCAAGAAACTAAAGATATAAATAAAACTTTTGAAAAAGTCCTTTACTCGAAAAATGCATTACTTGAGCATATTTGATTTCTAAAGATTTCATGATTTCTTAAGACCAAATACTAAAGGTTTACCTTTTAATTTTTTTGCACAAAAATGAAAGTTATTGGAAAATGGAATTGAAAATGTAATAATTGCTATAATTCAAATTTTTTAGAGAAAAATAAAATTTTTGTCATTTTCAAGGTTGTTAAATATAAACATGTTGTTATAAATTGAAATTTATTTGACGTATTTTGAAAGGTATGTTTTATCAAATACCAAATCAATTGAGGCATTCTTTGATGATCGACCATATTTTTCGAATGATTTAGTGTTACTTTTATTAAAACTATTGACAACTACAAAACAAGCATGATTCCATATTGTCTCAAATTTCTACTTGCCATTTCTTTCGATGCTTTAACATTCCTCTATCAATAATATTTTTTTAAAGCTCAAATATGTTGGAAAAGAGATAATATGTCAATGGAAATAATTTCGTTGTGAACTTTCATTTAGGAAAAAATAATTACAGTAGTATTTAAGGGTAAATTTTTTGTTTTTAACCTTCCACACATTAAAAAAAAGTTTGCCACGCAGTATAATTGGAGTTCGCAGTATAAAACTAATTGCACTCGGCTAGTAGTATTTGCATTAGGTTGTAAATTACAATTTAACTTTTTTTTTTCATATTTATGCAGGACAAATTTTATGTGTTTACTTTTAAAAGATAAAATATCACAGTGTTGCTACGTGGCTTTTTTTGGAACTTTAATTATGTGGAGGACACAAAAATGAAAGCTGTTATATAATTTCAGCAAAGAATAAGTAATGTGAAAGGACAAAAGGACAGAATAGCTTCGGCAGGCGCTCCACTCGAAACCATCATGGAAGATGAGGAGATGCCTGTTTTGAAGGTTAAAAGTAAGTATGTGTAAAAATTATACAGAGCTGCGAATTATTAAATGTCTTATTTCGTAGGCCATATTTTTAAAGGGGATTTATAGATAACAGAATTAATTTTACAGATTTAAAGTGTGAAATTGAAGGATTCCAAATAAAAATTTGAAATGAGAGATTATGTGCCTCAATAAGTATTTCATCTGGCCAAACAAATATTGCTCCCACAATGCTGCCTGTTAAATATGTATAAAAGCTTGTTTTCTCCTTCATATTGTTTGTTAGAATGGTAATAATTTTAGCAAACAATATAGGAAAATAGATTATGATAATGTAACTAAAAATGAAAAAAATTATTCTATGATCTAGTTTGATCAAGATAACATTATTAGGGATTATATTGAAAGGTTTTTTGGAGATAGAGAAAGAAGTGATTGATTTATTTAAACATTATATTCAAGATTTCTTATCCAAATTATTCAATGTTTAAAATAAAATGTTTTAATATATTTTTAATTATTATAATAGTGTGTAACATTTAGGACAAATACTTTTTTAATCAGTTTTCATAATGTAAAAACTGTTTGACATAAATCGATAGTTGTGCTTCAACTGTCCTTTACACATCAATATTTATAAGTAACTTACTATAAAACTATTGATGACATGGAAGAAGAAATGAGAAGACTGGCTGAATCATACATTTCTGGGTTAGTAGAGTTCAACTATAGCTGGATGATCTTTGGTCCGGAACAACTGTGGTAGCCCTTTTCTTGGAATCCACTGAAATACTCCATCTTTAATATGAAGTTTGTGTCATTCGCGACCAAAATGTCCACTATGTTATTTTGTCATAGAATGGGGCAATAATGCCTAACTGAAAATTTAGAACATCAGCGAAAAACAAGGGATGCGGCAATATCTCACTCTTCCATTGTGTTAAGGAAGACGTCATGAAAGTTGTTCCATTAAAGGAAATCTTGGCTATTATCAATGGGTAGCACAGCTGTAAATTCATCACAAGCACCAGTCTTGAATTCTGTTATCGTCTAGGACTTGCAAGTACAGTCTTCTAAACCCCGGTCAATTGTGTGAGCTTCTTTCGGCAGTCTAGAAAAAGAAGCGTCTGAAAGGCATACATACACTGACCATGTCTGCCTTTAAGTCACTAAACTGTCACGTCAGCAACCGTTTTCAGAAGAGTGGCCATTATTTTCTTCTCCAATCACTGGACATGTGATAAGATAGTAGGAGGACATTAGTTCCTAGTCCTATACACTAATGGCTACACGGAAACAATCATAACTCGATATCACTTAGAATTAGCGAAATTACATATCGTAACTAATCCAGTCGTATAGAACATAGTGGAAATTAGTCTGTATTAAAATTGTAGCCAAGAAATAAATAAATTAATCCTTATTTTTTTTATTCCTCTCTCCTCTTTTTCCTTTTTATTTTTCTTATGAATGCACCTAGGTATTCATTATTTTTTTGTATTTGTAATATCCTATTCTTAATTTTTTTTTTCTGTAGACATTTAATTATTAGAAAATTAGATACACGCAACACATTTCTTACCTCTTCTGATTTCTTTTACTCCCTCTCCTTGGAATGCTTGACAAGTGAAAAATTTTTCAGTCACGGACAAGGGAAAAATTTTTCTGAAGCAGTGGAAAATTGAATTTGAATATTTGTTATATAAATGCCTTATGTCTATCTATATCATTATTTTATAATCTTTTCAGACTACCCCGTTTCAATTTATTGTGACATGACTGCTTAGAATTTTCTCATAAAATAATTACACCACAGAATCTTGTCATTGTCTTCTCGACATAATTATCGTGTAAACTTCTCGACATAATTATCACGTAAACATCTTGACATGATTATCATGTAAACATCTCGACATAATTATCATGTAAAATTCTCGATGTAATTATCATGTAAACTTCTCGACGTAATTATCATGTAAACTTCTTGACGTAATTAACATGTAAACTTCTCAACTAACTATCATGTAAACTTCTTCACATATTGTCAACTTACTGTTCCAACTCATCCTTACTTGAGCAGGTACAATATATTGATTGGGTTGCAATCTCATGTTTGAACATTGTATTGATGTTAAAAATATGCACCGCTTACGCAAATAAAAATAACAAAAAGCCCTTTTTGGCTCCCTTCTAAATCATTATATAAAATGTTTCATATAGAAATGTGATAGGGCCAAATCTAAACATAAAAGCGTAGGGTCCCTTTATACCTCTTCACTTGCTTCTTTGCTTTTAAACCTACAGAGTATAAAGCAACAAGCTGTCTGAAATGTGCAGAAATGCAAAAAAAGCAATATATTAGTAAAAAAATTAATTAGTGTATATTGTCCAACATTTGGAAATTTTTAGATACTTTGGGTATCAGTAAGTAATCTAGGACAATCCAGTCTAGATTCCAATACCTGTCAGCTGACGGCCTTGAATTACGTCTTAAAAATAGAAACATCACCATTTCCCTTAGCATAGAACTCTATTCTAGAAGAAACCTGTATTATGTAAGCTACTAAATTGTGGAATCAACTAAACACAAATATACAAAGTGAACCTACGTTGTATGTATTTAAAAGTCATCTGAAACTACATTACCTATTATAATCATCAGATTGAAATCCCTTCTACACCCCACCCTTAACCATAAGATGTTGCTGTTCTGCTTTTGTTTAATTTTCTATTCTGGATTTTTAATGTTTGTATTCTTATTTTGCTTTGTGTCATTAATTAGCATTTACCAATCATTAACAGTCTACGGTATAGATAAGTAGTAATACGGTGATTATTTGTTCTTTTCACTTCAATTGTTGTGATTGGCATTAAGAGACTGCTCTTGTTCTATTGACACAAGGAGACGTTTTACGAATGGGGGTAAGAAGTGAGAATAAAATTACAAATTTATTTTTCTTTTTCATTATATTCACCTGCTACCTTAATACATTTTTCTGATCTTTCAATTAGCTTATGTATGTTAATAAAAAATGTTTTATGTTTGTCCGAAAAGTAAGCGGAAACTACGTCCTTCACTTCTTCTTCATTTGAAAATTTTTCTCAGGAAGTTATTTTTTTAACTTTGGGAATAGTCGATAATCGCTGGGAGCCAGGTTAGGACTGTAGGGTGGGTGATACAAAATATCAAAGCCCACCTTATGCTGGGCAGCCAACCCAACACCACTCTTGTGAACAGGAGCATTCTTATGCAGAAGGAGGGACACCTTTGGTTAATTTTCCCCTTCTTTTTCTTTAATGGATTCTTTCAACTGCTGTAGGATTTAAGCATAGTATTCTCCGGTTATGGAGACACCTTAATCTTTATAATCTATTAACAGGATCCATTCTCAGTCCCAAAAGACATGATTTTTCCAACAGACTGTGACACCTTAAACTTCTTGGGTGGTGGTGTGCCTTTTTTGTGCCATTGCATAGAGTCCTGCTTGGATTGAGGTTTATAATGATGAACCCTAATTTTCTCTCCAGTAACAATTTGATTCAATCCTTGTCTTCATTACAGAGATTAAAAAATGCACGAGAACACTCCATGTGATGTTGATTTGAAGCGGATAAGCATGATTAAGGCTTCTATCTTGCGCTGACCTTACTCAACCCAAGATGATTATGAAGAATTTTAAAAACAGTTGTATCCGACACTCCAATCATTTCTGCGAGCTGTTTCTTCTTTAGTATAGCTTCCAATATTCATTTTTTGATTTCCAGACTAGTCATTTTGATCGGTCGTCCAGGCCGTGGGTCATTTTCAAGTGAATCTCTGCTTTGTTTAAAGATACTGTTCCATTTATAAATTATGGTTACCCAGGCAAGAGTTCCTGTAAACTGATGCCATCTCTTCTACTATAGTTTGATCTAATTTTTCTTGCTTGGTAAGGAACTTTATAACAGTGCGGTACTCGATTTTCTCCATATTTCTCACTTTTTTCTTGGTTGAGTTGCTTGGTCGATGATAGTTCAAAGACTAATGATCCAATTAACATTTCACATGGCATTCTCAAGTAAATGATCTTAGTCGTAACATTTTTTTCAAAAGCAATAACCGGACCACAACTGTATACTTCGTTTTTAACCCTACATTAAAGTTTTGTAAATAAATATATAAATAATAATTGTTGTACTTGATTTTGTACTAAAACTTGATTTTGTACTATAAATACTGTTTTAATTACATTATGAAAAATATTCCTTGCCTTTAATAGAATTTATTAAAATTACACAGCCTATATTAAACCATATGTTAGTTATGATGCCTTCTTAATAATACCTAATTCAGAGGTTCAAAATTCTCAAAACATTGAATTACGCATCACGTTATCATCATAATATCATCTTTAGGCATCAACATTAAATCTGTCAGCTAATAATGACATTTTTTTAACAGCTTTCATTTTTTTAATGGCCTTCAAATACATTCTCTTATACTTTTGGAGTTTTTTCTCATCTTTTTTCCTTAACGCCATAATTAATAAATAAATGAAAAGTTGCCACGTGCTGGGATTGTTTGACATTATCAATTAATTATGATATATGTCTTTATTTTATTTACATTTTATTTGTCAACATTTCTTAATATCATTAGTTGTTTACTAATTAGAATTATAGGGTCTATGATGACCTTTTACTTAATATGTATTAATTGATTAGCTTAACTTTGTTATATTGGTTATGGGTATATATGGCATCTAAGCCTGTAAAGGCAACATGCCTGTATAATGCATCTTTGTATAAATATAAAGCAGGATGTGGGCAAAGAAAAACATAGAAGTAAAAGGAACAAACATTTTTGATTATTTTGAAATTTATTGAAATTCTAATGAAAATATTTTTTTCCAAAACGGTTTTGATTATATTGTAATTTGTGTATTTCATTTTCATTTCCAGTTTGATTGAAGTTAAGAACATATTTTTCTTTGAAGAATAGGCAAATAGTAAAGTGATATTCGGCTGTAGACTTATGGAAATTTAAACAATAATATAACAATCATTTATATTTTGTATATTCTCTTTTCTAGCGACTGTGGCAAAGAGTTCAAAGCGTAAAACGGTAGAAACTATACAGTTAAAAGTGTCCGCTATTGTTGGCGAGGTTGACTTAGAGTTTGCGAATGACATTAGACCCCTAGCCATCGCCTCTTTGCACGACATGCAAGCTGGCTTGCTGCTGAAGAACTCTTATACTCAAGTGGACTGTTCCATCCATGAGTTGAAAGTAGTGGACTTGAATCCTGAGACAATTCATAAAGAGGTTTGTATAAAGAAAAAGACCTTTATTTACATTTATGGAATTATTCCAATTTAATCATAAGAATTCCTTTTTTCTCATGATTAGGGCCATTTATTTATTATATACTTTTTCCAGCTACTTTATATTTACTGAAATAAATCTTTTTTAATTTAACCCTCGTTTCACCAGTTTTTAAAGGTATTCAAACTGAGTGGAAATTTTTAAACTAGTTCAGAAGTAACAGAAAATTTTGGAAATATTAAGAATTATATAGAAGTCAATATTTAAGAATGGTGATGCCAAAATGACAAGCGTGAAAGCTTTATATAATGTCCATGATAACAAAGAAAAATGTTGAAAAAATAATGTTTTTCTTCTTAACCTTCTTCTAAATTAATAAATTTAGAGTATGACTTTTTGCTATTTGGTTGCTCTGGATTGTATCTGAAAATTTTCTGCATAGTTGGCTTCTAAAATTTACTGCGGTAGACATTTTGTCAAGCGCGGACTTATATAGTGGAATATATGAATTTTTCTTTTTTTACATATTTTCCTAATTAAAGCAACATGTAATACAGCAGTTCTGTTATTTAAAGGCCGATGCCATATAGTTAAATAATATTTTCTATCAATATATCTTTAATCAAACTTTCTATTTAATACATATGTGTACAATGTGAGAAACATTTATAGAATATGATTGCTAAAATGGTTAAGTAGGCAGAAAAAAACTCACAGTTTCATGCTGACTAAATTGTAGTTAAAGTATATAAAGTAGAAAAACATGAAAATAAAGTATATAGTAGATAAAGTAGAAAAACATGAAAATAAAGTCCCTTAAAGGCTTCCTTAGAGAGTGCTAGATATTTTTATTTTCAAAATTTTATATCAGATAAAAAGGGTAGGTGTACCCTGGAAATCAGTTAATATAAGCTGATTAAGTCGATTTTGTGGGATTAAAATTTTCTAGTTTTATTTTCCATTAGGAATTATTTAGCTTCTTAAAATATATAAATAATTTCTGGTAATGAGCTTTCGTTCCACTGACTAATATAATCAAGTGATGAAGCCAAGAATAACGAAGTGCGGAAAGAATATAGGTAATAAATAAATTTAATTGACCAGTACAAAGAAATATTACCAAAGAAATATCTATCCATAAAGGGACCTATAACATAAAATTATATATGATGTTTTAATGTCCAAGACATATTAAAAGAAAAATGGCATGATGGAAGAAGCAAGTAAGTTTTTTCCTGTTCTACCCAATGTTTTATCCGAATATACATTGGTAGAAGCTGGTGAAACTAATGGGCTTTATGAATTGCAGATTATAAAAGTAATTAGTGGGGATGTACTCAATGTGCGCATTGTCTTATACAACTTGGATGAGTTCCCAAATGTCAGTGATACAAACATGTCTGTGGATGCCGAACTCAACTGTATAAGAATTGTTTTCCTCAATTGGTTCGTCTCGTCCATGTTGGTAAGGAGCTTGTAATTGCTTTTTAGTTTTTATACCTTTATTTTAAGTAAATTATTGTTATGGATGCCATATGGCTATTAGATGAGATTTGTTAATATGATAGTGTTAATAAAGTGCAATTTTATTATGTACAGACTTTTGGTTTCTTGACAAAGATTGTTTTTTATATAGTAGTTTAAAAAATTTTTAGAAATATTAATAAATAAGTATTGCTTGAAAATTAAAAGAAAATTAAATAAAAGAAAGGTGATTATAATGATAATATTCTTTATTTTAGGTGTGCATAAGACTGTACTACAAAAATTCTTTTTGCTATAAGAAATTCATTTTGGGTGGTAAAAGTATTACTTGCATAAATTTTATTATTTATGAGAGAATATGTGAAGAACAGAAAGGTGATTCTATTTTGTTGTTTATTGATAGGTTATGCGCTAAGTTCTTTCACTTAATCTATTTAAGATTATTTTTCTTCAGCAGTATTTAAGGACGTAGTTTAAACTCTATTATACTTTAAAAATTATATGCCACTTGCACACAAACGTTCGACTGTAGCCATTGTGTGAATTCACTTACATATTTTGTCTGTTGTGGTTATTTTCAAACTTTATTATAACACCATACATCAAGAAAAATTAACCATAAAGTACACCTTACTTACTGGGACGTCATTTGTTCCTAATAATTTCCTTGGTTTTACTATTTTGAGAACCTTCTTTGACTGAGTTTACCCTTTTGTGGATTTTTTATGGAGTTCATCTATAGTGAAAGTTAGTTTTGTAGTGATGTGCTGAATTGCCATTAAAATCAATATTCTCAGCAACATATGTGAAGTTGTGACAAGAATCAACTTTCCAGAACTCTGAACCATTTTATACTAAAATGGTATTTCCTTTTTTACTTACAGTAAACTTTGTTTTAACTTCTACAAATTTGTTAGTGTAAAATAGTTTCGGTGAAAAAAAATAGCACCAAAAATTTTTCTTTGCAGTTATGGAAATCTTAAAAGAAGAAGTTTTATATGCATTCGAATAATCAGAAATTTTTGTCAGCATATTAATGAGTACTGGCATATAAGATAAAATTTTATAAATTTCAAAATCTTAAATTTATTTTAAAAATATTTGATTGGAATTAAAAGTTTGTTAGTGTTATGGAGTTAGATGTTGTATTGTTTATTTAAAAATAAATGTTAAGGTAATTTTCATTATTTATATTGCCGCTAAATTGTTTAAGTTTTTTTTCTTGACAAATTTTATAACGTGTTATGGCAAACATTGTAATTGCTGGTAATATAGTGACTTCTCATGAAGAAGGCTGTACACAATGTTATGTTTTGCAATGATTTGGTGTAAGTTATTCTATTGTTAGAAGGACCTGGAAAAGATTTCGAGTGATTCATTCAAAAGAAGACCAGGACCAGGAAGAAAACGGTGCACCAAGCCTAGGGACGACCGATATATTGGGAGCCGAGCCTTACGAAATCCAAAGTCTACCTAACATCAAAAACAATCTCAAAGAAGTGAGAGTTGTAAGTGTTGGCCTAAGGACTGTCAGGAGAAGAGATCCAGAAGTTGATATCCACACCTGAAGATCAGCTAAGGGTCCTAAATTACTCCGTGAGCACCGTATTGCATAGCAAGGTTTGCCCAAAATTGTGGGACACTGACCAATATGGAGTGGAGTAGGGTTTATATTTTCCGATGAAGCTGTAGTCTCTTTATTTGGTGAGAAACAAAGTTGCAAAGTGCTCCGAAGACCTGAAAAGCAAATGTATGTTTCTAAGAGATTATGCTTTATTGCGAAGACTGTTATATTTTAGGCAGGCGTAATTTCTGAAGATCGTACAGAGTTAGTTTTTGTTGGGAGTGGCTCTCTGAATGCATAATGAAACGTCAGGGAAATCCTAATTTTTCATGCACAACCACCATTAGCTGTTACCGGAGATGCTGCTGTCTTCATGGACAATAACGCTCGAGCACATCGAGCGGGTACAGTAGATGCTAGCTGACTGTGGTCAGTATTCGCTGTTGAGATTGGCCAGCATGATTAAGTCCCGAGCTCAATCCTATTGAGCATCTGTGGGACATTCTAAAATTAAATCATTTTTATATTTACCCATGTGTTTGAGCCAAGGCTCTATGAGAATAATCTCATAGAAATTGTTCACGTATTGTACCTCTTGTTTTACCATTTCTTTACATACATAAATAAAGTTGTGCTAGAACTCAGAAAGAGAGTTGTTATAATAAAAATTCTTTCCAACAGGAATTTATGAACAATTTCCAAGCAGCTCAGCAGGCTCTGATCGACGCCTCGAATGTTGCCGCAGATGCAGCCAAGATGAATGTGCAGAGTGCCTACGAGAACTCTACAAAAATTGCTCTCCGTGTTAAGTTGAAAGCTCCCATTGTTGTAGTTCCCGAGAATTCGAAGAGTGAAAATGCATTGCTTGTGGATCTGGGTTTCATTAGCGTGTCAAATAAGTTCTTCTATTTGGAGGCTCCAGTAAGTTTTGCTGATATATTGCTTAGATTTTATGTAGGGTAAACATTAGAATTTGTTAAACGTAAAATTGCATGTTGCAATCTAATTATATCTTTAGTTATAAATTTTGATTTATTCTGTCGTAAATTTTAATTCATCTTCAATGGTAAGAAATTTAATTATTTTCAATAAATTTTACTTATTATTCTAGGAAGAGAAAGATAGGGAGGTAAGCGTGGAAGAGATGTCTCTAGAGCTCGAGGACATGCAGGTGGGCTGTGTGCACTTACGCGATGAGCATAAGGCTAGGAGTGCGGCACTATTGGAACCCATCAGCTTCAAGCTCGCCATCAAAAGAAGTCTATCAAGCTGGTTCCATATGCTGCCGGCCCTTGATGTTTCAGGCAGGATGAAGACTATTACAGTGAGTATTACTTGAAAAAAGAGTGTAATTTCTGAATTATTCTGTGTGGTGTCAAAATAGTAAAAATTGCAAAATGACAAGCCTGTAATCCAAAGTAGGGTTATGATTATGCAGTCTTCATATTATAATTTATGGATTAATTGGGTAGCTCGTAACTGTAAATAGTTTAATTGTTATTATGTTTATTAATTTATATTGCTATTAATTTTTAATGGTGACTAATCAGATTGCAATAGAATAAAATAATTAAATCCTATCAAGATACTATTAAAGTATTACATATCGCAATATTTTTGTTTGTAATTTAAGTTAATATACTTACAATTTGTAAAGCCACACAGTACAATTACTGTGTGGCTTTACAAATAACGAGTATATCAGTATTATTATATAAATGTGTGTATTTGAGAAAAGTATGTGGCAGTGAAAATTGTCCATGAACTGCAGCTTCTTGCATTGCAATATTTGACAGCTTGAGCCACCTTATTGGAAGGCTATTTCAAAATTCCGACTCTGACAAGGTCGATGGTGTAGTTGTTTTGAAAATTAAATACTATGAGTAACAAATATTTTGAATCATGGTTGACTTACTACCATCCTTTAAGGAGTTATATTGTTTATCTCCAGAACTGATTATCAAACCCTGACTTGGTCTATGGTGAAGTTATTTTGCAAAGTAATAACTATCAGTAGTAAATATCATTGAATTACGGTTGATTTACTACTGTCCGTTAAGGAGTTCCATTCTTCATCTTCAAACTCATCACAGACCCTAACCTGGTTGATGGTGTAGTTATTTTGCCAATAGAAAAGTAATATTTACCAATAGAAAATATCTTGAATCACAATTGATTTACTAATGTCCATTAAGGACTTCCATTGTTCATTTGCAGACTTCATTATTAGGTCATCACCATATTAATATGGGAACTCCTCACTAGTATATTCTTTCAAACAAAATAATTATTAGTATTGAATTTTATAAAAATAGAAATAAATTCAAGCAAATATATGTAAATAACACATATACTCATGAAATTCTATAGTCAGTCGATGCTTTCAAATACAGGAAACTGCATAAGCAAACTATAAACTTTACTGAATGTTACTTCCGTCTGAAAAAATATCTGAATTACTCTTAAATCATGCCTAAACAAGTTTTACTTCAAAAGTAGGTTTTGTTTTCTGCTCTAAATTTGGAAAAAAGTATATGTGTGAAGTTGTTCATCGACGAAATATTGTACACTGTGCGTCAGCAGTTGAACAATGTGCATTGCATTACTTAGTTGTTAAAAAAAGTTTTTTTTAAATTTTATCCCATATTTTTTTCTTAAAAATTTATACATTATTTGTAATATTTTATTATTGTAACTTCATAAAATGTTTGCTACTCAAATTATGTTGTTTATAAGGATAGGTATGATTTTTTTATTCTGCTCATTCAACGTAAATAGTCAGAGAAATATAACCACAGCAATAGTTACTACTTTCGATCAATGTTTGTCAGTCAAATAAATAAAATTTATATCTGGTTAGAGACTTATTATTACTCGAATGAAACCTATACAAGGTAAGTCTGTTATAAGATCATCGTAATCTGTCAAAAGTTACCCTTGCTTTATACGATACATTCTTATCTACTACATAATACTTATCTTTGCTTTATAGATAACCGTAACCCACAGTGATTTTAAGATGATAATGAAAGTACTGAATGAGAACTTAAGTGAAGGCCAGAAACGTGAACCAGAACCCCAAGTAAAGACGACAGCCCCAAGGATATCCAAGAATAAAATAACACCAAAGACCAGTTCATACAAGGTAGCTGTGAAGGTGGAAGAACCAAAACCTGTGGAGACACCCAGAACTACTGTCAAGTTTGCTTTTGCTATGGATAGCCTGGTTATCAATTTGAAGACATCGGCGGTAATTGTTTCATAATTTTAATAAGGGTCATTTATTTAACTTCATTAAAATCTCTTTAGCTTGCTCCAGTTTTCCTCAATGCCATAGCTATAGCGTGATGATATACGGATAGCGTAGTTATTTTCTAAGGTACGAAAGTCAAGTGATAAAATACTGGTCCGTACTTTTTTTACGTAATGCCTGTAAAAACATAGGAAGATTGAAACACTTACAAATATTTTTTTAATATACTTAATGTTAGATTTAGTTTTATATTTTATTTATCCTTAAATTTAGAAAAACAATTTCCTCTGGAATTTTTGGTGAAAATGTCCACAGTTTATGGGCAAAATATTCTCCTGGAAGCCAGATCTCATATTATTTTTTTTAAATCATTACTTTTTATTTGTGTTATTTTCTGTCTTTATGTTTCTAACTTTATATGTTTTCTACAGATCTAATTTCTTTTCACTGTTGACACACCATTATAATATCATTGTGAACATAAATTGTTTGAAAATATTATTTGTATCTTCATTTTTCTTCTATTTCACAGTTTGTTCACAAATAATAATTACTTTATAGATTTTAATCATTTTTAGAGTTCTGTGTGTGTTCTCAAAAGTAAAAAATAAACCCTTATAAGATAACTCGCATCAGTGATCATTTCAGAAATCACTTTGTATAGAAACTTGTAATTTAGCACAGTAATGAAACATTACATTACAAAAGCAAGCAATCGAAAATATTTCCATTTTTAAATGCACAATGTTTTTACGAAAATAAATAGGAATATATTTATATGTTGTGAAAAATTAATATTTATAGTATAATATAAATATTATGTTTTCTTGAATTTTTATAAGTGCCTAAATGTGTATGGAATTTCTTTAGCAAAATTTCACTTCTGCTTGACAGATTTTTTTTCTACTATAATCTTCATGGACAGTTGATTCCAATCTTCCATAACAAACAATTTGAATATAGTGTTTTGATTGATTAGGAGCAATTACATAGCAATAAGATTGCTTAATGTGTATTTGTATCAATTCATATTGTTTAGTATGTTGTGCTGTCATGTCTCTATTGTTTTTAGAATGGCATTTTGTTTACATGTCTTGGTTTTGTCACGTATGCAAAAAATGGTTCATTCACTAGACATGATTTCTTAAATAACATGTAATTTTGTATTTGTTTCTTCCAAATTCTACTAGATACTTGTAAACAAGGTAATAGATGATAAATACATGCAAATGAGGTAAGGATCATTGTATTAAAATTACGTAGCAAGTGAAGTTTCCAGAATTTGGTGAGGTTTCTGCTAATGTGATATCACTGCTTTATATAATAACAGTGTATAAGGTTCTTACAAAAGCTAAATTATAAGTCCGAATATTTCTGGATATTGTAATAAATTAAAAGTAATTTTGAAAAAAAATATGAATCAACATTTTGCACTTTGGCAGCAAAATGTTGATTCACATGGCAAACACCGCAATAACTTGAATGATGTGAGTCTTCTCCTCCGACAGAAAAATGACCCCTCGGAAACTCACTTGCAGGATGTAGGCTTGGCAAGGTTCTGTATGACCCTGCTATCATTTAAAGGTCGCATGATTTCCGATGGTTCCATGCACTGTGCTCTACTGTTGGTGGATTGTACCTTGGATGATATGAGACCAGCAAGGGGTTCTAAGATAACAAGGTATTAATGTATTTTACATCAGTCAAAATAAATTTTGAATTATGGTGAACAAATTCCATTACTGAAAAAGGAACACAAGCTGGCAAGGTTAATGTTTGGTAGGAAATAAATTTATATTCAGTGGAAAAATATGAAACTTTCTCATGAGAGCAAGATATGTCATTTGATCAAATAGGATGTCTTTAATTAGCTGACCACAATTTTAGTTATAGCTAAATGTGCAATTATATGAATATATAAATAAATTAGAACACATGTGTATATGTCGTCGCCGTGGTGTGTTGGGTTGATCACAAGGCATACGGCCTTTGACGATGCGACGCACCGCGGCGACCCGGGTTCGATTCCCGGCCATTCGTCGAACGGGGCTGGACTGTTGTTGTGGTTGGCTGTAAGAGATTGCTCTTGTAGCAATAAGTCCGCCATATGTATCAATTAGATACATTAAAGTAGATAAATATATGTATATATGTGTCTATATATAAACACACACACACACACAGAAAAACATACGATGCACACAGACAGACACCGACGTAGATGGAGACACACAGATGAAGACGCACAGGCACAGACGCACAGACACAGACGCACAGACACAGACGCACAGACACAGACGCACAGACACAGACGCACAGACACAGACGCACACACAGACACACACACACTCACACACACACTCACACACACACACACACACTCACACACACACACACACACTCACACACACACACACACACACTCACACTCACACTCACACTCACACTCTCTCTCTCTCTCTCTCTCTCTCTCTCTCTCTCTCTCTCTCTCACACTCACACTCTCTCTCTCTCTCACACTCACACTCGCACTCACACTCACACTCAGACTTACGCACACGCACACGCAGACACAGACACAGACATAGACACACACACACACACACTCACACGCACACACTCGCACGCTCGCACGCACTCACACACGCACACACGCACGCACGCACGCACGCACGCACACACAGACACACTATGATGTATATAGTAATTTTATATAATTATGATTATTTGATACCAGTATATAATTTATAGTTTATTTGTTTTTTTGGACATGTTTATTTCAAGTGTATATTTAATGTACTGGAATGTGCATATTTACATCCTTAAAATAAATAAGTAAATTATTTGATTTTGTTATGTTATTGCTGTGGTTACATGTATTTTAAAATATCGAACAATGGAAATTATCATATATAAGAAACTGCTTATAGTCAATAGAAATAATGTTATACAGATAATGCCAGTCAACAAATTCAACTATTCGTTATGGTGCTACTTACATCTATAGTTTAAAATTAATTGTACTTATTGTGTTTAGATATTTGGAGCGACGTCCTGAGGCTGGTTCCAGCACTGACTTAAGTGGGACTGAAATTGTACCTACAGAAAAAATAAGGAGTATGCTCGATGTTACATACACGCTGAAGCATTCCGACACATTCAGTAAGTATATAGTAACATACAGACTCTATGACTATGGAATCATATATTCGATTTTTAAAGAATTGTATGTAGACACCACTAAATGTAAATATGAAATTATAGGTTTAATTATGTATATATAATGTACAACTTTTTGGCCAAAACCATTCTTAATTTCCTAGTGCTGTTCAGAGACAATATTAATCTAAAGCATCCTTAAATAAGTTTTTAGAGTGATAGCTCTCATCAATGACTTTCTGTACATACAGACCATTTGTACATGCAAATATTATAGTTATAATTGGTTCAAAGGCTACTGGTAGGTACCATTAGATCTGTTAAAGCTTCTCACATTATATTTATGGAATATTTCTCATTAGGCGCTATTTATACGGAGTCATTTGATTATTTCAAATGTGGAACTTTCATACTTTCTATAATCTGATTTGCATTAGTCACAAACAAATACGGAGAACAATATTCACCATTATTTTAGTGAGAACAAAAATTTAACGCACAGATCTAAACTGTTAAACAACGTAACCATAACAGTGTCAAAAATGCGAGGGCCATCTCTCTACTGCATTTATGTGTTTCTACTCATTTAGCAACAAAATGACCACTGATATTCTTGTGCTTTCATTAGTGGATCAAAAAGCTGTTTATGGTAGCACTTCTTCCTCCGTAAAAGGAATACTTCCACAAAAGTATCTATCCTTATGGTAGGCTTACTCCAGATTCATGAAGGCTTAATCGAATTTTCACATTCTTGTTTTTTTTTATAGTAGACTTCAGCAAAATAATCTGATTTACAATTTCTTGTTTATCAGTTTGGCAATGCAGTCCTCCAATAAAAGTTTTTCAGTAGGTATAAACTTCTATGCCTCCATGACTACAAAATGTATACTACTAGTTGCCTAGCTAAATTATTGTCTTAAATAAGTATTATACAATAATTGGAAGACTATGGATTAATCAGGAGTAATGTTTGCTTTTTAGTTGATGTGAGAGTGTTCAGCTTTAACTTGATTCTGGCTGTGGATTTTCTACTGAAAGTAGCAGATTTCTTCACAAGTGGAATGGCAGCGGACACTCCAGATGTTAAGGAGACCGAAACAAAGGAAGCCAAGGAAACGAATATAAAGGCTTCAGGGAGCTATACTGCAGTTGGTGTATGTGTACATTTAATTTAAGATATTGCTTTAATTTTTTCTGATTTCACTAGTTTTTATGGAGAGATTTTAGGGTTCTCTTCTTCTTGTCCATATATCACAGCAGAAGGTTTAGTGAATTGTATAACTTGTGAACTGGAATCTATAATTATAATCAATTTTGTGCACCCTAGAGGAAGAAGGTTGTGTAATATAGTACAACTTATTCTGTGCGAAGACTTGGTACTATATAATAAAATAGAAGTAAAGACTCTTTAGATTAAAGAAATATTTTAAAAATGCTCAATAGCAATATCTTTACGTAAATGTTGATAGCTTCTGCAATAATTAAAAAAATATATAAATTAATAACATATAGACAGTTGAACAATTGTTATGATGTTGGCAGTTCCTTCGTTGCTATTCAACATTTAATATTTTTTGCTTACTGATTTTAATGGAAAGTTGATTTTTTCAGTTCAGCACATGATAAATACTCGCTCTACCAACAGGAGGGCGTTTTATATACTTGTTGCCTGAGCAAAACCACTGGCAAAACCTGATTATAAAATAATAATATCAATTTTAGTTCATGACATCTGCGTCATTAAGCATCTTCTAATATAATTTGCAGAAGAAGAGAATATCACAAGCGAGTGTGCCTCCCCAGACAGAACCCAAGAAGTCTATGATGACAATCAATCTGAAGGTTGAACAACCCGAAATCATTCTTGTGGAATCATTGGAACATAAAGATGGGGAAGCTCTGATAATGAATGTAAGTCCAAGAAGTATTCAGTCTTACTTTTCTAATTTCATAAACTACATATCTAGATGACACCTTACTGACTAGACCTTGTTGACTACTGCTTAAACAATTTTTCGCAACTGTTCACCGCACATAACAAATTACGAATGAGTGTAGATTATACTTATAATAGAATAAAAAGAGGCTCAGTTTGATATACGCGGGTCTTTCTTTTAAACTCTCTGTACTTAAAATGTTATATCAACCGTTATCCAATTTCATTTCCTTCAGATTTTCATTTTTCAGAACAATTTAATTCATTATGTATGTGAAACAAGTCCTAAATGTGATGTAATAACTCACCTGATTGAACTGTCAAATATTGTTCATATTTATAAATGTCATATTCGCTTGTAGTATCTTTTATTTTCTTGCGTTCAAGATGCTACAAACTCCTAACTAATAAACAAACTATAAATAATATTTTTTACGCATACAACATGTGCTTATAGCACACAACATATGCTTATAAGCATACAACATTTTAAGCATACAACATGTGCTTATAGTACTTTAAATAACTTGGGTAAAACCCTTATTAATAATAAAGAAAAAATAGATAAACATAAAAAGAGTGGTATCTATAAACTTAAATGTAACGACTGTAATAGTGTTTACATAGGTCAAACAGGAAGAGATTTTACCACAAGATATAAAGAACACATTGCCAACTGGCGAAATAACAAACCAGACACATCTCACTTTGCTAAACACCTCATCGAAAATAACCATCATCCTCATACTGATAATGCCCCCTATATATTACAAATAAATACAAAAGGCAATAAACTTAATATCCTAGAAACATTAGAAATAAACAGACATAAAAAGACATGTGTTCCAAATGTTATCAGACATAATCGAATGTCAAATCTGATCAATTAAAAAAACATTAAATGAAAATAAATTATATTTAGTAGATCTTTGATTATGATGAGGATGTATTAGTTCTTGGAAAATATAATAGAAAGGCATTTGTGGAACAGACTTGTACGCACTAACTTTAAAATAAAATGTAAGGAAAATAAAACAAAATCATTGCATAAAATTTGATGGAAAGCCTTAAAATAGTAATTGTTCACGTTCATAAGTATTTTGCCCATGAAATGAATACTGTTATTACATTTAAAGTCTAACTTTATGAATTATGCAAAATGCTTGAAAGAAAAAGCAGTTCCGAAATCGCAGTAATGAATAACATGCTCTAAAATAATGTATTTGTTGAAAAACATCCTATGTGTGGTACACATAAAGTGGCCATGCAAAAATGACTAAATAAAAGTGAATAGAAAAAGAAGCAATTTTAAAGAAAGGTATTATTCTGTTTTATATCATATAAAATAATTATTATACTCAATACTAAATTATATTTTTTTTTAATGATTTTCTTGGTTGTGCCTTTTTTTTATATTATACCTTAAGTTGGATTGGATTCATACAATAACTTACTACTGATGATATTAAAAAGAATTTATTGAAATGAAATTAAAACTCGATTATAAAGCAACAAAACAATTATAAAAACAATGTTCAAAATACAAACTGGCAATATATTATCTTTCTCTGACAAAGTAACCATCTTGCGCCGCTCTACTTATTTATTGCACAGCTATATTTATTCAGTTGTCTATTTTGGTCATGGAGTTTAATTTACATAATGGGTTGAGTAATAAAAAATAAAAACATGATTTTTGAGTTTCACTTGATGAATCGTACATTTAGAAATAATTTAGTCGATACTGCTGCTGGGAATTCCACATTAGAATTAATATTATGGAGTCACAGGTGAAAGCTACTGCTGAAAATCTTTGGGGTATATTGAAAGCATACAAGAATAATGTTGGACAAATATTACTTCACATTGAATTTAATTAAGAACCCTATCGAACTTGAGTGACAGTTTCTAGATTCTGATTATAGATAAATAATAAATTTATATAGTAATAAAATTGCAAAGCAGCTGGCGCAAGTGATAATTTTAATTTATAATTTCGAAGATAAACTTTAACATTGGCGTTAACTTTTATTTTTAATGAGATATGTTTATATTGTAATATATTATATAATAATATAGTTATTTTTGTTTCACATTTTATTTTCATTATATAACATTAAGGAAAGTTAAAAACATTAAGTATAGACAATTCATTTAACTTAATTAACTAGTTAACACAGTACTGTAGTAACGATGTTTTAAAGTTTTTATTTTATTCATAATTATATATATACTTTGGTTAATTTAATTAAACAATACACAATTAGTAATATTGAACTCAGTGTATATATACAACAATGCCTTGTCAATGGGTTGTTGGGTAGTTTATTATACAATAGATCTATAGATACTTTGTATCTTGGAGAATAGACGTTTCTTTCATGCATTGTCATGCAATGTACATGTATGTATGACAGGTAACAATGAAAATGTGTCATCTTTTACGTATTCTAAGCATGCATAGGTATGACAGGTAGTCTATTTACTCATGCATAGGTATGCCAAGTGTGTAATTTACGCTAGATTGTTAAATGGAACATCAATATTATCGTTTGAAGTTTTTTTCATCTATAGATGATTACACAGGGAATGTTTTGATTTATCATAATCTTTATTTAAATAATTCAATAATACTATGAATTTGTTGTCCTCATGGTGTGATGTATTGATCATGGTATGATGTATTGATAGCGAGCCTTACGGCCTGTGATAGCATGAGCCGTGTGATATGAACCGAGAGAACCTGAGTTCGATTCCAATCTGCTTGTCGAGCGGTGCTGAAGTGGTGTTGGTAATTGCATAGCTAAAATGCTACAGACCAATAACGGATATCACTGGTGTGAGATATTGCTAACCTATTTGCTCGGCGTGGCAATATGGTAATTATGGGCATTTTCTCCAATGATATGCACATTAAAGAGGTCTACGAGGAGTGGTCCAAAAGTCCACGGAACAGAAGGGTTGCAAGTTAAATAAAATAATGAAACTATTTTTTTTGTCAATATAAACTCCCTTAACCCTAATACACATGTATTAGATCTTAAAATTTATTTTTTAAACCATCAAAAAAATATTTATTGTCTTTGCCCTGAACATGAGCTGAAATTGCTTCTTTCACCTCACTGTCGTCCTTAAATTTTCTTCTTCAGAGCTCTTTTTTCAGGTTTGGGAACAAGTAAAGATCGCTTGGTTAGCATCAAGCGATCTTTACTTGAGAGTGCTAGTGAGTTCAGGGCTATAGGGTGGGTGAGTAAGCAATTTGAAGCCGAGTATGTGAACAGCATCCATTGCAACTTTGTTTTTGTGAACTGGCATATTGTCTTGCAAAAGCCAAACACCCTAGCCAGTTTGCCTCGTCTCTTTTCTCTGATAGATTCAGTTTATCCGATATGTTAGCATAGTACTCTCCAGTGATAGTGGTACCTTTTTCTTTATAGTCGATGAATAAAATCCCTTCACAATCCCAAAAAAATGGTTGTTGCTAATTTTCCAGCTGATTTCGAGACCTTAAATTTCTTAGGGGGTGTAGTGCCCTGTTTTTGTTATTGCATTGACTCTAGCTGGGACTCATGCTCAAAGGTATGAACCCAAGTTTCATCTCCAGGCACAATTCTCTCCAAAAGCGGAGTAGGTTCACCAACAAACAGCTTCAAAAAGTCCTTAGACGCCTTGATTCGTTGTTTGTTTTGCATCGGCGTAAGTATTCTTTTGACGATGGGTCAAAAGAATACTTGCACTGACTTTAGTCATGCCAAGATGGTTGTATGGAATTCTCCATATTGTTGTATCTGATACAACAACTAATGCACAAATTTATTTTTTCTTCAGGTGAACATTTTCCAAAACAAGTTTTTCGACTTTTTCGACAATATCCGACATGGTGGCCTCAATCGGCCGTCCTGGGTGGGGTCGTCTTCAATAGAGTCTCTATCTTGTTTAAATAGACCATGCCACTTGTAAACCATGGTTTTAGGAAGGCAAACATCTCTGTAAACAACTCCCATCTCATTCATGATGGTTTGGGGAGTTTTTCCTTGCTTGGTGAGGAATTTAATCACAGCGTGTAGTTCAATTTGCTCCATGTTTGCAGTTCACTTCTAGATTTACTTCTTTACGGGATGATCATCAATTAAGGAATAACGTTAGGGACATTAACAAACGTTAGGGAATTGAGAAAGGTAGATCGAAGCCAATTTTGAAATTATACGTTCGTAATAAATGTGGTGCAACGCATTCTCACAGGAATTTTTATGACTGGTATTGGTGGCTAATCAGAAATTGCATTTTAAATAAAATTATTTGTTGGGCTTGTTTATTATTCGAAACTGAATATAGTAAACGGAATAAAAATAGTTTTGATAAGCTAGGTAATTTCACAAATTACGTATAGAAATTTGTACCGAGGGACAGCTAGCTATTTCGAATCGCAGACATAATGACACAGAAATGTAAATAATTTAAAAATATACTATTGTATTTCTAGGTAAGCAAGAATTAGCTTTTCACGGTCACGATTAAGGTCATAGTTTGATAAGTCCGGGTAATTAAGTCGAGTGTTTATGGTCTTTAAGCGCCTATGATTCAATTATTGAGACACATTTTCAATCTATTACACCAATGTCGTTTTCAGCGCTATCAGGGGTGGTCAGCAGACGCTTGCACGTGTTTGTGTAATATCTATATAATTGTTTATTTGGATGGACGGATCCTTCGCAGCTTGCCATTCCTAAAAAGCACTGCACCTCACTTGTTGATTGTATAATACCCACAATGATGATTAATTAAAATTACGAAAATTATTTTTCTTCATTTGATTTACAGGATTTTTCAAACATTTATATCAAAATATTCTTGTAATCTGTAGTCTAAATTCATTTGTCATTTTGCATAGGTAATATAAATTTGTATACACAGAAAATTAGTATTTTTTTGAGAATGATCTGTGCTAATATTGAGGTGACAAGTTTTCTTCTATGTATTTTTAATACCATGATTTCAATAAAATAAATATGAATTGTTTTAAATTTATTTATTGTTTACACATTATTCATGTTAAAAAAGAATAAATCTATTGCTTAACCCACAGATTGAAGTTTTATTCAAGCTGCGCTCAACAGAAGACCGTCAAGTGATGGAGGGTTCTGTCACTGCTCTGCAGTTGTATCGACGTGCTGCACCCACTATGTCGGGATTGGTGGGTATTCGTGGCTACGTGCTGGAGCCATGTAACTTCTCCTTGGCGGCTGCTCAGCCTGCAGGTTGTGGTATGCATGCTGACCTGGCCGTATCAGATATCAAAATTAATGTGTCGCCAGGTATGTAATCTATTAAGATATTTGAGAACACATTAAATAGTATATCACGATACGAATTGAAAAAATTATTTAGCGGTGATATAGCTAACATTATGAGTTTATATATAATACAAAACTAAAACTGGTCAGCGAGGAAACATCTACAGAATAAACATTTACTGAATTTTGTAAAATTCTATAATTAAACTTTGTGATATGTGAAAATTTCTTTTATATTAAATTTGCTCACTATCATTGTGAAATATGCTGGTCAATAAGCTAGCTCTATTGTTATGCCGAATGAAATATTTTTACGCCAATCCGTTTCTGAGTAAAAAGAGCCGTGACAGACAGATATGTTGATACGTACCATGCCAAATTACATCTATCTATGTCGAACAGTTCTTTTTAGGTGTACCGTATTTTCCTTTCACGGTATGTTTAATAATATTTAATTCAAAAAATTTGTTTTTTTTTCACAATTAGATGGAAAAAAGTGAGTTTTATGGAGGATTAGTAATGTAGATATGTAATTTTTTTGATCCATGTTATATGCATAAATAACGAGGATCGACAGGACAACTTGAAGTTGCTGTATTTTAGAGCTATACCCGAGGTTTAAGTTTAAATATCATGTTGAATTTCATCTTTTGTATATATGAAGAGAAACAGATTGCCATTGTTGATAATTTCAATTGATTTTTTTTTTAATC
This sequence comes from Druceiella hillmani, assembly GCA_039881145.1. Classification (NCBI taxonomy): domain Eukaryota; kingdom Metazoa; phylum Arthropoda; class Insecta; order Lepidoptera; family Hepialidae; genus Druceiella; species Druceiella hillmani. The sequence goes on along the minus strand of JAYKKI010000016.1, from coordinate 24,072,801 downwards.
TTATTCATATTACAAGAATAGCAATTGTTACCATATAACTAGCCTTTTGGTTCAATTGTTATACAATTTTAATTGTCCAAAAGATTAACGCTTAACTCGTGTACTGTCATCAAATATCAGATTTGAATTTTATTTTAAAATTACTGCATCGGCATTAAATTAGTTTTAGTTATAATAGAACGAATTGTCATAAATTGTATGAAATATATTAATTTTATAAGTAAATAATTTTTTTAATAATAATTTTAGTTCTTATATCAAAATTTTTCATTATGATGTAAAAATTAGTTGAAAAATAAAACAAGAATGATTAACTAGTCAATTCCAATTGCCTACGTGTTTCCATTTTAATTTTTTAAATGGGTATTAATGTTTAAATTATTTTCCCTATTAGCCACAATAAATCTGCTTAGCCGTGTTATGTCAACTGTCACAAAATCAGAAGAGAGCTCAGAGCAGACGAATGATGCTGTAATTGTATATGAAAACCTATGGGACAAGAAGCCATTCACTATGAACTCCTTCTGGTTCCTGAAGACAGGTATTCTTAATTTTATTTATTAGTCAGTGGCAAAAGTCTCGTGCTAAAAGTGATTTTAATTTTATGTGTTCACTCTAAAAAATAAAAACAATATTTGGGATAGAACAAAAGAATTGAGACTTCTAAAATTCTAAAAATAGGTAGACATGTTTGGAGACTTGATGTAATAACTGCGTGTATAGTCATGTAAAATTAGTACCAAGAAAAATTCTCTTCAACAGAGTACTATAGTTTATTTTTTTTTTTTTAAATGTAATCGTTTGTTGTCCAGAAATTGGTGAGGATGCCATAGCGGTTGAAGAAGCGGAAATGAGTCCACGACGTTCAATCACTCCGGTTACAGATGAGATTTGTCTCTTGTCCTGTCCTTGCCTATTACTCACCATTGAGATGGCCATGGGCAGCGAAGCCATACCTGTTATTGCATTGAAGTCTACGCTCAAGGCGCAGGTTAAGGATTGGAGCTCCCAGGTAAAGGCATTCTATATAACAGTAAATTAAGTTATCTTGACATAATTATAGAATAAATTGAAACATTCTAAATCCAGCTGTCAAACTGAATCTGCTATATATATTTCTTGAAATTTTGTCTTGAAGTAGAGCTTACAATTTGCTGTCAGTTTAATGTGGTTTTGTCTTCACTTTTGGAAATTTTTTACAATCTTTAATGTTTTTTGATATTTTATTTTTTTGTAAGATAAGCTTATTTACATGATATGTATAAAGTTTAAAGTCTGAGGTGATAGTATGTTCAAAATTCGCCTGAGGAAGAATATTTTCACTTAAAAAAATTTAAAATTGATATATAACCTCACTTTGTATTGTACATTAATTGGATTTTAATACTTATTCAAATGATGCAGCACCAAAATCCGGACAAATGATACATTATTTCCAAATATAATTTTTATTGCAAAATCAAAAAGTTTACGAAATTTTTTAACCCCATTATTTGTAAAGCAATAAAGAACACATTTACTCAATATCTCCCCCGTTCGTTTGAGTGACCGCCTTCATTCCCGGCCTGAAGAGTGGGCAGGTGCACTTTAATGTGTTACGGTCTATATCGGTGAATGCTGCTTCAATATGTTGGACTTGTCCCGTGACCGTGTGCGTCCGGCACGCACACTTTCGATAATCGCGGCCCTTCAGTTATACTCCGGACTTGGCTTTAACATTGCCACTGTTTCGAGGTTATGATGGTTTAGTACCATTTGTTGAGCTATTTGAAAGTTAATCACAACATCTCTTAGTGTTTTAGTAGTTTAGCTGCCAAAATAAGGACAAAATTGGCACCGCACCTTGTATTGTTTCTAATTGGTTACTGCACAATTTAAGTTTCATTATAAAACGTTTGTAGCATCAATTTAACTGTTACACATAAACCTATATAAGTAGACATTACGAGAAGACGCATCATAGGATGCGAACATACTCAAACTGCCAATAAAACAACAACAAATATGATTAAAGCTCAATGACTGATCGCAGATAGAAAAAAAATAATTATAAAATGTTGCTTTGTAAGCCTACTGTGCTTTCGGGCACACAATACTGCATTGCTAATGTCTGGAAGAGATTTTGTGGTCAATACAAAAAATAATATGTAAATAAGAAAAAGATTGTCAACACGATCTTCTCAGTTGCTCGCTGCTTTGAGCTTTCTTTGTTATTAACACATCCTGTCCTAAATATGGTTAATTTCACTACGACTTCAGAAATGCAAAAAAAACTTAATATAGTATTGTCACATCTAGAAATTCCTTAGTATTCTCAGTGTTATCTACACTTTATAGTTATAACAGACAATATTTGCAGTATTTGTTTTACCAGTTTGATATTAATTTACAAAATAATTTTTTTGTTGTCTTTAGCTAAGCACAAAATTAGACCCGCTTAACTATATTAATTGTTAATGGATCTTTCTCTTACTCTATAACATTTTAATCAGTTATGTTTATCTTTTGCTCATAAACTATAACACTATTACTAATAAACTTGGAATAGAAAGTTATATCTTGCATAAATAGAGAATAGATAAAAACGATATTAATGAACTCATTATATGACAAGCTCGTTCATAATATCATCTGTCAAATGCTATTTCTACCTAGACCTAAGTTTAACTTTGGTATAACCTAAAAAAGTTGATATTTCAACAAGTACATAATTCCATTATGTTAATAATTATTTTAAAGCCAACAGCTTTATATGTATAATTCAATTCACACATTCGAAACTATCAAGAAGTATTATTTAATTGTATTGTTTACTTGCATCAAGAGCAATATTTATTGAAGATAATTTTTAAATTAAATAAAATTCAAGCCATATTCATATTTATGTGACATTTTCCCAAAATTTCATTGCGAAATTTTAAATTAAACATTTGTTCATGTTGTTCTAATGACTTCTCCATACGCTTATGCTCTTTATTGATATCATAAAATCAGGGAACATCATTTTGACATACTTGGGTATTTAGAAAGCAATGATGAACAATGATTCTATATGTATACACACATATATATTAATTATATATGTCTTTGTTTTATATTCAGTTGAATCTGGAGTCATCCTGCTCCATGCAGATATCTTACTACAATATCTCCAAGGCTCTATGGGAGCCACTGCTGGAGCCTGTGGAAGTACTTCAAGATAATCAGTACAAGCACATACCTTGGGAATTAAAACTAGAGGTATATTCTGTTATATATTTATTATATAGTTGGTAATGCTTATGGTCTACTTATCTCTAATTTGTGTAAACCTAAAGTCTGGTAATTGGCATGAGAATTAAAGGCTATATGGGAATTGATAATATTGTAAATTTTTGTAATACGATACCTCAGGAATTTATGAATACCATCGTAATGTTGTTTACTGACAAACATTTTCATTGATTAAGTTTCATTCCTGCACAAGTTTTATAGCAATATTTAATAAACACTTCATTTTTATTGAGCTGCGTGTTTTAAATAATTATAAAAATAGATCATGTTAATGGCCAAGCTTCTATAGGAGAATGAAGGCCAAAAAATAAAATTATGAAGATATAGCGCAAAATTTCAATTTTCATTTGCTATACTTTTGTGTTTGTTACTTTTACGCTGTCAGAAATCAATGAGCAATATTTCCCTGATTCAAACATAAGTTTTTGATAGACTAAAATTATTGTAATTATATATAATAAATATTTTGTTGCTAAAATGTTGTGTAAATATTTGTGAAAATAGATTGCGGTAGTGCAGACTTATAACCATCTAATAACAATTAGAATGTTTCAAGTTTAGAGTAATTTCTAGTAATCTGTTTTTAACCATTATATTCTTTTATTTTTACACTGTCAGCGACATTTTCAATGATACATACACATTTATTGCGTCTTTTATTTCATTCGCAGCCTTTGTATTTATTATTATCATCCTTCATACAGCTGTAAGTATTGCATAAATGACAGTTATCTAGAGACAAAATAATGAAATCATTCAATTCTAGAGTATGTACATTCCACTAGGTGATCGCAACGCACAAAACTCTCACTGTATTGTTCCACTTGGCGACCGCAGTCATTGCGATTGTGATCAAAACTTCATTCATGGCATAATTTTTCATGACCCCTTCTATCCCATGCCGACCCACGTATTAACGTGAATTGTTGCTGTTGTTTATCTGTCAATTTGACTTTGACACTATGAAGTGTGTGTAAATAAATTTATATTATCTTTTAAAACTAAGCATGGTGATGAGGAGAATCTCTTTATGCAGTTTCGAGAAGTACATAATAAAAGTAAAGATTACACAAAAAGGAGCAAAACGTGCAAACGATCATCAAATTTCTATAGAAATTGCATTTTTGCAATTAATATAAGTGTAAATTATGATCAACGATTAATACATAAGGCAATGCAGTAATCTCTTTATTTTCATCCGATACTCGCTATTTCCTCATGAAGACATATGCTTTGCATTGCATATGCATTGTTCACAACCCGTTCCACTTGGACTGGTAGTTATAACATTGACAAGCTAGTAGAATGGATATGATCGCGGTCGCTTGCGTGAGCATTGCCAGCGGCTAGTAGAATGTACTCCTAGTATTTAATGTTTTTACTTTACAATACTTGTATTAGATTAATTATTATTTGTTCTTCTCTCAAAACAACACCGAAACAACAACAAATGATGCCATGCTCAGCTGCAATACCAAATACATATATTTCATTATGTAAACAGCCATAGACCTTTTTCGCCTTTCTGTTACAACAATAAACATTTTATGACTGAGTCATTTTGTGTTAATATAAAAATCGGAATTGCCTCACACAATACAATTAAACTATTCTATTTCCATTAGTACTGTATATGCAGCAACAGAGAAGGAAACAAAATGGTGTGAGTGAACGGAAGTGAAATGACAGCCGGTATGGCACAGTGGTGTCAGTGATCACTTGTTTTAAAGTTTTTTAATGGATCTTACGCGTTATTTTTGTGTTTCCATCAAAAAATATTTTAATTAAATGTAGAATTTAAATGCTAATCCAAAAAAATACATTAATAATGTGTACATTTCATTAATAATAAGATTTTTAATGTATTTTTTGCCAAGTGGGCCAACTTTGAGAATTCTCCTTTAAATAACATTTCTTCAATACATTTAACTAATATCATAATTATATTCGCACCAGGTCCAGATGAATCCCGATGATAACACTCCCAATACCTCGAGTAGCCGTCTCGTCTTACAGGCTGAGGAGGGTTTGCTGACACCCGAAGACCTGGTATCTGTATCAGGCTCGTCGAGGGCTCCAGGCACCACTGTGACTGTCAGTAGCAGTGAGCCCCTAGAGCTCACTCTCACTTGTACTGCCATGGATGTGAGTATAAATAATTTTGTCATAAAGTTCCTCTTCTCATTGTGGTGTTGGCTTGTGTTGGTATCAAGTAGAGTTTCATGGTTATATTATCCAAGTTGTTTAAAGTAATTAAAAAAAATTTGTGAACGCATCATTTCCTTTCTGATATGATTTCAATATTGAATAAATTAAAACTGTTAATTTCTATTAATGAGTTTTAATATTTTTTAGATATTAAGAATGAAATTGAGAAATAGAAATGCAAAAATTATAGAAAAGAAAGATGATTTAATAGAATGATAATTTGTACACTTTTGTAAAATCTAATAAATTTCTGTAATTTCAGAATTTGATATATGATTCATTATGAGAGAATCTTTTTCCTTAATTGTTCCTCTTTTAGAAACTGTTGTTGAGGAGCACAAGGGCACAACACAAGACTGGGACATATCACTTGCAATAATTAATAGATTATCATAAATCAATTTCATCTGCAATACAACCATTTCATATTCGCCTATTGTAGAAAAAAGGACTAAGGATGCATCAAACTTATGTATAGAAGAACCTTAGGCTTTGAAAATGTCTTTGATAGCTTTTGTATATTAATTATAGGCCTGCAATAAGCTTTTTATAGTTTTTGTTTGTAAAAAATATTAAATTTAAATTATTTATGTTTTTGAATGTATCAAATTGATATATATTCAATTATAAATGCGGACTTATTGCTACGAGAGCAATCTTTTAGAGCCATGCAGAACATCAACCAGACAACAACCAAATATATATATATATATATATATAAATATATGTATATATAATATGATATATATATATATATATATATATATATATATATATATATATATATATATAAATTAAATAACATTATCGCTATATGGTGGTATGGGAGGGAAGAGTTAAAGATTCTGTAACTGAGAAAAATGAGAATAATAATAAAAAATGTAACAGAATGACTGCTGAGATATACAAGATAATGTCTCCCGCCACCATTCTTTTGTCCTAGTGTGAAAGATCTAGGCATAAAATATACTTGGTAAATAACTCTTGAAGTGAGCATATATGCATGTAAAAATATTTCACCAAGATGTAATTTGCAACTACATTCAAATTTTATTAAAATGTATGCAGAATATTGTTGACTCTGATGGAACAGATACACATCCAGTTTGTATGCTGTCCATTTCCTTTTCTAAAGCTTTTTCTTATCATTTTTGATTATTTTATTTTCCACAATATATTGATTTGGATAAAACAGCATCATAGACAATTTTGACAGTTTTAATATCTACGGGATAAGGTACAAATTAAACTTATAGTGAGTTACAAGCTTTGTTCACAATGTATGCAAAAATACAATATTTTCCAAAATGTTATCTTTGTATGACCGCTTCTTTAATGATATGAATTATTGAAATAAATAGAATATTATATATTATTTATTAGTGTTAAAAGGAAATCACTTGTCTTGGAAGACACTGCTGGTCAGGAATGTAAAATGACATTTTGCAGCACCAATTTAATTTATATTATAATATTTGGAATTTTAATTCAGATTTATTCTAAATAAAAGTTAAATTGATATCTGCTTTTCATTTTTTTTGGTATGTGACTTCAAGAACAGGAATGCCAACATAGGTTACGGGGTTGCATTAAATTATAAAGCCAGATGTGCATTTGTTTTGAACGCATCTTTATGTAAAATCTAAAATTCTATTTTTATTTTAGTTTGTTTCACATTTACTTCCAGTCTGCGGATATAAAGTTTAATCTAATATATGTTACACGTAGCTTCGGCAGCAGAGTGACCAGATTGGTACTCGTAGAGTAGATAGTGTCTCACGTACGTCGTAATGTCCATAATTATACGTGTTAACAGTGCAGCATCTTAGTTACTACTGAATCAGCGAGAGCGTGCTACCCCTTCATATATCTTCGATCATGGAATGATTTAGAACGTTCCCATATTTTCTAGATAATTTTCTAAAAAACGCTCATTCATATCCAAAATCAATAAAACTGTTAGATATGATTTACTTTTATTAAGAATCATTTATTTGTTTGATATAGACAATTTTGATTTTGTTATATTTAATATGCAACATAATTTCTTAATTTTTTTAGGTATTACAACAATTGGGTAATTCATTTTCGGCTGCAATGGACGTTTCCTCGGAGAGCATGCAAACTGAAAAGTCCAAGTTGGCTATTGATACCAGTGTAAGTATATACAAATTAGGGCATTCCATGTTATGGTGTTTTTTGTTTGTGAAAATGTCTTCCAGTTCTTTTGCCTTATATTTCAATCTTTCTAATAAAACTGTGGACTATAAACCCATTATTACATATTTGTTTCTTTTATATATTGATACCGTTTAATATATAATATTAAGAAATATGTGATAAATAAATTATAATGACGAATTCAAAATAAGTGGATAATCAGCTAACTGGTAGAAGGTATAAGTCATAAGTCTTTTTGTTTAATGCTTCTGTGTTAAAGGGATACGCAAAGACATAGTAAATGATTAAGGAGCTGCTGAAACAAGGCCTCGAGTTGGCATTTTAATGTGTATGAGGAAGCTCATATTATTAGATTTGATGCTCCATTGTCATATTTTACCCTGCTAGCGAAGCCCCTGACATTAATTAAATAGTGTCTGTTATGGGGTTAATTAGCCTAGAAATATTTTTATGCTTTTAAACAAAAACCCCTACTGAAATTAATCTATGGTCGTTTATATTTTTGTTTACCAATTTTGTACCAGTACCATTTGTAGAATTAATGCTATAAATTATATAATTTCTTTTGCAAGGATCACACGAATGATTAACATGCGTACAAATATAATGCTCTGGATTTTTGTAATTTCTAAACTATCTGCGTAATGTTTAAAAAGAATAAATACTATTTCACCTATTTTTTAAAAATTGGTAAGATTGTTTTCCGTTGACATAATGAAATTAAATTTGTTTACAAATGACTGGTTTGTGGGCCTTATCTTGATGTCTATCTTTCGATTTATCATATTATATCATACTAATTACTTGATTCAAAAGTGTTTTAAATTAATTCATTTTTCTGGATAACACCTATGTACCACTTATGAAAGTAAGATAAGTAACACTTCTATATAGGTATTATACAGTATATAAATATTAGAATTTATATATGGGAATGTGCAAAAAACATAGAAGTAAAAAAGTTGGTTACATATTTGTTAACATCAGGGCAGTATTTTATGAAGAGGAAATTCAAAAGATCATAGAATATAAATAGATAAGATGTTAAGAGTGAATATAAGTTACGATTTTTGATAAACGAAAACACTATAACATATTGAGTTTCGTATATAATATTGAGATTTTTATTTGACATTTAACAGCAAATTATGAGTGGCAAATTTGAAGGGGCCCCCTACGTGCTGCACAACTGCACAGGTCTTACTGCACGTGTTCTCCTGAGAGATGTTGGTGATTTCTCAGTTTATAAGAATGTGCACTCGACACCTGGTAAACAGGCTAATGATTACAGGTACCTTTTTCTTTCTACACTATGATGTGATGTTGTCTATCTATTTCTATTATTAAATACCATTACACATGAAAATTCTATCTTCCTCTGGGGACTGTGGAAAAAAGAGAGATCACAAAAATATTCATTGTTGGTGAAAAAGCTAGCCATGTGACAAACTTTAATACTGAAATAAATTTTTTAGGGGACATCCCCGTGGTAGTCAAATAATATTGTTAAGATAGATACAAGTAATTAAAGGCAGTTAAAAATAATTAGAATTATATTTTAGAAATGTGTTAAATTTCCTATGTCAAGGAAAAATTAAGAATGTGATTTTTTAATTTCCATTTTGTTGATTTTTTAATTTCCATTTTTCGCTTCTTATTATTTCTATCTAAAAATACCAGTGGTTTATGTACAATATTATTCTAATTTTTACATAGAATGAGAAACAACCAAAATGTGTTATAATAATATTTTTTCTTTGGCAGACGGACAAAAAGATTGTAAAGACATATTTTGGTTCAATTAACAATTAAAATAATAAAACGACGCTGATTTTTTATTATTTTAATTGTTAATTGAACACGCAAATGTATGACATTAAAAAATTAAATAATATGTAGAGTAAATAAGTCAATTTATAAGTAAATATTTAGTTTTACAATATATCCTTAATTTAACTCTCTAAGTCCAAATCATATTCAAAAATAAGTTTCTCATACTTAATATTTTTTAATTTTGTTCTGTATTTTGTTATATTACTCCTACATCAATAGTGACATAATCTTCATTGAAGGAGTTAATCTTTCATACCTTTTGTTGTTTTTAATGCCACTATCACAAATTTGAATTATAAGAATTGATTAACTTTTTCTTAAAGATATTGAGCTAACAGAACTTTTCTGTTAATTTAATTATCGAAAAATAGTATTTTTGGGTAATCTCTCAACAACTATTTAAATTCAGTGGAAATTTAACAAAAACAATAAAACAAAAATCTAAAATTTCAGAGAGGTGGTACTGGAATCGAGCGCATCTGTTCCGCTGCAATTGAAACATGGCGGACGTAATTTGATGACCCTCAGTGACAAGATTGCTCAGCTCAAATTGCATGTGAAAGTAGGTTGTGGGTACTCATATTGAGTGTAGAGGATAAAACTTTTAGTAGTATGTACATTATACACTTTTACACTTATTATGTAAAGATGAATATGAAATAGTCTTAGAGAAGTAATTCTCTTCAATGTCTTGAACCGTTTTTTGGAATGCGTGGCAGTTCCGGAACAAAGGTTAGGGTGGGTAACCGCAACCAATACCCAAATCTTACCAAATTAGCTCTCAACAAATTTTCTCATTTGATAGTACAAACACTGGTGAATAGCTTTTTTTTGCGCATGAAACATAACAAGTCAAAAATAAGATCATCTTTATAAGAAAATTACTGTTTTCTTTACATTTAAAGTTAAATATGCTAGTGGCCCGCTATGGTTTCAAAAATAGTAAACCTGTCCCTCCACACAATTATGTTGGACACCTCTGGACTGGAAGATAGACCTGTATAGGATGATATGTAAGAATTTCACAGAATAAACTGTTTGTTCCTGTTTGTCAATAAAAAAATGTAGCTAAATGCGTATCGAAACACATACAAAGTGGGCTTCCGTAATTATCTGTATCTTTTGAAATTAATCAGGTAACATAACTGAGTTAATTTTATTTTAAAATTCTAGTCATATGGGAATTTTTTCAGATATATCTGGAATATTTCAAAAATTTTTTAATTTCATGACTGAAATATCAGAGGGGAAAAACACATTACACATTACTTTGAACCATAATATATCACAAATGAGGTGTAAAAATGAAACGTGAAGAATCTGAAAATTATTTTAAAACACCTGTTCAATGATACCTCACTTAGAATGTGTGAAAAATTATTTTGGTATAAATAAGTACAATTTTAAATCCACATGAAGTACCTACTTGAAAAATTTCAGTCTAAAACTGCAGAAATTGTGGATGCCGTGAAGAACATGAAGTTATGAGGGTTCCTCATTCACTATAAAAGCTAAAAATTTGTCACAAGTTGGTTGCACACATCGAAAGTCTTTTACTCTATAATTAAAGAAAATTTTCAGTTAGAACATTTTCAATTATGTGGTACTTCATTAAAATTTTTATATAATGAATATTTCTTTATTGACTAAACATGTTGGATTCTTTTCCACATTTTTAAAATAAACATTACATTATTATAAGATGATAAAGATTTTTCTTACAATCAAAGGACACGTATACATGATACAAATACGACTAGTGTATCCTAACGATATCCATTTATTTTGTACTTTGGCTTTACCATTAATATTCAAATCATCTTTGCTCAAACATATATTACATTAAAACTCTAGATGATCGAGCTGGAAGAGGAAGTGGTGCTGCCGGTAGAACGTGCCGTAAAGCGCTATTACCCACTACGTCGTGATAAGGCTTCTGGCAATGAGAGCCGAGGACTGTTGTCAGAAGTTATCATGAATGAGGGCGCCATCCATATCTACTTGAGGAGTGTTGTGCAGGTGAGGATATAAGATTTCAATGTTAAATCAATGTGAGACAAAAACCCTTGTTCCATATCACACCGAAGATGGATAAGTAACCATAATATGACAGCAGCATTGTGTTAAAGTTCTTAATAAAATGAAACCGATCTTATTTTGGTGTTGTGTAGAATAGTAAACTCATTTATGTCATAAAAAACCAAATGTCACCGAATATAACTCTTATGATAATGATAATCGTTAAATATAACTCTTTATAGTTGGTCATGTTACAAATATTTATTGCAGCACTGGTCACCAGTGAATTTATACAAATTCTATTGACCCATAATAAGTTGGTTCATGTTTTAAGTCTCATGCATCATTTTATACAGTCATTAGTGTTTAAAGTAATGTTACTTTTTATTTCAGCATTGTTAATAGTATTTATTATTGAATATATTTGGCGTTAATTTTGTAGAAATTCATTATTCACAATTAAATGAAACTACGTGATGTAGTATTATTTCTACTATCTTTAATTTCTTTACCACGACCTAGGTTTCGTTGTATTACAACATCTTCAGGTGGGATATTAGCAAAGATTGCTAATATACCTATCTTTGCTAATATCCCACCTGAAGATGTTGTAATACAACGAAACCTAGGTCGTGGTAAAGAAATTAAAGATAGTAGAAATAATACTACATCACGTAGTTTCATTTAATAGTGAGTATTTATTATAATATTAAAAGGTACTTGTGGTCTACCAAATGAAGCTCACCTAATTTAAAGTATAGCTTAATAGGTAGGTCCAATAAATACAATTTTTACAATTTTTTTTGAAAGTAGATACCTACATTAATCCGTCCAGTGTCTGAGAACCCAAAATCGGGCCCGAACACAAATTTACACGTATTGCTTGAGGGCCCGTAACGTGCTGACGCACATACTCGCTGATTTCTCAAATGACAAATCAGAAGAATTATGAATAGTATATGTATCATGATATTTTTTGAACATTATTGAATGTATCATATTAGTACGTTTTACTATGTCATTGCGATGGCTAAATGGTAGAAGTATGTTATTGAAATCACTTGTCGGGCATTTCTAAACTACTGTTTGTTTCTGTAAGCTACCTCTAGTAAGTGGAACAATAAGCGAGCTAATTTTTTGTAATATGTATTGTATTATATATGAAAATAATTTGTATTTATTGAAGTTATGCTTATTTCATTTATTGTATGAAACATCCAATAATTCACTCAATTTATATACATTGAATTTACACATATTCAAGCATGCCAAGAAAAGATGGCACTGTTCACTTCCGAAGTAATTATTATTGTAATATTTTTTCTAGTCAGTTTAGTTTGTGATAAGGTAAAAACATGTTTCCAACCAAAAAGTGGAAAATATTTCATGCTTTCCCTATTCAATAAATTATGTGTTTGCGGTAGCTTGTCATATTTGAAATAATTAGTTCACTATGTAGTACTAAGTATAGATATACTGTCAATATTTTCGCAATAGCCTAAAACCATGTTTAAGTTATGAAAAAAATTAAAAGAAAATGTTTTGTACTTAGGTACAAAAAAACTTCAGTCACAAGCATAATTTATAACTTAGAAAATTACGTAATTTGATAAAGATGAGGTACCTTTTTGCTAGTACTTTACTTAACCAGTTCATTAAGTAAAATTTGAAATATATAATACGCTACGTCTTGTGTGTTAGTTGCATACACACAATTTATATAAATCAAAGCTGAGAATTATTTTGTTAACGTTAATTTATTACGTAAGCCACAAATGAATATGAAAGAGAAGAAAGAAACGGCAGCATCTCCGAAAACTGCGATAATAATTGTTCTTTATTGTAAATCGGTATTTTTTTAGTGCAGTCATTTATTTGAATACAATATAATAGTTATATGGAGAATTTTGAAGGCACCACTAATCAAATCTTGCTGCTACCTACAATAAATATTATAAACCATCATACTGTAATTCGACTATACTATAAAATAAAATTAATTTCAATATTTGTTACCAAAAACCACATCTCACCCTAGTGTGTCACTCAGCTGCACGGAATGCCAATTAGCCATTTAAATTACTACTACACCAGATTCTTGAATGACATTTGTTCCTAAGAATCATTGTGTGATTCTATACCTCTGTTGTATTTTTTGACAATCTATGTTAAACTGATTTTGGATTATATTTGAATTTTACTGCTTATTTTTTGTTATTACCATTATTACATCCACAAATAAAGCTTTTCTTTAGGGGGAAAAATTAATTTGTTAACTAATAAAATGATCTCGATAAAAAAAATACAATTTTATATGAATATTCTCCAGAAAGAATATTTTCTTTCAACACAACTCGCATGAAATATACCGTGGACAGAACAGTCTATAATTATTTTTAGAATACTTGTACTTATCAGACATCATATTTTTATTCTTTACGTATCTTTTGGAGGTTATGTATGTATAAATTGAAGCATACAATTCGAGTAATAAATACTATTTCACCCAGCTTTAGGGAATATTTTGGTTATATATGATGAAAATTACACCAATGTTTTCAGAATTCCATACAAAATTCAACAAAGTAAGTTATAAAATTAAAACATAATTAGTTTCACTGTAACAATTTTTTTTCATGGCCAATGACATTGATTCGACAAGTCTCTTCTTTTCTTAATGTTTATGAATTTTTTTAGGGTACTCGTATGTAATATAGATTTATGTAACGTATAACATGTTTTTGAAAATTTAATTGAGATTATTTTATATAAAAATTCGTGTTTTATCTGCCATAGTTCATAAAATATTTTTTCAAATAAATGAAAAAAAGGAAGGAACTGGCATTTTAAAAATTAAAAATTTTTTTGATTACCTTAATATACTTGTAAATAAAAAAATTATTTCAACATTTTGGGAAACGTCATAATGTTTTCGAATATGTGTGGTTGTAAATAGTTTTCATTGAAGGAATTTTCGCAATAAGTTAATAATTGAATTTCGGCGGTGCAGTTGTGAATTTCACTTGTATGGTGCATTCTTCATAAGTTCCCTAATTAGCACCCGGGATTAATCTGGTTAAACAGGAACATTGTTTTATTAAAGAATGTAAAAAAATACAAAAATTTAAATATAAATTATCTCCAATTTGTGCCTTATTAGCTCTAAGATGTTATTTATATACATAGCATTGTATTTAACAAAATAAACTTTTACAGTAAAATAATAAATAATATAAAGAAATAAATAATATAAAATAGGAAAAGTGTGCATTAGTTTTTTGGTTAAAATATAATGACCACAGCAGATTCTGAAGATAAACGTTGCGTCCTTGTCAATATTGTAACATGCGGCACAAGCAAAACGCAGCTGCCTTGCTGCCATTATACCTATATATTCCCATTCTATATGAATGAGAAGTATTAAACAAACCAAATAATTTTAAATGTGTTTTGTTTATTCTGGGGCTTGTTCTTAGAAGTAGCTATTTGTGACAATAACAAAAAATTGATTTACATTTCGAAAATGGAATTCTTTGGTATTCCATTGAGATTTTTTGCTTGAAATTGTCATTTATTTTTACAAACTGGCAGCAATTTGAAAATTATGTGTATCCCATCAAGATGAGTTTAATACGAGAAAATTTTCATTTGATGTTATTTTATGAATTTCATTGTGACCGCAATCAACAATAAGTTAGTTCGGGTTGGCATTTTATTCTGTAGTGACACAGGGCTGTTTACAATTAGTTTAATGAGTTCAAGCATACCAAGCGAGGGACATACATAAGCCCCGACAACTGACTGAAGACGTCCCTCAATGGTGTGCAGTCCATGATAAAGATTGACAAGATCTATCAGCAATTCTCTCAACTTTAGGTATTGAAAAGAAACAAGTATGGAAAATTCTTCATGTAAATTTAGGCATCAGACAACTTTGAACGAAGGTCAAAAATTCGGTCAAATTTGAATTATTGAGCTTCGGTCATTTTGAGAATGGTATGAAATGTTAGAAAAATTTGAGGTCAGTCAAATGCTTTATTTGTCACGGGAGACGAAAGCTGGATTATTACTACACTACTAATACTACTTAGGATATTACTACAAATCTATAAAGAGGTGGTCTGCGCAATGGATTTTTCTCTTTAGTATTTTTGACAGGTGTACTTTTCTTACATTTTAGGTTATAAAATATGTACAATTGAAACAACAATTCTGAAAATAAAAAACTTTATTAGAAAAAAATTCGCCAGTTCAAGCGACATAACTAAAAAGAACCAACAAAAAACTTAGTGTCCACATACAAACACATTGAATGAATGTTTCTATTTTACAAACTATCTGCTGCTTTTAGATATCAAGATGAACTTAACTAGCTTCTATTATTAAAATAATATACTAATACTTTCAATTTTAATACGAATTTGCATTAAATAAATTGTTAAATCTCCTTTTACTGTTTACTGTATTATAACTCTAAGAGTTTTTAACATCGAGTCATTTATTTAAGTCTGCATTCACATTATTCGTATAAGTAATTCATAACCTTTATAGTGAATATATATCAATATTCTATATCTTAGTAACACAAAATTATTGCCCTTCCTACTATTTTGAATTTAACAATTAATTTATGAATGAATAAAATATACTCTCTATGGTAATTATACTTTCCGAAGAGAAAAAATGCTGTTATCGTGCCAATTACACTTCAGTTTTGTGCTACTAAATGTAAGAAAATGCTAAATCAGGGGTATAATTTCTATTTTTTTAAATTATTTCAAAGAAATTGAAACTATGTATTGAATAAAAAAAAATAAAAACGATACGGTTCTGGCATAATTGTTGATTTAAAAGATTTTTGTACTCATTATAGGCTAATTTATATCCTACTTAATCTATCTTATACATTCAGTTTAATATCCCCAATGTAAATAGTCGACAACACTAATAAAGAATCAAATACAAAAAGTAGAATATAAGAATGTCATAATTATTCCTGTGTTCTTTACACAATTACAAAAATTTCTAAAAAACAAATCTATCCTAATAATACGTATTAAATAAATTATGTTGTTGAAAATTATTTTCTAAATACACTTTTATTCATTGGCATACATTGACTACATCTTCAGCTGAACAAATCACTTGGATGCAGTAACAACATATTTTTATCTTTTAAATCAATATGCTCATAGTTGTTGTATATTATATGTTAGCATTATTACTAAAAATCTCATTTTCGCAATCACTAGAAGTAATTGAACACAGTACAGTGAATTCTTCAATATTATATAATATTGAAGAGTTCACTGTATATATAATATTGTAAATTTATAAATGGATTCTTTCTTGGTTTGTAATAATTGCTTCATCATAATAACATACTGCATAGAAAGTTTTTTTGTTTAGAAATCAGTAGGCTATCTATAAAATCTTAAGCTAACCGTCTAGTGTAACTTACTTACATTACTATAAAATTAATTGATTCGCAAAGAGAAAGCTTTCAACTTAACAAATTCATAAGTACTACTAAATGATAATTTTATTAATGTTAGCCTTTATTAGGTGTTGGGCCGTATGATGGTGATGTTATGTAGATCTGCTATTGTCCACATGCCGTAACATCTTCAATCCGCTTGTCTAAAAAGAAAATTCAATTAGCAACTTCTTTGTTTTTGATTATTAAAACGCGAATGTAATTTTGATGATGAGTTTAAAAAATATTAACAATAAAATGTATAATTGATACGATGCTATTTTTAAATTAATAAATTTCAACTTACCATGAAATGTTTACGGCTACAATCCAATATACAAGAACGATCTTTAAAATAATTTCCTCTTATTACGAACGAATGTAACAAATACAATAAAATTTGAATTAAAAGTGAAAATATTACAAATATGTAATATTGTACTATAAAAGAATGATAAGTTACAAATTTGCAGTTTGACAAACAAATTCAAATAAAGTCAACGATTTTAAATTTCGTATCATAGAGTATTCGCTGCTCTATTTTCCATAAACAATATTTTATGTTTTACTATAGAATGATGTTATATAGGTAGATATATATTGTGTGTGCGAAAGAGATAGGGCTTTCGCATTCTAATCGAAATATTTGTATGAAGTAAACCCACCCTGGTAGACTGGTTTACTAGCAATTGTTTGCCTGTTATCTTGGAAAAAGTGTGAGAGCAATGCCATCGTAATACAATCTTCATTTATTATGACAGTGCCTTGGCACACTCAGTCAGGCGAAACATAGAATATCACACAGACTATTTTGAAAAGCAATAAATAAATTGAAAACTTGCAAGGCTTCCATTTTTGATATTCTAAAAACTTTCATATAATGCATCTAATGTATGAAGATGATTCTATGTTGAAAGCAGCTATTTAAAAATGCTGTTACTAGATTGTGGGAGTGTTTTAGGATAAATTTCACACAATGCTAGTGTATATAAGTTTTGCACTCTTATTCAATTGAAAGCAATAAGCCACCTTAGTCGTTCAAGTGTCATTGCGGAGGAAGGCCTCTGATTTATGAATTTGTAAGTGTTCTCTTGGTCCGTTTACTTTTTTTTATTTTAACTATGTGGTTGGTCATTCTTTATGTCCTTTACTCTTTAATTTCTACTTCATGAATATCTTTAATCTTTTGTCTTATCAACAAATTTTTTCTGCGGTAATAATTCCAGGTCTTGCTCCCCTTCGTTTTTTTGCGATCTGAACTTTATTGGGAGTTTAGTTCTATGGGTGAACAAATGTTAAGGAAAGTAGTGATGATACGAGATTTTGAAGGAGTTACAATAGGGCAGTACACAATGGACGGTTTACAAAACAGTATGAAAGAAAAGTTAATGAAATTAAAATCGTCTTTTGGAGGAAAATATTTGGAATGACAAAATGATATATTTTTAAAAATCGTTGTAGAATGAATGACTCACAAAACGAAATATGTGTGAAAAATATGTTAACTATTGCCTAAAGTGTAATTGTAACAAACTGAGGAGGTATTAAAAATTTTCCAAGTTTTACGAACAGCCGATTGTATGTTAGTAAAAAAATGCATCTAGTTTATCAGGATAGTCCTATGTATTATGCTGTCTTTGCTGCTAATCTCTTGTCATAGGAGTTAGGGGATTTTTTCAATACCTTTCAAATTTGTTATACCAAAGTTACAAAAATGATATTACGAGAATGAACTTTTGAGGGAATTAAATACATTTACTTTACACAATTAAAATACCTTTGAGGTACATGGAAGTGAATTTAATGAACTTTTGAGGGAACTAATTACATTTACTTTATGGGACAATCAAAATACCTTTGAGGTACATGGAAGTGAATTTTTTTTTTAAACCCTTTTGCTGGCAATTCTGCATATGTGTAGGCTGTGGGCCGAAGTGCACAGATTGCCAGGTTTGCAAACTGGAGTCATTTTGTTTTTATGACTCAGTTTGCGGCTGGCTCTGCACTTGAAATCTTGTTTATTAAGCTGGCAGCGAAAGGGTTAAAAATCCCAAAATGAGACATACATACGATGGTGTTATTTATGTGCAGAAGTAGGATAGTAAGTAATTTATGTGCAGAAGTAGGAATACACAAGTAAATACTGTAGTAAAATATTTATCGGGGGCAATTATCAGTGTGAATAGTAAAATTCTGACTATAAATTTGATTGTCTCTGCAAGAACTTATTGACAAGAAAACTTTATTTTATTTCTTGCATATGTAAATTAGCAATAAAAGTAAGATTCTAAAAAATATGGAATTAATTTTTACTCACTATTCCTGTGCTTTCTACATCTTAAACCTAAATGTAATTTTTTTAGAGTGATGATTGTCATTGTCAGTTTACGTAAATAGAAACTGTCATCCATTTTAGGTCCGCAACAAGCTATCTGTGGAAGTGAATGTTTTCTACATGACTGCGAGTGGTAATGAGGTGCGCTCTTTAGGCACAGTGGCACCCGATGATGTGCTGCGACTTCCACTCCAAGCCATCTACACACCGACCTGCGAGATATTTTTCTCCGTTGAAGGTCTGTTGGGCTCATTATGTCTTTATAAAAAGTTCTATTTAAAAAATCAAATGTAATTTTATTTGGTTTTATGTGTTTTGTATCTATAACTTAAGTGTGTTTATTGTACCTGCAATAATTCTTTTTTCTTAACCATTTTTAAGACTAACTTTTCTAAAATATTCTTTTAATCTTTTTAATATTCTGTTAAGTAACTTGAAAAAAAATTTGCTACAGGTTTCACCGTGTCTGTGTCGCCATTTGTGTGGCGAGATCTTCAGCAGGAAATACAAATAAGTAAATTACTATTATGCGAGTCTAAGGATAGGCAGAGTGATGAAAAATTCTATATGAGGGTAAGTTTTTATCTATGTATAGTTCCATGCACCTTCCATGTTAAACCGAGATAACAAACATATTGATGGAGTTTCAGTTGCACTTACTTGTCAATATTGTAACCCGTTATTGGAGTTTTCCATTCTTAAGATAAAGGTTAGATTATTTTTTGCCATGTAAACAAATGCAACACGGAAGATTTAAGTGAATAAAATATATATATATATATACATATATATATATATATATATATATATATATATATATATATATATATATATATATATATATATATATATATATCCCATTAAAAAAAAATATTATCGATTTTTAAAATAAACTTGTCGAATAACTATTAATACAACATTTTTTCATTTGTCGTTTAGACAAATTATTATTCGCTTTATTAAGAAGACATATTACTTGCGATGCAGAGTTCTCACACATAAAAATAATTACCAAAAAAATAATTATCACAAGTTATCCAGACCTTTTTATTCATGATTTTACTACAATGTTGGTTTAATGCACTGTGCCATAAGAACTAGGGCTTTCGTGAAAAGTTACACTGAATTAATTTATGCTAAATTGATAACAGGGCCTTAATGAATTTTACTGGTCTATAACTTTACCTGTTAGCTGTAATTTCCTATATAATTACTAAATTATATTCTTAAATTACTTAATCATAATGTGAAATATTGTTAAGTATCAAACTATTTCAGACACATTAAATCATTTATTTTTACCACTAGAAGTTAATAAAATTTGAAAGAATATTTTATCCTGGCTTATGGTGCACCAAATTTTGTATAATGATCGGTCCACTTTAGCATTTGCTGTTATTTGCGACATGCAATATTAAATTTCTAAAATTGACGGTGACTAAAATGGAACCTTAAATTATGTGATATCATCTGGGTCAATATGTAACTCAAAAGCTGGTATTTATTCGGATGTTTGTCTTTAGTGTATCATCCATAGGTACAGATACGGATATCAGGCACCTAACTAATAAGAAGCTACATTGCTTATGATGCAACATCGGGATATAAAAATTATTAACAAAAAATTAATATCAAGATATTTTCATCCACAATTTTACTAGTATGTCAGCCATCTGTGTGCTATCTCAAAAGTTTGGTCTTCTGCACCATCTAGCATTGATATTTACGTTGAATTAAATAATACTAAATTGCTGATGGTGCCTTAATATTCATTTCATTATAATAACAAAAATAATCATTTAACAAAAGAATTGGGCAAAAAATAAAAATATTTTGAACATACAGCTATAAGCATAGCATAACATAAAGCTATAAACATACCAATGTTTTTTTCGCAGGCTATAGGCACTATGGAACAGGTATATCTAGAAGACAGCGAGCGCTATACTTTACCGTCCGCCTGCTTTGAAATCGTACTGCGGCCCGCAGTGATCATGCAGAACTGTCTTCCTGTGGAGATGGTGGTGTCACAGTTAGGCCAGATGAGGACACAGACATTTGCACCTGGTGAAATGTTCCATTTGCCACATTTGGCACCGCATAAAGCAACAGTAGTTGTTATGGTGGGTATGATTCATATATCAAATATATATTATACACAAATATCAATATTATAGTAGAAAACTAAATTTAAAATACCTAACTTTATTTTATCCCATACTAATTTAACCATCCATTTTCTCAGTGGTTGAATCTTGGAAAATAATGAAATATGTTTTTCAATATTTGTATTGAAGAGCATTAATGCCAAATGGAAATATGACATTAATTATGCCAGATGGAAATATTTTTACCATGCAAAGTTAGCCACCACTTTTCAACCCCTTAGAGGTGGAATCTCGGAAAATGCTTAAATACCTGTTTAATTATTTGTATTGAAGGGCATTAATACTATGTTTTAAATAAAAATTAGTATAAAAATGTATTTTATCATGCAAACTTAGCCACTCCTTTTCAGTCCTTTAGGGGTTGAATCTTGAAATATTCTGAAATATTTGTTATTTTTTCTGAAGAGCATTAATAACACGTTTTACTTAAAAACTAACAATTGAAATATTTTCCCCATACAAAGTATTTAATTATTTGTCTTTAAGAGTATTAGGACCAAGTTTCACATAAAAATTTACAATTAAAATATTTTCCCGTACAAATTTAGCCATCAGTTTTCTCTGAGTTTGAATCTCGGAAAATGCTGAAATATGCTTTTCATTATTTGTGTTGATAAGTATTAATACCAAGTATCAGGTAAACATTTATGACAGAAATATTTACCCAATAAAGTTAGCCATCACTTTTCACCCCTTTAGGGGTTGAATTTCGAAAAATTCTTAAATATTTATTTAATTATTTGTATTAATGGGCATTAATACCAAGTTTTAAGTAAAAATTACCATAAAAATGTTTTTTCCCTTATATATTTAGCCACCCTTTTTAACCCCCTTAGGGCTTGAATGTTGGAAAATGTTGAAATATGTGTTTCATTATTTGTACTGAAAAGCATTAATACCAAGTTTGACGTAAAAATTTATAATAGAAATATTTCTTCTATAGAAATTTAGCCACCACTTTTCAACCCCTTAGGGGTTGAATCTCGGGAAATGCTTAAATACATGTTTTATTATTTGTGTTGAAGAGCATTAGTACAAAGTTTTAAGTAGAAACTCCAAAAAAATATTTTTTCCTGTACAAACTTAACCACCCCTTTTCACCCCTTAATGGTTAAATCCTGGAAAATGCCGAAATACGTGTATCATTATTTGTATTGGAGAGTATTAATACCAAGTTTCATGAAAAAATTTACAATAGAAATATTTCTCCTATACAAATTTTACCACATCTTTTTACCCCCTTAGGGGATGAATTTCAAGAAATCCCTTAAACGATGCATCCATTATAAAGTCAACACCCTATTCAAATTTAAAATTTCTATCGTTAATGGTTTCGGCTGTGTGTTGATATGTCAGTCAATTGGGAATTTATAAATTTAGATTGAAAAATATTTTAGTTTGGACTTTTTTACAATACAAATAAATATTGAATATAGTGTATGTGCTGAAGTTTCCCCCAAAAATAAGAAGAAAAAGGAGTCGTAGGTTATATTTCCATTCAGTTCTGTAAAGTAATGTAACAGCCTTAGTTAATGAAACTTTGGCTCGTTAAATAAAATTGCATTTAATTATCTTCTTTGTTTATTTTTCAAATAAGCGTAAGGAAGATATTTATTGCCTTAATTATTTGCTTTTATTTGCAACTCATTAAAGTTATGGTATTAATTTTTAGAAAAATTTAATCAAGAATTTATATTAATCTCACACATATAATTTTATACGTAATTTGAAATATTTTTATTCAACATAAACTTAAATGTTCTTTCATCACTGATATCTATGTTAGAATTTACCTGGGATAATGGGTAATGATGTGTCATGAGGGATGTAATTATATAATTATTTCCAAAATTAGAAAAAATTATATTGAAAATTTTTAAATTTTCATTACTTTGTAGTGTTCATTTGTTTTTTGTAAAGTAATTTAAAGGGTAGCGAAAATAAAAAAGAACATGTTAATTATAATGTTTTTAAACTGTCCAATATAAATTGGTCTGATTTGATATAAAGTAATTAACACGCAATACGCTTCTAGCTACCTGCCTACCTAGAGAAGTGCTGGGTGTGCACCAATACGCTGCCAGACTTGGAGACAGAGTTCAGCGTGTGGTCGCTGGCATCACACGACAGTCCAGCCCGTATGCTGCTGGAACTAGGTATGCACAGTGCCGAGAGTGGTGGTTCCCAGATGCTTGAGCTTTACTGTCCGTTCTGGATGTTAAATAAAACTGGGTTGACGCTGGCTTATAGGGTGAGTTTTCTTATCTATATTTTTAATGCATTCAATAGTTGTGTTGAACAGTGTACTGCTTGCCACATATAAAATTAGCAACGTAATTCATTACATACTATATTGATTTATCCACTTAATTGTTTATAAGATCAATCCTATATATTGCATAGATTATTATAAAATACTGTTACTAATATAATTTTGAGGCATTTTAAAGCAAAATTAAACCTTAATATGATAATTTTCCCATTATTTACTTTTCTTCTCGAGGAAAGAGAAACTGTGAGAATGTGCAAAGTAAAATGCCAAAAGAAATATCTTTTACAAATTTGGTCTTTTAATAAATAAAATATTTATAGATTATGAATAAAATCTCCTTGCCGAGTAATAATTATCAACAACTATGTGTATTTGTTAATTATTAACACCATATTGTAAATATAACTTGAACAATCTAAAAAAATCTACAACTATACCGACAACTTTTCCAGTTAAAAGTATAAGGAACACAATGTTATTAATGAAATAAGTATATCTAAAACCATTGTTTTGATTATTAATAATAGACAAATTGTCATCACAAAAAAATATTGATTAATTAGAGCGAACGAAAAAGCGAAATTCCTTTTTGTTTACGTGAATCATCCAAAACTGACTGTCAAAAGTGAGCTCTCTAATTCCAGTATTACCTCTCTGACTGTATCATGGTCCTTCGGGTCTTATGTCAGAGGCGTGAAAATGATTGTGTTTACACTGCCTTTAAATTTTAACTGTTATTAGTGTTGTAGTTTATTAATAGCCATAACAATGATTTAATACATATTTACTAATTAATATAATCATGTTATTTATATTTTTGACTAAAAATGTTCTTATAGTTATAGACCATTTAAATTCGTTTAAGATTTATTTAAATGAAGCGAGACAAATTATTAACAACTGCAGTGTTTTCGTAATAAATATTAATCGACAAGTAGATTTTAGTCAATAAACTGTTAACATATTATTTATTATATGCCCTAATTGTTAAAAAATATTTCTGGTGGCATTAATTTTATATACAACCAAAATTTAATCTAATTTGACTAGACTTTATATGTATATCGAGTAGTTTATTTCAAGCTACTGAGAGAAAATTTGTCATATCTTGTACGAGGAAAATTATTTGCTTTTTAAGTTTTTTTATGTCAACCATTTTATATAATTCTTTTTGAAAGAGAAACTTTATCGTACTGTAATCAAACTATATATAGGCACTTTATATAGGCACTATATATATGCACTCTATATAGGTATATAGGCACTCCTCAATTTATGTCATTTTAACTTAAATAGTTTCAATGTACATCAAACAATATTTTGACACCATTCTTCAAAATAGCCAACAATCGTTTCAATTTATGTCACGTTAGGTGTGGTGGTGTCAGGTTCAGGCAATATAAACTCCGTTTATTCAGGTGCCTTGTCTCGACGTATGGGGGATCCCCTATGTCAAAATGTGTGTGCGCCATATTACTGTAGTATGTGACAGACGAACAAATGTGTTATAGTTTTCTTTATTTCATTGAGAGTTTCTGTTTTTTACTTGTTTTAAATTTGTTTGAAATTATTTAAATTGAATTACTACTACGCCGCCTAAATGAAACAGTAACAGTGAAGTGCAGAAAAGAGCGAGAAAGACAATAACAATGTTCTTAGATTTGATGTAAAATTTTTAAACTCAAAGATCGCAGTCTATTCACTTTATTAATTGGACGTGAACTTAATTTGTCGCGTACAGCTGTATGCAATGAACATTTTTGAGGAAAATAACCCAAATTTTAACAGAAGTTTTAACATTAACAAAAAAATTAGTGATGCCTATAAGTGTTATTGAGACCTTCATGAAAACAAGAAAAAAGAAGTAAAATGAACTAGAATTGATGCGTACTTCAAGCCAAAGGTCTGTTTTATTATCCTTCTCACTCATACAAATTTTTTCAATTATGATAAAATCAAGTAATCAAAAGTAATAATCTGACATTATGTACCAAAAATAATAATTACTTTAATAAGTATACTTTCAGTAATATAGCATTTTTCTTTGATATTAAGTGTAGATTTATTTTTAATGAAAACCACTGTCAAAACATACCCTTGAGGTTAAACAATATATGTATTTAAATAACATTGACATAATGTTAATATCAGAGACGCACTTACTAGGAAGAATAATTTCAGTATACTAGGACACAAATTCTATCACACAACGCATCCTGACGGTAAAGCTCACGGAGGAAGTGCAATTTTAATTAAGAATAATATTAGACACTACTTGATTAACCACTATTGTACAGAAAAACTGCAGGCTACTAACATAGTGATAGAAGACTGGTCCGGGCCTGTGACCTTATCAGCTGTTTACAGTCCCCCTAAACATAACATAAAACAAGAGGACTACGAGGAGTACTTTGCAACATTGGGGCCAAGATTCGTTGCAGGTGGTGACTTTAATGCTAAACACACGAACTGGGGTTCTCGGATAATCTCACCTAAGGGACGGCAATTATTATTGACTATTAAAAAATTGCGTCTTGGAGTCGTTTCTACTGGTGAGCCAACATACTGCCCTACTGACACAAAGAAGAAACCAGATTTAATAGACTTCTGTGTCACTAAAGGTATCAACAGCGTATATTTTAGCTGCAATTCCAGTACAGATCTCTCTTCTGATCACTCACCTGGGAAGCTACACCTCAGCCTCCTCCCACCACTAATGACGGTCTTCATTGTTCTCTAACTATCAGGGAACTGTTGGCTGAGAAGCGTAAGGCTAGAAAAAAATGGCAGACTACAAGATATCCAGGTGATAAAACAAAATATAACAAATTGACGGCACAACTAAAACAACTGCTAGGTGATGACCGTAACCAAAGCCTTACGACGTATTTACAAGAGCTGGATAGTAAACCCTCGACTGATTACTCACTGTGGAAAGCAACCAAATATCTCAAAAGTCCTATAAGTCACCAGCCACCCCTTCACTAACGATACAGAGAAAGCTCAAGTATTTATGGAACATCTACAAGAAGTTTTTAAGCCCAATCCAGATGTCGGTTTCACAAAAATTGAAATGGTCTGCGAATTTCTAGATACAATACACCAACTAGAGCCACCAATTGAAAAATTCAACAAAGCCGAAATAAATTCAGCAATCCGAAAACTAGACATAGGGAAAGCACCAGGCTACGACCTCATAACAGCGACTGTTTTAAGAGAATTGTCTGATGACGGTATTAGAGTCCTAACACAGTTGTATAATGCCATTATAAGGAGAGAATTTGTGCCACCACAATGGAAAGTGGCAAAAATTATCATGATTCCTAAGCCAGGTAAAAGTCCGCAAGAAGCTAAGTCATATAGACCAATTAGTTTACTTCCAATTCTCTCCAAAGTCATGGAGATCTTGTTCCTGAAGAGGCTTAATCCTAATCAAAGAGTCCAAATTGATACCTGACCATGAGTTCGGCTTTATAAGACACCACAATACAATCGAGCAAATTCACAGGCTAGTTGAGGGAATCGCCAAAACATTTGAACAGAAAGGTTACTGCACAGCCTCATTCCTTGACATATCCCAGGCGTTTGATCGAGTTTGGCATGACGGCCTGTTATATAAAATAAAAATGACATTGCCAATAAGATTCTACAACTTTATTAGATCGTATCTGATTGGTAGACACTTCTTTGTCAGCCAAGGAGAAGTAACAACAGAGCTAAAAGAAATCCTAGCAGGAGTGCCGCAAGGAAGTATAATGGGACTTACTCTGTACCTTCTGTACACAGCAGATTTACCAATATCAGATGATGTCGTTATGGGGACATTTGCAGACGATACAGCTATTATGGCTTCTGACGATACACCAAATCGGGCATCTTACAAACTGCAGGCCAGCTTAGACAAAATAACGAATTGGCTAAAAGACTGGCGTATTAAGGCGAACGAAACCAAATCAGTTCAAGTCACATTTACTACCCGAAGACAAACGTGCCCGCCTGTGACACTAAATGGTATACCGATCCCACAAGCAGAAGAGGCCAAATACCTTGGAATGTATCTAGACCGTCGTTTGACATGGAGGAAACACATTTTTACTAAACGCCTTGCAATGGGTCAACAAGTACGCAATCTGTACTGGTTAATTAATAAAAACAGTCCACTGTCAATGGAAAATAAACTCCTAATATATAAAGCCCATAATAAAGCCAATATGGACATACGGCATACAGCTGTGGGGCACAACTGCGAACTCAAACCTGGAAGTCTTACAAAGATTCCAATCAAAAATATTAAGAATGATAGTTGATGCACCATGGTATGTCACAAACGAGAGACTTCACCACGACCTTGGTATAAAATCTGTGAAGGAAGTAATAAGAGACACCATTAAAACTTACAAAGAGAGACTATAGATACACCCAAATGAATTGGCACACCATCTTATGGATGACATATTCCCAAGTGTTCGGAGACTGAAAAGAAGAGTACCACAGGACTTATATTAAATTAATTAAGGAAATGTCATAGGATGTTTACCTTGCAAAACCTATAATATTGACACAAATATTGCTGAATGTCTCTTGGACAGATTGTAATAAGAAAAAAAAAAAAAAAAATGAAAATCCTTGTAGAACTAACTTTTGAATATAATATGGAAATGTATGAAAAAAAATATTTCAACTTACGTCAATTCTATTTATGTCACATATTTCTGGAATCTAACAGGTTATAAGTACAAGGACTGCTTGTATATTAAGAGATTGGATATAGGACTGCCTGTATATTAAAGGGTAGGACATTAGGAGTCTAGGAATGTTACTGTTTGCTTTCCTTTTTGTTGTATTTTTCAGCATAAAAAGTATATAACTAAAAAAGGGAAAATGAAAATGTGTTATATTTATCGACTCTGATAAGAGTAATAATCATTATGTTTTTACTTGGTCTAATTTTTCAACCGTGACTGCAAATTCTATAATTTTATAATATAAGGATTGGACTATCGGACATCTCAACCTCGTAAAACGTTGGGTGTTCAGAAACTGTGTTTAAAGAGGTGATTACTTATAGGTATGACACATTTTTTTTTACTCTTTTTAAAGTTAAAATACAGTTAAAAATTGATTGAGCGTTCACTGTAATCTATTTGATTGTAATTTACAAGGTAGGAGAAGTTATAAGAAGTTATCAAAATGCTTAGTAATTATTAATTTAGAATGGATTGGATTGTCTCGTAGGAAATACGGATTTTAGAGCAATTTTTGAAATGGTTCAAGTTTAATATAAGTTAACACCATCTTTGCTAATAGCCCACCTGAAGATGTTGTAATACAACGAAACTTAAGTCGTGGTAAAGAACTTAAAGAAAGTAGAAATAATACTACATCACGTAGTTCCATTTAATTGTGAATAATGAATTTCTACAAAATTAACGTCAAATATTTTCAATATTTAACACATCTTGTTAGACTCAAGCTCCAGCAAGAGTCAAAGATATCTATCAGGTTTTTATATTTTTCCATCATTCGTTAATAATTATTAGATTAATTTTTTGCTAATCTGCTCACGTGTTGTGATCTTGGAATATGTAATAGTTTTAAATATTTTCAGTGCGGGACGTGTACATACGCTATGGTTTAATGGGACATGCAATAGTAGTGCCTCGCATTGAAAATAGATTGATTAATGGGCTGATTGAAGTTTTTTGAATTTTCCTTTATTGTTAAAAAAAAGGAAAATTCAAAAACAAAACAAAATTTTGCTCTACCATTATGCTATATATATAGGATCTCTCTATTAAACACTAAAAGAATTGATGATACCTCGTAGTTCCCATAGCATAGATATTTTACTTATCCTGCTCTATTAAAGTTAAAAAGATCATTGAAAAAATTTCATATTAAAAAGGTCTATTAAATCATTTGATGGTTTTCCAAATAGTTTTTTTCCAATACAATATATTTTTTACTATAAATTTAAAAATACTGTATTTGTTTTGATAAAAAAGCGACTTTTCTTATGGGATGATCCAATATTAACTGTAAATATTTTGATGTTATAAGTAGCAATTTACTATAATAAAAATTAATATAAAGTAGCAAACACTTGTACAAACTGTTCACATGGTCAGTTTCGTTATCTTGAATATAGATATATATACATTTCTCGTAATTTTTTACTCTAGGGACCAAGGGATATAGTACACTGTAAATATAAGACAATATGCCAATTTATTTATAAATTAATAATGGTAATATCAATTGACACAAGAAGATTCTAAAAAAACAAAGAAATAAACCAATTTTTTACATCAATATTATTTCCCATTGTTGAAAATGTAATTATTTTCAATCTGCATCTGCAATCAGTCCTTTGGAATAATTATAAAGGATTATTAAAAAAATTATACGAACAGTTTTAATAACATTTTTTGTATTAAATGGTAATGGCTAACGTGCATAAATGTCTTACATGGACGGATAATATTATAAGAAGTATTTACATAGGATCGAAATTTAAAAAAATAAAGAATTGCATTAAACATTTTCATTGGTTAGAACAAGAATGACGTGAAATCTAATGTGTGGTTAGCCTAACATTTTTAATATGGAATTATATTATGGTAAAGTTTTGTGTGACTGTAACAGATGTAGAACATATTAAGAACCAAACACAATATATATTTAAAATTAATTAATTAATTTTTGTTTGTGCTACGCATAATCACACTATATAATATTTCTGCTAAAAATATGTGGAGGAAGCTCATATACAAACATTTTAAGTTTACTGTTGAAATTTATTCGAAAAAGGAAAATTACTTGTCATTTCTTCTATTTGTAATCATGAATCACTACAATGGTTATTATATCTTTGTTTTTAAGTTGTTAATTTCGACTTGCAGAAATCACGGAAATATGATAAAGAAACAGAGAGCCCACGCAAGGTATTGATACACTCTGATTACCCAAACCTCGCTCACTAATATAGCCAGTTATGATTTTTGCATAATTTTTTTTAACAGCCTTCATTCATAATTTTTTTAATGCTTGATTTTCATTCTTGTGGTGGCTGACATTTTAGGTAATATTTTCTATCGATAATACATGTCATCATATACATAATGCTTTAATATATTATGATATTATTGGTTGAATTACAAGGAAAATGTTAACTGAGGAATTAAACTGAGAAAAAGGGAATTAACTCCACTAATTATAATTTAAAATAAGTTTAAGTATTTCAAATATCAGCTAGTTGCGTTTTAAGCATATTGAGTGATTAATAAAGAGTGGTTATGTGTTTGACTATTTAAGTAATTAAGTAAATTGATGAAAAATATAAATAATTATTATATATTTTTATTATTTTTTAGTGTTATTACCATCATCTAATTTGATGCATGTCAGTAACTGGCAGGGAAAACTGGCAGTCACCACGTTAATGCTTCTTAAGAGAAATGCCATGACCATTACTGCATGTTTGGTATAATTTTTTTTTGTGAAAGCGATCACTATAGTTTGAAGGCTGTGCAAACTGCCAAAAATGTTGTAGATATTCAAGACGTTGTAATAAAGAGTTTGTACATATAAACATGTATATAGTGGTAGTAGTATTGATATTCATGTGTTTACTTGCATATTTACAAGTAACATACATGGAAATATAATGACATATGACACTAGAAAATATAAGCATATTTGATAGTAGTTTCTGAATAATAGAAATTCGTGTTATTAGATATAGTATTTGATTAGCTTTCTAGTATTTATCTCATTTTAAATAGAAGCATTTGTTAAAGGCTGATAAACACAAATTTTGGAAGAGTATTTTAGTTTCATTTTAAATATCAACAATAATATAGTGTTATAACCCACTCTCCAATGCTGTTGGTGAAGAAATTGTTGCCCAAATTGTTTGGTTTGATGCAAAAGGTGGAAAATATGGCACAATGTGTCATGTTTGGTACGTAATTAATGATAGCTTACTCCGTTTTGTATATCTTTTCGTTCATTCATTGCTTAAATTAAATCTATGTTTATAGGTTAATTGTCTAGCTAGATAAATAAAATGACAGCAAGTAAATATTTACCGTACTGAGAACACTTTGTTTATTGTGGAGAATAAAATTCACTTAAATGATGTTTCATGAAATCTGTTAATTTATCCATTCATAATAATTTTCATGTTTGTAATTAACATTATATAACCTCTTCGTATAATAGTAACTAAATGTTAAGTGTATATTCACGTGAATAAAAACTTAGGTTTGAATGTTTTTGTTAAGGAATTTGTTAAATTTTTTACTTACTTTAACTATAACATAAATTAGACTAAACATTATTAACAACTACTGTAAACTTCTCTTTCATTTTAATAGTTTTGGCGGAAGTAAGGTTGATATACAGTCCTTGGCCAAATTGTTAGACGCACTGTAGTTTTTATGGAAAATCATGATAAACAGCTGTAAAAAAATGGATTTCAGATATTTTACTGAAATGAATCAAATTTGAATACCTGCTGTACGTTATTAAATATACGTTATTGTAATATTAATAATCAAATTGTATTTCTATATTAATATTTCTTTGAGCCACCTTTTGTGGCTATTACAGTTTCAGTTCTTCATGGCGTGCTGTTAATGCATGACTGTATAGTCTCCTGCATTTGTGGATATAGTTCCATACATGTATAATTTCTTCAATGAGCTAAGTTTTGGTTGTGATGACTTCTTTATTCCCTTCCCTCTTCATCAGCTCCACACATTTTCAATTGGGTTCTATATCAGGTCTGTTATCTAAGCCAATTCAATAATGGGATATTTTGGTCACATATATATATATATATACTTTGATCGAATGAGCAGTGGGACAATAAGCTCCCTCTGCATAAAAATAAATGTTTATAAATTTTGGAACTATTTTTTTAACTGTGGAAGTTCAAGAAAACTCAAAGAAGTCCTTCTTAACTGCAGGACCTCTTTGTACTAGTCTTGCCTCATGATGTAGCCAGAGGTGCCCAGCACTTATTACCAATAATAACGAACCAAAATCATGTTTATTGAGTGTTTCACGGTTTGCATAACGCAGCCAAGGTGACATTTTATACCTTGATGACGGCGAACAAATTGAGGTTTTTCCCTAAACTTTCAAACTTGGTTCCATCGCTGGCAGGTCGATGAGCTTTGTAATCTAAGTCTTTAAATTTTCTGTGAACTGTGCGCAATAATATTAGCTTCTTACAGTTTAGATTTTATTATTTTTGTGGTAGCCACAAACAAACATATCTGTTTTTCACGCAAATTTTTTTGATATTTCTGACCTATGGGTAAAAAAAAGGGTTTTTATAAAAAAAAAATGTGTATTTATTTCAATATTCTGAAAAATGTTGCATGCGTCTAATAATTGCGGCCGGGGCTGTGATAACAAAATTTTAGTAATTAAATGTTTGAAATAATATAAATACTCCTAAGCTTTATGTATTTTTAGATTTTTTAATTTCAGCCATAGGGAAATTGAAAATTGTTGCAAAACGCTGGAAATTCTTTTTGAGGTAAAACGTCATAAGTTAAATGACTAGTGAAATAAATTAATTCTGTCTAGGACAATCGACTATCTTGTCTTAAAACCATTGATATTTTTCAAAGATATTCATTAACTAATATTTCTTATACATTAAGACCCAACAGTATATGGGTCACGTTGCTACCCTTTAGATTAATTATCAATACATACTATTATGGGAGATGCACTTTTCTTAAGTGTGAGATGAATAATAGGTTTCAAATAAAGAAATTTAAAAATGTAGTTAAAATAAGATGCTCCTGAAGGATTAGTAGAGTATGGAAAAAGATAGTGGAAAATTGTAGTAGAGAAAAAATATTTTTTTAAAAAGGACATTAAAACGAATAGTAAACATATTTTTTGACGGAAATATTGGTGGGAAAAGACAGCTTTGGAATATGAGAAGAGAATTGGAGGTTCAAACACTGAGAGCTAGGATGAAGAATTTTTTGTTATTGGAAGATGTATGTTGTCTTGTCATTCTTCTTATCTATAATTGTCCCTTCGTTTAATTATATACCCTTATTATTCCACATTTTACTAAAAATGTTGTGGGAAAAATTGTTTTTAATTTATTTATAGATTTTAATTATTTTACTTCTCTTAAATTATCTTCCCTGTAATTGTCCCTTCTCTTAATTGTATTTAACAGTCTATAAATTTTGTTTTTACTAGTATTACAACACTTGTTCCATGTTATTCCTAAAATTGTCTAGAAAAATTATTTTTTTAATTTATACCAGGTCACTGTGTTTTTAGTATACGTTTTTAATTTTCAGCATAAGGTTTACAACACAATCAAAGAGATCTCAGAAGTGTCAGCAAACACATGTTATGTATTGCTAATTATGTTTAATAATCCCTTTTACCTGATCTGGAGAGATCAGTTTCCATAGCCCGTTTTACATACATTCAAATCATAGTGCACTCTTAATCAAAAGGGAAAGTTCAGGTTAGAAAATGTTCTGTTGTCATAAAGTTTCAAATTTAATTTCAATTGACATCAGATACATATTTTTATAACTGTTCAGAATGGTTATTAAAACAGTAGCCCTTTAAAAATAATTTTTATAAATGTACTTTGAAAAGCTTTTGTCAGCTTTGCAGTGCTGACAAGTCTACTACAGATTGTACTCTCAAACTTTGCTTTGACAAAATTCATTATGAATAGAAATATTTTGAAATTAAAAAATGTATTTATAAAACTCACAAATTCAGAAAACCTATAAACTTTATTTAAAGTTGTTTGTTTAGGAATATTTAAGGGTGCTTTTATGTGACATATATGCATATTTGGAAATTGCCAATAGAATTTGTAAGAGCTCACTATTTTATACCTAAGAAGTTTTCGTTATATTTAATAATGTTTTAAATTTCATTTGCCTGCACGTTTTCAGGTAAGTTTGTTATGCATATTTGCAGAAACTTTGTGTGATAAAGAAATAATAATATTTTACTGGTATTTGAGCCGTGGTACACATATGTATTTTACTCAAATTTGTAACAAATTTTTGTTTCAAAAATACTAATTTTTTATCAAAGCAAAAAGTTATATAAATTTTATTACATTTTATCGTAACAAAATGTCGTTCAGAATATTTATGTTGCATAAATTTCATTATTACAGATAATTGTACATGGTTATCAGAACATTAAATGTTATTACCTACCAAAGTAAACGTTTTTAATTTAATATATTGTGTCATTGCTGCCTAAGAGTATCGCATTACCAATATTAAGGATATAATTTTTAACTAAGGTATTTTTTTGAACTATTTTTTACGACACTCGAAAAATCTAAAGTTAATTCAGTATACTTGCACGCAGGTTTTTGTCATTCATTTTACACTTTCTTATTGCGTACGCTTAATTTATGTACACCACGCTACATTTATTTTTTATCTGTCTTTATTGATATGCAGAAATCAGCATATATTGCTTTACTGATATGTATATTTCCCAAACTGTTCCCGTTTACAGTCATTCGATGATACAGCCAATGTGCTCTATCATCCTCACAATTATACGGGGCCGATACTGTTCTCGTTCAGAGCCAAAAACTTCTTCGGCAAGAAGAAGGCCTCTATCCGAGTTGAGTTTGGTGATTGGTCCGATAAGTTCTCTCTGGATATAGCTGGAAGCTCAGGATTGGTTATATGCAAGAATGAAGGTAGAACATATCAGGTAATTCATATTGAATCTTATGTTTCTAACCATAGTCAGATAAGAAAGAAAATTTAAAATGCCTATATTCATGTCCAATTTGGGATTCTATATAAAAATACACATCCTGAAGTTACTTCATTTAATGGTAAATATTCTTATATGGGCTAATGGCTTAGAAAAAATTACTAATCTTTAAAAAATATTCATAATAATGCTATTGCGTTACAAAGGTTGGAAAATCATTTTGTAGTAATGGAATTTCATTTGTGATATTGTCGGGGATAATAATTTAATTCACCCATAAATTTAATACAGGTGGCGGTGACCAACCAGCTGACATTCAATAGTTTGACTAAGATGGTCATCTTTACGCCGTACTTCTTGCTGATCAACAATGCACCGTTTGACATAGAATGCCAGGAGCTGAGTCGGCCAGGAGATCCTTGGATAAAGGTATATGACATAAAATTAATAAAGTGATTCTTATGGTGAAAATTAGCTGTCCACTTTTGTGTTATCAGGTGAAACTTGCACCCATTTAAGATATGTGGTGACTACGCTGAGAAGGATCATTCTATGTGCATTAATTATCCACTAATCCACAAATAAACTATCCAGGACTAAGGTTTTTAACAGCAATTAATGCAGACTAGTGATAGTGTTCTAAAAACTCCATTTGTACTACATCTTCAACTGGTTATTAGAGTGTTTTGTTTTAAAATATGTTCGTTTTGAAAATCAGTATTTACTATCATCAGATTACAGAAACTTATGAAATCATAAGGGGGTCATGAAAACATTTGAAAATTTAACATCATGTTTAAATTTACTTTATAATTTTCTTAGTTTTGATGAAGAAATAAAAGGATATGCCCGTTTAGATATATATATATATATATATATATGTATATATAAACGGGCATATACATATATATATATATATATATTATATATATATATATATATATTTCTTTTATTCTTAATTGTGGATGTTGCATTTTTTGTGTCAAAACCATCTAATTTTACCTGAAACATTAATTATTTCCTGATATTTAACGTTAATTATTTCCTGACATTAATATTACCTGAAACGTTAAATAATTTTGAAAGTTTACCTGAAACATTAATTTTATAATAGACATTTTAACCTATGCCATTTTTTGAAACTACTTTGAGAGGTTAGCAATGGATTAATATTTCACAAGTTTGAAAATGTTTATTTACAGCCATAATTTATGTTGCGTTTAGTATTTGCATTCTTCAATCTTTGTTTACAGCTAAGGAAATAAGCATCTAAAATTTGGAACTTCTTTTTTAAATATTTTTTTGATTTGAAATTTGGCGATGTCATTTGACAGGCCTCATACTTTACACTTTTCCTCATCTTCTAAATATTTTTTAAATTTAGAAGATGAGATTTTTTGAGAGAGATTTTTGATTTTCTTTATAAATTATTAAAGATATTCTAATAAACTGGACACATAGAATATTGAAAAAAACATATTCTTGTCAACTTAGAACAAATTTTAAATATTACAGAAAGCAAAATTTGCTAGATTCATTTCTATATGCATTAGTATAAAAAATGCCTGTGTATAGGAAACGCTTAAAAAATTGAACGCACGCAGTTAAAAATATGTTTAAGTATTTTATAAAGTCCATAAAGATAGAAGAAAAGATAGATAAGACACAATCTGCAAGAGTTAGTTATTTAGTTTCAAATTAGTTATGGAAAACTATATCAACAGATTTCTGAAAATGGTGTGTTCCACCACTAGTTCACGAAAATTTGATAATTCTGATGTTTTTGGACACATTCAAAGTTTTCCGACATATAAAAACCATTATACATAAAAGAGTAATCTAAATAGAAAGTATTCTGATTTGGCTATATGATGATGATGCAAAACTGAAAAACTATACCAAAAAGACTGAAATATTACATTGAAATATCCAATATCAAGTTTAATAACCATTTTAATGTACCATAACAAGATACTTGTAAGATATGTGTATACATTTGGAAATGAAATTTTGAACAGAACTTCAGAAAGGAAAGCGGTTTCAATAACCTTCAAAATTATTCGAAAAAATACTTCACACTACTGAAGTTTGACCTTCAGAAAGTTTTATACTATACATATAATTACGTATTTAGACTCATGTACTAGACCCAGCCATAACATGAAAAGAAACCTTTCTATTTGAAGTGGGTAAAAGACCCTAAGACTAATATAGAACACAAGGTCTTGACGTCTGGGCAATATAACTTTCTCAACTATGCAGAATTTTCAGATAAAAAAAGCCAATTGACACCACCGTCTAATTTATAGCCCAGATTAATGGATCAAAATAATTAGAAAGCCAAACACAAATGACTCGATCTATCATTTCCCAAATGAATTATATTGAGTTTTTAAATACTACTGCTTTCAAAAATTCCATAATGAACAGGTAGCTTGTGTTAAACATATAACACTTAACTGGCTAAACATTAAAAGGTTTAGCAATAAAAACTACCTTAATATGCACATTAACTATTCTCAAACTAAGGGTGGTCTTAGATGAGCCTAAGTATTGACTAGCAGCTGCGGTTTAGTTACGCGTCTATTATTGTTGACGCGTAACTAAATCGCATCTATCTTGCATCTGGTCACATTGTAAATTTTATGTTTGTCTCTGTGTATTAAAAATAAAAAGATCGTGTTTCTTACTACAGTATATTTCGGATATAACGACGTTGAAGGGACCACGTAATTTCGTCGTTATATCTGGAAGCCGTAACAGGCAAAGGTAAAGAGGTACAGACACATATGTATACAGTTTATTTATACTCATTTATTGTTGAAAGTATTTACACATGTAACTACATGGCACATCATTGGCACATTTAAAATATTGTGTAATATTACTTTGCTTTAATTTATTTTTTTGAGTTAGTGTATGCTGTGGGGTGTATTCTATTTTCATTACTCGTTCAATGTCTACAATATCTCTTTCATCACCAAATAAACAATTTCTTTTGAGTTTAGATACAACAGATAACACCTCTTTAGTTGTAGGAATCTCATCTTCCTTGAAATCTTCTTCTTCCTCCTCATATTCCTTATCAAGCGTCGTACGTGATGGAACAACAGTTTCAATAATTTCATTATCGGATATACTGCTAGCAGTGATAAGTTGACTGTCAATAGCAACATATGTTTCCCAATCCACAATATTGGTTTCGCTTGACGATGTTGTCAACTGTGCTAATGGTATGTCCAATTCATCATCGGAGTGATCGTCAATTGCTGTGATATCCGAAGATTTACAGAACCCAGTGTATAGAAAACACTTTTTGATTGTATCCAGAGTCACTCGAGCCCATGCCATAGTTACCATTTCAATGGCATCTAAAAGATTAACGGAAAATGGGCCTGCCGTTTTTTCTGATGTCCTCCATCATTTTCTGTACTAAAATTTTCCGACAATGACTTTTGAGGGTTTTAATTATCCCTTGATCAATCGGTTGAATCACTGATGTAGTGTTTGGTGGTAAAAATGCCAGTTTTATGTTGGTCAGATTCTCAATTTTAGGATGAGCTGAGCAATTGTCAATAAATAAAATGATCTTTTTTTGTTACTTCTTAACAGGGAGTCCCATTTACGTAGTAATTTTTCAAAAATCTCTGACGTCATCCAGGCCTTTTTATTTGCTTCATAATCAACTGGCAAAGATTTAACATTTTTGAAACAAATGGTTTTTTTTGCCTTTCCTATGATCAATAGTTTCTTATTTCCCCTGCCATACTTGATACAACAAGCACGGTGATTCTATCTATTGATCATCTTCCACCTACACACTTTTCCCCTTCAAATTTAAAGGTTTTTTCAGGAGTTAACTTAAAAAACAAACCTGTCTCGTCAGACTTCCATAATTGGCTATTAGTGTAATCCTCAGTAAATTTTGGGAAAACAGTTTTTAGCCAGTTGTCACGATCACGATCAAAGGATTTTGATTCAAAGCATTCTAATAGTTTATCACGGTTTTTCCACATCATAGATATTGTTGATTGCGAAACTTTGTATTCTTTGCACAAATTAGTATTGTTTTCACCTTTTTTCAATTTTGAAATGATTTCTGCCTTTTCTTTGACAGTGAATGAGTGTCTAGGGGCCATACTTATTCAAAAGTTAACTAAACACAGTTGCTACTCAGAAAATCACATTGTAACTGAATCATTTTAACTCCAAAACGTACACGCTTACCTACCTACCTAGCTAATAGCTATAAACAAAAGGTGATGGTCACCACAGTTGCCGACTATCTGTGTGAATGTAAACAAAAGATAATAAAGCCCTTTGTCTCTTTGGCGGCCAAGTCCGGTCATAATATCTGCATGGGATTTCTAGGAATTTGTTACAAATGACTCATTAAAAACAGTCGCTACACCCGAACTCTGCGTTACGTCGGAAACCGCTATAGGCATATGAACTGTAACAATAAAAATTAATCTGAAATGCTATTTTTTTAAGACACAGTATTTTGTAAGAATACAGTTCTAGTTGCATTTTTCCTTTTTCTGTGGCTTAAGTTCTTTCTGTGGAATAAGCTGTGGACTAATTTTTATTCTCCACTATTGTTAAGGCCGTTAGGGGCTAAAGTTTGAATGATAAACATCTAAAAAAATTTCAATTTAAGGAAGCCTTAAAAATAGATATATTGTTTCAATAAGTGAACTTAAAAAGAAACAAGATTGACATAGAAAACTTGCATCACATTTAAGAGGAATCATCTTGCATCACATAAGAAAAGATGAAATTACCTATGATTAGAAAATAAAATGTTTATACAAATATTTACTTAACTCAAAAAATATCTCAAATTTTTGTTAATTTTGATTTTCATTTCGCATTTATGATCATTTCTTAAAATTTTGTGTATTATTTTGCAATAAATGTCACAAAACAATTGAGAGGAATTTAATTTTTTTCTGTTAGTCATTTTATGACTGGTCTCTGAGAATACTAAATAACCTTTCCATAGCTATTGGCTCATTAAAGTTATTGGTTTGATAAACTATAAATAACTATAAATGCGTTTCTGAGCACTATTTTATTCGATTGATAACTATTGGTTCAATAAGCATTTCTCTTGCGCACCACTAGGTGGTTCGTTCTCGGATATAAAATTTTAATCTTATTTTTAATGAAATGCAACATCAGTACAATATATTTGAAATGGAATATTACTTTAGGTGCGTTAATATTCATCATAAAATAATAATATATTTAAATATCGTATAATTCTTCAATAACATTGGCTGTATATACATAATTGTACTGGTGATCTTAAAAAAGTTAAAATTTACGTTTATCTGACACAGTAAAACTAACAGTAAAGAACTTAGCATCTGCTTCTCCATGTTGTTATTACAGTTCTTATTCTTCTATATCTATTCATACTTCTCAAATTATGTACTCTCGTATTTAAGTTAATCCAACATTGACTAATAATGTATATTTACGGTGAGTTAAAGAAATTATTTATTACTTATATTATAAATTTCTTGGAATTGAGATATTATTTATAAAATGAATAAAATCTTCATTATATTTTGGTGAAGAAGTTGAATTTATAGATACACAAATCGTATTCAATTTTAAGATATCACAAAAATAAAAATTTGTAAAAATAATATTAAAAGGTTAGTTACTGCCAGTTTCATGTATGACAGCCCCCGTTATGGAATAGATAAATGGCTATATTTGTTCAGTTAACTTAATGGGAGTTTATTAAATAGACATCTCGCTATTGGGCGTTCAGAAACAATTTTTGACAAGTTATAGGTTCAATGGAAGTATTTAATAGATAAACCACAGTCAAATGTACCTCAGAAACTGGCTATTACGAAACTAATATTAAATATATTAAAAAAACAGAGATAAACCACTTTTACAATGGATGGCACCTGCATAAATAGCTTTTCAGACACAA
The DNA here is from genome assembly GCA_039881145.1 of Druceiella hillmani. Lineage (NCBI taxonomy): Eukaryota > Metazoa > Arthropoda > Insecta > Lepidoptera > Hepialidae > Druceiella > Druceiella hillmani. The sequence continues at coordinate 24,031,329 of JAYKKI010000016.1, read as the reverse complement.
TTTCGTATCCCATGATATGTATATTATAAGTTTTATTATATAAATGGATAAGAAACATTTGGCATGAGCTTGAATCATGTGATAATATTTTATTGAAGATCTCATTTGTTTTATGAAATATCATAGATTAAAGTATGAGGGAATAAAGAGAACATTTTGTTTATGAAGGTGGAAGGGAATTCTAGCAAGGCACTGTGGCCTCGATCAGAACGTGAAGAGAAATTAATGCTGTTGCGTGTGGCTGGCAGCCAGGACCATGCGGCGCCATTCATCTATACTGAAGAGCACAATACTACGCTCAAACTTAATAACCAGGTTTGTTCTTCATATTCAATGAATCATTTATTTGTATAATCTGTAAATATTATGACATTGTGAAGAACCGTGTTTGAATGAATTTTAAAGGAATTTTCACTAATTGTTTAACAAGTTTTTGAGTTAATCTGTTTAAGTCTGTAAAATTTCACACTCAATGAAACAAAATATATATAATAAATTATGACAAAGTTTAGGTACATTAGCCAATATAAGTTGTCAAATACAATTTATATTGGCTAATAGGTTTGTTTAAAATTTTGAAATGACGGGTAATGAAAACAGCAATGAATCTGTGTGAATTATTTTATTTCACATTAAGAAAAATGTTATTAAAAACTTTGAAATGTTTATAAACATACGCGGATATTTATATATTGATTGGATATTGACAGGCTTGTAAATAGAACAATGAACTTTAAGTGGTATTTTTTATCAAAAATATATATAGAATTATTTTTATTTACCAAGTATTAGCGACATTTACTAAGTATTCTTAGAGTTACTTAGTAAATGTCACCTACACAAATATATTATATATCTAACTTACCGTGCCAGGAAATTGCAATATGCTTTTGAAGATATTATACTTCAGGAGGGCTTTCAAGTATTTGCTTTCAGACCAGACATAATCTTCATGAGCAGCAGAAATTTTATAAATGACATTTATTATTAAAGAAGATAGTAAACATTTTTCATTATGAAAATTTTCCACAAGATTAGGAATACTATTGTGATGTTATGCAATGATTTGTAAATCTATTGAAAAAATATATTAATTTCTTGAAAATACAAGTAACACCATTACATTTTCAAATTAAATCTCATTGTCAACAGTATGGCGGCATTCATGTGGAGACACAGCTGAGCGAGTGGGGCACATACGTGCAACTGCGACAATACCGCGAGGGTCATGCACCAGCCCTTATTGTTAACTGCACTGATCAAAACATCACACTTTATGAGAAGGATAATATTAATATAAGGTTTGATAGGCAGCTTTTTCCTGCTTAGTTTATATATTTTATGTAGAGATAGAATTGTGATGAAAAAGGAGACCAGCGAAAATGGGCCACATGTCACAAAAATAAAATATAATTTAAAAAACTGGCATTTTTTAGAATATAAAAATTCAAACAATTTAGCAATTGACATCAGAGCGAAACATAAAATACCATTTGTAACAATAATATAAAACAGAATAGATATCTTCATTAAGGCATGTGTATACAATAATTATTATTAATAATAAGAAATAAAAATCTAATGACCTACATAATATCTCTGTACAATTGCTGACTTTAACATTCATTCTCTGTGTATGGTGGATATAACAGGACACAATCTGCACATTTTTTCAATCTGCTGGTCCAGAGTTCCATAGGAATTGTCTGATTGACTATTTAAATGAAACTCTTGGGGCTTATTTTTTAATTTTGTTTTTTGTAGGAGTATCTTTATTATCTATAGTATCTCTATTACTTATAACAATTGAGTGCAGCAATATATGGAATTTTGCCCGTCTCCTTTTTAGGCTCATTATTGATTCCTATCACTGCTGTGCTGAGTATTGGCATATATACCCCAGATTGTTATTCAAATGTGTAAGAGCATTTTGTTTCTTCTACCCAGGGTGTAAATCAAAACAGCTGTTTATTTGTGTTCTACTTACACATTGATTCCAATCTTATTGCTTGTTAGTACTGCTAAATTGTATTTTACAATAATTTATTTTATATTGTAGGTAATGTATGGCAAATAGGTTTCTTTTCTAAAGTGGTAGAAGTAGTATAGCGGTAAGGAAGCAAAATATATTCATTGCCAGCTCTCTAAAAATACCATCTTATTAATTAAATATAAATACAAAGTTGTGACATATGTTCTCACTGTTTTTTTAAAACTTTAAACACTTATGCTCAGTATAACTTTTTTTACATTTCCATGTGGTGACATAAATTTCTTTTCAAAAATAGACAGATAAGATGTTTCGATATTATTCAATATTGTTATACAATATTTTCATCTACATTCTGAACATAATAAATAAGGAATAATTTTTTTAAAAATTACTCATTTATAGTATTTAAGAAAAAAATTTATCTATAAAAAATTGTTATAGATTTTCATTAAGATTAATTTATTTGAATTATACAGTAAGTAAAAGAAGGTAAGTTCGTCACTTCAACTACTTGTCCCATTAATCATGTGTAATCCGACAAAATTTTATTTAGCCTAGTTTATAAAATAATTAAAGTTTAAATTTTGTATGAAATCATAATTGTATTTAAATTAACATCCGGAAACAATTACATTAAATGTCAGTTTGGCAACATGGTACGCCTATTAAAAACTGTCAAGTTAAAATTATTTTGTTTTAGAATGTATTTAAACTTAACCAAATTTTATGTTTAAAGTGTCATCCTCTTTCCTCGAGGCACTTTTGCGGCCAACGATAATTATTTGCATGGACTCATCTCATTAATCAGGGTCCTATCGAATGCGCCTTTTTCTCACTTTTATTTTTGGTAGTAATTAAGGCACAAAACAGCATTTTTGCACGTTAATGAGCAACGACTGAGTGAGCTCTAGTACTTATCACATTCTATTTACAACTAAGGTATATGTCACCATGCGGAAGAAAATGTATGCCATGTAGATCAAAATAGAGGCGTGCGACACGCCTACTTATCACCTCTAGTTATATTATAAGCTCAGTGAATCTACCCATGATGCACTATTACGGATTGAAGTGGCGAACTTTCCTTCATTTACATACTGTATTCAAAATTATAGATTAAATTTGTTTACGAAGGATGATGTCAATTTTTGTAATAAAAAGAATAGAACCATTTTTTTAATGTGTTTCTGGATACACATTATTTAGATTATATTTGATTGATTAAAAACTTTTATAAATATTGTATGTTTATAAAAGTAGATAAGAGAAAGAAGTTTTACTTCTTAAAATATATTTTTTTTATTTTTAATCTGAATATGGAAACATATGTCAACAGATTTATATTTGATAAAGATAACTTTTTTAAGTATGATTATGAGAACTAGTCTATGAAGGGAAGACATTTGTATATTGAAAAAATATATAAATACGTAGATTGCATTTATTTAAGAATATTTCACGACATATTTTTTATTAGATCAGTTAAGAAAAATGATTCTCGCACAGCAATAAATTTCTGTTAAATTGCAATGTCCAGCAATAATTTGAATGAAATTTTTACATTATTTTCCGGAATATAATGAAAAAAATTTGATTAAAATTATTTCTGGAGTAATCAACGTAAGGATTTAAAAAATGTCTAAACCTAGTAGAGAATTTCTTGTTTCTTATACTCTTTTAAAAATGCTTTATTCAACAGAAAATTGCCACCAATGCACCATATGCTTTTTACGTGGGACAATCCGGCTGGGCCGAGGATCCTCATATTTGAAGCACACAAAAAGAAGGAAATAGAAAATGACTTACGCTCCGATGGCATTGGAGAATTTTTGTGAGTATTCAGTGACATATTCATTCCTAAGTGGTACTTTTGAAATTAATTATTTCTTCTATATATATTTTCTTTGTATATATTTTTTTATATATATATTTTTTTTATATATTATTTCTTTTGTTGTCTATAAGAATTGAATTAAAATTTTAATGATACTTACACTCATGGACAAGAATGCAAAAAAAAGATTCAAATTTACATCAAAACAGATTTATTTGTGTTGTATGAGTTTATAATAATTATTGACAGTTAAATGAAACTACGTGATGTAGTATTATTTCTACTATCTTTAATTTCTTTACCACGACCTAGGTTTCGTTGTATTACAACATCTTCAGGTGGGATATTAGCAAAGATTTGCTAATATCCCACCTGAAGATGTTGTAATACAACGAAACCTAGGTTGTGGTAAAGAAATTAAAGATAATAGAAATAATACTACATCACGTAGTTTCATTTAACTGTGAATAATGAATTTCTACAAAATTAACGCCAAATATATTCAATAATTATTGAATTGAATCATTCAATTAAATTAATATTTTTAAACATAAACAAACTTAGACTTAATATTTTTTTAAAAACAAATTAGAAGCAGTAATCTCAGTAACTTAATTGAAAGGAATTTTGACCTATCATAGTCAAAATTGAATATTGTTCTAAAAACTGATTTTTTGATTATTTTTTGATTGGCCACCCCAAAACTTCAATTCCGACCTCAGTAAGACAATCCGAAACGACTGCTGCAGTGTGAGGTCGAGCATCACCATGCATTAAAAAAAATAATCTTCAACGTACGGAAGAAAAGGCACCACAATCTGCTCTTGCCGCAGTCAGAGATCCGTTTTCTACAATCTGTAGCTCCGGACGTTCTCCTGAGGAAATATTGCCCCATACCATTATTGACTCTTTACCATAAGGCTCTCTTGCAAAAATATTACACTGAGCGTATCTTTCTCCAGGTCATCTCCATACTTTAACCCTTCTATCATTTGTCTTAAGATAGAATCTGGACTCATCAGTAAAGAGTACCTTTGCCCAAGTGTCATCATTCCAGTTTCGGTGTGAACGAGCAAATACAGACCGAGTTACTCAATCACCTGCGGTGAGTAAAGATCCTCTGGCAGGGGCAAGTGTGTCCCTATTCCAGCCACCTTAGGTCTTCTAATGGTTTTGGTGCTAACTCTAACTTGCCAAAATTCCTGAAGCTTGGTTCTTATCTCGGAAGAAGTCGAAATGCAGATTCTTAAGACACTGTTTACAATAAATCTGTCGTCCTTCTTTGTTATTGCTCTTTTGCGGCCTTGCCCTTTGCTTCTTTTATACTCTTCAGTAGATACTGTTTAACATTGCGGAAAATCACAGAACTTGAAAACTCGTAATGTTTGAGCCACTTCATTGTAAGTGTAACCATTAAATCATCAATTCAATCATCCTTCGGTGTCCATAGAAAGAGAAAAGATAATAAAAATCTTATCTGTACACGAACAAAACAATTTAAGCTCTATTATTTTTATTTTAATGCAAACTGTCAAAGTACATATTTATACTTAAAATAATGCAATACTCATGTATCGAATATTTGCTAAAAATCAATAAATGTTTATGATTTATCAATGCAATGTATTGATAAAACTGACTCGGCATTCAAACATTTTTATTTATGTAAACTGTTGAAAAATAACAAATACTGTGTTAAATATACCAGTCCTTTTAAAACATATTTTACAACATTTTTATTACGCTCATACTGCACAATATTTTACCAAAAAATTCTACGAAAGACTCCTTTGGATTTATAATTTTCACAATGAATTTATTATCATAATGCATCTCTAGATACTACTTATAACTAAAAGAGTAATTGCCAAGTCTATGACTTGGAAATTACTCTTACTAAAAAAGTACTTAAAAGTATCTACAGATGCGTTAAGTTATTGAATTCATTGATCTAAAATGATACTAAAAGTTACAGCTTCTTTCAATACTTGAGCAACGCTGAAATCTGGCACTATCTTTTAAACTTATTAAATAATATTCTCTTTTACGCAATGATAACAAATTTGTGACAAAAGCAACAAAAATAAAGTGTTTGTTGCAAAATGTCTTACTGTATTCAATATTGAATATTGTACGCAATAAAGAAATTAATAGATAACCAAAGAAAAATAAATGAAAGTCGTAAATAAAATTCTATTGGAATCTTTTTTTTTTCAAATTACATGTAGTGGTATAGATGGCCAGTGAGAAAAAATTTTGTTATTCTACTTTTTTTTGCACTCCTCTAAATATGTGCAGCACGAGTGTATGTTGAATAGAGATTTGCTGTTTTGATACCAATTGAGACCAGATAATATATTAGATAAAGTATTTTTAAAAATGTGTGATTTGATGAAAGTGAATAATTTTCTGATAAACGTAAAATTAATAGAGTTATAAAGATTTACACTTTATAATTCTATTAATTTTAAGTTTATCAGAAGTTATATTTACCAATCCGCATTTTATTCCAAGAGAGCAAATGAGACTAGGAAATACCTTGTTTGAGAAGCTAATATCGCCATTACTTTTAAATTAATTTCTCAAATTTTTTCCTTTCCTTTCTTTTACATCTTTCAAAGTACTGTAATTTCATTCTAAAAACAGTCTTTTTTTATTCCAGGTTGGGTGCAGATGTCCGAGTGTACTGGGTGTCATTCTTAGATGGTATGCAGCGCGTGATTCTATTCACACGCGATGTGCTTCTTGCGCATGGGGCACATTCAGCTGGTGAATTGGGCGGTGCACACATGCAGTGTTACTTGTCAATACAAGGGCTCGGATTGTCACTGGTCAATAATACAGTGATGCAGGAGATATTGTACATAAGTATATCTAAGTGAGTATTGAAAATGATTTCACTTATTTGACTTATCACCAAATGGTGATAAGTCATTTTTACCATTTGGTGATAAGTCATTTTTAAGACACTTGCTACTGTAGATACTCAGGTTTGAAATGCGTTTTGCACGCATACATTGTTATCTGTTCGTACAGGAAATCAGCTCTTCCTGATCAACTAGATACAATTGTATATTTTTAAAATTATTAGCATTATTTTTCCTGTTTTTTGTCTGAATGTTGAATCAGGGGATGTGAATGAAATTTGGTAAAAAGTTAGTTTTAACAATATTAACTATGCAAAAACCAATGTAAAAGAAATGTTGAAAAAATTTAAAAAATAACATGCTTTCTTCTGGGTATGCTCTGGATATAATCAATCCTGGGTAAGATTAATCCTAAAAATATAGTGTACTTAGTATTTTGAATGGTTTGCTGAAAGAGAACATTTAAATACACAGTCGTAATGACAAAGTAGAAAACTATAAATAAATACAAGGTAATAAAGATAATACAAACTTTATTTAAATGAACACCTCTTAGATTTACCTCTAAACTATCACAATGAAGTGGTCAAGTAAGCACTTAAAATGTCTGACCTCTTTTGCCATCAGTTCTGGTATAATCTGGGAGCAGTGTAAGCCAGGTGCCAAGCGTTATAAAAAGTTGACCCCAGAGAAGACGACTTTACTGGAGGATGCATATCAACGATACCTGGCAGAGTGTCTTGTTGCTAAAAGTTCTGTACCTGGCATAGTTGTACTCGATAATAAGATGGAGGTTTGTTGTCATTGCGCTTATTTGTTGCCTATTCTATTTTCTAGTAGATTTACTACTTTCTATTAATATGAAGAAAATTATTTTCATGGCTATGATGATATAGTAGATAAAAGTTCCTAATAATATTTGCAATTTTTATACATATTTATACCGTTCACTGCTTTTCATCAGGTCTTATTATTTGCTATTTTCATTATAATTATTGTCATTATTCAATAAGATTTTTTTGTTGCAAAATGGTATCAGCACCATTTGGTGATAAGTCAATTAGTATATAAAGAAATAAGTAGAAATGTGATTGATGTAATATAATTTTTTGTGCGAAGTCGCCGTAACGTACACTTTGTTATAAATAAAAATTATTATTAAGAGTGCCTGTGATATGGTGTAATATGTCATATGAAATTGTGTCCAAAGACCTATAGAAACTCGAGAGAAAGGGATCAACCAATGTTTTACTATAGATTTCGCAATGCCAGTGTGTTTGCACCATTAAAAGTAGCAAACACATATTATGGATTAATGGTTTTATTAAATACTCATAAATACATTTTTTTTGTAAAAGTACTCAAATAATTAATTAAAAGTATATATCGTTTTTGTTTTCCAAAACTCTGTTGTCATTCATTGCCACATAGCCTATTTTTTACAATAATTATATTTGTTGTCGCAAATAAATAGGGTTACGTATATTAACACATTGCATATGGGAAACATATTTATGTTTTACGTTGACTTATTATTATTGTTATTAATACGTTTTTTATAGACTAGTGGTAGAATGTGAGTAATTTATAAATACATATATTTTTATATATATAAAAATAAACCTATTTATATATATATATATATAAAAATAAACGTATATGTATTTGCATATATACAAATTCCAAAGAACAAAATTTGGGTCTCTAACACATTCAATGGTGAATTATGTATGTACTTCCGAATATAACCGAAATCTATTCAACTGCGTAGTCATCACTTCACATAATTCTCTGCTTCGCCATGCATTCATTGCGATTCTAACAATCAGAAAGGGTGCACAAAATCTTTTTAATTTTAACCAAAGTGACATTATTTCGAGAGTCATGAGCCAATTTGACGACTAAAATTGTTTGTTGTGTGTTGATCGGAAAAGTGTATAAACCAAAAAGGAACTTATTGGTTTGTACACATTTATAAATTGTTTTTTTACATTTTTTTTCGTATTGTCTTTTTTCAAAATATTTTCAATAAATTGGGATTTTTACATATTTTATTAATTTTATTTAAATTTTCAGTGAGTTTTCCACTATTTGTTTGTTTTGAACAAAAATTTTAATTAAGTTTTAATTAAGAAAAATAATTCTGTATACATTTTATAGTAAATCACAAAAAGTTTCATTAAAAAAAAATTTGTAAAACTAAAGTTATCGTGATTTTACTGAATGTTGCCATTTGTACAAAAAATTAGAAAAATGGCCCATGCTTTTATTTCAATTTCCAATGAGTTGTCCAATATTTGTCTGTTTAAAATTAAAGAGAAATAATTTAGCATACATTTTATAGTAAATCACAAAAGTTTCATTGAAAAAAAAATGTAAAATTAAAGTTATCGTAATTTTACTGAACATTGCCATTTGTACAAAAAATTAGAAAAATGGCCCATGCTTTTATTTCAATTGCCAATGAGTTGTCCAATATTTGTCGGTTTAAAATTAAAGAGAAATAATTTAGCATACATTTTATAGTAAATCACAAAAGTTTCATTGAAAAAAAATATGTAAAACTAAAGTTGTGAGTGATAAAGATGTTTAGTGCAAATGGCAATGTTCGTAATTTTACTGAACATTGCCATTTGCACTAAAAATTAGCAAAAATCCTGTTAGTGTACGATAAAACTACCCGCAAACAATGTGTTAAAGTCTCGTAAATATTACTGTTCTCTTTAAGAGTAAAACTATATTTTGTTTGCAATCTATACGCTATGTGGCAAAGTTAAAATTTTTGGTTATTTTTAAATAACAGTAATTTTTAAATAACGGTAACTTCTCAAAAAATCTTTACATTTCAATTTAAAAAAAAAATGGAAATCTTTTACAGATAAAAGAATAATGAAAAAAGCTTGTAAATTTTCTTTTCGATTTTAAAATGTCTCACGAAGTAAGAATAATTTTTTTACTATAATTGTGTCTTCATCTGCAAGTAATTTCCTTTGATTTACAAAGCTCTTTATGCCAAAAGTTTTTTGCTGTCTAGTAAAAAAACTCATTTTTAAATTTGACCAATTGTAATTGTAACTCGTGAACAAATAGTAGTAGAATAAATTTAAGTACAGTTTTTGAAAGCTGAAATTGTTCCTTTTAGGATCCTTAAATTCAATATTAATTTTTTCAGTCACATTATTGTTTCAATATGAGGTCACTTTTTAAAAAAATATTTTATTGACAACCTCTCCACAGTTTTTTTAACTCCAAAGCTCCTAATTATGATGCAAGTTTACCAATAATTCACGTTTTTTTCCTTGTGTTTTTTCCATGTAGTGAAACTTTCAGTAATGAATGAAGAAAATTAAAGGATCATTGTTGTTCTACTAAAATTGTTGTTACAGAAATTATATAATTTAGCATTCCGCCAGTGTAAAATTGATAACATTCCTTTTTTAATGACATTAAAGAGATATTTTTGCTCTTCATAAAAAATTATCAAGACTAATATGACATTGATCCGATAAAATATAAGGTTGCATTACTTCAGCAACTTTCTTAGCACCATTGCAATGTTGATCCCATTAACTTTATAATTAATTAGTGGAGTCTTCTTTAATTAAATCATTTTATAAAAAGTGACGTCTTTTTTACTTAGAAATGTGAAAAATGTGAATTTTGATATAATAAATTATTGAGTTTAAGCATCTTAAATAGGACAATTGCAGCTTTTCAAAACCATTCTTGGATTGATTATAAGAATATTTGTCCATGAAAAATAAATTTTTTACTTCAACTCCACTAGAAATAGTCATATAGAAATGTTTGTAAAGAAAAAAAATGAAGGGGAATTGCTTGCACTTGAAGACACAACTAATGGGATTTATGAAAAAAAAAATTATCGAAACATTTTAAAGTCGAACAAAATATAGGAATTTTTTAAAATTATTTTTTGTCTTTAATTCCATGGAAGTAACTGATAAAAATATTCAATAAATGAACCAAAAACTATAAAATTTTCATTTTAAAATGTTTTACTTTTCGCTATTAAATGAAAAATCATCCAATTTAAATTGGATGATTTTTCGAGAAGTTATAGTGTATAAGTATATTTAAAAGTGTACCAAAATTTTTTGAAAATTTTTGTTGATCCTATCATTATATGTGTATGAAATATTCACTTACTTTATCGACACTTCTAAGGCTTTTTTGTTGACAATGAAATTTTGTCACATTAGTGACAGCCTGTTTTAAATACACTCATGGACATATTTAGAGGAACGCAAAAAAAGTAGAATAACATAAAATTTTTTCTTAATTTGCACTAGCCATTTATGCTAGTATACATATCTGAGAAAAGAAGGATTTCAAGTTAATTTTATTTATGACTTTCATTAATTTTTTTGGTTATTTATTAATTTCTTCATTGCATACAATATTCAATATTGGGTACTGTAAGAAATTTCACAATTATTTAGTTTTGTTGTTTTTATCACAAAGTTTTTATCATTGCGTTACGGGAAGATCATTTAATAAATTTAAGTGATAATGCCGGATCTCAGCGTTGCTCAAGTGTCGAAAGCTGTAACTTTAGTTGAAAACGGTTACACATACAAGAAGTGGCTCAAACATTACGAGTTCCAAGTCTGTGATTTTTCACAATATTAAACGATACCGGCAGACTGAAGGGTGGGTATACAAGACGTAACAGGGAGGAACAACAGATTTATTGTAAGCAGTGTCTTAAGAAACCGCACTTCGAATCCTTCTGAGGTGAGAACCAAGCTTCAGGAAGTTCAATAAGTGACATTTAGCACCAAAACCATTAGAAGAAGGCAGCTGGAATAGGGGAATTCTTGCCCCCAGAGGATCTTTGCCCTCCACAGGTCATCGAGTAGCTTGATCTAACTTTGCTCGTTCGCCCCAAAACTAGGATGATGACACTTGGGCAAAGGTACTCTTTACTGATGAGTCCAGATTCTGTATTAAGTCAGATGATGGAAGGGTTAAAGTATGGAGATGACCTGGAGAAAGGTACACTCAGTGTAACATTGTCGGTAGACAACCTTATGGTGGAGAGTCAGTAATAGTACGGAGCGGTATTTTCTTAGGAGCGTGTACGAGCTACATACTGTAGAAAACGGATCCCTGACTGTGGGAAGATACATAATGGATATTATAGAGCTGATCGTGTGCCTTTAGTCCTATACATTGAAGATGATTTTCTATTAATGCATGATTATGCTCGACCCCACATTGAAGTGGTCATTCCAGAATATCTTACTGAGGTCAGAATTGAAGTTTTGGGATGACCAGCACGCTCACCAGACCCTAAGCCGATAGAAAATGTTTGGGATAAGCTGAGAAAACAAATTAAGCAAAGAAATCCAACACAAATGCATTGATGGAGGAATAGAGCCTAATGCCACAAAGTTTCATTAAGAATTTAATAAAAATATGCCCTGTAAAGTAAGCTGCCTGCAGATGATGCAGGCAGTTTTTACGGCAAGGGGAGGGAGGTATATTTAAATACTGACTATCACCCGTCAAGAAAAAAGTTAGTCTTTAAAAAAATATTGAGTTTTCGCTATGATAGGTCAAAACTCCATACAATTAAGATACTGAGATTACTGCCTATAATTTATTTTTTTTCGTTTGAGATTACTGCTTCTTCTTTGTCTTTTTTTATTAAATTTAAGTTTTTTTTTATGTTCAAGAATGTTAATTTAATTGATTCAATTCAATAATTATTATAAGCTCACGCAGTGCAAATAAATTTGTTTTTATTTAAATTTGCTTCTCTAATTGTTTCCACGAATGTAGTTTCTTCCCTTTGTTACACATATTTTTTTTTATTTCACTAGTATTAATCAGATAAAAAGTGTATTTAATAATTTAACTGTTTCTTAAAAACAATACACGTAGTGAGATTGACAGATGATAAAAAATCAACTATTCTCATTTCCTTCACCTTTGTCATTCTGTAAATATTTTTATTGTAAGCATTTCTTGTTCCAAAGTGCTATGTTAGGAGGATGAGTATGTGTCATTTTCTTTAACTATAAGCATATATGAAAATAAATATTGTTAGTGTGTCCACTCGCTAATGTAAGGACCTTCCTGAGTTTTGTACTAGGGGCGGCTTCTTATTTTAGTTTGTCTGTTTCATTCATAGGTTTAAAAAGAGAGTTATGATACATTTGTAATCATTATTTATTTAAGAAGTGTATAATATTTCTTAACTTACTTTCAACTTGTCCAACGCTGCAACCATCAAGCTGTAAGTTGATTAATTGGAATGTATAAACAAGTAAATTTTAAATATTAATCGATCGAATAAGAATAGTGAATAATATTAAATACACTACCATTATTTATATATGCTAATTGGTGAATGTGGGTTTGGAAAATGTTATTATCACAGTAAAATACATATAAGAGGCAATATATTGATTGATTAGCCGTCAGTATACCTTTAGTTAATATTTATTTAATCAAGCCCAGTGATATAATATTTTATTAACATAAATCTTATTGAAATATATATTTATACTTTTTTCAGGTGAACTTTGAAACGATGCGTTTGACGAAGCCCAATGCACGTCTACTGAGACGTACCCTTGAGCCAGGTCTCTGGTTCTCTCTCGGTATGACAGCTCACCGACGAGAGCTGCACGCCAAGCTACACCGATTGCAGGTTAGTTAATTGTTGTGTAATATACTTCTGTTAGATAATACAAAATGTATGCTTGTCGTTTGTTGTTTAACTTATTAGAAGAATCAAGATTGATACTAGATTTATAACACTTTGAATAGAGCCTATACTTTCGAGTGTCTCCTCATTCAAAGATATTCAAGCCACAATTAATGCACTAAAACATTTTCCATTTGAACATGTCAGTTGACGTTATTTGGCTTGTATAAGCCAATTATAGTGGGTTCAGATCCAAAGAAAGAACATAGTTAAGTACAGTGGATTCATATCTGAAAACTACACCCAAATTATTTGGAAGAGAAATGTAGGTCCAAAAGCAAGCCACTCCATAAAAAGATAATAAAAACACAGTAACATAGAATTACATAGCAATTCTCCACGCAATGGAAAGTAACATCATTTCTAGTTTTAATATTTGAAAAGACGTTTGTGAGTGTTGTCATATTAAACAATAAATAAAACATACAGATTTATTTTGAGATCATAAATAAAATTAGATTAATATTATTACTAAGAAGCAAATATAATAATATGCAGGTGTCCTACCAACGAAATATCGAGAGGGGGTTATTACACACACAAAACAATACATTTTATTATCCTAGCTTTAGAGATTTGATTTTTAAAATTTTTGTTACTGTGCAAAAATTTTTTTATTAGATTTTATTACTATTTCTGCTTTTTTTATTGTCCAAGATCTTTTTTGCTTTTTATTATTCAAAAACATCTACAATTCACACAGATTCCAAAAAGGTATAATTTTCTGGTACTAAGTCATTTCATAACATGTTTTTTATTTCTAAACCCACACCATTGATAATTTTTTCAGTCATAGTAAAATAAAACAAGTGTAGTATTTATGATCATACCGCAGTTACTATGTTTTTTTATTACAGTAAATGCTCAAAATTCCTCCCCCTAGCTCTTGTGCATAACCAGCATCTCCTTTCAAAATTTAATTTTAAACTTCGTAAGGCCCTTTCGTTGTTTTTTACCACTTTAGACACATGATGTAATTTTTGTCTTAATTGTTGTCTCATAGACCGCCTCCTTGAAATATCCCCATAGAAAACAGTCCAATGGATTTAGGTCTGGCGAACGTGGTGGCCATGCAATTATACTGCCATGTCATATATATAGATTTTGGGGAAGGTTGCATTTAAGTATTCAGTTACTTGTCGCGAAAAGTGGGTCGATACACCATCGTGCTGTAGCCACATCCTGTCATATACATCTTGTGGTATTTCATTCAACAGATTTCCAACTTCGTCTCTTATAAAGCATAGATAACAAACTGCATTAAGCCTCGGTGGGAGTCCAAATGGACCAATAATTTTACTATCTAGGATTCTCTAGCCCACAAATTGACTGTTGAAATCTATCTTGCCTTACTATGCAGGGATTCTCGACGACGCATTGGTTTAAATTGTGCATATTAAATACTCCCATTCTTTTGAAACATGATTCATCGCACCATAAGATTGAATTAAAAAAAGCAGATCTTGCCTGCATCGATGCAGCATCTCCCGGCAGAAATTGATTCATCATTGATAGTCAGCAGATAGCAGTGCTTGCACTCGTTGTACATGGTATGGGTATAAATTATTTCTTCTTAAAATACAGTGTACTGTACTTCGTGCGACACTAGTATGTCGAGAAATCCGCCTACTATTAGTAGAAAGAGCTTCTTCGACTTCTGCCAGTACTTGATGTTCCTCAACATTACACAAGTTGGTACATAAAATATTTAAAAGGAGAACCCGTTTATCTGTAAACACTAATTTTTCCCTTCAGCTTATACCGTATACTTAAAAACTTATAGGAAGAAAATAAAACAAGCAGCGTCATCAATGATGAAATGAAATTATATGCTACGCTTTTATTTTCATGACTATAACACAAATGACAATGAAAACAAATATATTTCCTCTAAATTAAGGATTAAAGGGAGTGATTCTGTTGCTAACTAATGTTGCGTTTCAAAAACTCCCATTGTGTACTTTTTGTTTCAAATAAGTATTTTCCCGGAGGAATGAGATTTCCAAAAAAAATTTCTCGGTCATATCTAAACATTTTTCGGTCATCCAATATATGGCGATCGGCTACTCCATTCTGTCATGAAAGAACAAGAAACATATTTTGACATTGGCAATATTAATGAGGATTATATTAATTAGGATGATATTTACCAGGTTAGAAAATAGCTTATGTCATTTACCAGCCCACCAACCATCTCTGTACAAAAAATTACGCTCATCTGTTACTTCTTGCAATATAAAAGAAGCATACGTAAAAAAATACACTCTCGAATTTGTAATTGTTGGTATTGCTATATTAATTACGATAAGATTTCTTAGGTTGCAAAGTAGCTAAGTCATTTCCTGGCCTGTCAACTATCTCTGCGCAGAAAATCAGGTCAAGTTGTGTTGTACTATTGCAATGTGAAAAAAGTACAAACTACTACACTAACTCTGCGCAGAAATCATGTTTATCTGTTGCTCCATTGTGATGTGAAAAAGGACAAACATACTTTCGAATTTTTAATGTTTATTATCTTAGTTAGGATGAGTTTTCATGGGTTGGAAAATAGCTTATGACCTGCAAAATGTCTATGTATAGAAAATCAGGTTCATCCGATGTTCCGTTGTGGTGTGAAAGAAGGACAAACAAATACACTTCCGAGTTTTTAATATAAGTTGGGGTTTTAATATTAGGTACGATGTAATTTTCCAGCGTGGAGCGTAGCCTATGTCATTTCCTGGCCCGCCAACTATGTCTGTGCAGAAAATCACGTCGATCTCTTACTCAATTATGACATGAAAAAAGTTTTTCACGTCACAATTGTGAAAAAAGTTTTTGACTTTTTAATATTTGTTGGGATTGTTGCAATAGTTAGGTTAACATTTTTTGAGTTGGAAAGTAGTCTATGTCATTTCCTGACCAACCAGCTGTCTCTGTCCAGAAAACGTCGACCTGTTGCTCAATTGTAACGTTAAGGAAGGACAAACAAATATATTTTCTTATTTTGAAATATTGGGGTTGCTATATTAGTTAGGATAAGATTTTCCAGGTTGGAAAGTAGCCTATATTAATTCATGATCCGCCAACTATCTTTGTGCAGAAAGCCATGTCGATCTGTTGCTACATTATGACATGAAAGACGGACAAACGAATTCACTTTTGAATTTTTAATATTTTTTGGGACTGTCTTACTACACAGAGATAGTTGGTGGACCAAGAATTGATATAGGCAAATTGCCATCCCGGGAAATCTCATGCTAACCAATAAGTGAACATGAGATTTCCCGGGTTGGCAATTTACCTATATCAATTCTTGGTCCACCAACTATCTCTGTGTAGTAAGTCACGTCAATTTGTTGCTCCTTTGTGATGTGAAAGAAAGACAAACAAACACACTTTGGAGCTTGTAATATTAGTTGGGATTTTTATATTAGGTACGATGAGATATCCCGAGTTGAAAAGTAGCTTAAGCTATTTCCAAATCCGCCGAACAATCCTGTGCAGAAATTCACTTTGGAAATAGCTTAGGCTATTTCCAGATCCGCCGAACATTCCTGTGCAGAAGTTGCTTCTTCGCAACGAGAAAGAAGGACAAACAAACACACTTTAGAATTTTTAATATTAGTTAGGATTGTGATGAAAAGATTTCTCACATTGGAAAGTAGCCTATGTTATTTCCTGATCAACCAGCTGTCTCTTTGCAGGAAACCACATCGAGCAGTTGCTCCATTGTGACATGAAAGAAGGACAAACAAAAATACTTTCAAATTTTTAATATTATTTTGGATTGCCATATTAGGCAGGATGAGATTTACCGGCTTGGTAATTCACCTATTTCATTTCCTAATCATTCAACTAATTCTATGTAAAAAATCACAAAAATTTGTTCCTCCATTGTGACATGAAAGATGAACAGATAAAGACACTTTTGAATTTTTGATATTAGTTGGGATTGCAATAGTTAGTATAAAATTTCCCAGCTTGGAAAGTAGCCTGAGTCATTTCCCAGTCCGCCAATTATGTGCAGGAAATCACTTTAATATGTTGCTCCATTGTGACGTGAAAGAAGGACAAACAAATATACTTCCTAATTTGTAAATTTTGGAATTGCTATATTAGTTGGGATAAGATTGTCCAGGTTGGAAAGTAGTCTGTATTATTTCCTGTCCCCCCAACTATTTCTGTGCAGATAAAACCAGGTTGATCAGTTACTCCGCTGTAACGTAAAGGCAGGACAAACAAATGGACTTTTGAATTTTTAATATTAT
Organism: Druceiella hillmani; assembly: GCA_039881145.1. Classification (NCBI taxonomy): domain Eukaryota; kingdom Metazoa; phylum Arthropoda; class Insecta; order Lepidoptera; family Hepialidae; genus Druceiella; species Druceiella hillmani. Next base: position 24,013,649 of record JAYKKI010000016.1, on the reverse strand, counting down.
TTGGGATTGTCATTTTAACTGGGATGAAATTTTCCTGGTTGGCATTTTGCTTATGTCATTTCCTGGTTCCCTAACTATCTCTATGCAGTAAGTCACATCGATCTGTTGCTCCATTGTAATGTGAAGGAAGAACAAACAAACACTTTCGAATTTTCAATATTAATTGGGATTTTTGTTTTAGTTAGGAAAATATTTCCCAGGTTGGAAAGCAGCCTCACCCACCAACCATCTTTGTGCAGAAAGTTACGTTGATCTGTTGCTCCATTACGACGTGAAAGAAGGACAAACAAACACACCTTCGAATTTTAGTTAAGAAGAGATTTCTCAGGTTGGCAAATGGTCTATGTCATTTCCTGGCTCGCCAACTATTTCGATGTAGAAAGTAACGTCTATTTTTTGCTCCATTGCATTGTGAAAGAAAGATAAACAAACAGGCTTTGGAACTTTTAATATCAGTTATTATTGTTGTTTTAGTAAAAATGAAATTTTTGGTCTGTAGTGAAGGACAAAACAAATACACATTTGAATTTTTAACGTTAGTAGAGATTATCATATTAGGTAGGATGAGATTTCCCGCGTTTGCAAGTAACCTATGTTATTTTCTGGCCTACCACATCTCGGTGCATAAAATCACATTGTTCTTTTGTTTCATTATGACCTGAACGAAGTACAAATAAACACATTTTTATATGGGATAAACTGGGGCACCACCTACCACTGTGTAAAATTTGTAAACACAAACATGAATTGATATAAAAAAACCAACCAAAATGTAAGAATATTGGATAAGCAGGAAGGGTTGTGTAAAAAAATTATAGATACAAACCCGAACGGTTAATTAAAAAAAAGACATTCCCAAACCATCCAAAATTTGATAAGCAAAATTGATTACGTAAAAAAGTATAAATACAAACATGAATTGATATAAAAAAAACAAACCAAATTATCCAAAAATTGAATAAGCAAAAAGGATTGTGTAAAGAAAGTTTATAAATAAAAACACGAATGGATATTTAAAAAAAAACAAACCCAAGACATCCAAAATTTAGCAACCAAAAAGAATTACCTAAAAAAATAGAAATATAAACACGAATTGTTAATTAAAAAAAAACAAACCCACACTTTCCAAAATTTGGTAACTAAAAAGTATTATGTAAAAAAATAAATACAAGTACGAATTGATATAAAAAAACAAAATATTCAAATATTTAATAAGCAAAAAGAAAAGAAAGTTTATAAATACAAACACAAATTGATATAAATAAACCAGCCAAAGTATCCAAAAATTGAATAAGTAAAAAGGGTCTCGTCAAAAATTTCTAAATAAAAACACAAATGGTTAATTAAAAAAAAAATTAACCCAAAACAAAACTGAGTAATAAAAAGGATTATGAAAAAAAAATTATAAATACAAACACAAATTGATATAAAAAAGAAACAAAGTCAAAACGTCCAAAAATTTAATAAGAAAAATGTATCATGTGAAAAAAGTTTATAAATATAAACACGAATTAATATAAAAAAAAGATAAACACAAAATATCCAAAAGTGAGTAAGCAAAAAGGATTGAAAAAAGTTGAATTATGTGAAAGAAAAAAGGTTAAAACATATTCCTTCGCAAACAAATGTATAAAAATTTTCAAATAGATTTTTTTATAATTAATGATAGCGAGCTACAATATATATTCTGAAATACATGACGTATTTAATATATATTGGATTCAATATTTAATACATAGTCTTCCATGTCTTATCAAAAAAATGTCAAAATATCATTCACGCTAAACTGAACACCTACGATATTGAAACACAGCTTCAAACTTAAGATTAAAATTAATTTATTTATTTCTATTGCTTTTTGAGTGGGTAGGAAAACAAACGACATAGGTCCAACTAGCACCATGCCTCAGCGCACACTGTTGGTTTGTACGCTAGTAAAAGAGAAGTAATAGACATAGCCAAAACGTGTCTTTGTTTTCGAGACAAATAATATGATTTATTTTTTTTTATTTGAATCCTATTTACTTTATTGAAAATAAAGAACAACCAAGTATTTAAATAAGAAGTGAACAGTTAGTCTTTTTAATTCTATTCATAAAGTGTTATAAATAACGAAGTTAATTTGGTTTAAAATTTATGTTACAAGACGTTTTGGATTTTTTTAGGTATAAAAGATATTTCAGTTGTGTTTTGGAAACAATCAAGGCTTTATAAAATATTGTCAAAAAAAAATCCATCGTTTTCATGGACATTAAATTAGGAGATTTTGCTAAAATTTTTTTAAAGAAGCCCGATGAAGCATATGATTGAGTACTATAAATATGTAATACTTTTCACATATGCAAATAATATTGTGTCCTTGAGACATTTTGAAATTAAATCTATTCTGAGTTATACACTTGAATGTTGACAGATCGACCAGCAACTCCCAATGCCAATGTTTCCGGTTATCTTGGCTCCTGTACCACCACCTAGATCTGTCTCAACAGAACAAGGTATGCATGTATAAATATTCACTAAGTTAATTATATATGTATATACTAAATTATATGTGTATATATATACCCTGTGGTTTTGAGCTATGGACATTAGTTATGATCCTAATTCACCAAGTCACAATCTGTATTTAGTGCACTTTTTTATAATAATGCTTGTGATTAGTATTAATTAGCACATATCACTTTTGGCTAACTCTATTCTTCAGATTATGTTATGCTATGTGTCTGTGCTTATTAGACAGATTTAAAATAAATATGCAAATTATGGGATATAATGAATCAATGATACCAGGTTTTTCCATTAAAGATGACATTTTGGATTTTAAGACCTACTTCTTTACCTATCTAGTATAAAGTTATTAAGTATTGTTTTAGTTAAGTATTATTTTCGTTATTTGTCATTATTTTTCAGAATCTTTATATGTTCAAACAAAGAAATTAATATTTTTCCTATAGGTCCTTTTTTTTAAGAATTAAGGATTCTTTTCATCTGTTTCTTGGATGGCTCTGCCTTGTAGGATTTTGAATTGTGATAGGTTTCGTATGAGTTTATCTTTGTGTTTATGCTGGTAATTTGTGATATTATTTGATTTTTCAATTGTAAATAACGTCCATAAATAGTTCGTTATTAGTTTCAATATTTATATTGTTATTATTGGTAATTATAGTTCTGAGATATTTAAACTGGTTAATGGATTTTAAAGAGTAGAATTAATGTTTCTACTAGTTATTTTGGTAAAAGTTTAGTCTTCTTTGTTAACGGGGTCTTTTTTATTGATTGCAGGAATATGGGCCAAAATTTTTTTACTGTTTGCTTTATTCTCAACAATATCAATATGATCAGAGTGTGCCAAAATCTTGAAGAATTTTGTTACAAATATTTTCACTGTAATCTCATGACTTTTTAAGGGTGCTGTTAAACATATACAAATGAGAGAAAAATCACAAAACAAAACATAATATAGAAGTGTATGAAAACATAAGTCACTAGTAAAAAGATATGAATTTTAAAAATGAGCAAATCACATTTTATGTCACGCCCCTTTCTCCACCCAAAATCATGAAACTGCATGCTTGAGTCACATTCTATTTATTTCACTATAACAAACATTCCATAGGTTTAAAATAATTTCAATATTTTATTAATGTTTACACGACGAATATTGAGATATCATAGAACTGACTGCCTGTCATGATATTGAGATATCATGGACGTCAAAATAAGCCTTTACATCTAAATTTAATTTTCTTAAGAAAACATTAATTCTACGAAACTGTCATATTTACGTACATACTAAAATATTTGTTCATTTATTATTACATGTGATACAAAAAACTAATTAATGGAAACACGGGATCTACTAAGTCTGTTAATATGTTTTCGTAGGTTTCAGAAAATTATAATTAAAACTTTTTTTTTATTTAAGAAAATGTTTGTGTTATGTATTAATTTAGAGCATACCTACACAATGTATAAACAATATCGTATTTAATTTTTGGAATGGAAATTAAACGATACAACGCGCGATGGTCCTGGTAAACAATAAAGCCATTCAGTTTAATGAAATGACAGGAATATTTCCAGTATCTAATGAGTGAACTAAGCGACAAAGGTAAAAATAAATAAAATAACAGTTTAATAACATAATTTAATATAATTACTTAATGTCTAAACTAAAAATACAATATTATGATAATTTGAAACCAAAATAAATTTTGTAACCATGACTTTAATAGCTGTCAACGATCTATTCCGTATGACATTAAGAAATAAATTTTAGACAAATCACTTTTTTCGAGATACTAGGATAGATTGAGATATCATAATTACTCTTGAATCTATTCCTAAATTATGGTTAATAATACACATCAAATTTCTCATTGCTTTTAAACATTGTGTATGAATGACAGCATGCATACAAATATTAATTTTTTATTTTAATGAATAAAGGCCTTTATATTCCAAAGTTTTTTAATTTATTTTGTTGTGAATACCTACATAGAAAACAATATTTACTATTTTATGTCATGTAAATAATGCAAAAAACATATTTTGTCAGTGTAAATAATATAGAAAGGACTGGTTTACGGAACTGTATGCGAATACATGTCACCAATTGTGAAATGTGATCTTTTGAAGTGCTGCATTGCACAATTTTACCATCATTCAATTTGTTTATGGAGGTGTTCTGTAGCCTGCATATTTATCAACCGCTCACCACAATATTGAGCCAAAGCAACATAATAAATTAAAGGATATTTTTAATTTTTATTAACAAAAATAAAAAGTTGTAATCTTTGCGGGTACAAAAATACTTATATTTGTATTCAACATAAGAAAATAATCATGTATACACATGGTTATAATTTAAAAAATTTAAACAAATAATAGAAGATAGTGGATTAAAGGATAAATAGAAAACAAAATTCAAGTAAATATTACACCAAAGTTTCTAAGTTTCCAAAGGAAACCAGGTTCCCAAAACAATTTATGATTCGTATTGATCAAAATCGTTTTAGTTTTAGTTGCTTATCAGGCATACGATATAATTGTTAACGCCGAAAAACATAAAATAAATTGGAGTTATATGGGTATAATTTAGAAATTGAAGAAAATGATCATTTTCACTCGGCGAATAAATTTCAGCGCACATATATTTTTCCAACATTTGCTAATGAAAGTGAAGTTAAAAATAAAGGTAGAGTGTAGACAGATAATAATAAACACAAAATTTTTTATTTGTTCCAAAAGGGATGCTTATTTTTAAAATCTTTAAAATGTCTGAATTGTACTTTACTAATTAATATGGTTTATTTAATAAGGTATTTAAAAAATATTTAACTTATTGCCTGGAAAACAATATGTATTTATTGCATAGTTGACGTTTGTCAATTTTGTACTAAGGTGTTTTTTTAAATAATATAAATGGATATTAGTATACTTCTTTACTACGGTTTTCATTAAATCGGTTACATGATTATTTGAAGGAAATCAAAAATCATATTGATGGAAAGCAATACAATCTTTGTGGGTATAAAACAATTTAAAGCTTTTATTAACACTTTTTCCTTGTTGAATTTGAAGTTATCGCATCTATCATTTTCAATGAAATAGACTTTCATAATTTTTTCTGTCACCTTGCAAATTTCAATTACATCACTGGAAACCTAAAAATTAAACCGCCCTTATTTTTCAATTCAATAAATTTATGTTGAGAAATTTTCTCATTAGTTATCAAAGCACGTACACATGTGTCACATTGTATATTATTTAATAAACTATGCACAACAAACCCTGCGATGTATGTAATTACTTGAATGATAAATTCGGAGAATTTTTCAAAAAGAAGATTTTGTCTTCCATTTTGTTTTTCCATAAAATTAGGTTCATCATCATTAACAAATTTTCATCCGGTTGTATAATTAATTCTACCGACAGCAGACTAGCAATTCAAAATATTGATATATTCTTTAACGATGTGTGTGCAGATTTGTGATGTCTCTGCAGTTCCCACTACAGAAGTTGTTTATGTCAATTACATGAAGTTTATTATAAATGATTTAAACCATCACGATGTTGGATTATTGTTAGACCCACCATGTGATGGCATATTGCAAAATAATAGTTCCAGATGGTTCTGGCTGACCTTGTGTACTTTACTACAAGTTGTCTGGTTTCAATGCAGCTTGTGTAAAAAAATCATAAAACTTCTGAACATCCAATGAAACTGAGGAGTAAAGTGTCATTAAGGCATTTTAAATATTTTTAAACGTGAGCATCTGTTTTGGAGCAAAGAAAATATTTGTCTTTATTATTATGTCAACGGCTTCTTATAATAGAACGAACCACATAAGTATTTCTGGAATTTGGGGCATCGAACCAGTTATTTATTAGCCTTATAGAGTCTTAGTAGCTTCACTGCTCTGGAATTCCTGAAGACCTAAATCTACGTGACAAAATTGTATTGCATCAGCCACACTAATGCTAAATAATCGGCTGGCCAACTTCACCTTCATTATTTTATTTTGGAAATATATATACATGTTTACGCCGAAGTTTGTTCAGCAAGTGAAAATTATCCTTTTCTTGAATTTTGTGAAGTTATACCAAATAAATCCAACTTATTTCATTTTCTTCCGCATCAAAAATTACTTGGTATGCCTGAAAAGCGTTTCTTATGGGTTTCAACATATGTAACCGATTCAGGATGACAGCAACTGCTTTTTTAGTTAATGTCATTTATAGTATTTTCTATTGGACATTCCAATTGGGTTGCCATTGAGACATTTCCTGCACAGCCATTTTATTTCTGTTTCATAGGTAAGCATTGTTTCACTAAATTTACCCTTGTCACCCTTGTTGCACCATCAACTAAAAAGTATCCTACTGGAACGTTCCAGTTTAAGTTTAATGGCTGTAAATAAAAAAAATAGAAGAGCCTCTTTAGCTTCTGCCAGATAATCACCATTTAAACCATGTTTTATGTCAATGTAGCCATAAAACTGTTTACCGACCCACTCGACGCGACAACGTTATTGCGATTTTGTCCATGACAAAGATGGCTAAAAATTGGAGTTGGTGTTTTAGGCTTTTGACCATTTTTTGAAGGTACAAGGATGAGGCAAACATGCATTGAAAGTTTTTCTGATGAATGTATATGATTTCGGGGAATAATAATGAAGAGTGAGCGTAAAACTTCTCAATGTCGGTGTATATTTTTGCCTTATACCTCCTCCCGATTTTACCTTTGCCATTTGCCGAATCAAGAGCTCATGCACTTGCTAATTATAAAACTTTCAAATGATTTAATATACAGGGAAATTGAATAAGATTTATCATATTCTCTGAAAATATTTTTAACCTGTAGATTTTTGTATTTTAAAATGAAAAATTTCTCATCTCGCATATGGCATGTCATGTTTCGAAACTTTCCTAACGAACTGGCAATTCGTTGATGAATTTTTTTAATTTTAAGCCTTTGGCGTTTAATCATCTCTTCTTTTTTTCTCTTGCGAGTTTTCTCTTGCGAAATTTTCTCTTGCAAGGTGATAAAGTGTAACAATATTATTTGTTTCTAATAAGTGTATTTTTAGTCTGAAAGTAAATAATGACATTGAGGAGTAAATATTCAATAAGTATAAAATAGTATTGAATGAGAAATAATGATTATTTCTCATATCTCTATTCTAAACTTGAATACGGCACAAACCTGGCTTTGAAAAAAAAAACGTCAATGATTTTAACTGCTTTTGTGTTATAATGAAGATACTTGTATCTTCTTTACTTCAAATCATGTTCTAAAAACACTGAGGAAACTGTATGTATCTTTCTTTGAAACCGATCCTTCCGTCCAGTGGTTTCAAACCATTTCTCTTTTATAAAAGGGTTTTTGGGGAATCTAAAAGAAAACTAAATACCAGTATTTTAATGAGACAACCCGTTCAATTCAGTTTTATAATCGGTTTAAGGGCCAAAATCAAAAAAACTTAACATTTAAACATTTTTGCCCTTACCGGAATTGTTGTGAGTGAATAAGTCACACATTTTTTGTTAAAAAATAACATATTTCATTTGCTTTGTATATCATTCAAACTGCATATACTTTAAAATTTTATTATCAGTAAGTTTACTTAATTTTTTAGTCTAACTTATGAAATAAATGAATAATATAGCAGTCGTTAATTTTAATATCATTATCACTGTGGAATCAGTATATTCAATATAAAGTTTTATCGTATTAAGATAACAGTTTTCAAACCTATTTGCGTTATCGATACTTACGCGATAATAACATTAAGTGTCCGGCGTTAGTGACGCATGCTGGCCACAAAACAATAATAAAAAAGAAAAAATATACCGGCACAAAGCTGTCACCAATAATGTTTGTAATTAAAATCAATGCAAATATATTTAAAAGAGCTTTCCGATAGAAAATTCCGGAATTGTTTATATTTTTTTTCTGACTTTTACTTTAGCACGTAATTATGGCATAAAAGGGCATTTTTGCATGCTAATGTGCACTGAATATGGAGCTATACTTATCACATTTGATTTAAAGCTAAGGTATATGTCATCGTGCAGAGAAAAATATGTAAATTATTTTGCGTATCAAAATAGTAAAGCTTTGCTGCTAACAATAACTTTTAAAAGTTGAACTTGACATTTAAAGTCTTCATCTGTGAATATTGTAAAAGGATATCTGCAGTCCTCGCATGTTACTTATAAAATTGAGAATAATTTCTTGAGAATCTATTGAATTTAAATCCATAATAATTAAGATCTGCTGTGAGCTGTGAGCAAGACTGCACAAGAGCAAAATATTTTATCAGTGTCAACCATGTACATTCGGCGACAGTTGGTGATCGGCCGATACTTAGAGATAGTCCTAGACTTGTAAAGAGCAGAACAGTCGGGCTGGTGTCATCTCCTATAATATGTGCCATCTGTGTCATTGTTTATAAGTCTTAAACTCTCTGTAGACAAAAATTATCTAATGTACGCCTACCAGTTATATATAATAGGTAAAGGATCCATGTTGACAAGTTAATTTAATGAAAGTTTACTAAATAGATAATTTGTCTTTCTTTTGTTTAGAAACATTTTCACAAGTTGTCAGTACACTTGTTACGTGAATAGTTAGTAGCTTTTAGAAAATCACAACTTCTATTGCCTTGAATAGTTTTTCTTTATGTCTCCTATAGGCTGTCTTAAAATCAGTAAAAAGATAGTGTCAATATTTGTCCTTTTTTTTCTCGGGTTTTTCTTAATGCATGAATAAAGAAACATGCTTACAGAACCACCTATAAGAGCAACTCAGTACCATTAGACAATTTTATTTTATTATGCCAGTGAAAATTTTTTAAGAATCGTAAATATTTATAAAAATCATAAGGTAAAAAATTATTTAATAGTTTTGATAAAATTGAAATGTTTGGTTTTTAGAATGATCGTTATTCAATGTTGCTAATTATAATAGTCTTATACTTGGGCTTCAACAATCACTTTATATTTTACATAATTTGTCAGTACAAATTCTTGCTTTTTCCTTGTATGAAATACTAAATTATTATAACTAAATATTACGTATAAATAATTAAATTATTTACAATACTAGAACAGAATTATAAGCAGCTAACGGAAATTTTAAGAGAAAATTAAGAGAAGTAGACGGATACATTGTTAAACTGTCAAATATAATTCTTTGCCTATCTCCAGTTATGAAGCCTTTTGCTGAAGTGAGCATAGTGGAACGGCTTATGGAGCATACAGCAGTGAAGCAGTACAAGTACTTTAGGGTCCTCATACAAGAATTTCACGTGAAGGTGGATATGATACTTATCAATGCTCTCATGGAGATGTTCCCACAGAAATCTTTTACAGAGGCCGAGGCGGTGAGTTTACAGTATTTAAAAGGTTTCATGATTAAGTAGCTTTTAATGTAATTGGATAGATGTCTTGATTAACTGCAGTAGTTGAATTTGATGTATTAGCAAATATAATTATTTACAACCATAGAACTATAAGTAGTTAGATGATGTTAGATGGAGAACACGAGGGTTTACCCAAAAGTAACGAGACTCGGACGGCGGTAGAGGGGAGAAGTGGGGTGAGGGACGAGTTTTGTGTAGTCGGTTGTTGTACGGCAACTCTTTGTCAGTCAGTGTGCGAAGCCGCATCACTGTGAGACCACATGTTCATCCAAAGTTTAATTTTAAACAAATCACGATTTTTTTTCAGTGAAAATGCGAAATAGCATTCGTCCTTGAGCAACGTATAGTGGTAAAATTTTGTTTTCTGTTGGGAAAAATGGTTGCGGAAACTCTTGCAATGCTTCAAGCGGCTTATAAGGATGAAGCAATGAGTAAAGCACAGGTCTGCGACTGGTTTTCGCATTTTAAAATTAGGGAAATGTCATTGATCAACTGTCAGACATGACTGGAATATTATGAAGTTTAATTCCGCGGATTCTGTCACAGGATTTGCACATGACAAGAGTTGCTGCCTAACTTGTGCCTTTGCTCATCTTTGAGGATTAAAGAGCGTCACCTTTAAGCCTGCCACGAATTGAAAAATCAGGTAGAAAATGACCAAATTTTTTTCAAGGTTATTACTGGTGATGAGTCATGGTGTTATAGGTACGATCCCAAAACCAAGCAACAATCTAGCTAATGGAGAGTGAGCACTCTCCTCACTCTTCTCGTCTAAAAAAAGCTCATCAGGTGAAATTGAACATCAAGAAGATGTTCATTTGTTTTTTTGATATCAGAGGTATTATGCACACAGAGTTTGTTCTTGCAGGCCAAACAGTTAACCAACAGTTTTACATAGATGTACTAAAGAGGTTGCAAGAGAGCATTAGGACTAAAAAAGGAGGAAAAAAGGTTGAATCTTTGGCACACAGGGGATTGGTTCTTCTACCACAATAACGCACCTGCTCTTACTGTATTGTCTGTGAAGCAGTTTTTGAGCAAGAATAGAATGACCCTGATTGTTCACTCGCTTTATTCACCCAACCTGTCTTTCTGTGACTTCTTTCTATTCCGTAGAATGCAAAGGGACTTGAAAGGGAAACATTTTCATACTGTAGAAGGAGTGAAACAAAAATTACTGAAGGCCATAAAAGACATTTCAATAAGTAAGTTTCAAAATTGTTTTAAACAGTGCAAACAAGTTTGGACAAGTGCATCTTCTCTAATGGTGAATACTATGAAGGTGACCAAATTTTGGTGTAAAAATATTGAAAAATAAAAAAGGTATAAGAAAAGTATCGTTATTTTTGGGTTCCCCCTCATATATCTTGTATAACTGCTAGAAGTTACAATCTCGGTACAATTCTTCATTATAAAAGAGAGGAATGATGAAAATTTTAACTAAGATATATAGTTTTAAAAAATAATGACTGCTCACTTTATCCCCAAATTAACACACGCTATCTGTTTATGAGTATGACATATTCTTTTAAATTTTAATTAGTTTAGTAAGTACTATTTGCCTTAATGACATTAAGACCACCAAAGTGCTAATGTAATACATAGAAAAACTTCTTTTCGTTATGACACATAATTGTTGAAATCGTTGCATTTTTTTGGATTGTACATCAAAAGCTAATATTTAGAAAAATCGTATAATAAAGTAAAACACACTTTGATACAATCAACAATGCTTTCAGGAAAGCCTACATTGTTTTAAGTTTTCATAATAACATAGTCAAATATTATTATATTATAATTTTGTTCATAAATATAATTGTATTACCTTTATTATTCAACAATTACTTGTGCATCAAGGAAACAACTACTTATGCCAATTTAATATGGACATTATATTTTCAGCTAGCAGCTTTTGCTCTAGATCTGGAGAAGGCTGCTCAGCCGATGGAGGCGGTGGCCGCACAAGGTGTGGCCTCTGATCAAAAGCATTTCTATGATAACTTGCATCTGTCACCACTCAAGGTATTTAAAAGAATTTTTACTTTTGTATAGAATTTTTGTTTATTGATCTAAATAAGGTTTTCGTTGAAAAAAGAAAACAATTGAGGAAGCCAGTAATTATTAAGAACCAATTGTGGTTTAATGACTACCAAAACGGCGTAGAGACTAAGAGATAGAACATGTTTCAAGTGTGGGAGAGACGAATATCTTAGAATACTTAGATTTAAACTAAGAACACTAATTTTATAACAATGTTTTGTAATAAGCAAGATAATATTCTATCAGTTTAAGGTCGTTAAGACTATTTACGTTTATCAGTTAATTATTTAAAAATATTAAAGACAAACACTAAATAACATCTAGATTTTCCCTACTTATGTAGGGAATCAAAGAGAATGCTCATCTTATAAAGTGTTTTCGTCCCAGAAATGAAATTGATTGGGCACAAATGAAACTTATGCCATTTCAAAGCTTAGAATTATTGTAATCATACTTAATAAACATTTCATTTTTAATGAGCGGAATATTTTAAATATTTACTAAAATAATTGATCATTGACAAATTCAATCGTAAATAGGACACTTTCAAGTGGCCTATTTACGATTGAATTTGTAATTTTTATACTGGTAGAAATTTGTGACCAACGGTTTCCATGATTGAAACATGTCATTTGAAAGATTAAAATTATTGTAATTGTATATAATAAATTGGTGGATTTGTTGCTCGTGCCCGTTGGATTTGCCACTTCTTCCTAGACCCACCCTACACGTGTCCCCTGGGTCTTACTAAATGAACAACGACTCCGAGTATCCGAGGACTAAAAACCCTGCTGCGTGGAAGTAGTAAATGACTTACACACCTCGTAATTCTGCAATCGTGTCTTGTGAGGACAGTGATCTTGGCTTCATAGTCTGATAGTCTGGGCCAAGAGGAAGAACACCTCTATCAAAAATTACCCCTATCGTACAGTGGCAACTTGCCAAAAGGATACCTTTAGGTGGCTAGTGGGAAACTAGTCTTTAGTGCCAATCTCGATGTTACTAGGCAACCTTCGACCATATAGAGTCAAAATCTACCTCCAGCCCAAGAAAACCAAAAAGTTTACCATCAACAAGTGTTCAGCAAAAACTTATTGGAATCTAGGCCAATAGCGAATTCCTTCCATGGAACTTCAACTACAGCCATAAAAGCACGACATGAAACACTGGCATATTTAACTAATGTACCCAGTCACCACCAAACAGAGGAAGACATGAAACACTAGCATATTTAAGTAATGAACCCAGTCACCACCAAAAGAGAATCACCTAATACAGAACAAATGCCACCCTCCTGGCAACGAATACCCGGGTCCAAAAAACATAAAATATCTGACCCCCTCTGGCTAGTTGGGGCCAAAACACAAAATAAATTTAAAGACTTACCAGTTAATGAACCAGAACCAATCACACCCAAACCCCCCATAAACCACCACCCATCATGCTATTTGGAATAGCATCCTCTCTAGAATAGCAGTTCTCCAAAAAAATACTTGCTAAGATTACAAGAAAGACTGAAGACTACAAATATATTCTGGGGCTCACGATGCTCAGCTACCAGAGGCCGAGCATGGGAAATTTCTATGGAAACCAACCATTCACAATCTTGGTCCAATGATAAACCCACCTACTGACCTTCTGATCCGAACAAACTGCCTGACCTAGATTTCTTTATTGCTAGGGGAAGGAGTAGTCGATATGTTAGTGTTGAGAACAGTCTTGACAAATTATCAGATCACATTTCTGTGATTTTTAATGTTAGCAGCAGAGTTATCACTCGAGAGAATCTAGAGTCCTTATACAACCATAGAACTGACTGGAATGGATTTAGGATGGAGAAAGCTGCAAACATGTCACCAATTTCATTCAAGTAGCCTGCTGGACTAATTCTCCAGAACTAAATAAGTCTCAAAACCTGTATTTCCAACCTCTCATTATAAGAAAAGCATCACTTGAGATGGATGTGGCACTTGTCTCGACACCCCTCAGATAAAAGGAAGTCCAATTGCACCAAAAAAGAATTGAGAGCTTTACTCCAGGACACTTCAAATAATATGATGATTCTATGCTTTCTGCTTCAGGTCAGGGTGACCACTCTTTGTGGAAAGCCTTGAAAATCCTAGACAAGTCCCAAGAGCATAGTAGTCCCCCCCATTAGATCACAATCCATCTTAGCTAGAAAGGACAGTTAAAAGGCTGAGATCTTTTCATCTTATCTGGCAAGTGCCTTCAAACCAAATGAGGGATATGCACACAACCATGAGATCGATGCCATTCTAAACTATGATCTCCAAATGTGCTTGCCTCTCATACAAACATCTCCTAAAAAAATTGCCAAAGAAATGAAATCACTGAACCTAAAGAAAGCTCCTGGATTTGACTCGATCAATCCCAAAGTTCTTAAGGAGTTACCAAGAAAGGCTTTAACTTTTCTAGCTTGGATAAGTTAAAGCCTAATCATAAAAAAACATAATCAGTGCACCTTGGTTCACACGAAAGTATGAAATTCATGAATACCTCAATACTCCCACCATTCTTGAGGAGATTAATAGATTCAGGAAAACATACATAGAACGGCTCACAGAATTGCTAGACAATACCAAATTGATTAACAGGTTCAAAAGAAGCCAAGTATTCTAAATGAGTAGCATCGGCATTGGCTTCTGCACTCTACACGTCAAATTTCTCACCCAGCAAAACTGAAAAAAAGCGTCTAAAGGCGATCAGTCATCACAGTTATATAAAAAAAAATATAATAAACATTTCATTACTAACTTGGAGAATTTTTTAAATATTTGCAAACATAAATTTTGGGCCTATAGATTTACTGCCACCTAACATCGTTTAGTACAACCTAATATCATTTAGTTTTCTATTGATCTGTTTTACCACATTTTCCATGATTCGTACACACTTATATAGTCATTCACAGATGTTATACTTATCTTTAATACACTTTTACATAAAACATAAATTATATTTATTAAGAGCCGACATAATGGAAACACTCAATTCCGGTATCAACGATTGCACATTACATGAAAGGAAGACAAAGACAAGATGCATTTTAAAAGAAATCTGTTTTTTGGTAAAGAAAGGGATTGGAAAAGTAAAATTTGTGTAGAATTTGTTTAGCAATTGCACTAAAAATATAAAACTCTGAAAATTATATCTCTAGAAATAGTTACAGGAGCATATAATAAAGAGGTATCTTTTGATAGTGTTTTTATCTGAATTTTATATGTAGAAAAAAAGACTTAAATTTTTTTATATCCATTTTGTAGGTGCACTTATCATTTTCCATGGCTGGTGCAACACAGTTGCCGACATTCTTGGGTACTATCTTGCAGGGTATCGGAGTCACACTCACTGATATGAATGATGTAATATTTAAGTAAGTAATATTAAATTATTTATGCATTTAGTATTTATTTTAAACGGTAAAACTTTGTTAAACACATTTGAACCATTAATAATTTTGTTTAAATATTTAGAATTCTGTCGGTTAGTGACAGTATTGACTTTGATGGACTTCTTAAGTTGTTACTTTGTTGGTATGTCTATCTATCATAAGAAAATATCTTGTAAACCATATAAGGTAGAAATTGCAAAATTTGCTGTAGCATATCTGTGTATGAATCTTATGTTTTAATACTATTTTTAATTAAATAATTATTTAGTTTATTACACATCTCAAATAAATAATGGAAAAGAAATTAATTTTTATATAGTATCATAAGACCCAAAAATGTTTTTAAAAAAATATTTTAAAGTTATTTTCCATCTCCTGTGAGTCAAAATAATTTGCTTCTTTCGTTTTTCTGTTTGTTACCTATAAGTCATTCCATGAGGTCACTTATAGTACTTTTTTAATTTGTGAAATCTGGTTAGGTTTTACAGATGAGGTTTGATCCCAAATTACTTTTTGAATTTTATTTTTTTCAACTACAGGCTGGGCTACTACGAAAAGAACTACGAGTTTATGTCGCAGCGTGAGCTAGTGACGCAGAGTACGTACCACTATACTGGCCAGGCTATCAAGCAACTCTATGTGTTGGTGCTGGGTCTGGATGTGATTGGGAATCCCTATGGCCTTGTCGTAGGCCTGAAACAGGGTGTCGAGGATCTCTTCTATGAACCCTTCCAGGTGTGGTATTATTTTACAGTGAGAGTAACTTCGATGTCAATATCTCAATATGATTTTTGTGGTTTTCATTTAAAAAAGGTGTATTTATATTTTTTCCATTCTTTACTAGGTTCTTAGTGTTCCATATCTGGAAAGGAAATACGAAACCCTTATAAAATCACTCATTTGTTTGTTTGTCTGTTTGTTACAGGCTTTTTCTTAGAAACTGCTTGATGTATAAACTTGAAATTTTGCATGGTAATAAAACATACCCACACATATTTCAGTGGCATACACCCTGAAATAATCATATCGATATTTCCGGGAGGGCGGACACACGCACATTAAGAATACAAAATATTTTTTATATTCCATATGTGAAGTATCGTTTGAAAGAACTAGTTACGAGGGTCTGAAAATTTGTTTTTAAAATTTTTAGGTATCATTTCTTCAGACATATGGTGAAATATATGCGTAAAATATGTGCCCACCTCCAAATTCCTCGCCTAATTCCAAATTGCTGAATTTAATATAATATAATTTAGGAACACATGCAAAGGTTGCAGAAAAACTGCAACGATGATTCATAATTTTTTAAACATACACTACATTTTTATACCTATGGAAGATATTGTAGGCAATATATTTATGTTTTTCTATATTTTCAGCTGATTTTCTCAGACACCATGCAATGAAGAAATATGAAATTGGCATAGGAATATGTCTTATTAACATATACATTTTGTATCAAATGTTTTATAATATTCATATGAGAATTAAAGAGGGGGTAAATAAAGGCCTTAATATAGAAGAGATGGGGAATTGAAGCAATGCCCGTTCTTCAATAAAAATACCAATAATTACCAGTGATATGGATGATGTTTTTAATAACTATGTGTAGAAGTGGATTAACAATATTAATTAAAAAATTTTATTTGTCGATCAGGGAGCCATCCAAGGTCCAGGCGAATTCGCGGAGGGTCTGTACATTGGCGTACGCTCATTAGTTGGTCATGCAGTGGGTGGTGCAGCTGGAGCTGTATCTCGCATCGCTGGTGCTATGGGCAGTGGGCTGGCTGCACTCTCGCTTGATGAGGAGTACCAGAGACGGCGGCGAGACCGACAGCATACACCTGCTACTTTACACGAGGGGTTAGCTCGTAGCGGCAAGGGTCTAGTTATGGTGAGTTTGTGTATTCATTTATTTACTGCATTATGTTTGAGTTTTCAGAGAAGTTAATATATGACAAAAAGTTGTGAGATTGAGGAAAAGCTATTAAATAAAAGTTAAGAGTTTGTTGATTATGAGTTTGTGGAAAAGTTTAGGCGTTATGTATTTGTGATAAGATTGATAGGTTGAATAGTTCCCTATATTTGGGTTTTTTTATTACTATAGTTAAAACTTACGATGATTGCTACATTTTCATAGTTTTTAGTAAAATTTTCAGGTTTTTTTGTGAGTTATATTATTACAGTGATTTTTCCGAATTATGCATGCATAAAAATATTTAGATTTGGACTATTATAAAATAGTGTCCTTAAATTATGCTTTAAAAAATACTTAGGCAATAATTTATCCCTTTTTTAAGAAAAGCTCGACCTCGAGACGGTCTTGTGCGCTAGGGGGAGGATCGTATCTTTTTTTTTGTTTTTGAACTTATTACACATAACAAGGACGTCCATTGCGAGAAATAAACATTTTATTTTTACTTTTATTTAAAAAAAAAAAACAATCTGCATCAAACTAGAAAATTTTTTCAAAATCTTATAAGCCCCATCTTTGATAAAAATGTTTGTGTTTTCTTTCTGCAATCACAAATGATTAATTATCCAAAGATAATGAAATATTAACGGATGCATGAAATATTAATGGAGTTAAGATTTGTTCATCTATAGCATCAAAAAGGGGCTGTGTCTTACAAGGTTAAACAAAAAAACATAAAAATCAATAAAAGAACAATATCGCCTAAAGGGTAAAAATTTTAATTAGAGTAATACAAAAAACCATTCCAACACTCACTAACTTAAATGACTTGAAGTTTATTATTGTATTGAATAATACTTAGGTAGTATTATTTCTTAATTTACAATAATTTCATTTAAATGTGTTTCATTGTAATGCATACGTATGGACTAACAAACTGTTATTTGAATTTGTTTCACAGGGTGTTGTTGATGGTGTAACCGGTGTATTTACAAAACCAGTTGCTGGCGCTCGTGAGCAAGGTGTGGAGGGTTTCTTTAAGGGGTTGGGCCGTGGTGCAGTTGGACTAGTGGCCAGACCTACAGCGGGGGTTGTGGACTTTGCATCTGGGTCTCTGGATGCTGTTAAGAGGTAAGTGCTAAGTACCCCGTATCTTGGAAAAAATCAGTGGTCTGTGTTTTTAACATTGTTGTCAAGTAGTTAAAAAATAGCCAGGAATCAAGATTTCCATAATGAGATTTTTTTTTAATTATGAAAATGCATACTTTTAAACATTTTACCCATACTACTTGATAAAATTTGGGCATTTGTATGGTCAATCATTCTTGTAGGTTACAGTACTTAACATAAATGTCGGTTAAGGCTTATGTGACTTTGGTACATCAAGTATACGGAGCTATTAAAATTAGTGTGTCATCCAAGAATGCAAGATGACTTCTCTATTTGTTGACTTATTACTTTTTCACAATATTAGGGCTTGCTCGAGAAACACATTCTCTCAATCTACTGGGTTGGCTAAAAAATTTGTGCAGTATTTTAGATCTGCAAATGGTAGACAAATTTTAGACACAATAATTAATACATTTAGTCAATTTTGATTATTTATATTTTTTGGTTTTTATGCTATGATTTTTTACCATTTTTGTATCTCAAAGGGAAAAAAATAGAACTCTTATGAGATCATATTCTTGTCCTTTCCATTTATCTGTCATAGTTGTTTTTTTAAGAAAAAAGCATAACTGTAAAGCATATTGACATGCTATATTTCAATAGTAAACACCCAAAAATATTGTATACAAATTTTAGAGGGGCATATGAAGTATAAGTTTTTAGAAGCTAGTTGTTACACTCAGGACAGAGGACCAAACAAATGAAGTAACTAAATTATAGATTACAAATATTTGAGGAGGCTTATTATGATTCTACTCAGCAATGTTTTAAAGTTTGGTTATGAAGAAGATAGAAACTAATTCACAAACATTAATTCATAAAAAAATTATATAAAACCAGCATTAAGAATGCATATAGAAAGAAGAAGGAATTAATACTGCATGTTTATAGTTTACTTTTGCTCTTAATCATTTTTTTACAGGATACATTAATTGTGTGCAATGTCTTTTCTCTCTTCTAAATTATTCATCAGATATTCATAATATTTCTAGCCAGATTTTGATTTCTCTTTAGGGAAGAATTATAAAATTGATACAAATTAGCTTGATTATCAATAATTTTATTTTTACCTCAAACTGTCTTACAACTTTTTTACTTGATGTAAACCATTTATTTATTTTAGTTCTTTATTTTTGCTCAAATCTCTTGTCTATTTTCAAATGATATTCACAGAGCAACAGATATGTCTGAGGAGACAGTACGATACCGACCTCCACGGTATGTTCGTGCAGATGGTGTTATCCGGCCTTATTCGCGTCGCAACGCCGAGGGTTACAAGTTACTCAGTGACTTTGATAAGGTAATTAAAAATGAAAATTTTCTATTCTATATAAGTTTTTAATTCGATTTGTAAATGATAAAACCATCAATAGACCAGAAAAAAGATGATAGCTATTTTAGGTTTTGGTTTCCAAAATGATACAAATTGTATAATTTTGAATGTTATTTTGTTAATATCACTTTATCTTAAATATTACAGGGAAAATACAGTTCGACCGACAAGTATGTAACACATGTATGGGTGGTTGCAAATCGGGAAGTGGTTTTATGCACGGATAAACGCATTCTTTACCTCGAGAAGAATAATGTGTTTGGAGGCTGGCAGGTATGTTACTAACATTTCTTTACTTTCCATCTTGTTGAATAGTTCGTAAATCTAAGAACCAACAATGGCAAGTGATAGTACAAGGATAATCCTACAAGATCTTAGTAACGTCCAAAACCTATATTCTATTTATCCACCGACGTAGATAGCTATCTAAGATAGTTGATAACTTTCTGTCTATCCATAGTTTGTTTCCCACAAGTATTTTGATGTTTTAACTGACTATCTACAGTCGTAGATAGCCTTCTATCCACGCACTCCCATACAAGCAATGCGTTCCATTAATATGAATTCGAAATTAAAAATATGTATGCACCCAACAAATAAATAATAACTAAACAGAAAGATTTTAATTACATATGATTATTTGATTTAAATGTTTTGTGAATTGTTCAGTATGTATTTTTTTATATTTCAAAATTGAGAATAATATTAGTTAAGAAAAAGCAGTTAAGTCTAGTGTAAAAATATGTATGCACCCAACAAATAAATAATAACTAAACAGAAAGATTTTAACTATATATGATTAGATATAATTTAAATGTTTTGTGAATTGTTAAGTATGTATTTTTTTATATTTCAAATCCAAAATCTAGTTTTAAAACTACTCATTGAGCTCATACATATAATTTACCCGGTGTTTACATATACGCCGGGCCCGATCGATGATAATAATCGAAAGTAATACTTTTGATTATTATCATCGATCAGATATGGATAGGAATTATCATCCCTCTATATTAACGATCACAAATTTTCTAAATTGGTGTAGCTAGAGGATGACATGCTTGCTACTGATTTTCAATAACTGATTTTTACAGTAAAAAATTGGATAATTTTACATTAAAACAGATTGTTGATAGGAGTTTATCGCTCTAATGATAGAAAGAAAAGTCTCTTACTGTCGATAACATAACTTATCAAAAATAACTTTAAAAAAGTTATTGAGAAGCAACATCTATCACTTCTATACAATATTGGATAGCCAGAAAGTGATTTGATCTTGTTGGTAGATAGCATTGGAGATAGTAATTCCTGTCTGTTATTGATATGCAAAATTGAAACATCAGTTAGAATATCTATCCCTAGTAATATAAAAGCATAGATAGAAAGAATATTGGTTTTGGGCATAACTGTCTTTTGAACTCTCACGTTGAAATAAGGTGACATTATTACAGAATGCAGTTAATTAAGAGAGGCCATGGTTTAATATCCTTTTATTGCAGGAGAATTCATTAATCTTATTTATATCAACAGATGGCATGGTCCTACCTGTGGCAGGAAATTCCCGAGACGCCCATTGCAGTCGAGAAAGGCCTCTTTATACCGGTGGCAAAGAAAAAGGTCCTCGGCATGTTCGGAAATTCAGCAAATGGCAAGCTGGTCATCATCCATGATGAGCAGCAGAAGCGTTACCTGGCAACCCAGTGCGAACGCCTCATGCGTGAAACTACGCGCTGACATGAGGCGGCCGCTGGGGACATGAAACGTTGGGACATTTGGAATGTAACATGCTGGGATATTTGGGATGCGTTATTTGACGCAAGAATCATGGCAGATTCTTTGGCCTACTATTGTAATTTGCACCACTTGGTCCCCAGTCGGCGCTGCTTTTAATGCACTCTTCACTATTTTTTTTTGTAATTAAGTACGTGGTTATTTGAATGACTGCTGTGTGGGTAATGAGGTTTCAAAGTGGAAAATTTGGAGAGTTTTTTGTTTAAAGTATAATATAGAGATATAAAATAAATTATGTCTGAGCAACTTTTGTCAATTTTTTTATTACACTATGCTGTGGTGATTAATTTGTATATTGTAAATCAGTTGTTTGATGAATTAAGTAATAAATAGAGATTATTATTTTAAATTTCTGAAATTAAAAAAAAGAGGTTAATCAAATTTAAAACCACATACTTAATGATGATTAACAGAGAGGGCCATTAAAAAGTGATGTATCTTCTAAGCATAAAAGTTAACAAAACTCTATTTAGCATACAAATCATTATAAATCAAAATTGTTATAACTAAAGAAGTATTTGTTTATGTTTTCCATGACAATTATAGACAAAATGAAATGTAAACAAAGACTGGTAAAGAAGTGCAGAAATTCAAATAATTCACTTGGTTATTCTGCTATACATTTATACTAGTCCTAGTATATGCTAGTCTATCCTATCTTATATACAGCGTGTAATGTCAGGTGGACAGATGAGGAACAAATTGATTGTGTTCTATTCATTGTAATATTTTACATAAATTTATATTTATGCTGTAATAATAATGTCTATAAAATATAAGAAGCTTACGTTAAAATGAAAAAAAAAAATTAAATTTACTTCACTGCATATCTTTTTCTATGGAAAAATTCACATTATTAATCACTGGCAACTTGAATATTTTTTTTGCATACTCTTCGGAATGTAAGTCTTTCGTTAGTCTTTTCGTTTTAAGCTTTCCTCTATTTTGTTGAAACATAAATAAATTCTGATTAAAATTTCTGCTTTCACAACTATAAAAAGCTTTTAGTGGCTTATAGAATTTGAGGCTTATCAGAATAAAATATATAATTTTTAAGATGAAAACTTATAAATATGGTTATTAATTATTAAATCTCTTTTTATTAATTTAATATCTCTCTTTCAAATATTGTGCTCAAATAATTTTACAGTATGTTGTTCTTTAATGGAGTTGTTAAACATCACAAGTGTCGGCTGAGTTTCGCTGACGGTTTTTTTAATAATCTTTTTTTTATTCATTAATTATTGGCGATGGTATGTATCTGGAATTTGAGTCCTGCTGAATCATCTTCGATATTTTATCTAATATTATATATCTTTTTTATTAATCTTATTTATTTTAATATTGTAAAATTGTCAAGATATTGCAGATTAATTGTCAATACCCTTACACAACCACTGACAGTCACCAGTGGTTAGTAGCGCATGTCTGGGTGCACCTTTTATAACATAATGTTTTTATTTTTTTTAAATTAAGCATTTATACTGAGCTTGTTTTTTGGTTCTACATTATAAATGTGTCTCGATTGTTAACATTTCTTCAAGTCATGACAAAAAAATTGATTTCCAGGATTCTCGGGAAATTTATATTAAGCAATGCCAGGGTAGAAACTATAATTGCAATAAGTTTTGTGCATTGTATGCAACATGTCAAAAATAGTTCGATGGATCTGGATCACCCTTATTTTTGAAGTTCTCGTAGCCACATGTTACCCTTACATAACCCGTGATTAAGACATTTTATGAATTTGTAAACCAGTAGTAAATGGAATCACCTCAGTATATAACTCTCTTGTAAAATTTTTTTATGAAAGTTTAAAAATAAACTAAAACTGAAATTAAAATTAAAAATTGCCTTGTGTGTTCTACTAAGCCTTAAACCCCAGAGCTACCTGTTGCTGCCTGAGGACTATGCAATATTATTTTTTCATCGCCATGTTTACCTTTTAATATATTGCACATTATTTCTACTTGCAGCGCTGCTAAGATCTTTTATACAATGATATTTTTTGTGTTCTAGCTTTAATGTTAATGTGTATTCCATTTATTTCTAATCAATTACTTAATGTTCTTATAACATCGAAGGTTTTTTTATATGAGCGATTTTTGATCCAAATGTTGGATTTCTATCTGAGAGTAGTCTGTCTATATTTATGTGGTAGGAATTTTCATAAAAATTGGAAATTATATTGACAGTTTTGTAAATTTAGAAATGATTCTCTTAGGAAATCGCTCATTTCAAAGAAGTTTTCAAGGGTCTATGTTATAATTTTTTTTAAATATGCCTTAATAAGACTTATCTTATATTAAATTGTTGTTTATTTCATATCAAAAAGAGTTCGATTTAGCTTTTCATCATAAATTAGGATATTTGTTGTAAAGGGGGCTCAATCTACTTACGTAATGTAAGTAAATCCAAACTTTACATGAATCACAATTATAAAGTTAAATTTTGATTCAGGACTGCAATTGATCAAAAAACAAAGTTGTAACATTTTAAAATAGACCCAACCCATATATATATAATACTTGCGTCACAAACTATTATATTATTGTATACAAATATATATATATATATTTATAAATGAGTGAATGGGATTTATGCTCTGATTATAATGCATTTCACCAACTGTATTTTAAATCTTAGCTTACTGAGTTTTATGTTGTATAATAATGACTTATAAGGTACCATGAATAGTCAGTTTCAAAATTATTTTTCGAAAATATGAAATTTCTTGCTCTAACTGTATCTAGGTATACCAATGCTCATCTTAATAAGTTTGTACATGTTATTTCAATGAAATTGGAAAATTCCTTTTGGATCTCGTGTCAAAAATTGGACAGTTGTGAAACAGATTGCTAATGTAATTGAAAATATTAAATAACAAGAAAATGCAAGTGTATATTTTTTGTCTCTATTTTTGAAGCAAACTTTCTAATTAATAAATGATAACACTATTTCTGAAAGAATCTTTAAAAAAGTACTTAAATAATTATCCAATAACTATAGAGTAGATTCGTAAAACAAATGCCACTTGAAAAGTTTTAAATAATTTTCAGTAGTTTGGTTTTAATTAATATTATATTACCGATATCTCGACAAATTATTTTCATTGAAAAGTATCATACGAATGTATGAATTTAATATTCGTATTTTGGATCTTTGTGTTCTCTATCTTACGTGCTAACAGGCCTATTTTAATAAACAATGTTAAAAATTATGTTTAAATAATAAATACAGCTGTAGTTATTTGTAGTATTTGTATCTTTGTCTTGTTTTTTTACCATTTTTTGTACTTTTTCCAACGAAATCATCTATCAATTTCTCCATTAAAGGGAAAGCAATTTGTATGCAATTTTTGCTCATTTCGCTGAACGTAAACCGAAAAACGTGTAAGTGAATGTTTTATTTGATATTCATGTAATTCTAACAACATTTTTTTTTAACCTCTCCCATTACAATTGATTTCTATTCGTTCAGAAGCTGGTATAAAACACCTTTGTGGTATTTTATGTGGCTATGTCAGATATGATAAAAATTTGTGCTGTCTATGGTGGATACTATAAAAATAATTATATATATATATATATATATATATATATATTATTTTCTTTTTTTTTTTTGTGTGTATAAGATATATAAGATATATATGTATATAAGATATATATTGATTGTACTATTCATTATGAATATCATATGTTGAATGAATGTTTATATATGTGTGTAATTTTTAAAATTCATATTTTTACCAATAATATTTTAGATTAGTTTACTAGCTTACTCTTATTAAGCAACCAAAAGTCTTGTAATAACGCTTTATGAAAAAGAGATTTGTATCAGGAACATTATGAGTACATTAAGTTATATCTTCGTCTAAGTTATGAATGTTGATTTTTTTAAAAATTCTTAAGATCCTATTATGAAAATTGAGAAATTGTAGTGAAAAAAAAGAAAGCTGTCATACTTTATTCTTCTTAAATGTTAATAATTTTTTGTAAATTGTATTCAATGTTCAACGCTTGATGATATTTACCGAGGGGACCGAATACTTTAGCATTTCAAATTTAAGTCACGATTTGAGTTTTTAGTTGTTCAATATATGTATCATTCACAAATTATATGGCACACTTCACTTCATTTTGTAACTTTGACTGATGTTTATTTGTTTGTATGAGTATAGTATAATTTTTCATTTATATTTGTCATTAAGTTATTATGTGGTACTTGTATCTTGGCTGTGGGATGTTGAACGGGTTGTTGGGTTGTATAAATGTAAAAGTAACATTTTTGTTTAATATGAGAGATTTTTATTTTCACATTTGCTATTGCAGCAAATTAAAAACCTTAAAAAATTTTAAATTATCCAAAAAGGTGTTTAAATGTGACTATTTGTTGATTATTGATGGAAGAAGGTTAATCATATTGGTTTACTTATTTACAGGTTAACTCTAAAACTTAACTCTAAGCCTATTTCAAAGTTATCCTAAACGTTGATTTCATAATTCAATACAAGGAAATATAGGTTTCATGTTCTTGGCTTTAATTTCATATTCATATAAATATTTTCTTTTACATTGTCAAAGTCCTAATGTATCTACAAATTCTCATTTCTAGTTTGTGTTCAGTCATTGTCCAGGCTACTGTCAGGCTTTTAGAGTGGATCCTGTAAATCTCAATTATTTTGCCATTATTTGTAACCATTTCGGTTACATATCGTCCATCGGCTAAGGTTCACAACTCTACATAGTAACACATTCTCCATGTCTTAAGCTTTTGTACAACGCCATCTTACTAATTTTCATTCATATGAAATCACAAGTATAAAAATGTTAGTCTGGCGGTAAAATTTTTCTTTTTGCACTTTTTTATTAAGAGTTAACTCGTATATATTATATAAATGATAGACGTTACATGTAGACTTAACAAATTATTTATTATTAATTGTACATTAGTAGTCATACGATGAATCGAAAATAGTGCAGCCACATTTTGGTTCCAGTTACTGTTGTGCCTTTATATGTAAAACTAATGCGGAGCTGTGTTTTATAGAATATATTTGCTTCGTTGTTGTATTGGTACAAATCAACATTGAGATAATTAACTTGCTTTCAAGGGTAGCGATTGAATGGGAAATTTTTAGATATTTTTATAAAACTGTTTTCCATTATACATTATTATTGTTGTAATGTTAAATCTTTGAGGATATAATGAAAGGCAATATTTAAAAAAATTGAGCTTGTGAGACTTTTGAAATCTTGTGCTTATCAAGAAATATTTTCATATAAAATAATGAAAAAAAAATGTCTTTAGTCTCATTAAAAAAAGTTTCCTCGTCAGCTGCTTTTGATTGTTGTTGTTACTTGCAATAAACATATAGGTGTGTATGACTGTTTATAATCTCCCAATGTATTATTTTTGAGTAAATTAATTATGTAACATTTTTAAGATGACAAGTTTGTTTGCTTATTGGTACAAATAGAAATTAATACTTATAAAGTTAATGTCGGCAATAGTGATAAGATTATATTAGATATTCATGGTTTTTTGAGCTGCCTGTGCAATTTGCCTGCTTCTGAGTCGTGAGATGCTGTAAAAAAAATTGTGGACAGTTTCACATTTTTAAGTTTTAAAGATCAAACAAATTTTTATTTTATGTTTCAATGAAGCTGTTTTTAGTTATGCATCAGTTATTATAAGTTTTTGGTAAATTATCTAAATAAAATATTCATTATTTGTATTGTATTATATTTAAGTGTTTAAGTGACAGATTGAAGTGAGGGTTATGGCATTCATTGGCACATGAAAATTTAATTTTAGCTATATATTTTGGAGTGAAAAATAATTAAATTTTATGCTTTTGTATTATTTGTTTATGTACTCAATAACTTGTCGATTATTGTATTAAAAAATATTTTATTGAGCAATATATGAATAAATGTTTGCTGTTAATACTTATGTTCAATATTTATTCAACGTTGGATTGTTCTAGAATATATATTACGTTATCTCACTTGCAGCAAGCTGTTAGTTTCAATTACTAGAGACAGAAATGATCCATAGTTTAAACTTTAAAAGTTTTTTGAGCATCATGATATTTCAGTCTTCCAATTTCTTGTTGGATTTTTGTGTTTATCTCGTCATTCCAATTATTGCTCTCTGTCTTCCTTGATTGCGTTGCATCCATTTGATATAACTTTTTTAAATTTAGGAAACACGTGTCTGTATTATGTTTGTCTTACATGTAAAATTTAATCAATTTCTTATGTTTTTTTATTTAATAAATTAATGTGCACATATATAGAATTTATTCTTTTATTTTAATCAATGACTATAATATTTACCATTATGTGAGATTTTTATAAACATTAATTTTGGACAAAGGTTATGATGTAGAAAATAATTTTAATGTTGGGTTGGATCTAGGGTTGGCACAAATAACATTTAGCAACTAATGCTCACATGCTAATGCCATTTTTAACTGTTGATGAAACAGTATTAACTGTTGATGAGAAACATTATTAACTGTTGATGAAACAGACTTGTTATAGTAGACTGTTTACTTTTGGTCACTACAGTATTATTTACATCGTGTAGAACGCTGAGTGCATCATATTGTTTTAGGATGCTATAACTGCTAAATAAATACTATTCATATATTAATTGATTGATAATACGGCATAACTCTAACTCTCGGTGAAAAATGTCTTGTGTTATTGTCATAAGGAACAGTCATAAGGTTCATTACTCTAAGTATATGTTTAACACCGTGAATTACTAGTGATTATTTATATTTAAAATTATATGATAGGTTTAAAATAAAAGATATAGTGTTTTAATAGTTATATATAAACAATTATTTGCAACTTTAATTATTGTGTTTACATTTTAGATTGTGTTTTAATTTCTTTAGTATAAATTGTTTTCCCTTGAACAATTGTGAAAGTAGGTATAGTTCTCTTAGGTATTAATTATATTTTAAACTTGAAAACGAAGGTGTTTCCGATTAGCGTGTCATATGTAATCTGTGTGAAAAACGTTTTCTTACAAATTGTCTATAACGAATTTAAAAACACATTTTAGGTTTAAGCACTTATCTGCATATACAACGCTTTTAACCCAACTACAAGAGGACGAACAAAGTGATAGGCATTCCAAGCAGGCTTCAATATCCACTAATATTCAGGACTCTGAAGCTGGAATCATCATAGATACAGTGTCAACATGTAAATACTTGAAGAGGTCACGAAATAATTGAATAAATATATAAACATGTAAGTAAAGTGGCTAATATGTGTAATTGAAATATATTTCCTATCAACTCTATGCTTGGGAAAACAATTCCAAAGGAATTCGAATAAGCAATCATTTGTTGCACATTCAGTCATATGCCAGGATGTTTTTTGATAATATTTTAAAACTTGTCCAAATGTTTTTAAAATATTGCAAAGATGCAAGTACAAATAATAAACAAAAACTTCTGTTATTGTTTATATTCAGAATGCCACCTGACATGCGTTGTAAACACCAGGACTTTCGAATTTGTAGGTCAACATCAGAACCTCATTAGATATTTTCAGTCGTTTCTTTTACATGATTGTTGGGACAGCTGCGTAATTTTTATCACCACCCTTTTTACATTAATGATTTTAAAGAATTAAAAATTAAAAATAAAACTGCCTTAGGTTTCATATGATTTGTTTATGCAGTTTTAACTGTTAAATGCAATATTTGTCACGTATTTTGAACCATATTTTATATGTATCCGCTATTACATTTTTAGACACATTACTTGCATATTTAACATCTCACGAATAACTGCTAAGTGTCATTCAATGTCTATATCAGATGCAATACAACTCGTAAAAATACTTAACAAAGCATGCTAACGCATGTAATAAAACTACATTTCGCAAATAGCATCTGTCACAGAAACATTCTGTTAATTTAGCATTCGATGTTATAAACCGTGTAATGCTAATACACGTAATAAAAATATAGTTCACAAATAGCATCTGTCACAAAAATAGTCCGTTAATTTAGCATTCAATGTTATAAACCGTGCTATCGCTAATATGCACAATAAATACACTTCGCAAATAGCAGCTGTCAAAAAATTGTCTGTTAATTTAGCAATCAAAGTTATAAACTGTGCTAACACTAAAACGCGTACCCCAAAAAGTACTTCTTTCACAATAAGTACTTCATTTCACAATAAGTACTTCATTATTGCAAATTCAGGTGGAACTAATGAAATACTTCATAAAGGCTCTCAACAAAGAAGGAATTTTGTCGGTCTCTAAATTTAAGTAATGCTGAAAGACCAAAAGTTCTGTTCTGTTCTAAATAACTGCAATAAAGAGGCATGAGAAACTTTTAGAGTAGTTTTTCACTGCTAGTGTTACAAGTTTCTGTTAGAAAGTTTAGCGACCATCCAAACAGGTTTCTTTCTATTTTTCGATATGTTTACATGACTAGTCTAGTTGTGTTAGAATCGTTTATCACACTTGACTGACTTCAAAGAACAAAACAGCCATATGAAATGCCACACAGTATGCATCACTGCTACTAGCAATTTCACTAGATATAGCCCGAAGCAATCACACAGATAGCTGGCGAGCAACGTATAGCACGCTGATGACTTGTGTCGTCAAAACATACCTGGCTATGAAATCAATGAAGTCCTCCTTGGATACCGCAGACAACAACTTGATTTAACCTAAACTTGATTCACGAAAACTATAGTTCGTAACATATAAACAATTCAAATGATGATTTTTAGGTAATGAAAAGATTCGAAAATTATGAAAAGTTTGCAAATACTACTTTCAAAAATATTAGCATATAGGTATATATTTTTCTTAAAATTCATTTTCTTTGCTCATTTTTCTCATTTTTCTTTGCAAATTTTAAGGATGCAAGCGAAGAACATGCAGTACGATTGAAATCGTAAGACATTTCTGTAATAGAAAAGGGAAATTGAATTTTAGACAGTCAAATTCATTATTAGAATATTAAGATATTGAAAATTTTATTAAACAATTTGTAACTGGCGTAAATTTTTGTTTTCCTTAAAAACCTTCGTTTTCCGTTTTCGGTCTACACATATCCAAAGAACAAGAGTTAACTTTGAAAAGGGAGTGGCCACATTATGTATTATAATCATTAAAGATGATGTTCTAAACTCTGAAACTAGCAATATATTTCATTAATGACTTCACCAGAATTATATGTAGATCAATTAAATACAGTCAATAATTCACTTTATAACTTTACTGTCAAAAAACTGTCACCAGTAATCAGCTACTCGGGCATAACTCAAATAAATAGATTAAGCAAACATAGGACACACTATCATCTTGGAAAGTTGGAATAAAAGTTGAAGTGTATTGATTAATAGGAATACAAGTCAACCAGATAATTAATCCTGTATAGGGCGTTTTCATAATATTAGATACAACAACTGCACAATATTGGTGGTGTCAACAGTATTGATGCAGACTAGACGACGGCCAGATCATTCCACACTAATCTAAGTTATTTTGATACTGAGTCAATAGTCTGTTAAAAACTTGTGCTCAAGAATATTGTGTTTTCCTTTTAAAATATGTCAGCGGCAAATAAATTATATTTGTCTTATCTCTTATATTTGAGATGCAAAACACAAAGTATTAAAAAAATTTAAATGATTGGATTCGATTTTAGAAGTGTTATATAAAGCCTTCAAAATTTCTCACTTCTAAAATTTCTTCTATTAAAAATAAGTTGCTTTCCTGAAGAAGGTTTTCACAATTTTTTTGTGTGAGTTTTGAAAGTTTGTTACTAAATCTTAAAGGTGATAAAAAGATTTGTAAGTCTCGTTTCAACTTTTTTATCCATGTATGTATATATGGTTTTGCTTTAACAACTTCAGTCCCTATGTCTTACTTATACTAACTCATTTGCAATAATTATTAAGTCTTTCAACCAGCTTATAGAATTGTTTTATTGCTTCAAATCTTGTTATTTGGGTATCTATTAAACTATATACAAAATATATTTTTCTTATAATAGATCTGTCTGTTGAAATATGTCTGATTGTCTGAATAGGTCTGTATAATTTGCCCTCTAATTACAATGCAATTATTGGTTGAAGGAAATTCTTCCACTAAGTAGACTTTTTCTCTATTCATAGACATTTAAAAGCATAGTAACCGTGCGCTCACATATCTTCTCTGTAACAAAGGCTTGCTTGTTTCAGTTGATATGTTCTAGATGTGAACAATATTAGTTCACTGTTGGCTAGTGGGGTGACACTCAGTTAACTGTTCATAATCCTCATTTATATTCGAACATACATGGTGAAATCCTATAAATTATCTTGATTTGAAGGTTATGTCACATGTGCTGCATTCCAAGCCAAATTCTAACAGAAATGACGCTGCACGTTTTAATTTTGAAATTTATAAAAAATATATGATTCTACAGCATATAAGTCATTTTGGAACATAAACATAATGAAATTTTTGACAGCCTGCTGTTTCAATAAGTCAGTCTATTATTTAGAAAATAAGTAAAAAAGGGAAAAATTAAACAGTATGTCTCAATCATTATTTTTTTATTTGTCTTCATTTTCATGAACAATCAGCATACCACCCAAGAACTGGGTCAGGGGATACATATTACTTTGATGTGCTGTCCAGCCTTAATATGATGTGTATCTGCTTTAAACTTGGCCTTTTAAGAGCATAATTATTGGTTGACAGAAATAGTATAATATATTTTTTTCTTGGCTTGATGATTGAGTCTCGAATATTGTATTGCAAGCCAAAGTCAAACAGAAATGACATAGCAGAATGTTTTCTAAAATTCATGAAAAATATGTGATTTACGGTATTAAAAGTTCTCGGTTTATTCTAGATTTGAGGATGGTGTGTAACTAAATTTATAGTCGTTCGATAACTTGACCTCATATTTAATTGTATATAAAGTTTCATTATGATAGATTGAGTATTAATTTTCTATAATTTTTTTTGGAAGGAATCTGCTTCTCTTCTGGAAAATGGAAAAACTGAAATGATTAAAATTTTGTCAAAAAGAATATGATCCAAACCAAATCAAGAAAAACATGGATACATTAGGTGAATCTGCACCTTCATATTTCATTGTCAAAAAGTTGGCACTTTTGTTCAAACACTGCAGAGAGGTCTTTGAAGATGACCCTAGGAGTGCAAAGCCGTCAAAGTCTTCCATGCCAGAAATCATCGATAAAATCCACAAAATGGTTTTAGAAGAGACTGAAGATTGAAAGTGCGTCTTTCATATTTTAACCAACGAATTAGGAATGAAAAAGGTGTCAGCAAGATGTGTGCCGCATTTGTTGACCACCGAACAAAAACTCAACCGTGTTGTAATCTTGAAAGAGAATCTGGTGCTGTTTCCATCAAATACCAGTGATTTCTTAAAGAAAGCCAAGTCGCAAAACTTAGACAACTAGCAAGGAACTGGCAGGCAACGTAAATTAGGTTGTAATTATATTTTACGTTGTATTATTATTGTAATTAATTTCATGGAAAAATTTATCTCTATGTAAATTAAGTTTAAAAAATTACTTCACATTTTTTCTTATACTAGTTTAATTATCGATTAGGAATTACAGTACAGTGCTAAAATTAAAACATTTATTTTGTCCATTATATGTCCTAACAGGATACAACTACTTATTTGTCTTTTTTTAAATTTAATATCATCCAAAATCTTTTTTAATTTAATTTTATCTTTAATTACTAATTTTAGATATGTTATTATTCACATTGCTGTAACATACTTCAATAATGACCAGTTGGTGAGCTTTCCAATTCTCCTGAGATCTTTCTGCACACAATTAATTTATCATTTCGTGGGCCTGCCTCTTGGTCTCTTTTGTTGCGGCATCCATCAGGTTATAGATTTTGCAGCCAAATGATCCGCCCATCATAGATGCTGTGACTTATAGAACCTAACAATTGTTTTTTGTCCAGTCGGTACTTCCACTTTGTGATGCATTCATAGACTCAAAGATTTTTCAAGCCCAGGTCTTGCATGAGTAAGTCACAACAGATTTTATGATAGTTCGGTAGATGATTAACTCTAATGCTGTGCTTAGGAGATTTGGGCTTATAAGTTTTCTACATGCATAGAAACATTTGTTAGGCACCATAATCCTAGCTTTTACTTTTTCTTCAACCTTGTTCTGACTAGATAGTACTGACCCGAGATATTTATAACTCTCGTCTTCCTCGATAGTGTCACTTTCGACAATGATGTTTGAAGATAAGTTTGGCTTGTCTCAAGGTATTTAGTTTTAGAGGCGTTCACATAAAGTCCAAAAGTTTTTGCTTCTGTCTCAAGGTTTAAGCTGTTAGCAACCATTTGGCTTTTAGACCTGTTGGTAATCACTATGCAGCAATTTGGTAGGTGTTATAGTCAGCATCAGTATCAGCTTATTGATGTTTCGCCTTTGGGTAATATCCTTAAGAACAAAATTGAAGATATAGCGTGTTGCCTTGTTTATTTCCAAAGTGGATTTTAAAGGAATCTTATAATTCATTCTGTATTGTTATGATGAACTTAGTGTGTTTCAGGATCGCCTCAACGAAGTGCACTAGCTTACTGAGGACACCGAGCACCATCATAATGAAGACGTTTGGACTGAGAGGTAAGTTAATATTATCAAATCCATGCTTGAAGTCAACAAACATATGGTACTGGCCTGTGTTGTATTTGTAAGTATTTTCTAGCATTTGGCGCAATAGGTGGATCTGATTTGTGGTAGAATGGTCAGGTCTAAAGCCGCACTGAAGAGCAACTGCACTCACGTTGGCATGTGAAGTTGCTCTTCAACAAGTTGTTGAAATGCTTACGCTGTTGCTTTACCAAATCAGATTTTTCGAAGGGAAGGTTATTTGTTTTATCTTGACATGTACTAGTTCCAGGCACTATCCCTTTCGTAAGCTGTTTATACCCATATAAATAGGTCTAACGCAATATCTCTCTTACATCCTACGGTTCTCTTATCTTATTCTTTTCCACTGTTCATCTCAAGTGTAGGCAATTAATCCATCCCTGTCCATCTCAAGTGTAGGCAATTAAATCTGTTCCATTGGAACCGAAACAAAACAAGGAGTTGCAGCATAAAACCAAATATGGAGTTGGAGTGGAGTGCATAGGTAGACAGACCCAATTCCGAAGACGCTAAATGTTAAAAATATTCAAAAGATTATGTTTTATTATTTGACTCTTAATTACCGCGAGAGGTAAATTCGTTATTGAATTATTTTTTGTTTGTAACACTAGATAATGATCGTCGCCTTAAGCTCTGTCGTGGTATTTAGTCAAAAGGCACGACTGGCATTACTATTTTGTCCTATTGTAATTTGTTTTTATTTTATACAGTGCCATCTTTTATACATGATAGATAATGTTTTCTTCAATAAATTTAATTTTTCTGTTGTATTTTGTTGTCAGTGGGGGACATAATCACTATTTTTATTCGATTGATTAGTAGACTAAACATTTTGTCACCACGGAAATAATCAAGATCGGAGAAAAATGTTTAAATGATGTATAAAATGCAGCCATCAATAATTTTTATAAGAGGGCAAGTGAGTATGAGTAGTTTAATGTTCCGATAGAAATGTATTAATTTTTTTTATTCTTAGAATGTCGCTAAGTATCTTCTTTGGCAAAAGAAGGTACTTAGCTACAAATTGTGATAGCTAGGAATTTAAATATAATTGAGTGTGTTTTGTTCTTATATCACACATTAATTAAATATATATCGGGTGCGAACCACACAGTGGGGGTAACGAAATCGACTGCAGCACTCGCTGTAGCAAAAATGGAATTATCTAAAGGCGCCTTTTAAATATTATCATAGATAATATAATTTAATTGCTTGTATTGTCATGTTTATTTTTAGAACCAGTGCAGTTTAGTAAAAATGTATATTAAACTGATGTTTTAATGAAAGAATATTCATAAAAAATGATGTATATTAAAAAAATAGATTCGGTCGCGATTGGTATAATATAAAAATTGATTGGATAAAAAAATTACTCAGGATAATTTCTCCATTTCCTATTCTGCAAATTTTTTTCACTTTTTTCACTAATAATTACATATTATATATTTAACAAACATATAAATATGAATGGTGATAATAAGAGAAAAACTTCAATAAGCGAATAATTAAAACTTTTAAAAAGATGATGTTTATCTCACTCAATATTAAAAAAATATTCGGATCTACCAATCTTAAAAATTCATTATTAATTCTTTAGTTCACGAATTGTTTTTAATTACAAATGAATAATTGTGAACAAATTCATTTTAGCAACAATGAAAATTTCATTGTTCATCATCCCAAAAAAACAAGAAATTTAAAGAAAGTAGAGAGGATCCATGAAAATATAATTTAAAGAATGTATATAACTTAAAATAGATATTTAAATGTCATAATTATTTACCTTTTTAATACTTCCTAAATTTTGATTACTAACATTTCTTTTTACATACTTGTCGAGTGTGTAGTATTTAATCAAAAATTTAAAGTGAAAGTAGCTATAAATATTTCAACAATAACAAAATAAAGATCTTTATTGTAAGTAAATTTTTTAAAATCAATTTCTGCAATACTGAGTCTTAACTTTTTAAATACATCCCTTTTTATGTGAACCCTTTAACTAAAAAAGAATCACTTAAATTAGCATTTTTGCTCATACCTAACTTTTTATGCATTGAAAGGAAATTTTCTAAATATAACACAATATTTATTGAGTAGTTAGATACTTATTGAGTAATTGTAAAAATACTTCAAGAATTAACAAATTCTAATTGTACAGATTTCCAATATTGAATTGGAAATTAGATAAAAAAAAATAAACGGATAGCTGCCATAAAAGGCATTCCTTCTGACATCGTCTGTGCTTGAAATGTTATAATATGGGTAATACAATTACTATTTTCCTCATTTTGTTGCTAAAAACAAAAGGATATTATATATTCTGGGTACGGTCAACTAAAGTATTGTTATTATTCCTTAATAAAAGCATTTATTTAGATATTTTCGGTTATTTTTATATTATTCATGTAAACATTAACCAGAGCCATTAATTTTAAACGTATTAATAAAATTGAAGCGCCTATAAAGCTGCTGACGCTAGATGGCGCTTATGTCACATACCCAGCCAATACGAAATAGGTAAGACTGATCAAGCTATGGCACAGTATTATGATATCCTTAATAAAATAAAATAATAGACAAAAAATTTACTGTTTTTTTTTAATTTCAGAAGAGAACAGACTGCTTTCATTTCATTCAATTTAACCACCATCACCGGTCAACGAGTGTATCGTAAAATAATTTGGATAAGAATCTCGCTGGTGATCCAGACCCATATAGGTTCGTTGGACACATAACATGGATGTAAGTCAAAAGAGCTGGATGTACATACGGACCAGACTTCTTCAAAATCTTGTACCTCTATTTTTAATTTCACTCTTAATATATATTCTTTGGATAGATTTAATTATATGCGAACTAAAAGTTTGGTCACATTAATATTAATGCTCTTTGTTGAGACTATCAAACAAAACTCTCTAGCTGTGATTATTTGGAGAATTCAAGGTGTTAAATATATAATCAAATGACTCACATTCTGCTTAAGCTTGTCTATGAGCTGTGTGAGTTGTGTTTTGATCTTGGAGCCGATGGGAATGTAATTGAGCTTGCCCTTGACAGTATGGCTCTCAGCAGGTTGACAAAAAAGTTGCTGCACCAATTGACTTCTTAACTCTTGCACTAGGGATTCCAGCAACGCATGCAATATGTCATTAAATTTTAAAGAGATTGATTTAAAAATATTGCAAAAAAAATATTTTTAGGACTAAATTTATTTCTATTATTTATTATTTAGGCACAGGGATACCTTAATATTGTTAACTTCAATCATATGTTTTAATGCACGCTCTTTGATACAAGAAATTAAAGATATGAAATTGTGCCAGACATTAATCTTTGCGATTGTACGTAATTCAATTTTTGTAGTTTCTAGTTCGATATTGACAGTTGTTTGATCAAACAGACTTAATAAAACTAAGTTGAATTTTTAAAAATATGAGCTTATATACGTATAATTAAATCTATAGAAAGCAACAACAGTGGCAATGGACAAAAAAGTAAAAAAGTAGTCAAGGGGTTAACAACGCTATTTTTATATTTGCACAACCATTTCTTAACATAGAGTTATAACAATATATGGTAAATTAATATCTTATCATTTGAAGCTAAAATGATAACATACACTCATGGACATATTCAGAGGAACGCAAAAAAGAGGGCAAATTTATATAAAAACAGACTGATTCGTATTGTATGAACTTATAATAGTCACTGAATTGAATTAATTAATTAAATTAATATTTTTTAAAATAAACAAATTTATCTTAACGAAAAATAAAATAAATTAGAGGCAGTAATTTCAGTATTATTATTCCTTAATAAAAGCATTTATTTAGATTTTTGACCCCTCATAATGAAAATAGAATATTGTTTTAAAGACTGATTTTTTTCGTAATACGTCACAGTCAGCATTTACTGTTATCTCCTCTTGCTGTACTGTATCCATCTGGGATTATTTTTTATTAAATTGTCATTGAAACATTATGGCATTAGGTTCTATTCTTCCATCAATGCACTTTTGAGGTCCCTTAAGTTAGCAGGTGCAGAATTTATTTGCTTCATTTCTTTTCCCAGCTTATTTCAAACATGTTCTATAGTATTAAGGTCTGGTGAGCGTACTGGCCACCTCAAAACTTCAATTCTGACCTCAGTAAGATACTCTGAAACAACCGCTACAGTGCGAAGTCAAACATTATTATGTATTAAATATATGGGACAAAAGGCATAACAATCTCTCTAAAATGTCTGTTACGTTATCTTGTTGTAGTCAGAGACCCATTTTGTATCACATGTACTGTACTGTACATACTCCAAAGGAAATACTCTAAGGCTCCCTCTCTGTTGTTACTCTTTTGTGATCTTGAAAAAAAAGATATAGATAAAATTCAATTCAAATCCTTCTTTTTTCAAATTACGCATAATGGTATAGATGGCCAGTGCGAAATGAGAAAAAATTTTATGTTATTGTTCTTTTTCTTGTGTTCCTCTAAACATGTCCATTAGCATATTTTTAATTGAGCATTTGAATACTATATAAAAGCATATTGCAAAAGTTAGGTATAATGTACCATATTGTAAAAAGATACTAGTTGCGAGAACACAATAGGTACTAGGTACGAAGGCGAAGATTTTATTTTAATACAGATTGTCCGTATCAAAAATTCTTAGCCTATACTGCTTAATCAGTATAAATCAGAACTTTTAAAAATGTTTTCTCAACATTTGCAATATGAGCGTAAATAGTCAGTTCCAGATAAAATCAGTGATTTTTTAAAAATTATACCGGTGTCTTCAAAACACTTGCCTTATGTTTGAAAATGTACAAATATGGCATTAACTGTTTTAAAATTATGTTGGCAATCATACTAACTGTGTCATAACAAACAAATCCACCAAAATGGCACACTATAAAACCTTCATCATCTTGTAGTGCGCAGTGTTCTTTCAGACTTGAGGTCCTAGGCACCAGCAGCTTTGCTGCTCCACTGATTATGCATCAAATTCATGAAGTGAGTGAAGTCAGGCTTTGACAGGAATTCTTCAGTATGTTGAATATGTCTGATGCCTTGTTTTCAATAAGACCTGCCAGGGAAGTCAACATATATTAATACAATGGACATATGTGGAAAATATACAAAGGTAATAAAGACAAAACCAAGATAAGAAGGGTCTGCCCACGCTTGGACACTTTTAACTTCCCCCGATATTAGTCTTTAAAACGGTATCCTTTGGCTTTAGGATTAAATAAAGAAAATTTTAAAAAAGGCTCATAACTTGAATGGTTACTCATAACTTGGCTGATTCAATAAATTAGATATATGTTGTGGATATATTTGGGATCCATTTTTACGAGTTTTTCTAATAGTTTAGAATGATTTTAGGGTCGATCATGTTTATACAATTAACAAATTTGTTTCATAGAATTTTCAATACAAATATTATTTATTTTTTTAGAGGTGGGTTATACCAGTACATATAACTGGAAAAATAATCTGTTTACACACAAATAAAGTAAAAAAATTATAGATTATACATTTGCACAGCTTAATAATAAGTATCATTTAAAGAAACATTACCATTTCCAAGTTTGATACATTAAAAAACACTTATTAAAATTTTGCTATCACTCAATTACTTATCTTTTTTTTTATTTATTTATTTCAACAGTTTAATAATTTAAAATTATTAGGGGTTTGATCAAATATTTGCAATGTAATATACATCTTTAGTACTAATCGTTTTGTTAAGTTTAGTTTGCACTAACCGCTAAAAGCTTGTTTTATCTTGCCTTTTCAAAACTAAATTTCGAGACTCATGAATTTAATAAATTATTTTCAATTACTGACAAAGAATTAACTGAATTATTGTAAGGGCCACTCCAAGCAGTAACACCATAATTAATTATACTTTCAAAAAAAGCATTTTATGTATGTAAATTTATATACATAAAATGCGAGAAAACACACTGTGATATAATGAGAGAAAATATACTAAGTGTAAGTCCATAGATCGTACTAAATTCGTATAAGAAGATTTTAATACTATACATTCAGAAAAATTAATAAAATGTCATTACAAATCGACATAAACATCTAATAAAATCTTCATATAAATTTATATACAAAAAATAGCTGCGATATCAGTACCAGTACATGGCAAAATATGGCTAAAGGAAATCGGAACGTATTGTTCCTGTTGTAAATTATACTAACGACAACTATATGTGCGGTTTCATTGTGGATTTGGAAATAAATTAAGTACATATGTCTTGTAGTGGATGAAGTACATGCAAAATTAGTAATAAATAGATAAACAAATCGCCGAAATTTGGAGTTTTCTTTTGACACACATAACATACAAAATATCTGAAATCACTTCTTATCTTATTCTATCGTTTTCATCTATCTCTCTCAGTTATTAGCTAAGTATCTATTTTCTGTCTTCCTTGCGATAAATTTGTTACATTCTGTATTCTATCGTTTTCATCTATCTCTCTCAATTGTTAGCTAAGTACCTATTTTCTGTCTTCCTTGCGATAAATTTGTTACATTCTGACATCACAAAAATGTTGCATGAAAAGCTTTGCAACCTTGAAAATTTTATTTTCATCGTGCCCAAAGAAGTTTCACTCCAAAAAGTAGTAGTCCTTGGACACTTCCTTAAGGAACACCTAGTTTAACAAACTTAATTTCATTAATACAATTGTTCATTGTACCATATTGGGTTCTATTAGACAGATAACTTCTTATAAGTTCATATGGAATATCTCCATTAACATACTTCCATAGTTTAAATAACAATATTTTATGGTTGACAGTATCAAATACTTTAGCAAGATTTAAAAGTACTAACACTATTGATATGTTTTATCTAAATTATTGTATATCAAATTAGAGACAAAACTGAATTGATTTTTACAAGTAATACTGTTAATTGAAAAGAAATTGTATAGTCAAATGTATATAATTTTACCATAACCGAAATGACTAAGTCATAATTCGTTATAAGGTGTTTGTCGCCTGCTTTAAAAATAGTTATAATTTCAGCTTTTTTCAATAAGTTTACCAAACGGCTTACTTATACGTATATCAAAAATATATTCTAGTGGCGCACTAATATCATTAGCAATATATATTATTTTCCTAATTTCAAAACGATCTATAGGCTTTCAACATATACTATTGCAATTATACTCAACTGAATTAATATAATTTCTATCGTTATTATTAATATGAATATGAATTTTTTGCCAAATTTATTCCAATGTCACTAAAAAGCATTCTACAACGTATAATTTTGTTAATTTTTCAAAGACTTACATCGTAAGAAAATAGAAATACAATGTACATTTCTAATTTTTTTTTAATATGTTATTATATAATTAATTTTTTCAAAGTATTTTGACAAGGTTTTATTAAACATAAAAAGAATTTTTTTAAACATGACGACTGATAGGAACCATTGGTCTTCATTACTGTGTTTAAATATAAGATTGTCTGTGAATACTAAGTTTTGCGACCATAATTTTTAAATAAATTTTAATAAGTTTCAACATTGAGTTTGATACTGATGTCAAAATCTTTTATAACCCTAGAAAATAGGATATCAATAATATCTTATTGTGTGAAAAAATAAATTATCGTATGTACTGACAAAATGAGATTATTTAAAAAATTTAAAATGGTTAAATTATTTTTATCGAAATTTATATGTTATAAAATTTAATTTGAAGACTACTAACTTTAGAATTAAAAAGTTTTTCAGTTGTATTATAATTACAGTCCTTCACAAACTGTCCAAAATATATGAATCATGTCAAAATTGTTATTATTCAATCCTGTAGCCAAAGGGTGCAATATTACTGTTATAATTGACGTGTCTAACTTGTGATAAAAATTAATTCAAAGGTCTCTAGCATCTAATGTACTGTGAGATCTGTTATAAAATTTGGTACGCGTAATCAACATTAACAAATTACTTTTTAACTAATTTTTCAAAACAAGAGAGAGTAGAAAATCTCTTATATATCATCATCTAATAGATTTCAAAATTTAATTTAGTATTGAGTATTAAATTGCTTTCAAATTGTACGTAATTCCACTTTACATTAACATTTTAGATGTCCATGACTGATATACCAGGCTTCGTACATAAAAATAATGGGAAGTATTCTTAGACCCTGCAGAGGTGCAGCATTCAAGTAAAAATTAATTTGAAAAACTAAGATTTTTTTTGCTTCATGTGAAATTACAATGCTTTTGGCTATATAAAAAATTATGCTTTTGGCTATATAATACAGATCATGTTTTTTATGTAGTTTTGCTTTTAGTATTATTAATGAATATATATTTATTGTTCAATACATTACATGTCATGTAATGTAATAAAAAACAATGTGAAATAAAGTTACAGAAATGTTTATTTCTACTTTATGTTATAAATTGTGGGATGTGAGATGGATCCATAGGTTTTACTTTTTAATGATGTCATGGTAGCTAACTAATATAAAACATTTTAAGTTGATCGGAGTAGGAGCAGATTTGCTTTTCTTTTTACTGTAATGGCTGATTTTCAATATTTTTAA
Organism: Druceiella hillmani; assembly: GCA_039881145.1. Lineage (NCBI taxonomy): Eukaryota > Metazoa > Arthropoda > Insecta > Lepidoptera > Hepialidae > Druceiella > Druceiella hillmani. Next base: position 23,970,775 of record JAYKKI010000016.1, on the reverse strand, counting down.
GAATTATATCGTTTAAGTAGTTTGGAGTCTATATTTACTTTAAATTTTTATCAATTCCTAATATTGATTTACACAGTAATTAATATCAGCATTCATATATTTAATTTATTTTTTGTTAAAAACATTTATATTCTTATGCAAGGATCCAGCTGTTTTTCTTTCCTAATAAAGAAATATTTATATACTATTTATAGTTGTAATAGGTTTTCCAAATATCTGAAATTTGAAGAAAAATTTAATAGTCCATATGTCCATGTTGGTGACGTGGAAGTATAATTTTATTTCTTTGTTTCTGATTCTCATAGTACTAAATGTGTATCTTGTATATATATAGCACTCAAATCAGATTGGAATTATATTTATAGTCTCCAAGATTAGTCGTAAAATTTAAATCTTTCAAATAAATTTTTCTGAAGTGGCTTTTGCTTTAAAACGGTACTTCTTGCAATGAAAAAAACTGCATAATTGTTCTTATTCAACTGATATTAGTTTATGATGCTATTGCATTATCTTAGTGTAAGTGTACTCGAGTATTTAATTGTGTTAGGTGATTCTGTACTTATAATGAGGCATTTGACAAATATTTAATTATATAATAGTCTTCCCTAGTCATACTAATTTATACTTTCGTATGATTTGTAACTGATATTCTTCACATAATAAAACATTCCTAAATAGTATATAAACAGAACTTGATTTTTACCATTTGTGAATATAAAAGGAAACGTAAGCACCTTTCCCTTTACTATCAAGCACTTTGTCAATATTATTCCCAAGAGCTAACAGATTCTAAGAGTGCAGGCAGAATGTGGTGAATGCTGCATCTTATCTGTCATATATTTATAATAATTTAGTAACATTCAATCAATAATTTGTTGTTTAATGTTTACTGCCGGAATCTCATTCTCATTATTGTTCATCTTTTTAAAATTAAGTTCAATCAACATTTTTCCTAGTCACTTCGGTTATGGCAGATTTGGCCATTCCTATATGCTAGTGTATTTCAGGTTCGCCGATGTGCTCTTCGATGATTTAAATTGTCTTGAAAGAATGCTGGGTTGTATAGTTGCAAAACGGTCAAATACAATTATCTGTATTTTATTTTTACTGATAGTGAGGCTCTAATTATTAAAGAGGTCTTTTAGATCACTCACTTTTTGGGCAACTGTTCAATAGTTTTTACAGTTCCATATTGATCCCTTTCGTAAGGCAGTAAGTAGTATCCATAATTTTTTAATGTCGATAGATATTATATAATATAGATGATAATATCCTGGAATCTTCAAGTCATCACTTAGTAGTTCATCCTTGTTGGCTTTTGCCTTCGACTTTAGCTATTACTAATGTCTAAATTATAAGCATTCTTGCGGGATATATGGCGGAAATATCAGAGTATACAATGTCAACAATCAGCAGATAATCTGGATTTGTGTTTGAGGTGCAAATATTTTAGAACTGTATTATTTTAGTTTGTAATATTGGGACGCATTTCAAACGCATCAATTATATTCCAGTCTGTGGCTTCTGGTGTCCAAGGTATGGAGTAGTAAATAATATTCGAAAGATGAGCATAGAGAAAATGTTGGCCTTAAATTGTTTGTTATATTCGGTCTTTTCATTGTTTGCAAGGTGATTGTAACTCATAGATTGGCACCACTATGAATGAAGACCATAGCTGTCATGTTGTAGAAGGGTGATTCCCTGTTTCATTCTGTCTACAAGAGAATCAGCTAAAAGGGAAAATATTTAACCAATGTATTGCTGTCACATTTTCTACAGCTTTCATGGTGTATGTAGAATAAGAATTTTTTTATATAGGTACTAATCAAACTTGTGTTTGACAGTTTTTTAATTTACATCTGTATTTGTATGAAATTCAAAATGTCACTACAATACGCAATTAGGTTACAATATTTTGATGGGCGGAAAGATTAACAGATGTAGACAATGGAAAAGTAAAGAAAATTATAAGGATTCCTATTTAAATTAATTAAGTTATTGCTATATTTATTATTTATAAAGGCACGAGAAATGATGTTCTTTATTATAATCTTTCAGGTAAGAAGGTGAATAAATTTTAATTAAATTTATTGATATACAATTTTTACTAAAGCCTATGATGTCGAGTGCTCCAATGTAATATACAGAGACCTGGAATAAAATAGAAGCATTGATGTGAGCCACCATTAAGTCGAATAGATGCTCATACAAAGCCTTCGCTAATACGTCACATGCACTCACTGCTTCATGGACCTTCAGTGGCATCCTACACATTTGACTGGATGTATTGATATACAGAGTAAACCATAGAAACAATTAAAATTTATTTAGTGGGAAATATTTTGAATTAAAATATGTATACTTACCATCTTGTAGACAGACACCTGTAGGTTAACGCAAATATTTTCAATAAGTGAACTATTTTTATATTCGTTTTTCGTTTGCTAATTGCCCACTTGAAGATGTTGTAATAAACCTAGGTTGTGGTAAAAAATGTTAATAAAGTAGAAATAATACTACTTAAAATAGTTTCATTTAATTGTGAATAATGAATTTCTACAAAATTAACGCCAAATATATTCAATATTTTTGTATAGGTGAAAAAGTTACTATTTGTTATAGACATGCATATAATATATAGTAAATATTATATATATGTCTTTCGATCTATTTATTTCAAGTAAATATTATATGCATGTCTTTCGAATTAGTACATTTCTACCTATAGCTCCTTGAATGTGAAGTAATAAACCCCATTTCTTATAGTAATTTGTACATCAGCTACATGCTATCAATAAAAAGAGCAACTGGTCAGTGACTCACGTGCTTTCTTTTACTTACTAGTCCTCGAAGAAAATTAAACATAGTAATGTCACGTTTGCCAGATGTCTAATTAATTATAACAGTACACACAGTATTGTACATTTATTGAAAAAATAATGTTATTCAAGTTAGTTGGCTCTCATAATCAGTGCAAGCATGTTTTTTACTTATTTGTGGATATTGTTTGTGACCTGGCTAGTAAATGAACTTTGATGTCTTCTAACTTGGCTTGTTAACAGGAATTGTTTATTATTTTTATATATTTTTATTCTTTAATTTTAATTAAATGGAAACTTTTTTGAGAGCAGTATTAAATCTTTTAGTGTCAATGTTAATCTAAATGCTTGCATTGTTGTAAACAAATTTTTAAGTAAAATTAAACAAGATCCGAAGAAATAAAAAGAACTTAAATTTAATAAAACATGAGGACTTCCTGTGAAACATTGTTGTATAAGTTTAAGAATGGTAGATAATATCAAAAATGAGTGCAAATGGTGAATCGAGATGTCCCCATGAAGAAATTAATAAGTCTAAATGATTTTAACAAAAGTATTATTAAACACACATGAAGCTGATGGGCGACCAGGCTTAGGACCGTGGTCTGGCTACATCTTACAGAGGACGCGAACCTCCTGTTGTGGCTGCAGCACACCGGATCGCCTTGTGCCAACGCAGTGCACGCTCGAAGATCGCTTACGAGCGACGTGCAGGGGCAACCAGGGTGTTCTATGACTCAGGGCTTTGGCGAAAATGAAACTCGAAATTTCCCCTTCCGAGACAGCGCCGCGTTGTACGTTCCACCGCCTGGTGTTTAATTGCTGGAGAGAGATGTAGAGAGAGAGCCGATCCCGCTATTTCACCAGAGCGTAGACGACTTCCAGGTCGATCTGCTTGGCTGCTGAAGACACACTGAACGTTCTGGCTGCCCCATGAAGGCAACCCTGTTCCTGCTGCTTGCTTCCAACGATTGTGGCTGCCTAGTTCCTGAAGCTCGCTTCCGACGATTGTGGCTGCCTAGTTTTTGAAGATTGCAGTTTCTTGTAGTGATTTTTTCTTCTGTTTGTTCCGATGATTACTGGAGAATTCCTGATGACACACTGACAATCTGACTCTAAATCTGAAATCTAATAAAGAATATCCATTATTGAAAAAAAACATAAAAAATCGAAATCAAAGGAACATATTGAGGGTTTCCAGTGTGGTAAAACCTCAATGAAGAAAATTTAGAAAGAGCTTGGTTATAAGTACAAAACAACTCTGGATGGAAGAAAGCAGTTGATGGAAAGACATCACGTCTTTCCATTGTTTGTGCTCGACTCAAGTTTATATGTACATGAAGATTGAAGATATTTAAATTACATTGTTTGAGTTTAATTTTGTTTTTGATTTCGGGTGCACATGCGGGTCTTTTCAAGCAGGTATGTGCGTGCATCCTCTTATTCTTGTTGTTGTAGTACACTTCCATGAATTTGCTAAAGCGAGAGCTGTTATTGTTCCTGCTCGTCTTAGCATTACCAAATGCCTTTAGGATCGGATTGGCTACATGTTTGAAATTCAATCATAATTTTAATTTAACAAATTAATCGAAAGCAACCTTGATCCTAGAGAAAAGAGTTATAGTTCATAAATGGAGTGACAGAAATTATTACTATATTGTTAATAATGGAATCCCAATTTATACTTATCTACACCATAGTGTTGGTATACATACTAATAGTAAAAATATGTGGTCGCATTTCACCTAACGACTTGCCCTGGTAACTCTTGATTGTTTGCTCTCAATATGGATTTTTAATATTTTTGTAGGGATACAACCAGAAGAATGTTTGCTGCGTAAGACTATAAAGAAAGAAATATGAAAAAAATGTGAATCTTCATGGGACACCTGCCAGATGTGAAACATCTAAATTTTTTTATATTGATAATATTTTTATTTGAATAAATAGAAAATGAAAAAAACGATATTTGGATAGTTGTTAATAATAAAACATTAATTTAATTGTATTTTTAACTTTTATGAAATTACTTATAATAGAAATATTTCTTGACAATCTATAGAAAATATATTTTCCATTTTTCAATACTGTTAGCCGATAAGACGCAAAGTTGTCCAAATTAAGTCTGAAAGAGCCAACAAGACTGATGATGCAGCTGATGCACCGATGGCATGTTGCGATATGCCATCAGAACATTTTAACTCCCATCCAAACACGCCATGTGAGATGTGTGATGTTCCACATCAAAAGAACTCCTTAATTTCAACTCTCATGTACGATTTAAAACCATGTGGGTTTATCTTTTTCGTCTTATGTAGATGGTTCCCTATTTTATTTTATTACTTTTTTTAACATTGTGTCAACAGTCCAAAGGCATTCTTTTATTAGGCTTTTCGTATTTTTGCTTGATTTTTATCCACATTTATAAAAATCAAGCAAAAATAGTAGTGTGTGAGAAGTTAACAAAATATTTTATTGCATTAGCTACTTACGTAAATCTTGGCCTTCTTGTACCGCAATATGATGTTATTTAATAACAGCGCCTCGTTCAGGAATATTAATTTACCTATTATTGTAAATTGCGAATGACATATTAAAATAAATTTATTTTTAGTTATCATTAATCACTGTAAAACTTTTCATCACAAATATATTCCTATTTGACAAATTATTCTTTGATGATACATTTTTCATAGTCCCTCCTTAACATTTTTTTAATTAATAACATGGAAAAACTTACAAATTTTCATGGTGAGTATTTTCTATATGTAAGTTAGCTACAAAACTTTGGAATCAATTGGATTATGACACCCAGAACTAATTCTTTTTCTTTAAAAGTTTTTTGGACTTCAAACTTTCCTAATCTCTAGCCCTGCTCTCTTCTTGCCTGTCATATGCTCGTTTCAATTCACATAATTTGTATTTAATTTTACATCCTGTGTAAGTTTGAATAATTTTTTTTCCTTCTTGGATTGTATATAGATATTTTGGTAATATATTTCAATTTTGTTTTTCATGTTATTTTTAACTACATAGTAACCTAGTCTCTAGTCTAAACTACTGGATCTTTTAGAGTCAATCACACAACCAATCATTTCCACCATATTGTTGTGTTTGATGAAAAGAGGAATTGCTCCTATAGCAAAGAAGTTTGTCATATGTAAACCGTAATTTATTATGTGTACATTGAAATTTTTAAATTCTTAAGTCTGAATTTAGACAAAAAGGACTTTTAATTACTCTAACTTCATAAAACCGATTAATAAACCATTTATAAAAATTACCAAAGACAACTTCAATTGCGATCAATGTTGTTTTATCTGCTATACTATCTGGTATGAATTATGGTCATTAAAAATAATTAATTATTGTCTGTCTACAAACTCCTAGTCCTTCAAGGTTGGTGTAAAGTATAAAAGATTACACAGAGTTATTAATTGGTAATTTTGGATTTCTGTTTTATAAGTGTAGAAATAAATTTATGTAACATAAATAGTTTGAAAAATTATATCCTTTTGAAAATAAAAAATTGAAACAAATAAAAATTGACCAAGAGTTATTGTGGCAGAGGTAGTTTCTTTAGAAATAGCTTAGCAGAGGGGATCAAATGTCAGTCACATTCTTATTGAAAACTTATTGGTTTTCTAATTCATATTTTTGCAATTGTTTGTTTTGTTGATTTTATTATATTAGTTAAATAATTAATATGTTTTTCGAGATTCTCATCTTGTTTATTATTCATATCAAAAAGATAATGTACTGGAATAAATTAAACAGAAAAATTGACATTGTTTTAAAAATACGCTTAAAAATAGAAAACATTTTTGATTGCATATCTCTCGTATCATCGTATTAAAAACCCACTTTAAAATTTAAGTGGTATTAACTTCAATGTGGCTATCATAGCATTTGTTAAACCATATGGTGTAGTATTTTTGATATGTAAACAAAAATTTTATGTGAGGTGAATTAGTAGTGATTTTATAATAGGAACTACTGTCACACATACAAATATATTGTGGTTGATGTTTCCTCAACCTACAAGCACATAATTATGAGACAATATTTTCTTAACAAAATTCACTGGGTTTTTTACACTTATGATAATAGTTATTTCAAAGGATTTTTGTTATATTGTGTTACATTAAACTGAAATCTAACAAAAAATTTTTATTAAATAGCTCTACCTCTAGGTTAGCAAAAACAATAATAATTCCCTTTCGAGAAATATTTTAGGTATAATTATATTTACTCTTATGTAATCTTTTACACATTTTTTGCTAACTTTACCTTGTTGAAATACCATTGTCATTAGTTACTTCTTTATGTGTGTTCCGTCAAAAAATCTTAAGAATATTTTCATTAAAATTTATTGCTTTTATTACATATTCTTCATTTATAGCCTAAAACTCATAAGAAAGGAAAAACAGCCTAACTTGTAAAATTAAAAAAATGGTACTTCTAAACATAATTAGTGTTTAATTGCAACCAAAACTGAAAGTGAAAGGATTGAGAGAATAATAAGGGAACTATTTAAAGAGATAACTGTAGTTCTTCTTCTGCTAGTTTTGATCCATCACCTCCTACTTTTAAAATTTGAATATCGATTTCCGAAATTTATAACATTTCATGGAAGTCCAAATATATTAATAAATACAGTAATCCCTCTTTATCTATGGTAGTTAGGTTTCTACAATGTTCTGTATAAGGGATGTGCAGTGACAAGTTCCTGTAAATAAGGGATTAGGTGAAAAACGTATAATTTTGAGTAATTCCAGTAATACAAATAACTAATAATAAATAACTAGGCTTTACTTGTATCACAAATAATAAAATTTAAAAATAAATGTGAAATTTGCTATATAGTAGTGTACATAACATCCATTGGAGACCAGATTACATACAACAAAAGTACTTAAAATTTGCAACAAAAAATGAAGTGAAAATGTTCAAGAGAATAAAGCAAAAAGAAAGACGAGTTGTTTTATTTGAAAAATCAAATATGAATTGATTGTGTTCAAAAACACTTTTACAAACATAAATTGTACCATATGTCTTTTATCACTTAAAATATTTTCATATCACTTAAAATATTTTCATGTCTGAAAAGGAACACTTTATGTTTAGCAAGGTCACGAGAGGTATTTGAATTAAGGTGTTGTCTTGTTTCGTGCAAGAGTTCACCCACTCCATTAATTAATCTGTAATAAAGGTTCTAAGTGAAGGTTGATGCACCTATGTTTTCAAAGTTTTCTTTAAGTCAGTGCAGGTATCATTCTGGCAATTCAGCGTTCATGTCACTGGTGTCATTCATCCGTTTAACAGATTCGTCAAAGATCAGATCATCAGTTACCAGTTGTTTGATACCATCAGGTACATGGGAAAAGTTAGTACTAATAAAATCAATGTTCTATTTCATAGAAGAGTCTTCAGCTACCTCCTTGCACAGACGAATTAGACTAAACGAATCTGCACTGTCGAGGTCATCCACTACGCTTTTAATGATTGTACGGTAGTACAACTTCAAACTATATTCCCCATCAAGTTATCAATGATTCAGGTGGTAAGTTTTTTTTTATAGGTCTTAATGTGACTAGGTAACCTCAATTTATTTATATTTTCAGACATGCACAATACATTTTTATGAGCCAATGGACTCCATAAGCAAAATGGGTAACTTGAAAAATATAAGGATAAAATAAATAGCAGGTTTTGGATGCCTTGATCCTTCTGTAGATGAATAAAAGGAAATACTTTTTTAAAACTCTCACTCAAAAATCTGAAGATCAATTTTCAAGTTCTTTGCAAGTCATCAAATAAAAAGATGGAGGCTCAAGTACTAATTTCCCGATGATCAGTGCAACACTAACAATGAGTGTAATTTGATCGGTCTGTGGGAATATGGTAAGCGCAAATAAAATTCTTTGTCTTTCTTGGCACAATGTTTACTTGCATATAATAATATCAAGCCAAAATATAAATTTTACACATACAAATCACATGTCTAATCATTTTGTTTGGCTTACAACGTAATACTTTGTAAACCTATATAAATAGAAATATATAGAATTTGTTTGTTCTTTTTTCAGTTTCTTTTCTCAATTCTTCATAAGGTTATAAAAAAGTTTTTTGTAGCTAAAAAGATTTTAAAACTTTTCCAACCAACCTTAATGTGTGAAAAATATCCTAGAGTTACTCTCACCTGATGATGCTTCAAAAGCTAATAAAAATTTTTTGGTTTTCTAGTATTAAAGAGTACTTACCGCACCTCTTTTGTGAAAACGAAATATAAAAAAAATTTAAATTTAAATTGTATATAATTCAAATAATAAATGATAATGTAAACCGGAAAACTCTGGCAGAATAAATTAGTTTTGAGGTCTATTGTAACAGTTAAACTTAGTTATTTATTGTGAAAAAGTACGTACTCTTTTGAGTTAATTATTTTTTACTTTTTAATACCTAATTTTGTGAAGTTTTTAGAATTTTTAGTTATTAATAATATTTATCATCACACTATTACATTCAATTATTTTCTTACTTAGATATTGCCTAATTATTAAAACTCATTGGCAAAACTAGTATTAAGATAATTTCCTCTTTGTCTAAAATTGGTTATCAACAACACACAAAAAGGAAGCAAAAGTAATAACCGCCAGTGGTAAACTATTAGCCGATGAGGAGTTCGGTTCTCCATATCCAAAATTCAATACCAAATTTTGCAAAGTAATAACTAATGTAACAACTAACTAGTAGCCAATATATTGAATCACGATTGATTTATTACCATCTGTTAAGGAGTTGAATTATTCATCTTCAGAACTCATCATCAGACCCAGACCTGGTCGATGGTGCAGTTATGGTGCAGTTGCAAAGTAAAAACTACCAGTAGTAAATATCTTGAATTATGGTTGATTTACTACCATCTATTTAGAAGTTCCATTGTTCATCTCCAGAACGCGTCATCAGACTTTGACATGGTGGATGGTTTAGTTAATTTGCAAAGTAACAAATACCATTACTAAACATCGCATTTAATTTACTACCATCAGTTTAGGAGTTTCATTGTTCACTTTCAGAACTTATCATCAGACCTTGACCTGGTCAACAGTGTAGTTATTTTACAATATAGCAACTACTAGTATCAAATATCATTAACAACCATTGATTTACTAACATGTTGATAAGGAGTTCCATTGTTCCCCAGAGCTCATCATCAGAGACGGGATTTGGTAAATGGTTTAGTTATTTTGCAAAGTAGCAACTACCCGTAGTAAAATTTTAGTTAAGGTGATCCATCGTTCATTTCCAGACTTCATCATCAGATCATCATCATATTCACATGGAACCAACCCTAAAGTCAAATAAAAAAGAATCATCCAAATCAGTCTAGTTGGTGAAGAAATATCGCTGAAATTATCGCTAAGAATTAACACTCTATATGTGAGGATCTACTGAGACATACGTGCATCCTCCTATTCGGGACATTTTGTAACTCAAGATTGTATAGAAGACAAGTCATTTAATATTTTGTGAACACTTTTTTAATACTGAAATGTTGTGTCACGAAATATATCTATAGATAAAAAAAATTGTAGAATTGGTGTGTCTATCATTGAAGATATTCACGAAAAATTTATTTAGGGAAAAAATAAAAGTACTAGAATTTTGTCCATTATTTTTTGAGTATGTTCGTTCATTTATATCACGAGAACTATGGAATTGATTTTGATGAGATATAATAATAAATTTTGTAAGGCCTGTGGTAATATACTGATCTTATTTCATTACAATCATTATAATAAAAAGAAGATATAGTAATTTCAATTTTGAATAAAAAAGTGCTCAGAATTTAGTTTTATCATTATTATAGGTACATGGTACATATATATTAAACGTGTTTAATAAGTGTTACAGGATGAGGAAAATAAGAATAAAATTTTGAAGAAAAAAAAGTAGCCTGTTAATATTACTTTGGTTCAAAATTAAACACACGGTCTTGTTCAGTTTTTTAATTACATAAGCAAATGGACATTAGTAAAATGCTTAGATATGTGGTTTCATGCACTCATTTTCAGACTACAATACTGAATAGAATTAGTTTTTGTCTGCCAACATAATTTGTTCTTTCATTCTTCATTTACTGCAAGACTTCATTTCCTTCTTGTACAATAATCAAATAGCAGCAACAAGTCATGAGAACTCATGGTTTGATTGATTTTGATTCTGTGAAATGATCAATGCTAATATATTAGTGTGTGTCAGGCCCAAAAATGTAGTGTACAGCCCTATTACCTGAATAATGGAATAGGGCTATACACTACATTTTTGACACACATCATTAAAAATTATCTAATCATTTTGTTTTTAATTTATTAAGCTACAAGGGCACTTGATTAAAAGTAAGGTCTCGGTAACAAAACTTAATAGAAGCGGTAATATTGATCAGATATGGCACAGGTGAACATGTTTTTATTCAGTGAATATTATTTGTTTCTTATAACTTGTCTTTTCGCTTCCAACTCAAAGAAAAAACTTGCTTGAAAATTTACTTCCTTTACAATTTGCTCATTTTCAGGTACTTTGAAAGTACAAAATGGAATCCTTATAAGATCACTCACATGTCTGTCCCTCTGTCTATCGCAGCTGGTTTTCTCAGAAACCGCTTGTACCATAAACTTTTAATTTGGCGCAGTAATTAAACATATCAACCCGCACCTATCTCAATGGATAACATTAAAAAGTATTCATATTCATAAATAATTTTTTTATTATTCCATGTATAATGTGGGGTATACCTACTTCAAAAGAACTAGTTATAAGGGTTTCAATAACATTTTTATCATAATTGTAAGTAGTACATCCTCAGAGATATACAGAAAAATTTACAAAAAAATATCCCCTCCATTATTTCAGTTTACAATTTCTGGAAAAAATACTATTTTAGAAGATTATGCTAAAATTTAGGAAAATTATAATAATTTTTTAAATATGCACCACTTTTTATGACTACTTACGCTAAAATGTTTATAAGTATCCAAAAGTGTATGGGACCCTCATGGTGGGAGTTCTACTCATGCCTGACAGTTATTTTGTTTATCGTATAGCTTTTCCACCTGAATAAAATTTTTTTATTGTGGTGGTAACATTATGTCATAGGATAAAATATTAAACTACTGATAATTAAACATAAATCATAAATATATTTTTATTACCATTTTCATTCCCCAGAGAACATCGAAATGTCTCTCTTTCAATTTCCGAATTGTTTTATTTTCGTTCTTCACCAACATACTCTTGACTAACCTGTTCTTTTAGTGAATAATACTTTCTTATCCACCTGAATCTTCGAGGATGTTTTAAGAGTCTTGCTTTTTATGTGCATATATTTTTTTTATAAACTCTTTTTTTTCATCCATTAATTTTTACTCGATTATAATAAAACAGAAGTATTTTTTTGTGAGCACAGTTAGGTGGGTAACAGGTTCATCGTAGCACCCTAAGTGCCATTGGCAAAAGTTTTAAAAATTTTCAATGACCAAAATGCGGCAGGAATTTTTTTCAAAATTTAGTAACAAATGGTAGGAAGTCAAACAATCAATCTAAAATTATACAATATATTTAACAAAACTCTCAAGGCAAGTGGAGGGAAATGTGAAAGGTCGAGATTTCAATGTTGATGATGGAGAACAAATCTGCATAGTCTGTAGTTGCACTGAGTGATATGATAATGCTGCTATAGAATGTGGGTGTATATTTTTTCATAAAAATTCAACTTTAAATAATATTTCTAGACAAGTAACTTTCTCCATAGTGAAAGATGAAAGTATTCGCAAATATTGAGTAAAATACTTGTCAGTCACATTAAAATAAATGGGAAAAGGCAGGTAAGAGTTAATATGTCTTGAAACAGAATTTTTATTTCAATTCATTTTGGAATGATACAATATATACTTTACATTTCCCTCTGTTATTTACACATATTTTTAATTCTTTTGTTCATCTATAGTAAAAAAAAAATTAAACTGAACTTTTTGGAAAATACTAACTTTTTTAGTTTTTTAACATAGAATATTTCTTACATTTCAGTAAACAGTGGGCACCGACAAAAAAGTGAGTTACACTTAAATTGTGATGCTTTAAATTGCAACATCTTGACAAATAATAAAACATGTACACATATACAAGACCCCAGTCAACGGACAAAGGAACAAAGGATAGAAATAATTTGATTATGCGCTATTGCATCAGCCGACATGGGGAGAAGGGGGAAGAGGAAAAGGTGTGTTTTACACCACTTGACACCCGTTAAAATTAGTATGTCACTGAAGTCTGATATAATCTAATGTTAAAGGGTTATTGAAATCTCATTGAATTCTACCTATGAAATGTTCAGTAATAGCAGTGATATCCTTGAAAAGATTCAATAATCATAATTGTTACGATATATGGGTTTTAAATGTGTTCATAAGTTTTGCAAATGCATATTAGAGAAAATCATGACAAATCCAAAAAGCCCAAAATAACTAATGTTGGGCATCAGAAAGCTTACTGGCAACACCTGAAAAATAAGATGGATGGAGTGTGGGTAATACCATCATTAATTTGCTTTTTTAAGAAACATTAACATCAACCTTAAAAGAGCCACTCCTCGTATCATAACCCAATTATAATTTGAATTAACATTATAATTTTTGTGATGATTTGGTAAACACAATAGTGTACTTTGTTAAAACTAAATGTCTTCGTCCATTTTTTTTTCGCACCACATTAGCAACAACAATGCTTGGCCTTCAACATAGTACTCTGATTTTATATAATTTGACTAGCTTATTTGAAAATTTTCTACATAAAGTTAAATTTTTGGTGGATATTTTCTATGGAAACTTTCTAACTATGGTGACTGGTAACTTACTGCATCATTTTAAAAGTTTTAACGATAAGAGTACTAAACTTTGAAAAGTTGCCGGTTAGTTTCTCATATGGTACTAATCGCTTACTGTTTTACTTGCATCAGAGGTTAGTAAATTTAATAAAAAATGACAGAGACATCTATGATATGTTATCAGTACATGTATTGCAGAATTATTTCTGCAAATTTGATGGAAGTTAAAGCCGATATTCGATTACCTCATTTAAAATTATATTTAAAATTTTGCTTTTATTAATTTTCACAATATCGCTCCCGCTTAAAGTGCAAAAAGTAATTTCAAAATTTGAGAAGTAACCAATTTACTCTGTTACATCGTGGTACATTTCTTTGGTAAACTTAAGTGTTGTCATCAATGCACTGAGTAGAATAATGGGTAAATAGAGCTAGAGGTTAACATGGGCTGGTATAATGTGATTCCCTCCTTTATATGCTTAGTTTTAATGTTTCAATGTTTCATCACTATTTGTGTTCCTTTTTTACTCATATTTCATTAATTATTTGTAACAAAAACATAAATAATCATAGGGATTCTATGGAGTTATAACTCTTTTTAAGATTTTTAAAGAGTTTATAACTCTCCACCAGCTACTAAAAAAAGTAGGCAGCCATAGAAAAAAAAATTAAAGGTATTAAAAAAATTATAAATTAATTGTATAATATGCAAATTTATAAATATTTTCTTTAATTATAACCTAGTACTAAATTATTTTTCATTTGACATTAAATATCATGAAGCCACGGTAAAGTACCGTGAAGATAAAAGTAGTATATGCAGATAAATGATAATGAGGAATCGGTAGTGGCTCAAATGACACATTTAGAATGTATCTTTTTGATAATTAATATTCGCTTGCTGATAAATGAAGTTATCTTTGTGATTTTATTGAATTATTTTCCTCAAGTTATTAAAATTGATATGAATCCGTGTTGTAATATTGAAAGTGAAAGGCTACTGAAATACTTTTTAATTATTCCTAGAAATTCATGCATTCATTGATGTTACGAACATTGTGTGTGTACAATCTTTATATTAGTAGATATTTAAATTTGACAGAAGTACAAATCAGGGAGTAAAACATAAATTTTACTTAGTGTTTCCCACCGATAACATTATTCTAAATATTCTCAGTGCCATTAGGCCAGATATTCTCGTTATGTTCCTTTGTTTAATAATGGGTTATTGATATCAGACAAATTTCAGTCACTTTTTCTCTTGATAAATATTTTTCAAACAAATTTCAGTTACTTTTTGTCCTTTATAAAATATATAACATTAATGTGTATAAAACTACATTTTTTAATGCAAAACTATAATTCATAAGAATACAAGTTATGATCTGTGTATTAAAAGTAGGACTTGACTTTTCCGAGAGCCAACAGGTTCCACACTGTATTTAAAATTAATGCATAGATTTAATGTAAAATAGCTAACATTTTGTAAAAACAAATAAAAAATTTGCTTAAATCACCATACATGTTTACGAAAACATTTAATTACGAAAGTAAATAAAAATATAAATTATTATTGACCACAAGTCGCAACTGAAATTAGTTATGGTCAATGTGATATTTAATTTTTTTTTCAAATCATATTACAATCACATTGCTCTTAGCCACATTTATGTGATTCGGCATGTAACCTGCTTTTTATTTTAATATATTTTGTAAATAAATATGTTTGCCATTTTCTTTACTGTCATGCTACATTAATTTGTTTCTAATAACTCACCAATATGACAAGTTACTAGCAAAGTTGAAAGTGGCATTTGACATTATGAGTTATAATTAATAGTAATTTATGTGACACCATTCACGCTACATGGAGTCTACAGGGGCTATTACATTTCCCGGAGGGCTAAAGTGCCCTTATTTGTGACATTGTTTTATTTCGGTTTGGTATATACTAGAACGTTATATTTTAAAACATTCTTCCTAGTTGGACAATAGAAATTCTCTTCTCGGTTCCATTTTTCACATAAAGGGTGTTAGATTACTTTTGATTTATTTATTGCAACTTCAATGCTTAAAGAATGAAGTTTGTAAAGGTCATGCTAATTAATAACATTTTTTTACATACAATAAAATAATATTCAATGAACAAATATTACAAAGGAAAACAAAAATAACTGAATTCTATGTCGAGAAAAGAAGAGAAAATAGATCAAAGGAATAAGATACGAATAATGGGGTAATGGGACGAGTGAAATTTGCGCAGATGATGATTTTGGAAAGTGAATATTGATGGTGAGGTGAATTGTCAAAATGATGAAGTATAAATGTTCATAAAAAGAAAATTTTGAAAAAAGGTGAACCTCATCCCAAATTGTGCTGGATCTCTCTAGTATCTTTTCAAAATGTCCTGAAGAAATCTTAATCCCTCATCGAAAGCCCATATACAATATGACAATAAAATCAAATTGACCATTTTTTTAAGTGCCTTCTTTTCGTTTTAGCTTTCATGATATTTGCAGGTATATATGTGCAAAAGTAAATTTTACTACGGAGTATGACAATACAAAGCAGACGAAAAGGGCGTACATATTTCTTTCTCTTCGTTCAATAATTTATTGATGTAATAATTAGAGTGATAGGGAATATTGGGAATTAATTTCCAATTCCTATAAAGTCATAGGTATATTGCTTGGTATGGTGCTGACTAAAAACATATTTATAAATTACCTTAAGACATTTTAAAATATGATGCGTCAGGTTTGGTGTAATAAACTCATTCCATTTCACAAGGTGGTAAGAACATCTGGTTTCTTCCTGGTTCCAAAATTGAATAAGGATTACAGGCTTTTTAGACAGTTTGCATGATAAGAGATTTATTTCTATGGATTATCAATCCGCTCAAACCTTAAAAACTCAACTTGAACTATTACTTCAATAGTTATTACCATCCAAAAACAAGAGTTAAAGTAAAATTATTGGATGTAACAAATTTACCAGGAATTAAATAAATATTGCATAGAGAACAACTTTAAGAACAAAAACTGATTGGACTCAACTGATAATAGATCATTACGTGTTGCCCTGATTATTTATAAATGAATGTAAAAAGTCCAGAACACTTTTAAAAGGAGATTATTTATTTGACAAAATTTGTGATTTATCTGTATTGGGATAAAAATAATTATGTTAATGGATTGAGATGAATGCAATCTTTTTAATATTTTGAAGAAAATTTGATTTTAATAAAAAAAGTAGTTGCTGTTAATGCGATGTTGCTTGTGGTGCAAAAAGGGGAATATTTTTTTTGAGGGTTGTTTTCCATATTGTTAGCTAAGTTTAACATTTATAAATATGGAAACTTGTACTAGATTGTAATATGAATCATTGAAGGCAAGTTAGAGTAGCGACAAATACAATTTTGGGTGGAAGTGACATAATAAATTGATGACTAATGACGTTATAACTGCAAGATTATAATGGTAAATGAGTACCCCATTTACATTGCACAATATTACTTTTTATAGACATTTGCCATTTAGTTCTTATCAGTCATAAAAATATTTTTTTTTTTTTGAACATGACTGTTTAATTTTTAAGTGCTCCTCAAAACAGATTTTACAAATTTCTGAAGTAGTAGTACTTTTCTTTTTGTATGTTTCATTGAAAAATATATCTGGTTCAAATATATATTGTGCAAAACCTTTATAGTGAGAAATGGGGCATGTAATGACTGGATATCATAAGCCACTTACTGATAAAACGATAGAAATCAATTGTCAAAAATTAAATATCAATATCAAGATTATACAATATATCAATATTTTCACTTAATATATAGATAAAATTACAACACTTTGTGCTGAACAATAAAGCTGAAATAGTTTTTAATACTATTTAGAGCTGCCACAATTAGGTTTTGCAAACAGAATTTTTCGATAAATTATTACGTCAGGTTTGTGATAGTGCTTTTTAGTAATCTGTTAATGTGAGTAATTTTGTTTTCGTTCATACTTATATTATTTTTTTTTACTTAATATAAATTCTATAATTAATTTTGATCATGTAATAATTTTTAACACAGTTCATTAGTTTGCTATAAAAACAAGGATGTTTAAATTTTTAATCAGTAATATTAAATTTTAATAAAAGTCAGAAGCGTTATGGCCCATACACATTTAAGAAAGTAACACCCATAAATAATTAACTATGTAAAGTGAAAATATCTTCGTAGTTATAGAAAATGGAATAAAGCATAATAAAAAAAACCTAAAAAATATGGTGAAAA
This sequence comes from Druceiella hillmani, assembly GCA_039881145.1. Classification (NCBI taxonomy): domain Eukaryota; kingdom Metazoa; phylum Arthropoda; class Insecta; order Lepidoptera; family Hepialidae; genus Druceiella; species Druceiella hillmani. The sequence continues at coordinate 23,952,786 of JAYKKI010000016.1, read as the reverse complement.
TTGTGTTGTAATGGTTTCATATGTTATTTTAAAGTTTGAAGCCAATTATTCTGTTCTTTCACTTTTTTTACATAGATGATATAATTGAGATCTTCATAATTGATATGAAAATTGTTTTTGTTGATCAGTATGACAATGTTGAAACAAGAGATTCTGCATAATGCTTCTTGTTTGCTGTTCATGTTTTATTTTCATTGTTATTTCTTGTAATACTATATATAGATGGATATATGTAAGCATTTTATTTACAAAAAACACAGGCATATGGTAGGCAATTTTAATCAATATGTTATTAGAGGAGACTTTGTTTCAAGAAAAGAATGGTGTTGAACAATTTGTTAAAAGTAACAAATACGAAACCAAAGGCAATAATTCCTTTTGTGAATATTTGGCCAACCACTGATGTGCAGATGAATTTTTAATTTTAAGCAGAATATTTAAATTCGGAGAGCAGTTAGATTTTGAAAATTTGTCTAAAATTTCACACTATCAGAAATACTTACAAAAAAGTGACTATTTAAAAAAAAAGAAAACAAGGAAAAAATGTTTACTTTTCATATTAAGAACATTACTTCCATCCGTATCTTCCACATATTAAATTTAAATTATTATTCTAATTACTATATTGAAAAAAATTCTTGTATTAAAACCTTCCAAAATAGTTGGGCCTCGTTCGGAAAATATTTCTTTGGAAGATGTTCCAACTTTAATAAAGATTGAAGTAGTAGATTTTTTCATTTGGTGTCATGTCAAGGCTTTTTAGTACAGATAAGAATGATTCTTAAACTAAAACTAAATAATATTAAACTAATATAAGTAAAATTAGACGGAGCTCGTTTAGATAAACTAAGCTAATTACTGTAATTAAAACAAAATAACAAAACTCTTTTAAACCTACTGTTGAAATAAAAGCTATCAGATTTACTAAGTAGGTACTGTGATATGACTGAAGTTAGTAGAATTTAGTAGATAGTTAAGAACTAACTTACTTTTTATTGTCAGTTGGTTTCGTATCTTCAATATTTCCAGATAATGAAAAAACACGTTGATTTACTGTCAAGTTGGCTTTATAGTCGTCATAGCCTTGTAAGAGTTACCTAAGTTGGGAGTTCCTATTCCTATTCTTTATAATCTACCTTTTTTTATGAGATTCGAAAATATTGTTAGTAGAAATTATCATCTCGATAGGCTTTTGTAGTTGTTGCACAAAATGTTGTAGATATATTTGAAAGGAGGTCTTATCGTCGACACGAATTTAACTGTTGAGTCTGAGTGGACGACTGAACAAATGAAGGCGCTTACATGCAGTCTGGAACGCAGGCCGAGTGCGAGGGATACGGGGTAAACGTGGGTTTCACACCGTAAAACTTATTTAAACTATTTCTCGAATTCTTGGAATGTTTTTTTCTTATCTCAAAAATGGGCAGATTCCTTGAGTTTTCTCGCTTTCAGAAATCTTGACCAGAAACCCTAGCGAAATTTGCAAAGAATTCAAGTGAACTTAAATTCTTTGTAAATTTTCTAGTGTAAAACCCACTATTGATTATTTTCTAGACTTTATAATTTAGAAGATTAGTAGCCAGTGTCAAGTGTACACTAACATTTATTTGGTTATTTTCATGATGCTTAACCGTTTGAGTGCTGATTAGCGCCAGTAGGGGAGGTCACTCGCACGCATCTCTAATTTTTTATCTTTCTACATGTTACATGAAGATCAAATTATAGTATTGTTAGTAATTACAATATAAAAAGGATCCAGGAAAAGAAAATTTTTAACCCATAATGTTGGAATACAAAAATAATTCGAGTGAAAATGATCGTTTTTCAAGTTGTGACGAAAGTGATAGTGGGAGTGACATTGTGGTGCGCTCACAATTTGGCGTAATGCAAATTTTGAGTGATAGTGAGGATAACAATTATTTTGCTGATACGGAGGATGTACTGGACTGCGAAAATACAATGTGACCTTGATTTCAGTTTTTGTGATAATTTTTGTTCACAATACATATTTCCATAATTTTGTTTGTATTTTATTATCCTTGTACAAGTTTTTATTAAGAAAACACCGAAAAAATTATTGAAATTGAATAATTTTTGCAAGAGATTTGCAGTTTTTTCTCGAGACTACCCATGTCTCGAGAAAAAATGACATCAAAAACAAGTAATTGACAGAAATTGACATCAAAAACGATTTCTGTGCCACTTTTAAGTACATATGAGTAAAAAACCATGGCACTAAAATGGTTAAGCATACTTGAGCAATATTTTGAGAACAGTTGTTTGTCTACACAGGTGAATGTTTGAAATGGCTGCTTATCCTTAAATTATTCTCTACAAATTACCATTAACAGTTATGTCATGCACTTAGTTTAGGGAAAATGCAAGGAAAATTTTTACATATTCCGAAAGCAATTATTGATGGTTGATATTTGAACAACAAAACGGTACCAATGTGGTGTGCAGAAGTGCATACGACCACGTTAAAGCTCTATGCTCTGTTTACTTGAAGGTAGAACTTTTACCACAAAAACTTCTGGTTTCATGTACTCAGAGGTACCACATCTTGAAAGATCATAATTTTATTTATATATTCTTCCTGCTTACTTTTCCTGCTTTAGTATTTCTCCTGTTCTTCTTTCTGTTTCACTTTCTTATATATATATACATATATATATATATATATATATATATATATATATATATATATATGTATATATATATATATATACATATATGTATATGAGGTCTGTTTAAAAAGCATTGTGAATTTTGTGTTTTTTCAAAAATTATTCATTTATTCATGAATATCTATTTTGTTCCTTCGAAGTAATCCCCATCAGATATTATGCATTTGTGCCAACGGTTTTTCCAATCCTCGAAGCATTTCAAAAAATCATTTTGGTTTCCACGTCATAACCGTAAATCCATGATTCGTCACCAGTTATGACCCGCCGGAGCAAATTTGGGTCGTTGCGGACAAAGTCCAACAGCTCATTAGAATTGTTATTGCGATGCTGCTTTTGGTAATTGAGCAATTTTGGTACGAATTTCACGGCGACCTGTTTCATGCTCAAATCATTGGTTAAAATCTGACGGCACTAGGCAATCGATATGCTTAGGGCCTCAGAAACTTCTCAAACGGTGATTCGACGATTGGCTAATACTATTTTCTTCACTTCATAAATTTTTTCATCTGTTGTTGACGTGCTCGGGCGTCCGGAACGCTCTTCGTCATTTACATCTTCTCGGCTCTCTGAGAACATTTTGTATCATCGATAAACGTTGCTTTGGTCCAAGGTAGCTTCACCATAAGCCACAGTCAACATTCGGAATGCGTCTGCACACTTAATTTTGATTTTTATACAAAATTTGATACAGATTCTTTGATTTATTTTTTGGAATAGGGAAAAATCTAAGACAAAATAAAACACGTCCAGGCAAAATAGCTGTCAAAAAATAAACGGAAAATTTAAATTGGCCAAACTTATCAGCATAAGTGAGGAACATCAGTATCAACATAACGCCACAAAAAAATCGAAAATCAAATGTAACGTCCAAAAGTTTGGAAGCACGTCTATTTTTGACTAAAACAAATTATTACCTACTATGTGCGCTAAAAATTCGTAATAAATATTATCTATGGCCTTTTACGATTGTTTACACAAAAATTAAAGGATTACCTGCTCACATTGAACAAGTTTTAACAAATTCCTAGATTTTGACCAAACACGTGTTTTATGACTTAATCCTTCGGTCGCTTTCCTTTGTACTTTGACATGTTGCTATTGGTAATATTTATTGTTTTCAACTTTTATCGGTCCTATTTAGTCGCACTTGAGCATTGTCATGCAAAAGTTGTGACAATAACATCATCTGTATTCAAAAATTGTTGACTACTGCTATTATCATAATTCTTTTTCTGAAAATGGCAAAACGCAAGAAAATCACGCTTGAACAGCGAAGTGCTATTAGTACTCTTTGTGAGGAAGGATACAGTGAACGTCAAATCTCATCAAGGCTTGGAATTTCTTGTAAAGGTGTTTACTACACTCTTGCTAGGAAATAAGGAACTGGAAAAAACGAAGACAGGAAAAGATCAGGCAGGCCTAAGACAACAACTAATCAAGAGGATAACTTCATCAGAGTTCTCTCTAAACGGAATCAACGCTTAACAGCGTCATAAATTACCGCAACCCTGAATAATACGCGAGAAACGCCCATCTCAGTAACAACTGTTAAAAGACGTCTTTTGTCTGTGGGTCTAAGAGGATGTGTTGCTGCCAAAAAACCAAAGTTAACAATTCGACACAAGAATAATAGACTAGAGTGGGCAAAGACACATAAAAATTGGACTACAAGTCAATGGGAAAATGTTCTTTGGAGTGACGAATCGAAATTTCAGATTTTTGGATCCAATAGACATGTGTTTGTCCGCCGTTCAAAAGAAGAAAGAGCTTCCGAAGACTGTACAGTACTGACTATGAAACATGGTGGTGGTAATGTGATGGTTTGGGGCTATTTTGAAAACAATAAACCCGGAAATCTTGTGAGGATAACCGGAGAACTAAACAAAGAAGGTTATTTGAAAATCCCTCAGGACTTAGCCATACCCTGTGGACTGAATCTTATTGGTTCTGAATTCACTTTTCAGCAAGACAATGATCCCAAACATTCTTCTAAACTGTGCCGGAACTTTTTAAAGAAAAAAATAGTTGAAAAGATTTTAAAAATCATGTAATGGCCATCACAGTCACCGGACCTTTCTCCAATCAAACTTGTTTGGGATGAACTCTATAGAAGGGTGAAAAATCGTTCTCCTACGAGCTCAGAGCATTTATGGCAACTATTAGAAAACAAACGGAACAAATTAGATGAAGATCATTTTAAGAAATTAATTAACAGAATGAATAAAATATGCGCGGAGATAATAACACTTCGATGAAGTTAAAACTTAATTAATTTTTACATTTTATGTTATTTTTCTATTTTGTTTAAATTAGTTCTTGTTATATCAATAAAAGTAATTGAAATTGAATTGCTTAATTTTGTTTCATTTCATTTTACCTTACTGCTTCCAAACTTTTAGACGGTAGTGTACATAGTCCGCAGAAATTCAAAATTCGCGATACTTTTTGAACGGACCTCGTCTAGTCTAGACTATATATATTATATATATATATATATATATATATATATATATATATGTATATATATATATATATATATATATATATACATATGTATATATATTTTTTTCTTTGCACAGGTTCTAACATGGAACAAACTGGTTTGGTATGGGCTAGAGTTACTGGTGAAGGGTTTGCACTGGCACGTATCAGTGAACTTTACGGCCATGAAGCTGACGTCATATTCATTGACAATCGATTACATCGACTTGTGTGCTCGTTGGATGACATCTTTCCAGCTGGAGATCCTAATAAAGATGTGAATGATAACTGTAAAAATTTTATAAGCTTTTTGTCGTATCCTCATATTTTGACTAAGTAATTGATAGAAGTTTTCCTGACTAAACTGTCTTAATATAAATTAATTTCCTCATATTTAAGTAAGCATAACCTGTATATCAAAGGACAGTGCCAGGGTGTCTTGTCAATCAAATTGGTAATATTTCACAATCAAAGACAAGCCACAATTAATTGTTTATTTGCTTAATAGATTACTCTAACAATTGCACCTGCCTTCTTGTCTATTCTAAAATTACTGTTTAATTAGATTTTTATTAACATATACCTGATTACTTGTTCCTTTTCTTAGTTTTAATCTGTAATAACATCATTCAATTAACAATATTATCGTAAAAAGAATAATACTTAATGAAATTGGCCTGGTACAAAAAAAATAAATGTGGAAAGAGCGAAATTAATTTATATGAAGTTATATTTCTCTTAATATAGTTTTTCAATACAGGCTGTAATACTAAACAAAATTTGAAATGTAATGACTCGATGATTGTATAATTAATATTGATTGTATAATTAAGACTTGTATAATTAATTGCTGTAAAAAATTTATATTTAAATTAATTAATATTCTTGTTACAGGCGAATTAATGTTCCTGAATATGGCCACGCTGCTAAATAATATTATATTGAGATACAAGAAGGGTAAAATTTATGTAAGTAAATTTAATGTCATTTTTAATTAAATTTCTGTAATATTGAGTGGTGTGGAAAATATTTTAATTTTGACTATTTTATAAGAAATTAAAAAATATATTGGCAAACCTAATAAGTGACATTGATTTTAAATCACTTCCTGAGATAAGATTACACACCCCAGAGTTAATTTAGAACTACAATCACACCATAAACCAACAGAGAAAAAGAAACCCAAAGCAGGAAAAGAATTTTGATTAATTGGGTACTTTGTTTATTACAGACGTACGTTGCAAATATTCTTGTGGCTGTCAATCCTTACAGGGATATTGATAATCTGTACACGGAACACATGATCAAGAGTTATCAGGGCAAATCGCTTGGTGACATGCCTCCCCACGTTTTTGCTATTGGTATGTAATCATTTAATGTCACTTTGATACTCTAATTTAGAATTAATTAATATATGTCGTTGTCATAGTCATGTACAGTTTATATAAGACTTCGCTTTGCCAGCCATTCATTAATATATGTCATTGTCATAGTCATGTACAGTTTATATAAGACTTCGCTTTGGCAATCATAAGATAATTGTCTTCATATAGGTCTTCATAAGGAGAGTCACTGATCTGCTGTATTTTCGCCAGGATGGCGGGGCAAGAGAAAATATAATTAGGGTCCAGTTCTGTGTTGGAACAGCTGAGTTTTCAGTCTTGTTAAGGTTTTTTCCAGAGTTCTACTTGCATTTCATTTGCAGATCTGATTTATTCATATATGCAAGAGGTTTTGAAAAGAAGTGTATCTTATATTAAAACATTACCTTAATAAACTATAGTAACTTATTTGAAAGTAGCCAAATATTAAATAGTGATCTTAAAGATTTAAGTATTATCAAAAAATTAAATATGACATTCCTGTGGAAAATGAAATCCTTCGTCCATAAGGATTTATTGCTGTCTTCGAAAACTATAGAAAACATGATTTCAGATCAAAAAGGACCAACTCTCTAGATAGCATAGCAATGATTTAGATTCACTTTTTAATCGTTGAAATTTTGTGAATGAAAGACCACAATTTGTAATAATAAAATTTCAAGTTTGCGACTGTAAAATATCTTTGAAGTTACTTAGCTATTCATGTTACGCTAATGTTACGCGTATATTGATGACAATAATATAACATAAATGGTTTTTTAATCAAACATTTTTAAGGGTTTATCATGTGAAGTCATTAAGAAAAATAATTGTCATCGCCAAGATATAGGCTTTGAATATTGATATTTGTTCTTGGTTATGTTTAGAACTTCTAGTAGAATTACGAAAAGAAAAGAAATAACTGTATGGATTGTTATTTCTTAATTAAAAATTAAAAGTTATGAATTACTTCTGATAAACTTCACCACTAGAAATCAATAACAAATATTTATAATTTAGTAGATATATAGAGTGTATCATATTTAACACTTTAACTTCAGCCACATATGGTTTTTTGTGGTGATAGTGAATAAGGATTCTAATACCCATATCATTAGATCTGCTATTGTGATTTGTTTTCTACATTTTTTTTAAATTTAACATACATTAATAATTCTTTTTAATTAATTTCAAGTACAGTCGTAAGCTTTGTCATCTAATAATTTCCATCTGTACTATTTCCGCATGCTTAAGAATTATTTTTGATAGTTCTAAAAGTAATGAAGTTGGATTACTCATAATATTTTCGTTTAAAAGAATTCATAAAAACCTATTTTTGGTATTTTTTCCATATATTTCTTTAGTCTTGTTTGGAATTGGAAAGGGGATACATATTGTAAACAACTTTAAAGCTTAATATTTGATGAACAGAGTGAAAAGTGGTAATTATAACTTAAGTTTTATTTTAAAAGCCCGTTGTAACGATACTACACATAGAAACTATATTAAAAAAATTTTAATAAGGGAGGTCTCTTATTAAGAAACAGGGGCGAGGGGTTGTAACAAACGGACAAAACCCAAATAGGCATGACATGAATGGACACACGAGAGTGTAACTGATGGACGTGGGATGCATATAGACTCAATGAAATTGTTAAAGTTTTGTGTTTGACTGTAACATGCCTTATAGCAAAGAACTATAAATATTTATAAGTATAAGTACAAGTATCAAAATTTACTGTCAAAATACTTTGTGCCTAATGTTTGTAAAATATAATCAGGGTAGTACTTCATTGCTTCACTAAATTTCAGTATTATGTATAAAACGTAACTTTTAAAAAATTAAAAATAAACTTAAATAAAATCAGTCTAAGGAGTCCTTCTTTGAATGAAGTGAAGCAATGAGCTTTCCTTGATATAATAATTAGGATACTACTTTGGTTCTTTTATAAATTTAAATATCTAAAATTGTTAGGTATGATTGATTTGTTTCTTAACATATGGTACCACTCATAACATTTCAGTGAAATCAAGGTAGTAATATTGAATGGCTTATTTACAGTTTAGATCAGCCAAGCTTTTTAAAATCAACCCACTTGACTTATTCTGAGGCACCCATTAATTTCTTTTTTTCTTTGCAAAAAAATTAACTTTGGTGCTTTTTTTGTGAACCACAGTAGCTAAAATTTGATGTTTTTATTTTATGGTGAATAATATCAACAAAGCTGCTAGTTTAACAAATTCAATATTACTTGTTAAATGCATTTCAGATATATTTTCATTAACGAATGAGAAATACGTAAAGTATATCTGGTTATGTATTTTGTAAATTTTCTTTGAGTTTTGGACAAAATACACATAGGCAAAACATGAATTTGATCTTATAAATATTGTTGTTGTTCTTACAAAAATGATACAGGAAGTATTTTAAAGAGGATGTAAATTATAAAAGAATTCCAATATTGGAAATAGTTCGAAATTTTTATCATTAAAAACCATATTAATTGTAAAAATCCAGGATTATTAAACTTTACTTTGAAATTATTGTTTGTTGAAAATTGCAGCATAAATAACATAAGCTCTTTCTTGAAAAAAGAGGTTTCCAAGAATTTGGACCAACTCGATTGGTTAAGTGTTTAGTAAATTTTCTTATGATTTCACATGATTTGTTGCCAAATAAAACCACTTTCATTTACTAACAAATACATTCAGCTGTATTTAAAGTGCACAACTGAAACTTGTCATTAATTAAACAAAATTTAAGTTCAGCCCAAACTACGATAAAACTTCTGGAAAAGTTTGGAGTATGCCGATAAAAGTTTAAGGTAGTCACCACTCGTAGTATTGTTGCTTGTGGTAGAGGTTGGCAAACCATCACGAGAATAAGCCTTCAAGTTAAGCGCTAAGTATACAATCTGATGGCACATTAAGATTATTAAATATCTGACTTGTTGTATTGATGTGTTAAAAGAAATTTAAGCATAACTTTTTAGCAGACAAGTCATTCCGTGACATGAAGAGATCCAAACAGTCGCAATCCATCATCGTATCAGGTGAATCTGGTTCCGGAAAGACTGAGTCCACTAAATACATTCTCAATTATCTGTACACTAATTGGGCTAATACGACAGATTCCTTTGAGCAGTTGATCCTAGATGGTAAGTATACATGGAAACATTACATTATTTAAATAAACTTGTTAAATACACAATTATATAAATGGTAGATATAACAATTTTAACATTTAAATAAGAGGAAAAGAAACATTATGTATTAATACAAAGATTTTCTATTAAATAATTTTTATTTTTACAATGTAAATATATAAATATTTTGGCTAGTTTGTCTTTCCTAGGCATAAAAATATCTTGATTTTCTCAGAAATACTGGTTTTATTACTCATGACATTTTTGAGATAATCTAGTAACAAAATGGGTTTTAAAAGTAGCAACTTGGTCTGGTTTTAAAAGTATCAAATTGTAATCTATGAGAAAAAGTTAAAAAAAATATTTCAAGAATAGATTAGTACTCATAGGAATCTTTTCAACAATATTTCATGTGCCAATGCAGAAAAAAGTTTTTTCAGCCTCTTTCTACACTACAGCAGCCCCATCACAAAGATATTTCTAATTTTGAGCTAAGGGTCTGTGTTGATTATGAGATTTCATTATGTATGAATTTCATGTTTTTATCTTATTTTGTTTAGAAGTTAGATGCCTTTAACAGGTATTACAATTCAAGTGTGCTTAAGGTATAAGATCTTTAGTGTAGATTATAGGTTATTTAATGTTATTTAGTTTTAAGTGCAAATTATACTGCATTATTTAAATTTTGGTACCTATTTTATCAAAGTTATTTTTATAGTTTTTCAGTTACAAAAAAGAAAATTATGAAAAATAAAATTATTTTTTATAGTTACCTATCTAAATCTGTTGCATTATTAATGATTTCCGTAATGCTTTAATTATTTTTTTTAAGTATTTGGTTTATTTCTATTAGATTGTGGACTGATATGCAGAGTTGAAAATTATTTTTAAAATTATTTTTAAAATCTTCCCAATATATTTCAAAACGTACAGTCAATCCGATTCTTGAGGCATTTGGCAATGCCAAGACGACCAGAAACAACAACAGCTCTCGCTTCGGTAAATTTATTGAAATGCACTTTAACAACAAGTACCAGGTTGTGGGCGGACATATCTCTACCTATCTGCTTGAAAAATCGCGTGTCTGCATACAGAGTCTTGACGAAAGGAATTACCATATTTTTTACATGCTGTGTGCCGGAGCACCACCTGAGTTGAGGAAGACTTTGAGGCTCACAAATCCTGATGGCTTTCTTGTAAGATCTGGAATTATTTATTGTTGATCAAATCATACAAATGTTAATGTATTCAAAAACCTTGTCAGGCACGAGTAGAACTCACCCTACGAGGATTGTGTACTAATTTTGGCACTTTTAAACATTTAAGTATTTCTATTAAACTATTTCCAAATATTACTTTTCTACAACGTAAATATATTGTAACATATTACATACTATTTCTTTTACAGGTAAATATTAAAAATATGATGCATATTTCAAAAATAGTCTAGTCACATTTTACCAGCGCTGTTTTTTAATTATTTTTGGTTTAGTAATTTTGGAAATAAGGGGTGATGTGCTATACTTTTGAATATTTTTTAGAATAATTTTTTGAAAAAGCAATTTAAAATTGTAAAGAAATATTTTTATATTCCTCATAATACAACTTTTCAAATGATATTCCACATGATATTTAAAATGGGAAAAAAATATAAATATAAAAATATATATACACTATGTTGTTCTAAAAACTCATAATTTTTTCATAATTTTAGACTGAGTAGTTTAAAAAAACAGGGGAATCATATTTTTTGCATGTTTTTCAGCTTATTTCGGAAGATATAATACCTAATTATGAAAAAAATTTCTTTGAGATCCTTACAACTAGCACTTCTGAACGACAACCCACAGTATATATGAATGAAAAAAAAGATTTTTTGAGTAATTATTATACCCACCTTAAAATTTCAAAATAAAAATTCTCGAGTTTTAGCTAGTGTGATATGATATGTGATGTTAGCTAGGTTTCTGAGAAAAATGGCTGTGACAGACATATGGACAAATATGTGAGTGATTTTACAAGGATTCTGTTTGTTCCTTTTAAGGTATGGAACCACAAAAAAGAGTATTTGCTAAATTATTTAAATTAAATAAAAATTAATTTAGCATATTAATAACTGCATTTTCTGTAAATTTATATATAATAACCAAAAGTAAAACTATAGTAGATTAAATGATGTCATAAAGGAAAAAAGTCACTGGTGTGTCGTCACTAGACAATGGAAGCAATACTGAGCACGGAATGTTTTGCAATACTTCTTTTGGTTTTTGTTTTCCATTTATTTAATTAAACATATTATGGTTGCTTAATTAATAATATAATGCTTACATATTGATAATGGTAATTGTATTCTAGGGAATTTTGTATGGAACATGTAGTATAAACACGTATGGGTGATTTCTGTACATTGAAAAAATTTATTTTTTTCAATTCTTTCAAAAAATTTTACTTAATGTTGAGTGTGTTATTCGTATTGTGATGGCTGCTTGTATAAATTTAAAAGTAATTTTTAATTTTAAAAGGAACTTTTCATTGACAGTATCTAAAAAATGGGTGCACGCAATATTTCACATCACTCGTATCAGAGAACAAATTAAATGCTAACCAGAAGAGCAAGCAGCATATATTGAAAAGTGGTCTTCGTGATCACATATTGGATGATGTTCAAGAATTCCAACGATTGCATCAGGTAAAGTTTTATCATTTTAGAGACATAAAAGTAAAAAAAAAAATTCGAAATGAAATATATTTTATTTTATTTAATTGAGCCGTCTTTATCTCATGTTACGTTAACTAAATCTTTTCATATGTAGGATGTGATATAATAAAAACAAAATATCATTTAACTGTTAAATTAAATTATTTTTTGTCATGTTTGTTGCATGTTAAATTTGAAATTTGATCTATTAATAATGTTTGTAGTTGCCAAGAGTGATTTTTTGCCAAATTTTACACTATTGATAAAACTGAAACTGAGGTGCTTTATGCAAAATTACAAAAAATTAATTAAAAAAATTTTGCATGACATATGTCAGTAAAAAAAAAAGGGCAGAAGCATAAAATAAATGAAAATAAGCAATTGTTTCACATTTCTATTTTAATTTGATTTAGAATTATAAAAAACATATCTTTGAGGCCTTTATAATTCTTTCAATGATATCCGACACTAATATAATGATATGACACTAACTAAAATTTCCAAATGAATATTTCTGAGTGTGATATATTGAAATATATGTTAGTTAAAATGCTTTATTATTGTGCCAAATTAAGTATCAATTTCAAAGGTTTTTGCGAAAAATTATTGTGACAGACGGATAGACAGACATGTAAGTGATCTTATAAAACATTCTATTCATTATAAACTAGTGAAAAGAAAAATGGGAAACACTCCATAAAGAATATGAAGAAAGGATTGAACATGATACAATGTGGATTGTCAACACTAATAGCTGTATCAACTTTAGCACCCTCAAAAGTATTCGTGGAATCCTTTATGTTCAATTATGCCCACCCACTGGTACATAGTGTTCCATTTACTCCTTTTTGAAAAAAATATTTAGTCTTTTTTTAAACTATTGTGGAAAACATAGTGATTCCAAAAGTTTTATTTTTTATCAGTATCAACTGTAAATATATTTTGGTAAAATAGTATTCAAAAAATGCGGGCCACTGTTTCCAACACCAGCTTGCATTTTTTTATTGTATACAATAGTGTAATTGTATAATAAAGTATTAATGCATACTAAAATGCAATAACGGTACCCAATAGAATAGAACTGTCCATTGCAAAAATATTAATAAGACTTTGAGACTTTTGTAAATATTGGGTGAGCCTACAATTCTTCATCTCTATCTTCTATATTTTCTAGACTGGTCACTATTTTTTGAAACTGAATGTGATTACTTCTCCAGGCTTTAACACGTATAGGTTTGTCTGAAGGTGAGCGCATGGATATATACTCAGTCTTAGGTGCAGTTCTACATCTGGGGAATGTGGAATTTGAGGAGGATATATGTGGAGGCTGCAAAATACAGCATTCCTCTGAGCCTGCACTAAAACTGGTGGCCCAATTGCTGGGTGTGAATCCAGAAGAACTTCACAGGTCGCTTTGTTCACGCCTCATTCAGAGCTCCAGGGGCAGCGTCAAAGGCACAACTATTATGTGAGTTTAAATTTAGAGCAAGTCTAGCCTTATTCTGTACTCATATATACATATTAATTCTACTTGTACACTTTTCAAATCTGCTTAAGTGGCTCTAAACTTGCAGCATGTGAATGTGTGTCGGCACAGGTGTAGTCTCGAGAGGCCATCAATAATGTTAATTAACTTTATAGTGAAAGAAATATGTCTGAGAAAAAAAGTGATGGAAAAAATTTGCAGGAGAGATTATTAGTATTGAGACAGTGCCTTAGAAATATATAGAATACAGTTCATCATCTTATGAAATATTTATTATATCCTATGTATGTTAGGTCAATATAATTTTAATAACTATATTGCATATATGTATAAAATGCTGGCATATAAAATGGACTCAGAAATATGTAATTTAATGGACGAAAAGATCGACAACTAAGTGTTTTCTTCGACTGTATATTCAGGGTGCCACTCAAGATTCATGAGGCAACGAATGCGCGTGATGCTCTGGCTAAGACTATGTACGCACACCTGTTTGATCTAGTCATAGCTCACATCAATGCTTCCATCCCTTTTCAAGAATCTGATTATTACATTGGAATACTTGATATTGCTGGTTTTGGTAAGGCTTTTGCACTGATTTCAATTCTAATTATACGTTATTAGTAGCAAAGGATATTAAGTTTTTTAAAAAGTCACCTTTGAATGAATACCACTGATATTACTCGTAGCTTACAATAAAGTAAATGTAGGTATTTTAGTTACTCAATACTAATTTTGGCGCTAACTTAATGGTGGAATATTTACATGTTGCAATTTGCTGGCTGTATCTAGACAACATACAAGGGTACGTTTTTAAGTTCACGAAATTGGTAATTAGGTCACTAGCAAGGGTACTTTAATGAGCTCTAACGAGTTCCGTGACTCATTGTTGGTGTAAATAGCAAGTTTTATCCTAATTGGGCCATTAGTCTTTTAACTCGTCGACCAAGCAACACAATCAGGAAGAAAATGAGAAATGTGAAGAAAATAGAGTACCGCACTGTTATAAAGTTCCTTACCAAGCAAGAAAAGTCTGTTCAAATCATACTGGAAGTGATGGCATCCATTTATGGAGACTCTTGCCTAGTGAAACCATGATCTATAAGTGGCACAGTATCTTTAAACAAGGCAGGGATTCACTTGAAGACAACTCGCGGCCCGGACGGCCGATCAGAGTAGCTACTCTAGAAATCATTCAAAAAGTTGAAAAAGCAATATTGGAAAATGCTAGATTAAAAAAGAAACAACTTGCAGAAATGGTTGGAGTGTCAGATGTGATCATTTTTAAAATTCTTCACGATTTTCTTAAGGTGACGACGGTCAGCGAAGGTGGAGATGGTGGGTGCCGAGAATGCTTACATCGATTCAAAAACAACACCGTACGGAATGTTCTCATGCGTTTAGTAGTTTTGTAGTAAAAACAAGGACGAACTCTTGAGTCGAATTGTTACTGAGAATGAAACTTGGGTTCATTATGAACCTGAGATCAAACATGACTTTGTGCAATGGTACAAAAAAGGCACACCTCCACCTGAGAAGTTTAAGGTGTCACAGTCGGCTGGAAAAATCATGGCAAGAGTCTCTTGTGACTCAGAAGGGACCTGTTGACAGATTATAAAGATAAAGGTGTATCCATAACCAGAAAATACTATGCTTCAATGCTAGAGTAGTTGAAAGAATGCATCAAAGAAAAAAGAAGGGGAAAATTAACCAAAAGTGTCCTACTGCATGACAATGGCCCTGTTCACAAGAGTCATGTTACGTTGGCTGCCTTGCATAAGGTGGACTTCAATATTTTGGATCTTCCACCCTACAATCCTGACCTAGCTTCCAGCGATTATTATCTATTCCCAAAGTTAAAAAAGAACTTCATGGGAAGAAATTTTCAAGCGAAGAAGAAGTGAAGGACCCGGTTTCAGCTTATTTTTCGGACAAAGATAAAACATTTTTTATGAAGGTCGGAAAAATGTATTAGGGTAGCGGGCGAATATATTGGAAAAGAAACATAAATTTGTATTTTTATTCTCATTTCTTACACCCCATTTCGTGAACTTAAAAACGCCTCCTCGTAATTGAAGTTTATTTATGTTACATGAAAATGATGTGTAAAAAAAATTTTTTGTGAAGAGACTTAACAATGGAACTAAAGTATGTAGACCTAAAAATATGCAGACCTCGTAACTCTATGAAGAATACATTGACAGTGAAGAGATTCTTTAAACCGGCCGAGTGTTTAGTTCTTGTAAAGAAATAAAGTTGTAAACTATGTAATTAGTTTAGATTAAAAATTTCTCTCCAAGTGTAATGTAAGTATACATTACACTTACTGTTCGCATTTCTAAGTTTTTATTGATCATGAATATTCTTACAAACTATTTAATGATAAAAGGTGAACAACTAGTGGTTTACCTTATGCTGTCATCTTAATTATATCTTTCTCCACATTAGTTAGATGAAACTTCCTGGGAGAATTTGATAACAATTTAGAAAAAATTCAAAATGATTTTTTGTGTATTGCTATTGAGATCTATTTTAACACTTTTTGTTGTGAATATTGGTACTGTAATAGTTTGTAACATCAGAATTGTTTTTCACTTAAGGCTAATAAATTCTCTTTAATATCGTCCTCCTCAAGCCAGAATAATAAACGATTTGGAACTCTTTTTTAGGATTTTCTTTATGCCAGAATTGTAAATGTTTATAAATTTACTGAATTATGAGTTAAACATTCAAATGTAATTTTCCACAAATATACCTTTTTGGTTTTAGTGTAATGAGGGACAATATCCTTATTGAGAAATGTACTTATTATTATATGAACTTGATATGACATACTCAACAGTATAGAGCCTGAAGAGTATAATCAAGAATGTTATCAAAAACAAACCCTCCAGAATATAATTATTGTCATCTTATATATTATTGTTTATTTAATTTTTTTCATGTTTCTTTTTAATTCCTCCTATTGCTATTTATCACATCAGCCACATAATAATCTTTTGACAAGGGCTTCCACAAATTAAATAAATAGGCCAGAGTCATGCAAGTTGTTGTATTTGTAAGAATCTTATGGTTTTTAGGAAGTGTAGTTGGCATTCCCCCTTATGTTGATAGACATCATATATCAAACAGTAATGAAAAACAGAGTTCAAACATTGATTATGTCGCATAACTTCCATCATCAATATTTGGTTATTCTATATTGTAAGAAATAAATTAAGTTTCATGCCAATAATAAAATGAAATAAATTAAGTTTGTACCACACACAATTACTTTTGTTAGGATACTAAATTGCATAGTGATATGGGTATTATCTTTTGGTATTTGGTTTTGTTCAGATATTTCTCATTTTGTATCCTAGAATTTCTTTAATCTATGTTTTGATACTCATCATTTTTTTTTCTTTTAAAAAAGACATTTTTGCTTTTAAAAATCCAATCTAATTTGGGTTTATTGTTTCTAGAATACTTCACGATGAACAGCTTTGAGCAGTTCTGTATTAATTACTGCAATGAAAAATTGCAGCATTTCTTCAATGAACATATTCTCAAGAATGAACAAGAGCTCTATTGGCAAGAAGGCCTGAATATTCCTAAGATATGCTTCGTGAACAACAAGGACTGTATCGGTATGTAGAAATATTTAGTGACGCAAACGATATAAGTTTATAATAATTTAACAATGTTATTAATATTAACTTAGAAATATTTATTCCTAAGTTATTGTTATATAATGGTTATCCTTAAGTTTTAGCCTTCTTGCCTATATATTACGCTCACTTAGTTATATAACCTATAGTGTAATTAGTAGAGTAAAATCACTTCTTCAAAAAGTTTTACAAATTTTATGGCAGATCTCATTGAAATCAAGACATTTGGCATATTTAGCCTTCTGGACGAGGAGTCAAAGTTACCAAAGCCGGATGTTTCCCACTTCACACTTTCGGTGCACAAGCATTGGAATGGCAAAGCTAGCCGTCTGCAGCTACCAAGGACCTCACGTCTAAAAGCGCACCGCATGTTGCGTGACAATGAAGGCTTCATAGTGCGTCACTTTGCCGGATCTGTCTGTTATGAAACTGTTAGTGTTTTTGCAAAATGAATTTAACCTGGTTTCAATATCTAAAAAGTTCTGAACTGCTTATTATCTTAGAATATCATATTATTAAGATTATTTTAAATCAAATTAAAAATATAATCTTTACGTGTAGTAATATCTTTCTGATTTGATTTGGACACTTTAAATTGTTCATTCATATTAAGATATTCTACTTTTCCATCTTTAAATGATACAATTTCATATTAAAGTTTTACAGTTTTTTTTCTTTTGAATCTGTTTTTTTAAATGTTAATAAGAAGTGAAAATATTTATATTAGAGGCAGTTTGTAGAGAAGAACAATGACGCATTGCACAAGTCTTTAGAATACCTCATGATGGAATCAAGCAACCACCTGATACAGGAATTGTTTTCTACACCCGCCGATAGCAATGCAGCTGAAGGTAAACTCAATTTTGCCTCAGTTAGCTCCAGGTTCCAAAAGCAACTCACACAGCTCATGGAGAAACTCAAACAAAATGTGAGTTTTTTGCAATTTAATTCTCATTCAAAATAAATGCCAAAATATCATATTATAATAGAATATGTTATCTTGTTGTTAGCTATTCTAACACTGTAACAGTCTTAATTATATACTGTCAAATTAGTAGGTTAAAGTTAGTCTAATCAAATAAGGTAAAAGTTTTTATAATAATTGCTTCATTTATTTATAAATGGTCAAGTATTGTATAACGATTTGTACATAAATGACCAGAAATAAAAACATGAGTTTGAATTAAAAAAATTATGTAATGGTTTTGAGAGTTTACAATTTTTGGAATGATTAAGAGTAATGTCATGTTTTAATTTAGAAGTTATAATCAAATTAAACACATTACTGTAAAAACTGCAGAATTTCTTCTTAAAAACTTGACCACAAAAGTCGTGAGATAAAGTCAGCGAAGTTGTTTGCAGAGCTAGAGAAGTGTGGAGGAGGAAGTTAGAGCTTCGCATCTATATTATACCTACAACAACAAGATTGGTCATAATAAATTCTTATCATCATATGGCATAACGATAGTTATAAATAAGCTATATGATAAGATCTATAAAACCTCTAGAATTTTCTCTATAATATATTGAAAATATTCATTTCCATTATCAATTTTGCAAAGAGCAGAAAAACATCAATTATTATTTAATTTTCATTAGTGTACTTCATAATGTTACCTGTGAAATAGCTGTGTTTACAAGGTTTAAACTGAAGTTAGAAAACTTTCCGAATATGTAAATATCCTCTGTAAACAGAATAATTATAAGTTATTGACTAATTAATAATATATTTTGTAATTTTCTAAAACATAATTAAAAATAACATGGTATCAAAACTATGAAAGGCAACTTGTAAATATCTTCCCATTTTATATTCACAGGGAACAAATTTTGTACGATGCATCAAGCCAAACTCGCATATGATGAACTCAGTTGTGGAGGGGGCACTAATACTGTCACAGCTCGAATGCAGTGGTATGACGGCTGTTTTGAAGCTCATGGAACATGGTTATCCCTTGCGTGTACCCTTCAATGACCTACATGGGTTATATGCCAATTATCTTCCACCTAAACTGCAGATTTTTTCACCTAAATCATTCTGTGAGGTAATTATATATATTTTGTCTAGAATTGATTTAAATATAAATGAGTAAATTCTATCTATGAAAATGTGATCTTAAAAATGTAAGGAACTGTAAGCCTAGACATAATCAGAATATATTTACAGAGCATTGTTTTTGCTATTAGATTAACTCACCTTATGCTACTTTTTGGTATTTTTTTAACTACTGGAGTATTTGTACGATTCCACATATTGTATATGACATGTAAATAAAATGATTATCTTTGTGGAACTTTCAACCAGCAAGGAAGAATTTTAGATGTTGTAAAATACGAAAATGACTTTGTTTGTTCTGCCATGCCGTGAACGCAATGCAATAATGCCGTGCTGTCAATTCTGCAAAGGACGATACAATTTGTACATCATTTCACAATAAACATTTGCTAAACTTTTTGTCTGTCCTAAAGCATGATTTCTACCACAAAATAACTAATGAAAAAAGTCATAGCTATAATCCAAATCTATTTAAACATAAGGGTTTATTCCATTATGACGTTTGTAATAGTAGTGAAAAAATTCATCAATTAAAATATATCAACAAGTATTCTGTAAAAATATTTTTCAGAAATATCATAGAAGCGGTGGAACCTGGCCTGAACCACTCTGATCCATTTCAGGAAACAAAAAAATTTCATTAACCAACAAAATACGACAATTTTAGCCTTATGATTTAAGAAAAAAGTTTTTTCCTGAACCAAAAGTTGTTTGTAAAAAACTTTTTTATATATAAAAAATAAGCCCTGAATTTAACTTTCAAATTTTAAACCAAATTATCAAAAACAATCACAAATATTGAGCCCATAATTTGGAAGTTCCTACTCCACTTTAAAACTATTAAGAACTCTCAATCTTTTACGGCTTCTACAAGAATATCCAGTAATAAATTATAAGCTCTTTTTATAAGGCAATACTCATATTGTAATAAATTTGAAATTTTTCAAATCCATTCTTGAATTGATTCATATCTCAAATAAAAGGGCCCGAAAAACTTCACCTGACCATAACAAATGCTGAATTACCTTGCAAGAAAAAAAATTTGGGAAATTACCCTATTATCAATCAAGAATACAGACAATAACAGATTGATATGAACAACGGTTCTATTGTTGGTATAAAATGTGGTCCAACCCTTCCTTTGCCTGCTCGCAGGTTACAGGCTAGTCGTCAGCGCAATGGTTAAAGATACAAAACCCAAAACTTTTTCAAACATTTAAAGAAAACCTTTATTAAATGAATTTTGGAGGTTGAAGTATTTTTAGAGTAAAGAACATTATTTTTTGAGTCAAATTCAATAGGATAAACCCTTAAACAATGTGTCCATTTCACACTTGCAGGCTGTGCTCCAATATTATCATCTTTCTGAGAAAGACTACAAATTTGGAATAACACGAGTATTTTTTCGACCCGATAAGTACTCTGAATTCGATAATATCATGCGCTCTCAACCAGAGGACCTGCAGGCAACCGTGGATGCACTCATGGCCTGGTTGGTGAAGTCTAGGTGGAGAAAGTCTATCTTCACTGTCTTCTCTGCTATTAAATGTGAGTTTTCTCTTTAATATTATCCACTTGAAGCTCTTGAAATTTGCTTTAAACTAGTGTGCAACAAGTTTTTATGTTTTTTAAAAAATGTTTGTGTAAATTACGAGGGGGCGTTTTTAAGTTCACGGAATAGTATAAGGAGTGAGAATAAAAATACAAAATTATTTTTCTTTTTCAATATATTCACCCGCTACCCTAATACATTTTTCAGATCTTTCAATTAGCTTATGTATACCTTCATAAAAAAATGTTTCGTCTTTGCCTGAAAAATAAGCTGAATCTGCGTCCTTCACTTCTTCATCGCTTGAAAACTTCTTTCCACGCATTTCTTTTTTAAGGTTTGGGAACAAATAATAATCACTGGGAGCCAGGTTAGGGCTGTAGGGTGGGTGTTCCAAAATATCGAAGCCCACCTTGTGCAGGGCGGCCAGCGCAACGCAGCTCGTGTGAACGGGTGCGTTGTCATGCAAAAGCAGGACACCTTTGGTCAATTTTCCCCTTCTGTTTTCTTTGATTGCTTCTTTCAACCTCTCTAGAATTGGCGCATAGTATTCTCTGGTTATGCAAACACCTTTATCTTTATAATCCGTCAACAGGATCCCTTCTGAATACCAAAAGACTGTCACAATTATTTCCAGCTGACTGTGACCTTAAACTTTTTGGGTGGTGGTGTGCTTTTTTGTGCCACTGCATTGATTCTTGTTTGGACTCAGATTTATAATGACTAAATAGTCCATCCTTGTCTTCACTACAGAGGTTCAAAAACATGCGAGAACACTTCACACGACATTGTTTTTGAGGCTGTGTGAGCGTTCTCGGCACCCATCTTGCGCTAACCTTTGTCATACCACGATGATCATGGATAATTTTAAAAATTGTTGTATCCAATACTCCAACCATTTCTGCAAGCTGTTTCTTCTTTATTCTGGCATCTTCCAATACTAATTTTTCAACTTTTTTAATAATTTCCGGAGTAGTCAGTTCGATCGGCCGACCGGGGCGTGGGTCGTCTTCAAGTGAGTCTCTACCCTGTTTAAAGAGACTATGCCACTTGTAAACCATGGTTGTACTCAGGCAAGTGTCCACGTAAACGGATGCCATCTCTTTCAGTATAGTTTGAACTAAATTTCCTTGCTTGGTAAGGAACTTTATAACGCCATGGTATTTAATTTTTTCCATAGTTCAGACTTTCTTCCAGATTGAGTTGTTTGTTCGATGATAGTTCAAAAACTAATGATCCGATTATGATAAAACTTGGTATTTATACTAATAATGAGTTACTTAACTAGCTATCATTCTGTTAATCACCTTTACTAATGGTCTACCTTTCCATTCCACAAACTTAAAAACGCCCCCTCGTAAATACAGCAGCAATTTATTCTCCAAATATGTACCACATATGTGTGCAAGGGCATATATACTAGTTGTATATGTAACAATTGTTTTTAAATTGTGCCATAATCTAATTGCCAAAAATAATGTTTTTTTATTACAACTTACTCCTATTATATAGATAAAGTTCTCTAGGAGAATTTAATAATAGAAGAAAAATATCGCATGCCATTTCCTGTTTGTGAAAATTTCACTTCATGACAATAATGTTGAATTATTTCCAAATCACTTTCTGCGGAAGTTATTGTTGTTTATTTATAACTCATATTTCCTTCTATTGATAGCTTCATTTATTTATTTATTATAACTTTCTGTGATTCACAGTCTTTTTCATCTGTGGCTGTATTGTCATTTTCATTTTCAGTGGTTGTATTGTCATTTTCGTTTCTCTAGAGATGCTTTGATAGTTTGAGTTGTAAATATTGTAATTGATTTACTGCTTTAGAATTAAACCTTAGTTGGGTTTAAAAAATTTTTTTTAAAATTGTTTATAAAATATGTCATTATTTTATGAATCTGGTGCTGCAGATTAGACAATTTAGTATAAATAATAGGTACAATCAAAAATGTTCAAAAAAAAATAATAATAAGTCTAAAATTGCACGTTATTGTATAAATAAATTATAGCTTTGATGCATATTGTATGGTACCTATTGTTTTTATATAAGTATTCATATCTGTCACAATAATTTTGATGCTTATCCCAAATGGAGTAAACAGATCATAGCTATTTGAGTTGTCGAATATTTTGAAAGTTTTATAATTATAAATCGGTGAGCTTGGTGTATTCTACTCTGAATCTATACAATAAAGTAAGCTTCAATGTGGTATAACTACTTTGGATACAATACTTTGTTCTATAGTGATGTGGACAATCCCCTTTCCATAAAAAAATGGTGTGATAAATATATTAAACTTGATCTATTATACTTACCATTAGTGATTGTTTATTTTTTCAGCACAATTAAATAGATACTTGTAAAAGCGATTATGGTAAATTATTTTTATTATTGCCTTTTTATTCGGTTACATCATCATCAGTTTCTAAATGACTATCATGTTCCTTGAGCTTTTGATTTGCCCTCGTTTGAGACATATATCATATCTGTCTAAGCAAGTATTATGATCCACTATATAAGTCACTCTCATCTGAAAATTGTGTTGTTGTATACTATTTAAGGAAGCACCATATTCCTCGGGTGTTACAATCCCTCTCACATGGGACATGTGTTTTTGCATGCTGTCTAAGCAAGCGTCATAATATTAGGTGTCTGAACTGCCCTCAACAGAAACATAAATTTTTGCACACACCTCTTTTAATCATGTTTTGTGTTGAATTGCCGATTATTTTGTATTCACATTGCTTTTGTAATGTTTTACATTTTGCATCATTGTTTTCGTTTGCAAATTTCTATTGATGAGAACTTGTAGTCTTCTTATATCTGAAAAACAGACCATCAACTCTCATGAAGCTGCATACAGAAGGAAAAAAACTTCATTACTGTGTCTCAGTTCCCTAAGGTTGTATATTATTAATGTACCATTTTTGGAAACACTAATGCCATACAGTTCTCAGAATCAACTCAACTTGACTTGGGTGTTAGTGCCAAAGAGAGTCTGGTCGACTATCAAGTCGTTGGCCCTATATAGATATAAAATTTTAATAATCCAAGTAGATTGACCATACAAGATGTGTACTGTCAGCAATCAAGAAGTTCCACTGTAAACTTTCTGACTACAGCGTCAGATTGGTGACATAATATAGGTGTGAAATATTCAACAATACCGGTAAAACAAACCCAAATACAATGGATCTTCTATCCACCATCAAGAAGTTCTAATGTGATTTCCTTGGCTGCAGCATCAGGTCGAGTATGAAGACTTGGTAATTGTTATTAGAATCATTTTTACATACAATCTTTCAAATCAATCACATATACGGAAGTGGCTCAAAACTGGGTCATTCAATTTGACCTTAATTTAATAATCCTAAAAGAATAGAGTATGGAAAAGAAAAATTTCCACGGAAAAGACCACCATCGGAAAATACGGAAAAGACCACCATCGGAAGGTACCATCGGAAAAGAAAAATTTCTTTCACAGACTGCCGTGCATAAAAACTCACACATCACATAGAAATATAATTTGTGACTTATCCCATGATTACAGTGAAAAATATAATTTTCTATCGTCGCCGTTGTCTCATTGTGGTACAGAAGCATGTTCGTGGTTATCTGGTTGTCAAGCAACACCGGCCACGCTATCTGAGTATTATGAAAATTCATAACCTTAAAAACAACTTGAAGCAGATGGAGAAGGCTGTGAGTGAACTTAAGACAAAAAAGGCTGATGCCCAAAAAGACATGGATCAGTTAAAGGCAGATATGGAGTCTGCGTGTAAAAAGATAAAGGTGAGTAATAAAGATTTTTATTGATCAATATATCTACATCCTTATATATCTGTCCTTATATACACACATATAAGTGTATGTCCCTCACAATATTCTTTCAAAGGGCTGATTCCACCAATCATGTGGAATATTAAAAAAAAAGCAAATTTTGAACACAATATGTATTAGAAAGAAACCAAACAGTAATATGCAATAAAATAACTTCGATACTGACTAGAAACTAAATCATGATAACCAATTTCCGATGTTAAATTGTTCCACATAGCATTGAATAAATAATAAACTAATGCTTTAATTTAAAGGAAACAATAAAAACAAAGAACTTTAGCTTAATGTAAAGTTTGGTAAGGTCTTTGACAAATTACCGTGCTGACTTTAAGGGGACATTGTGATCAGTGCTTGCCTCAAAATTATGAAAGTATAGCATTAGTCTCCTGTAGGGAGTCCTCAAAATCACAAAAAGAGAGTGTTTTAAGACAAATGGCTAGTAGATAAGCACAACTCACATTAGAACCGATGATTAGTATGTATGTTTTGTGTACTTATTCTTTACTCTCTATCAAAGGCTTGTGAAAATTCAAGTGTCCAATTGCTTTTGGACTTATTTTATTTTATAATGCTTAGCGGCATGTATATAATCAGGATGGTGCAAAAAACTAATTACATTCTAACTAGATAACGAGGTTTTGGTACATAGATGATAACTTTTGTATTTGGTTAAAACCATTGACAGTTTCGGAAATCTTGCTAAAAATAATTTTTTTTCATTGATAGTTTGCACACATACAATAGAAAGAAGACTATGACAATGTCATTACTCTGGTAATATTATTATTCTGGTATATATTAAATTTTGCCAGTTCAGATTTTAGAGGTAAAATTTTGGTTTGTCATTAATTTTATAAGAAATTAAGATTTGTTCTCTACATTTGGTTGTTACTTGTGATTTAATTAATACAATCAATTAAATTAATTATTATAAGGGTCACTGTTATTGTAAAGAAAATAATTTGTAAAAGAATTACATTTTAGAAACAAAGTTTGATTTGAAATATATTGGAAACCTTTAATAACTATACCTTAGATTTTTTAATGATAAGATGCTGTGCAAAACGCTGTCATTAAAAATTTAAAGAAAAATAAAATTATAAGCATTAAAAGCAAAAAATAATACACTTTAACAAAAAATAAAGAGTTTTCAAATAATTACTAAATAAGAAACACACTTGAAAATATAAAATGATAAAAACATGAATAGTTAGCTTTTGCGGTATAATGTGGTCTCAAAATTTGAATAACACCTACAGGCTGAGCTATCTCTTAAAGCTAACATGTTGAGCCAAGTTTTCTCAACCTGCTCAGAAACGCTCGGGAAAAATAAACTAATAGTCTCACCTTTAGATGATGGTGAGAACGAAGACCACCCAGATTGTTAGTTAGCACAGACAATTTCATAGATGTATCTCCTTCTAGTACAAAGTGGCTCATCCCATGCTATCGCTCCAGTCATCCCAAAGCCCCTCTGTGGGTTCGTAACATCCCGCCTCATACAAAAAAGAGGGCCTTCGAAGGTCTCCCTCATAGTGTCTCATATCTACCACCCAACAGAGTTAGAGATTGTTCCCACTCAATGAGCCATTTAGCAAACCCATTTTTTCTAGAATGCATTTATTGAATGCTCAAAATGACTCAAAGTCTGGTCCAGTTCTAAGCAAGTTGAGGTGACTAAAAAGACCATATCTTAAACTAGCACGTGATTCTATTCTCTCATAAGGTGGATGCTATCAATCAAAACTTTACCAAAGAGTCGTGCCCAGTGCAATGGAATAAAACGTGATTCATGTTGACGTGGAAGGCGCCATGCCCTGTCTAGAATCGTGAAGTGTAATAATCACTAACGAGCCATATTTTTTCAAGCCATCAGGCACATCGGCAAAAAACAATCTCGTTGTTTCCCTCTTGGTATTGGGGCAGTTTAACCTATGCTACCAGTGAGCACAGATGATCTACAAGATATGCCTCTTTCTAAAAACAAGTGGTTTCGCAGCGAGACTGTCGCTGCGTGCTCCAAGATCGCGAGATTGGTAGGTAGAAGATCTGCCAAAACCGGCAACGCATCCCTCAAACAACTTCTGTATGCTTTAGTCAAAGCAGCGTGTGCTCCGACCTTAATACAACCCATTTAAACTACTAGAAGCTAACGCACCATGAATCCTACAAAAAATTATTATGGTTAGGTATGTGACTCTGGCCAAAGTCCTAGATCCTGGCACATCTGTCCTGGACCGGCCATAATATCCTTGAAGAGGACAACGTTGAACTTCTTTGGGGCAAACCGAGTTTATTCTTAGTGCTCCAGTCGTGTAATCTGGCGAGGGAGTGTGCTGCCCTACTCTATATTTTCTACGGCTTGCTCCTCTGATCATCAGAAAGTGTCTTCGGTGTATGAGATGGTACTGCATGACTGAAAGGGTAAAATGTGACCGGGGACCGAGCCTTGCGGACTATCCCTGACCAATGTTTTCCTAACTTCGGTGTCCCCGTTTTGCAAAGATATGACTTGATCAGAGAAATAATCCATAATTATCCAGTGACGGTCTGCTGACACATAAAAAAGGATGTCAAAAAAGGACATATCAAAAAAGTTCCACTTATGTATGTTGGAGAGGGCAGCAAGTTTCTTTGCACGTGAAGAGTAGAGTTTTTTGTAACATGGCTTGAACTCTGCCAGTATCTCTGGTCTCAAGCTAAAGTTCTGCACTTTGATGTCCACAGTCTCATCAGTTGCACCCAACCGTTGTCAATATTGTGGCAACATATGTCAATATTTCTTAAGGATGATAAGTTTGTTAAGAATGCAATATACTGACGATGCTGTTGGCTGCTCCCATCTCTGCCTCATGATATCCAGAGCCTCACATCAGATTTTGAAATTGGACTCTAAAGTTACCCTGTCCTGTGTACAGGACAGGGTAACTTTAGAATCCATCCCTCTTCGGTCTTCTGATAGCCCCAAAATTTTCCAATTTTTGATGGAGCTTTCATCAGACCTCAGTGTCATGGCATTATATGTAGCCAAGTATAGTGGTTCATGGTGGCTAACATTATCTGGAGATTCCTAACATTCTCTGCTCTACTGGAACCACTATCGCTACAATGGTCAGAAATAGTGGAGCTAGCAGAAACTGGGGCGATTTCTTATGCGTGTTCCTCATTCAAAAGTTTTGCCCATAGTCATCATGCTGGGTATGTGGGTTAATAATTGTCTACAATTCGCGAAGTCCTTTTGCTTTAGTAATAATGCTCCCAAGCTTAAGTATGTATTGTTTGGGTCCACTGAATATGTCAGTCTCAACGAGACCGGATTTCTCACATTTCTACTTTCAGAAAATATATTAAGAAAATAATTTTTTTAGAGTTCTAAAGTTTTAGTTGTTACTTCACTCATCTTTCATAATCAATCATGAAAGCAAAATATACAAAAACAGTTATGGCAGTAAAAGCAACATTTACATTCTTCTCAGATACTCATCACACAGATTTGTATAGAAATAGACCCTTAAGATAACATATAAAATAGCAATCAAAATAAAGGCTAAAATAGCAATGAATTAGGCCAAAAAATATAATAATGGTCATTTTGAAACTAAAATAAATGTTCATAAAATCAAAATTATACAGAATTTTTGAAGTATTCTGTATTCTATCCACTCTTCTTATCCAAAATTTATTGATACACAAAGAGCACTTCAGGTGCTCGATGCTAGGCCACATACAGCTAAATGGTTTGGCATTCTTCGATTTACCTGGCAGAAAATCGAATACGGCTGAACGAGAGGAACATCGAGCAGCTTAGATAGCAAGTATATTATTATTTTTTCACTTTACCCAGTGAATCATTCGCGCAGCGATAAAGCAATGGATTACATACAAAGCGCATCAGAAGTCTGAGTTTCAATCTCGATGCTTGTGTTTTTTCTTCTCTGTTTTTATTTTAGGAAGTATTGTGTTTTTTCTAATTTCAATTCAAAAACATACTTTATCATAAATTTGTTAAAAATTACTTAATTTTATGTCAGTAGTTATGTGTTTTAAGTGTATATATATCAAAATATGGTTTAATGCAAAAAAATTGGTTTGGCAGCCTTTGTCCTTATTCCATTGCTCAATCACCTTTTTTTGTTACTTTTTTATAAAACTATTTATGAATAGCATTCAAATAAAACTCCCTCTTTCCCGCATTTGGGGCATATTTAGTAAATAAGACTTTATTACACATTTATCAGGAAGACATATGTTTGCTTTTTAGTCAAATGTATTAATTTGTCATGTGGTGTATTTTGTATGTAATTGCCAAACTCTTATCAATCAATCGAGAATATCTATATGCATATATTTATTGCGATATTATTGGTGTCAAAGTGGATCAGTTGAATGTTAATCTCATTTTTTTGGTTTGTGCACATATCTTTCTGAATGTATAATTTCATATTCAAAATTTCCAACATATACAGTATGGTTATTTATTTATTCATTTATTTATGTACTTTAATTTATACATTCTATATGAATAGCAGACTTATTGCTAAGAGAGCAATCTCTTACATCCAACCAGTCCAGCCCCGCTCGATAAGCTGCCGAGAATCAATCCCGGATCCTCACGGTGTACCGTGCCGTCAATGCCATGTACTTTGTAATCAATCAAACATGCCATTCAATTGGTATCAAAACTTTACACTTCTACAGTGCGGTTTTAAGCACATCAAATTTTTTTGATAAAAATGTCTACATATTCTTAAAAATATGTTATTTTAGAAGGTATATAAAAAAATGTTGATTTTCCAGAGTTCTAAATTAGAATAACATATATGTCCAATGGCAAACATAGAACTCTGTCAATATTCCCATAGGAATACGGCACAAATATTAAATACATTCAAGACATTACAGGAAAATTTTACCAAAAAGATCAGGATTCTCATAATGTAACCGGGCTATCATATTTCACTTCTGATTTAATTTCATGGCAATTAACTCTACTCAATTATAACCAATATACTGATTTTGAAACGACAATTTTGAAAAATAACAATTCTATAGTGTGCACTTATATGATGCAGTTTGATAAACGTGTGCATGTGAATAGTTCTAAAGTAACTTGGAGCTGAAAACATTTATAAAAGTTTGAATAAAAGAAAACACATGGGCGTAGTCTTTCTGGGCTTAATAACATTTTTGAAAGAAAACATACAAATTGTTTTTCTAAAATTGATTTTAAGGTTTAACCATCAACCAAATAAGAATTTGTTCAATCCGTCAAGTGGAATGTGTAATGAAAATTAATAATTGATAGAATCCAAATATTTTAATGAGTTTTATTGAAAAATGTGGAAAACTGTAAAAATATATACATTCTACATCAAATGATTGAAAATATTTGAGAAAAATCATAAATATGTAGAATAATCTCACGATTGAAGGAAAATTATTGAAATTGACTTAATTTTATCAATTTACTTACTGTAAGTAATTTAATTTTTTAAATTAAAAATAATAATTACTATAGTAGTTATGATGCAAAAAAAATTCTATATAAAGCATTTTTTAATTCCATTTCTTCTTAAAATCTATTTGTATTCATACACATACATACAAAAAACAGCATTTGAAATGAAAGTTTTACTTGATATCCATAATGTATTTATAAGAAACAAGTTTTCTCTGTTGCCCTTTAAATATTTTTTATTTGCAATTATCTCTTAATTTTAAGCTCTATTTTGGTTTAAGTAGGTTCATATATACCACTTTTCCAAAAATCTATAAATAAAGGGTTTCGTGATTACTATTCCTGACAAAGATGTAATTACACAAGTGCTATTTAGTCTTAAAGAATGTTTGTGTTAAAGTAGCTGAATAAATGGAACAAATGTCGATGGAAATAACAATTTTTTCAACAGTTTTTTTCTTTGGAAATTACTTAACATCCTTTATGACAACACGTCATTCAAAACTTCATATAATTTCAAACCTGCCATAAGTTTTATTTCATTGTGATTACAAATAAAGCCCAATGCCATAAATCACAGGCATCACATAATAAACTCACTAAAATTTATTTCAGCTTGATCCCAAGATAAAGCTGAATGCCATGAATGCACTGTACATTGAGCTCCAGCGTTGTGCTGACACGCAGATGACATCGCTTCAGAAGGCTATGGTGGAGCAGAAGAACAGGTAAAATTTGTGAAATTGCTTGAATTTATTTTGGGACTGTTTTTCATTAACAACATAGGATCACATAGCAGGTAGAAGAAGTGTCAATATTGGAACCTACATTTTATATTTACATACTACATTTTATTTTATTATACTACATTTTATTATACTACATTTCATTTTACTATATTTAGGTTCTGCAGAATAGCTCATAAAATGTTCGTATGCACTGTGTAAACTCCTAATATAGTATAGACTCCTAATAAAACAATGTTACTAAAATAAGGCGAAGGCAAAGCAAATTTCAGATGGTGCTCTAGTTTTTGGTGCGTTCGTCTTTAGTTCACAATCATCTTTGTTATCAATTTGGGATTTCATGTTATATTTTAATGCCATATTTTACGTATTCTTGATAGTTTTAATGTACACAATGGCACAATTAAAAGTATAGCTATGTGTAAGGAAAATCATTACTATTAATAAAAAGCTGGTCTTGTAGCTCGGTACATATTAAGTTAAAATAGTATGAATGTCAAATTAGTGTTTTTCTTTATTTAGTTTTTTTTTAATTGGCTCTCTAAAATTACAATACACAAAAATATCTACTTTTGATAGTTTTTACCTCATTTTTATCCCATCTTAAATCAGTTTAAAAATTATTCAGTTAAATATTAAGAAATTAAAAATTAAATGTGAGTTGTTAGAAAATAAGTTAAACATTAGTAAGCTGTCAAAACAATTATTAAGTTTAAAGTCTCTTTTCAAGGCGCATGTCTTTATAAAAAATGTTTTAAAGACATGCGCCTTGAAAAGAGACTCCAATAATTACTGTAGTCTATATGCCAATGTCATTATAATAAGTTATTTGACTTTCATAAAAAAATGTTTTTTTAATTATTTATCTAATAATTTCACAGAGAGGAACAAGAGAGGCTGCGTAAGATTAAAGCAGAAATGCGGGCATATAAAGAGGCTAAAAGTTTAGAAGAACAAAGGCTGTGTGAAGAGAAAGAAAACCGGCGGCTGTAAGTGGACTTCCAATTAAATATGTATTTATGTGCTTACTAATATTTTTTTACAAATTTCATGGTTACAGTGAGAATAATATTTAAGAGTATCGAGAGTACCCATTATATGTAATGCACGCAATACAGTTGCTTTTAGGTAAAATACAGTTATCAGAGCTGCGGAGGGATATGAAAGGAGTAAATTTGCTTTAAACAATCCCCTCCTTACTAGAGAACTGAGAATCGTTTACTCGAGATTAAAAAATAGAGAAACCATTTACCACTATCATTTACCGACATATGCAAACCAATCATCAAAGTTTTGGTACACACGTGTTTTCTTGTTTAACCTCTTAGCTGCGTATTTTACTTTGAACATATTCGTTGCTCCATTTACCTTCTTGAACTGCTCAACAAATGTGCCCGTACATTATATCAACTCAAGTCAACATTCAATTCTCGTGCTTAGCAGGCATTGCCTATATTTATATATATATATATATATATATATATATATATATATATATATATATATATATATATATATATGTATACCCTGAGTATGATACAACAAGTTTTATAAATAGTCATCAGGTGGTTGAATATATATTTATACCAACCATATTTTAACTGTCAAATTCAATTGTTTACAAGGATTCTCCCTTGGAATTGAATGGAGTGTAGTACAGTCATTAAAATTATTACATTATATATGTAATAATTGAAATACATACATTTGAAATGGGTCACTCCATAAAAGTTGTAATATCAAATTTATTAATTAAAAAGCTGATGAAATAAGGATGTTTTTGAAGTAGATTCTGGCAAACAGTCACTTGAACTCTTTTAAAACGACATCAAAAATTAAGTTAAAAATCTTATGTTTAATTTCTTGTGTTTCTGTTAATTTATTGACGCCATATTAAGACTTATGTAAGTGATGCTTTTATCCCGAACAGGTCAATTAGTCAACTGGTTGATAAAAAAAATCAACTTTCTGTCACAATTATTCATATCACAAAGTAATGCTTTGTCTTCAATCTATATATAATATGGCTAAAAAGACACAAAAAGTTAACTCAGGTGTTTTGGATAGGCCTCGATATTCTCTACCTCTGTGCTTCCGCTTGACACAATTTATTAGGACACCTGTATATACGATATGCAATATATAGTAGTCATATCAACATTTCCTTATTGTTATGAACTGCTTCTATTATTAATACTATTGTTTCATTAACTGGTGTGAACGACCATTATAAAATAGGAACGTAAAATTAATTTGGATGTGGTCATGTTAACAAAAGTATCATGATTGGCAATAGGTGCCATTTTATAGGTATTCAAGTCTGAATTCTTTGATTAAGAAAAATTTCTTCGGAATGAAACAATATTCACTTACTTGACAATACAACAATAAGACACATATTCACTTGCTTGGTTTAAAGCATCATGCTTTGGGTCTAGAAGGAAATCTGATGTAGGTCAGGTGATTTGTTGGAGGAATGTAACAAGTGTTTTAGTTTCTATTTAGCAATAATAATAACCAAACATTAAAATACGATGTATGTTACTAAACATTAAAATATGAAAATAAAACTTATGCTGTTTAGATAAATTTCAGAAGATTTAACACAAAATGCAATTCACCTATATTTGATGGACATTACCTTTTATGTACCAGTGATTTTCAAAAACACTAATACATTATGAAAATAGACACTGTGTTAAGACATTAATGTCACTATAACAAAATTTGTAATCCTAGTGAATACAGGTAAGCAAAGTAACGAATTTAACCATCTGATATTAAGACAACTGTTAGTAAGAAATTCTTAAATTCGGTAGTTTATAATAAACTTGAAGTCTTTGGAAGCCATGCAATCATAATTATCAATACCAAAATGTTTATTTTAGAAATTCAATAAACATTTGTTTTTATTTGGTAGGAAAGCAGAGATGGAAGCACGACGCAAGTTGGAAGAGGCAGAGCGACTGAAGCAGGTGGAGGCGAACCGGGCAGAGGCACTGCGCATTCAGCTGCAGTTGCAGCTGGCCGAGCAACGCGACAGGGAGGAAAGACAGTGGTACGCACACTCATTACAGACTTGTTTACTCGGTACAAAATAAAATTGTATACTATAGTATATACTCGAGCAGAAGGCATGTAGCTAGCTGGTTTCGTCAGTTTTTCACAATAGTGAAGTGTCTTTCAATAATATGTATGAATGTTAAGGGTTGTCTAAAATCTCGAGATACTTATTTGGTATAACACTGCATTCTTTTTGATATTATTATCACAATATATAAAAGTAATGTCTGCCTTTTCCTTTTTTTTGTAAAGTATCTAATAGTACAAAATATTTACAAACAATGTATAATTGTTTAGCCCCATCTTAAGGATCAACTTGAATCAAATTACAGGTACACAATCACCTTGTTTTGTTAAAAGCAAGTCAGTAATTTTTGCACAATACGGGTAGGTACACGGGCAATAAGTATCTATAGAATATACTATCTCTATTCCCTTAAAATGGTGAAATAGTTGGTAAAACTAAATTTTTCAAAATAATTGAAGAAAAATGGTTTTTCTTTTCTTATTTGTTTATATATATATTATAATTTTCGAGATTTTCGAAATTTTCGAGATTTAATTATATATTATAATTAAATCTCAAAAATTTAAATTATTTAAAAAACTGTTTTATATTATTTGTTCAATCTTCAAAGCTCAATAATTGGTATGCCATATCAAGTATATTTAGAGTTTTAAATTCTATAGAAGAATGCTGGTAATTATGGAAATGATTGTTTAAAAAATAAATGAGAAATGATGTGTGAAATAAGGCTATTTATTTAGTACTTATAAAAGGAATTAAACACGGAAAAACTAAAATATATTGGCAATTAGTTTATAACCTATTCAATACATCCTATTTTGTATCACAGAGTTTGCTTTGACATGGCTGACAAGCAAATCAAATCAATGATAAATGCAACCAGTACATCTAAAGATGAAAAAATGCTCTTCTCTCTTTTTGCCAAATGGATTGAAGTATAAATAATCACTTTTAATATATTGTGTATTATTTTGACAAAATCATTTTCTCTGAATTTTAGCAACAATTTGTATTTGACATCTCTTAATTTGCCCAGAACTAATTTATATTTTATTTCTTGGCACCAATTCACAGTTTTGTTTTTCATTCTTTCATTGATTTTGAACAACAGAGACATTATCAAAAACCATTGATTGCAAAAACAAGAAAAGAATAGAAAGTGACAATGAAATGAAAAGATTGAAAAATGGGAAGGCTGCTGATGTGAATGACCTAACTGTGAAATGTTTCAGTATGGCGGATCAGTAATGTAACAGTTATGTATTAACAGCCAAAGCCAATATTCTATCTATCCTTAGTTTGAGTCCCACAAGTGTTTGAAAATTTTAACTATCAATAGCTTTCTAGCCGTGCTCTCCCATATCAAGCGACACATTCTGTTAATGCATATGGAAAATTCACCATTAAAAATATACACGCACCAAACAAACTAATAGCAATTAAACAGACATTTTAATTATATACGATTATGTTTTTTTTATACATCAAAATCAAAAAAACATACGTTAAAATATTAGCAATTAAAGTTGTGCGTAGTTATGAAACGAAACTCTGCTTTCTATTCTATCAGAAGTGATAAATCAGACAAAAGCGAATATTAATATAGCGTTTACAATTGAAGGAAGTAATAAATTATAATTATAAATGGATAATTATTATAATTCTTTGCCTTTACAAGCAATCAATTGGATTCCTTGTTCAAATGATCTACTACTTATTAATATCTACTCGAAACTAAAAGTTTAAAACATTTTATTTCGCTACAAAAAAGCAATTCTTACAGTTTTGTCAATCATGTCCCACAAGTATAATTGAATAGTCTTATATTTAATTGTGACTGGTCAAAATTGATATCTAGCATGACTATGCATGAATTTTCAGGTTAAATGGCTTGTATATTAGCATACATGCAAATTAAATCAATGATAATAAACACAAATTTTTAAGTAATATCTCCGAAATTTACAGAAGATTCGAAGAGCTTGATGTTAACTTAAACCTAATTTTGTATAAATGTAGATTCACCTGTTATTGGTGAAATTTTTTTCAACATTTTCAAATATAATCAATTAACAACATATAGCCGTACTTTTTTAAATCATTGGTTTTTTCTTGCTGCCTATCTAGTTGAAATGATCATAAATACTGGTATTTTCGGAGAAACATTTATAGTGAAAGCAGCGATATAATATTAGAATGAAAACTTAATTTACCAAACCCTCCTCCAATTTATTTCTCCGCAAAACTAATTTCTTTACTCTGTCCTAACAAACCTAAGAAATATGAAATTTGGTGTAATGTTCTTGAAAATCAGACTGTACAATTAAGAATGATACTTTGTAAAGAAAACCTAATGAATGTCAGTTTTCCGTGAACTAAGTCAACATTGTTTTATTGAGTCCAAAATGGGTACCTTTTATGCAAGTAAAAAATGTGGTATCTTCCATCACCATTATTGTGGGAGCAAGTTAAACTAAATGTCACTAAGTTCACCAGCTTCACCAGTCAATGTTCGATAGTTGTTCAGCAATGGTACATGCGCAGTAGATGTTGGCAGCCAAGGAACAGTTTTTATTGTGCTTTATTTTCAATTTTTAATGGCAGAATTATATAACTCATTGTGGCCTGCTCTTGCATTTTTAGACTTGTGTACTATTTTGAAGCACTCTTTAAAAAAAATATTAAAATTTCCGTAACTTTGACAGGTGCAATTTAATAAAACTCTGAAACTACTAGAGAAATGTAGGAAAAATGTAGCAATATTTATAATGTTGAAGGCATATTGATGTATCTAAAATTGAAGTAAATGCTATTTTGAGCTGAATTTTAGGAACACTTTCATTCTTTAATGATGCTTCGCAGTGTGGTTTACATATTTTTTGCCTTGATTATCTTTTAGTTGTTAGACTCATGAAGTTGCCATTATGAAAGAAGCCTATTGGAATATTCTATTCCAGGTTAGAACAAGAGCGGCAAGACCACGAGATGGCCGTTCGACTGGCTAAGGAAACCAATGACCACATCGAGGGGTCACCACCTCAGCTCAGAAGGTATGTTTTTTTTGCATCATATTTGTCCAAACTCATGACCCTGACAAAATAATTGCAAAATAATTTTTTTTATAGCAATGTAACTAGATGATTAAATATATAATGAGAGAAGAAGACAACTTTTTACTCAAAATTATGTTTAGGCTGTAAATTTTTAAAAAAAAACTTTAGTTAAAGACCATTGATAAGTTCACGAAGACATTACAGTTTATCTATGACAATGAAAGGTAATTGTTGTAGTGGCAATATGGATCTAATTCATTTTTACTAATGTTTAAAAATGTATACATACGGCAATGTAATCAATAAAATTATGTTGTCATAACTAGCACTCTTGTGACAGCAATATCTTCTCTTAGCCTCATAATATTACACAAAAATTTATTTTTATTGTAATTAGTCTGAGAAAGGTGTACAAGAGAAAGGTTTAATAGTTAAAAATATACATAAGATATTAAAACGCAATTAAACTAAATATTCCTTTTCTTTAATATACATCAATTTGAATCAGTTTAATTCCATTATTTTTTGTTATGTACCTATTCCACTTCTTTACTTAGTTCCAGATGTATACTTATTCAGTTGACCAATAAGTCTCAGTTTTCTTTATTAGTTACTATTAAAACAGGAATTCATTATATGTTTAATTATAAGTTTGCTGTGTGTTACCCACATCAAATGTATAATTAAACATATACTGAATTTCTATAAGTTTTTTATAATCAACTTCAACAATTTTCCTACACAATTTACTGATTTGACACAATTAACGGCGAGAATAAGTTGAACAGGTACAGCTGAAACAGTCCTTTTGCATGTAGACTAACATATTGTCTGCTATCCTAATCTTCGACTACACTGTTAGTCCTTTGTAAATAATTATGCACGTTACACTTATGTTTGCAGCATTTTATAATTTTTTTTTAAGTAACTTATAACCATGTTTTGACATTTGAATATTCGAAGCTTCTAATAATAAAACACTCTATAAGTGGTAGTTCAGGTTCTTTATTAGGTATCTTCTCTTATCGAACCTTGATATGGTAATTTTGACTTGTACTTTTTCACCATAAGAAGCAAGATATTTAATTTCATGTCATTTCAACATAGCTTTCAATGCCTATTATAATTGTATCTTAAGCATTGGTCCATCTTGATGTTTTGTACCAGTGTTTTTACAAAATTTTTTCAAAACCATCTTTATACATGTCAGTAAAGTAAAACGCTTGGGTGCTTATATACGAAAAAGATATATCAGGTTTAGTATCGTTAATGTTATGTATTTTTCATTATACTAGATTTTTATAACTGTGATAGTTACTCTATTCACTTTTGTTGTTTTAATTTATTAAATTACTATATTGCGAGCAAAACGAATTGCCAGATACCAAAATTTCAAAGGTAATCACAGAACCAAAATTACATTTATCTAATGTTTTATGGCGGTCATTCTCTTGTAAAACTGAAAATAACTATTTTTATCTTTGAAGGCAGCAAAAAGGAACTCTTGTGATATAGTCTGATGTCAGAGGTTAGGACGCTGAGATTATCCATCGTACTTTTAGCTCTTCTGAGGTCAAATTGGTTGGTTCTGTATACCATTCCAATAGATTTATTATAAGTATTTTTCACCATTGAATATCACATTCCATTAATACCAGGGGAAGAATCCTTAAGATGATGCAAAGTAAAATCCAATTCATTAATGGAAAAATTTTCTTTTAAATAATGGTCGGCGCTAGTAAACTTATATCTGAAAGGTAATTCATCTACATTTGGGACGGATGGGGGAGCAAGCTTAAATTGGTCTACCCAATTCCCGTGTACGGATTTGGGAAAATCTGCCTGAAAAATAGACCGAAAGCGTTTTATATTAGACCAGGCGACACAAGAAGGAGTAGAAAGAGAGAGGGAGTGACAGAATTTCTTTCAACTTTCCCTCTTTTTTTAAGGAGAATTTGTTTAATCTGTGCTTTCAAAACAAGAGGAAGTATGCTTCCGACCTATTAGATTTATATATCGCTTCTGCCTCTTTGCGGGCTTTAACCGCTGCAGAACAGTCTCCATCCCACCAGGGGGGGGGTACAGGAGCTGTAGGGATGGATAAATCTCTTAAGTGGGATAAAGTTCTGAGCAAATAGGTTCATAGCCCTTACAAAATGGTCATAGCAAGAGTCAATGCTATCCAGGTCCAATGGATGGAGGGAATCCACTTCAACATTGAGGAAAGTGCAGAATTCCACCTAATATGCCCTACATAGGTTGTATTTTTAAAGAAGGTGAATGTTTTCAATATTTAAATTTAGACGAGGGAAAAAAATCGGAATGGGGAAACGGTCGCATCCAAAAGACTCAGATAGAATATTCCAGGAAGCTAAGGATGCCAAGGATGAGGAGCAAAGGGCGATATCTACTGAGCTCAGGTTCTGAAAAGGGACAGGAACTCGTGTTAGAGAACCATCATTCAGTAAACACAGGCCAAAATTTACCTGGAGTTCCATGAAGGAGACCCCTAGAGAGTTGCTTTGAGTGAATTGAAGTTAAAATATCCCATAGTTCTAATGCTATGGGACACATTGGAAGGGGGTCATATATAGAGAGGATGGTGATATCTTTAGCTCTTGCAGCAACAACATTGAATTGACAGCTACAGGAGCCAAGAGAAATCTGGGAGAAAGGAAGGGATTTGTCAAATAATAAGGCAGATCTGCCCTTGCCATCCGCTCTATCATCCCGGAGACAGGCGTAGCCTTCGATCTTAAAATGAAATTCAGGCTTCAGCTAAGTCTCTGAAATGGCAGCCACTATTCCATTGCAAGACCCTCACCATTATTGATGGAGCCATTAGCAATAAGGAGTTGAAGAGAGGTACGAATAGAGGAGGCAACGTAGGACGGTATTTGATTAGGGGAATCCAGAATTTTGACCAAAGTGGTCAAAAGAAATTGAATAATACTCATAGGAAAAAGAGTAGTAACTGAAGGTTGTTGACTGAGGCAACAGCCATTTTCAGGCTGAGGAATTCGGAAGTCTGTCATAGTCCTGATTGGGACTTGTTGAAGAGTGGGATCGAGGTTTAGTGTCACAACTTTTTTGTGAGAGGAGTTGGTAGGACTAGACAGAGAGAACAAATACTAAACTACAGACAAAAACTAAATGGAAAATATATTTAAAATAACACAAATAGTAGATACTTACTGCAACGAAATAAACAAAATACCACGGAAATAATAACGAAATAATCTGGCAGCAAAAAACCTTTCCACTTCATTTGACAGTTTCTATCACAATCCCTGAAAATCTTTATGTTTATCTTTGATTATGTAGCGTTCGTTCTCTCCAGAGAGAACCTTTGCCAATGTCAAGTGTGGAAAAAAGGCTATGCAACACTGATCAAATCATATTTCGGATATTTGTCATTGTTGCTTGTTAACAAAAGAAAAAACTATACAATAAAACAAAAACTAAATAAGAAGTTGGCTACAATTAAACTAAAAGAAGAAAACAGCATTATAATATACAGAAAGTACAAAATAAGTATATAAAAATATACAAACATAAAAAAAAAACATGAACACAAGTATAAAAAATTCTATATTTTGATGTCGTTCTTTCTTATGAACTGAATGATTAATCCTAAAATGGGTTTGTTGGCAATAAATAAAAGTGATCTTATGTTGATGGGCAATTGAATTTTATATTTTAATAATTTGGAAACAAATGAAGGAAATCTATTATATAATGGACATTAAAAAATGAGATGATTTAAATTGCCTTCTCCAAACCCGCAATCGCAAATTGGAGACTCTCTGACCCGCAGTCTAGCCAAATGCGTAG
This sequence comes from Druceiella hillmani, assembly GCA_039881145.1. NCBI lineage: Eukaryota > Metazoa > Arthropoda > Insecta > Lepidoptera > Hepialidae > Druceiella > Druceiella hillmani. Next base: position 23,911,640 of record JAYKKI010000016.1, on the reverse strand, counting down.
GAATAGAACAATGACCCAAACGCATGCGAGACACCACAGAGGATTCCTTTCGAGAGAAAGTAAATGTTGAGAACCAATGTTTTGAAGGTATAAAAGGTTGGATCTGGAAATATCTCGCACCTGTAATCTGGGATGATCTTTCCCACGCCCTCTGCCAGTCAGATGCCATCCAGAAACGAGTCATGGGAAGAAGATCTTCAATGAAATTAGTAGTGAAACATGGGTCCCCGTTCACTGCAGCAAACCGAGCTTTTGCGTCGGCTATTTCATTACCTACTATGCCACAATGATTAGGGATCCATGCAAGAACGACATCAGATCCCAGTCTCTCCAAATCAAGCGCAAGTTGCTTGATCTGAAGAATCAGGAAACTACAGTTTGAAGAAAATGGATTAGCAAGAAGGGACTGTAAATAACTTAAGGAGTCAGAGAAGATAAGGAGCCTGCGAATCTTTTTGAGTAGAGCATAATTCAAGGCCTCCACAATAGCACGGCATTCTCCGGAGAATACCGAACATTCATTAGGAAGGCGAAAGTAAGCTGAATGAGTGGTGGATGGAGAGTAAAATGACGCTCCGACATAACCATCTCTACCGGTTTTGATGCATCTGTGTATATTCGCGTCCAATCCATCCAAAAAGAATTTAAGATAGAATTGAACAGTGAATTAGCATTTTTGGACTCCTTATCAACTCCAAAACACAAATTTATATTTGGCCTGTGAAATACTGAGTTAAATGGAAAGCTATAGAGAGGGAGAGAAGAATTTTGATAAACCGGGTTAGTGAGGGATTTGAATCTTTGGAAGCTAACGATAAGAAGAGGTCGGGACTTAGAACGCCAAAAAGGAGTATTTTCAATAAACCTAGAGAGGAGGGTGAGTTTAGGAAAAATAGGGTGAGAAGAAAAGCTAGCTGTCTTTAGTAAATAACGATCAGCTAGGTATTGTCGCCGGAGACTTAAAGGAGGATCAACACATTCTACTTGTAGGGCATTTATGGGACTAGATTTCATAGCACCTGCTATGATCCTCAGAGCTTGAGACTGAATGTCGGTCAATTTAGTGGCATTGGATTTGGAAATAGGATCAAGTAGAAATGAACCATATTCTAGATGACTACGGACTAGAGCGTTATATATTAACTTTAATGTGGAAGGGTGAGAGCCCCACCACACTCCCGAAAGAGCGCGGAGGATATTCATATTAGCCTGGCATTGGGAGATGACATATTCAATGTGAATGTTCCAGGATAATTTTGAGTCTAGGAACATACCTAAGAATTTGGTATTGGAAAGAACAGGGATCAAAGAGGAATTATAAGTAATATATAGCGGAGGAGTAATTCTCCTTCTCGAGAAGACCACGACAGCGCTTTTGGAAGGGGATAAATCCATACCATGAGAGGTAACCCATTTATTTAGGTTAACAAGGGCAGAATTCAAAGCATTTTCGGCAACAATTATTGATTTATCAGAAGAATATAAAAGCAGGTCATCAGCATATTGCAAGACACGACAGAAAGGATTAACTGTTGAGTGAATCATATAGGAGTAAATATTGAAAAGTAATGGACTTAAAACAGAACCTTGGGGAAGACCCTTCCATAAAGTTCTTGTAAAGGGGGGGGATCCAGGGGATCTAAGAAGAATAGATCTTTCTAAAAGAAAATTGAGGAATAAATTTATAATCTTAATCGGAATCCCAAGATTATGAAGAATTTTTTGGAGGACTGGAAGGATTACATTATCGTAGGCTGAAGAAAGATCTAAAAAAGCAGTAACGAGAAACTCTTGTCGAGAGAAAGCAAGTCTGATGTCAGTGGTTAGGACGCTGAGATTGTCCAACGTACTTTTAGCTCTTCTGAAGAAAAATTGGTTCCTTGGAAAAATAGAATGGTGTTCAGTAAACCATTCCAAACGATTCTTAATTAAATGTTCCGTAATCTTCCCTAGAACAGGACAAAGGGCTATGGGTCTGTAGGATGAACCTACATTGGGATCTTTATGAGGTTTAAGAATGGGAATTATTATTTGAGTTTTCCAAGACTTTGGAATAGAACCTGATTTGAACATACAGTTAATGAGGGATAGACGATACCAACGGGTAGATGGTAAAGTATTTATAAACAATTTGTTTTGACCTGTGAAGCCAGAGTGATTAACGAATCGGTTGGCGGCTTGAGCAGATGGAAATTCCACCGAAATCCTATTTCTGCCAATTTGTTTCACTCCATCTCGTGTAATTCCATCAACACCATAATTTTTTAACGTGGAACCAAATTTCACAGCATGGAATGAAAATCCGGAATTAAGCTGGGGTTTTTTTCTCTGAACGTGTACGATAAATGGACCAACATCGCCAGCGACGTATAAACGGCCCTCAAAAGCATTCGGAGGGAGAGAGGGAGGAGCAGAGGTCGGGGTTGGAGGAAGAGATTTTGAATTTGCTTCTGAAAGAGGAGTATGAGGGGTCTTACGAGGGATTGTATCCTCTGTTTCAGTACATGAAGAATCAGAAGGATGAAAAGAGGGATTATTCTTAAGCTTATTTTTTTTACAGTTGGGTCTTTTACACTTTTTATTTTTTTAGTTCCTGTTGGGAATCCGAAACTGTAATAAAACTGGCAGGCGATGTAGGAGAAGCAAATTCATTAAAACATATTGGAGACTTAGAAGGGCCAGGAGGTTTCGGGGGAATAACTAAGTCCATTTTCCCAAAAGATAACCTGAATCACAAAAATAAATAATAAAACAAATGAACAAAAAAACAAACTTACCGGGAACTGGATAAGACAATAAACGGGATACAGATAAAGTCAAAAATTAAATGAAAATAAAAATAACACAAATCAAAATTAGTTATTGCAACAGATTAAGACTAAATATCACGAAAAAGATAAAGAAATAACAGAGTTGCGAAAAACCCTTCCACTTTGTTTGACGGTTTCTATGGCTTTCATCCCTGAAAATAACACATGAGTCTGATTTTGTTAAACGACATTAACATAACAACACTTATTCTTCTACTGCATAGGTCTTATATGCCCTTTGGCATTAACTTGCCAGTAATTTCTTGCACATTTTATACACAGCAAACGAAATGAACACTAAGATTTCTGAATATTAAAAAATTATCTCTTGTCACCAGAAGGATACTTTTCGTGTACACTTAGTTTTAAAAATAATAATGTTAAATTTAGAGTAAACTTGTAGCAATAACAATAAATATTCTCATGACAACTGTTGTTAAGAAATAGTACATAGATATCATTTTTGTGAAGGTATTTTTATTAATTTTTATTACATTGTTTTTATTTTTTATTTTTGAGCTTCTTAATGAAGGAAACTGGTACATTCGGTACTAAAATGAATAAGAATATGAAATTGTAACTACATATTCTTCATGACAACATAACTCTTTCATATAAATCTCAGATTTTTTTCAAAATAAATGAAATATATCATATAAATATAAAAAACAAATAAATGAAATATATCATAAAATCCATTTAAAAATACTGACAGTTGACGATAGCTAACATTTGACATAACACTAGTTGTAAAACAATTTTTTGCACATTTTCACTATTCTATATTCTCAATTTTAGTTGACTAAATTGAATAATCCTCTCCTTATATATTTTTTACTTACCGATTATAATTAATTGACTGATTTGGTTGTTTAATTGAAAACCAATATAATTGATAACTAATGTATGAATCATTTCGTTTACATTTTAAGTGTGGTAGAAAAATATAGTGATGCTAGTAGGAATAAATCAAAAGCATTATCTTTTAACCATTTTTATTTCTTATTTTCTAAAAAATCCTGGTAAAAAATTATAAGCCCCAGATAATTTCAGATCCCTGCAAAATTCAATATCAATTTTCATAAATCTTTTCAGTCTCCTTTAATTAAGTCAGGAATAGGTTTATGTTAGTAAGTTTTCTAACTTTATACCATGATGGCAACTTCAAAATAGACTTTTTTAAAACAATGACCCATGTGATTGCGCAAAACGTTTATAATTCATCTCTTTTATACTATTGCTAGGACTTTTAAATCAATACACAGAGAACTTCTTAAGAGAAATTAACTTTTTAGTAAGAAATTTTCTCAATTTAAAATTGAGTTTCATTTGATGACAATTTGGTCATAGGAAATGTTTTTTATTCAGAGATTTAGTATTTGTAATGCTGCGCAATTAATATGTTGTAAAAGCTTCAGACTTAATTTGTAGTTCTTTTGCAGTGAAGCTATTTCTCGTTGCATTAGAATATTGTGCAAAATAAATAATTTAGTACCGTTAAAATTTAATTTGTTTAGTAACCTATGGAAATAATGTTCATTTCAATATGTGTGATCAGCAACTCATTAATAGTATATCAGTCATATTAAATATTTTTTAATTATAGATTATATTTTGAACAAGAACAAATATAATATTTGGCTTAAGCTATAAATTGAAGAGATGCAACAAATACAAAAAATTATGAAATATGCTACCATACTACGCTCATCAAGTTTGAGTAAAAAGCACGAAACTTGAAATAATTAAAAGCTCTCTGTGCTTTCATTGAGAGATAATTCAATGTCTAAGTTTAACACTTCAGAATTGTGGAAGATCCTATTATTATGTGTTCACTGTAAACTACATCATCTTAATAATGGTTATATGAAAACCACAAAAATATAATAAGCCCATTATATTTTTAGGCATTGTTTTCTCTTGCTGTTTCTTTTTCTATTGCACTCTTAGTATCGGTAAAAAAGGTAAAACTTATTTTTGGTTCAAACCTTAGTTCCCCGTTAAATAAATTAGTAGCTTTGAGACTTACAGGTGACTAATGGAATTTCATATTCTTCCTGTATGTTTATTTTCATTGTATATTTCATGCCCACCATATAGTTTTGTAAGGTCCTATGCTCAAACTATGAAGAACTAGAGAGAAGGTCTACTATGACACAGGCTCCAAAATTGCATTATGTATCACTTTTTATGCTACTAAATTCTTACCTATCCACCTGTTTTGTTGTGGTTGACATTTGAATTAAAAATAAACATACAAAATTTGGTTTATTTTGCTTCCATGTTTTATATATAAAGTTCAATTGTTTTTATGCCCGTCATAAAGATACCTAATATTGACAACACAATAATGGTGTCGTTATCTTGGTCACTCCTGTTCAATTTAATCAGGAATATTTTATTCAGAGTTTTGGCATATATATATGTCTAAAACTTTTTGCAAGAGTGCGACTTACTTTTTACCATTTTCATCATTTTGAAGCAAAACGTTCATTAATCTTTTACATAAAAAAATTAAATTAATCTAGACAAACTATATAAACACAGTTATAATACAAGAGTAGACCCTAAGACAGAAAATATGATTTGGTTTAAAATCAATATATAGTTAAAAGCTTAGTTTTTTTTAAAATTTTTAATAAGTTCAAGGTAATTAAGAGTTTACTTTCTGAAAATGGTATCTCCAGTATGACTAGAGCTGTTTGTAGATTATATTTAATAATCTTTCTAGGTTGACAACTTTAAATCTGAACAAAAATTAAAAAACAACCCTAAAATAACATACTGCCTGTATTTTCATACTCTACTTGATAATGGCAGTTACATACTGTCATTATCAAGTAAAGTTCAAGAAATTTTTGGTCAAGTTGTATCAAATTTCTAAAGACATTCTTCTAATTACCATTATACAACTACACAGAACTGTTAAGATATTGAGAAGCATTATTTCCACAGATTCTGAACTGATATTGTTTTTTAATTTTTTTAAACTTAATACTACAAAAAAAATTTAATTTGATTAACAGGAGTAGCTTGGCCTGTATTAGCAGCTTTTTATTAATTTTAGCGCTTACCAAATTGTGTATGCTTATTTAATCAAATTTTGTTTTTCGTGAGTACGGTTGTCAAATTTGCATTGATGTCCAACAGGTCAGAGCGAGTGCGCATGCAACAAGCCATGCAAGGTAATCAAAAGTACGACTTGTCAAAATGGAAGTATTCCGAACTAAGGGATACTATCAATACATCCTGTGATATTGAATTGCTCGAGGTATGTATTATTGGTTTTCTGTTCAGTGGATTTAAAAATATAACATGATTTACAGATTTATTGATTAACGTGTCTGTAACATAATAGAAAAAAAGGTTTGATGGCTGTTACTGTCCTGCTTAACAATCCTTAGAAAATCAACAAATAATTTTGTTTACAACCATTGTAATATTGTTTTGCTAATAAAATTTGTTTATGCTCTTACTGAAATCCAAAAGTGTGACACAAGAATGTAGTTGTTTTTGCATATGGTTATGGGGCAATGTTGCTTGTGAATGTTTCTTAATCTGTTCAGTTATTCTTATATAATACATCTACACATGAGTAGATAATCCTTTTTAAAAGTGTTTTTATCTGTTCCTATATGTGGTATATTGCAATAACATTTTACAAAAAATATTAATAAAAAATATCACACATAACCCATGTACAATTTTTTTACATAATAATAAGAGACATTGAAATATAAAATAATTTTGGATTTGCATTCTATGTTTCAATTTATGAATTACATGGGCTACCAAGATAAAATTGCCTCGATGCTCTTTTTTCCGAGACCTTAAATTTCTTAGGGGATGGAGTGCTACTTTTTTCCCATTGCATTGACTCTAGCTTGTACTTAGAATCAAAGTATTGAACCCAAGTTTCATCTCCAGTTATAATTTTCTCCAAAATCGGCATAGGTTCATTAGCACACAGCTTCAAAAACTCCTTAGATGCCTTGACTCGTTGCTTTTGTAGCAGCTTAAACATTCTTGGACCTATCTTGCACTGTCTTTAGTCATGCTAAGGTGATCGTGTAGAATTCTCAAAATTGTTATATCTGATATACTAATTCTGAAATTTATTGCATCTTCTAATACAAGGTTTTCGACTTTTTCGACAATATCCAATGCGGTGGCTTCAATTTGGCCACCCTGGGCGGGGATCCAGTCTCGACCTCGTTTACATAGACCATGCCACTTGTAAATTATGGTTTACCAGGGCAATGATCTCCGTAAACAACTCCCATTTCACTCATTGATGGTATAAAAAGTTTTCCTTGCTTGGTGAGGAATTTAACCACTGTTCGTAGTTTAATTTGCTCCATGTTCACAATTCTCTTCCAGATTTACTTCTCTAAGGGACGATTATTCTTTAACGAATGACATTAGAAATTTGACATTCGAGTTATCTCTATTCAGTTCCTACCCTGGCAGGGTATCAAGAAAAAATGTATCTCTCTCTTCTTTCCTCTTCATTGCGTAAACTTATCTAAAATTATATTGCTAATTGTAAGATTATTATTTCACGGGATAACCTTTAGTAAACCTAATTAATTCAGTAATATTATTACTGTAATTTGTTTTTAGGTATAATGTTGATAAAACATTGAATAATAATTTTGCAGAAGAGCAAAGAAATTAATTAATTAATACTTGATAAAAAAGTTTTTGTACCAAAATTTATTAAATGGAGTATAGTTGAACAATAAGAATGACATTATGGCTATTCTTAATAAACTTTAGTTCTCCTTTTTTTTACTTTAAAACTTTTCTCCGATTTTACCACTATTGCAGGTAATGTGATACTACGTTTTTGGGGGAGTGCATAGTTAAAAACAGAACATGTGAGTGTGTGCAGTGCAAATGAGGATAATGAAAGAGAATGTCATTCTGATACATAACTAAAAAGGTTTGTTGAGTTACTTTGGAAACAGGAAGAAGAGAAGAAAGTCAAAAATTTTATTAAAGTGGAATATTGTTTAATGATGAGTCTGAGAACTCAAATAATTAAGAGACAGGCAGATTTTTGCTGTCTACGATGCTTAAGATCACCTTAGCTGATTACTACAGTGAAGACAGGCATATTATTTTTATATGTTTGTGAAACACAGTTTATAAAAATAATATACAAACAAAAATTTAATTAATGTTTATAATACAGGCTTGCCGTCATGAATTCCACCGTCGTTTGAAGGTATACCACGCTTGGAAGGTAAAGAATCAGAGGAAGACAACGATGGGAGAAACCGAGCGGGCGCCTAGAAGTATAATGGATGCAGGTAAGTGGGCCAAATTTAAGTATTAGATATTTATTTTAGGTTTTTTTCAATAATTTTAAGGAAAATCTTTGAAAAAGTTTATATTTTCTGCAGGCGGACGTCAATTGTGCTAATAACTTTTAAAGGAAACTGTAAATGTTCAAATCTAAGAAAAAGAGGAAGCTATCAGAAAGGATTACTAAAATTCGTTCAGAAGTTAAGATTCAATAATCATAAATAAATATTTCATGAAGATAAACACTCCAAACATTGGGGCTACATAGACCAAAAATAATATTGTGACCTTCGATTGTTGCACACAGTCATTTGATGCAAATCCAATAAAAAATATCTGTTTATTCATGAAGTCTAGTGACTTACAAATCATATAGTCTAGTGACTTACAAAATCTGGACGTTGTTCTTTGCCATTCAGGCTAAAAAAGTAGTAGGAAGCTGCCTTGGTACTGCTAGTCTATAATATAATCGATGATCATGATGATTGAGCAGTGTATTAGATAAAATACTCTTAATACATTTAGTCATAGCCCTTACATTTTGCCGGAGCAATTGGCCATTAGCTGGAGCCCACAGCCACAACCATATTGTCAGGTCCCCTTATACAGGTCAAGTATCCCACTAGGATTTTAATTGCGTAATTGCAAAGATACTAATTTAACAAAGTGCATGAATTGCCAGGTTTACAGGATTTATCGAAAGTATAAATTAACAAGAAAAGTAATTAAATAGAATATTTCCTATACTTACCAAATACACACAATAGGATTACGTTTATTAATGTCAGTAAAATTGTAATTTTTTGTGCCAACTGGTTTTCAAATTTTTATGACATCAGAAAAGTCAACACTTATTGGACGATCATTTTCAATACATATAGTGGCCAAATTATTGAGTAATTCTTAACTAGTTGTATTTTTTTGCCTTGTTTTTAGTAAATTAGTTAAACCACTAAAAGTTCTTTCCGCTGAAGAGGCAGTAATGGGCACCATTCAAAATAACCACATGAGAAGGGTAAAATGCCTCTAAATTTTTATCATACTTTCAACAATTTTAGTGGTTCACATTCAGTTGAAAAAATTATGGTGTGAATATTTTTTAGAAGGAAAATTTTTTATATTTCCCATTTTTTGGATTAGAATTACTTTTTTTATTTTTAATTCACAGATAACTTCGCATTCAAACCTATGCTTCGAGTTAGATATTATAAAATTAAGAACTCGAGTAAGTTTCCACTCCCATTGCTTCAGCAATTTTCATGGGTCATAGTCTGTATTTCGTTCATTCAGTCTTCCAATAACTCGCTTTCAATTTTAATCGATATTCCTTTGGAATGTTTTTATTTTATGACATAATAGAGTCATAAGCAGGCCAGTAAGGGATAAAAAGTACTTCATTCGAATATTTTGTTTCTTTTATTATTTGAGTGCTGCAGGAGCCAAGTCTAACCATTTCATGGATGATGACATTGTGTATACACCGGGATGGTATTTCATATACTACTTATATTCTTTCACTTCACTTTGTATCTGATAGGCGTATATATATATATATATATATATATATATATAAATATATGTATATATATATGTATATATATATGTATATATATATGTATATATATATATGTATATATATATATGTATATATATATATGTGTATATATATATATATATATATATATATACATGAGACGTGTTTTTAAAATAAGTACCGTTTTTATGCCACCATAGCGCTTGCGCACTATGTACCTATATCTGTTGGGAAGGAAGCCATAGGCACCATTATGGAACTATTATCATTTGTTTTTGCATTTAGAGATGTATCTGGCTGGGCACCTCCATAATGATGACGACAAAGTCAAAACAACAATGCTGCAGTGGAATACAAAAGCTGGTCCCACGAAACGACAAGTGCCTCGATATTAGTGGGAATTATGTCGAAAAATAGAGTAAAATGTGGGCTTTCACATAATAAATTCTTTTTGAAAAATGTCTAGTTGTTTTTTTTTGTTTCAAAACGGTACTTACTTCAAAAACACGCCTGATATATAAATATATCTGTATGTATATATGTGTATTTATATAAACATATATATATATATATATATATATATATATATATATATATATATATATATAATGATGTAAGAAATATAGACTTTTAACCGTCTTTTTAAACCTAATGCCGTTTGAATAAGGGAACATGAGTATTTCCAGAGAGCAATGTTTAGTAGAACTGACCTTCAGTTAGGCTTACATTATCAATTTAACTATACTGGTATGATTTATAAACGAATTCACACATTTCCTTGTGCTGATAATACAGAACAATATGAAAAGGCTATCAAAAGTATCACATCCACGTTAATTTTAGTAAAAACTTTTTCAAAGCTTTGTCTATGGGAAAATCCCTTGACCACCATTAAAATTACGTTTTCATTACTGTGAAAGCATTGTAATACCAAACATAACCATGTGACAGTTATTACATTATTACAGTACCACTCTACTAAAATTATGATGGTTATTACAGTACTGGTCTACTAAAAATATGACAACGAACACAAAAGAGACTGTTCTTTTTATGGATGCCAAGGATTCTCGTGAAAACTTCCCTGTTATTTTTTTTATTTGTGCATAAAGTATGTTGAATTATTTAATACAACGATCTTACGAAAATTACTCATATTTTGAAATTATTAAAAACGCTTTTCAGATTCAACATTATAATGACTTAGGTTATTTGAAATGACATCCAGTTAAGTTCTAGGTTCATCATATTTTAAATTACATTCCATAAATCAACCTACAAATGAATATGCACCTGTAACAAACTAACTAATAGAGATTGGTTGTCAATTTCAGCTGTGATTTTAACTTTACTGAATTTTTTCAGTTTTCAGGTCTTTCTAATGCTCTATAGATCAATTTGTTGCTTGAAAATCTCGGAATATGTACCTTCTACTATTTTCACCACAAGAATAATCTGAAGTTTGTGTGACATTTTCATTCTTGGATTTCTAAAATGTAGTTATTAACTAACAATCCACCTTTGACTGTCATCAGACTAAATTTTTCTTGTTTTGAACGCCTGACTTACATTTGAACTTGACATGCTTGTTGCTATTTTAAATCAGGAAAAAGCATGGAAATGTCGTTATCTTTTCTAAATTGAAGCTAAATCTGCTGTCATGCGAAAACATTTTCACAATAGGCTATTTGATTTTGTTCAAAATTGAGTGTTAATTATTAACACTTGTATTTATTATTAGTTTAAAAAGCATTATGCAGTAATATGACTTAAAAATGATAATTAATTTATTCTAAAATACTGATACTGCAAAACTGAATATTTTTTTTAAACGTTTTTCATGTGACGCAAAACAGTCAGTATTGGCTTAAACTACAATGACGTCACATGCTCGTAAACATATTATTGTTTAGTGCCTAACGATTTTGAAAATAGTTTATACTATTTTCTTGTGATATTTGTGATTTGTTTATAATATTTTACAATTTCATCCTTCCATATCTATATTTCATTCTAATTATGGATAGCAATTTGTGTTTGTTACAAAATATTGTACCTTATTGGCAAGCAAATATTAACATAATATTAATTCGTAGTCTTTCTTATAAATAGATAAAATAAATTGAAGAGTGTGAATGAAAATGAATAAACAAAAGGGTATTTTATTAAAATTTGCTATTAAATGTTTTGAGATCTTTCATTTATAATTCATAAATATGTTTATAAATACAAAAATACGTAACAACACTTAAATAAATTTGTTACATATATGAACATAGGCTACTTACATAATTTTGGATTACAATATAATTTAAATTCCTATACTTTGTTACCAGAGTATAACATTTTACGACATTATCTAAAATATGATATGCAAGGATAAATTAATGATTTTATGAGAGAGTCTTGTAAGTTAATAAGTGTATATTATATCACAATCACGTCAACAAGTACTCGCAGAAAATTTTTATTAATTACAGAATGTTGCTTTAACATGTGGAACTCTCTTATACGCCTTATAACTCTTTCAATGTGTATCCTTAAACTAGCAATAATTTTTGTTTGCCTTACTCCTTCGTTAGATAACTTTGATCCTGATGCTATGCTTGGTGGCCTTAGCAATTTTATTCTTTTTTCTTTTGTGCTCAGTATCTGCATATTCCTCTATCAGCCAAGTTGAAAGTACCTGGTTCGAAACCATCTACAAAGTTTCAATTTTCCAATATAGTGAGTAGTGATAACTCCCAAAACCAGGGGGCAGAGCGAGTTATGTCACTATATTGGAAAATTGAAATATAATTACCCAAACCATTGGGTGTGAAAGATATAAAATATTTATATTACCTTTCTTATAGTTAGTGCTTGAAAAAGGGCTTTGGAAGGCTTTTGTATGTCAATTTCCAAGTAATCAATCAAATATTATACAACTTATGTTGCAATAATTGTGTCGAAATGGAACAGGTTAAGTTTTTCTAATGGAATTCTTATTTAATTTTACAATAAATCGGCATAAAAAACTTTCAATTATTGGAATGTTTTTCAAAAGGTATTTACTTTTTACTATATGATAATGACAATCCAAAGTTATCTTCAAATTCAGAAAAAGTAATATTTAATCTAATTTTTTTGAACACATTAAAATATGTTCATGTGGTACGTATGTATGTTTATGAATTAAGTGAACTATGAAATAACATGTGTTAGAAATCTCAATATATATCATTGGCTTTTTAACAATTAGGCGCAAAGTGTTCTGCAAACATTGCCTTTTATCAATGTCTTCATTTGTGTATGCAATACTTGTACTAGATTCAGACACCTTTGACAAAGTAGCTGCAAATGATGAGGAATCTTGTTGTAATGGATTCTCTTTACACAAGGATATGTCACTGTCTGATCTTTCCTCATCCTTAAAGTCAATCCCCTACACAATTAGGACATGGATAAATCTTGAATAGAGAAGTATGAGTGGATATAGTTGAAAATTTATAAGGAGAAACAGATATATCTCTTGTCAGAGTTTTTGTCTGCACACCTTGCTTCTAATATGTACTTTGTTTACAGAATGACACTGGACTGATTTTTCAGCAGTTACTATAGGTTCTGTTGATGTACTTTTGTTGCATGTTTGAAATAATTCTGAAAAGATAAAAAATTTATTATCTTATGCACACGCTAAATTATGCAAAAAAACTATATGATAATGGCACTATAGTTAACTGGGACAGAGCTCTCAAATAGGTGTTAAGAGAAATTGAATAGAATTTAGTTTCTTAAGTTTGCATATCCATTGTCATATCTTCTTTTTCAAAACAAGTTACATCCACAGTAGGAGTAGACTGAGAGTTAGTTGTCATTGGTTGTTGGTTGTCTTCTTGAATGAATTCCATTCTTTGCCATTTTAAAAATGCAGATCGAGATGTATCAGAATCACAGATTCTTTTATTGCGATTTGACTGGCGATGAAATTCCGAAGGCAAAAAATTATCCATCATAATTATTCTCTAACTAAAACCCATTTTGTGTTTTAGTCAGAGAATAATTATGATGGATAATGATTGCTTTATATAGAGTGTCTTTTTCCATCTATAACTAACGAGCAAGATAGTTAGGTATAATAATATATTCTCATAATGTATTCCAACCTCAAATTAGTAACCATTCTCAATTTAAATATGATTATTACAATCAAATAATATATGTTAAGTTATGTCAAAGTGGACTTCACAGAAGGAACACATACAGAAAGTTTTTCCGGTGTATTTGTGCATTTTGTCACTGCACACCATTTGTAACTCATTTTCTTACGTAAATCACGAATACAAAAATACAAATCACAAATTGCAAAATGTTGAGCAACGCAAAACTTGTCGAGTGTTTTTTATTTATAAATTAATAATATGAATTTAAAATATAACTAAAAATTTTAAAGCTAAAAAAACAAAATAAAGGTAGACAAAAGATAATCAAAAAAGGCAAAAATTATTTAATATTTTATTAAGATAACACAAACACATATGCACTCACTAATGTATATGTAAAACACTATAATATTATTCGAAACATAAACCAAATAGACCTTATTGTTTCCTGAATGTTGGTGCCACTGCCATATAAACAAAATGTAATTGTTGAAATTGATAGGTTAAAAAACATTCTAATTTGATAATTAAATTTACTTACGATTTTAATCTAATTACTTTATAATTTCTAAGAAATTTTGCTTTCAACTGTGTAATGAGTGCTTAGTTATAAAAGAAAAAGTGAATTAACTGGAAAAAAGGTTACAACATATTCCCTTGCGAAGAAGGTCATCGGGTGTGAAATTTTTCAAATAGATTTTTTTATAATAATTACCAGCTGCAGAATTTTTTTTTAAATTAGTTTTTATTGTATATTCTTTCATGTCATATCACATTTATTAATACCCATAATTTAATTTGAAAATATGTAATATCTCCTTCTAAGGGCTGTTTATGTTTACACACTTGTGACGTCACATCGCAGTCGTCGTTACAAAAACTGGGTTTTTAGCACGAGTTTGGTTTTTTAAATTTTGAAAGTGATTTAATATAAAAAATATGGCATATATCTAAGAAATATAAACGTGTTGTGCTTATAATGTAACAGTTTTACAATATAAGTCAAATAGCTTATTGTGGTACTTTTTAAGATTTCGTAGCCGAATGTTAAAAAACGGAACGCAAAAAACAGATGTAATCATCACATCTGTCCTCTGTCTATGTTTTCATTTGTCTATGTGCCACAGCATCATAATTCCTTCAGCTTAAGTCAGATTGTGATGAAATTTGATGGGAAGACTGTTTAATTACACAGACATAAAATAACCTGACATTTAATTTTATGAAAAAATTTACGTGTAATATAGTCATCGGAACTAAATATAAGCCCACAAAGAATTTTTTTCCAAATTCGCAACAAAATTTTTGAGACCCTGTTTAAATTTAAAAATTATAATTTATCTCGTCATTGCAAATAACAGGTGCACTCACTTAAAACATGCAATCATAGGAAGTGTGAAACTAAATAATCATTGCAAACAAGAACTAATTCAAGTTTTTACCAGCCATCTTACAGAAGGTTTACCTTATAGACCAGCAGCATAATTTATCTTAGCATTGCTCAAAATTACTTTACGCAATGGTAAATAATATACACTTCGAATTCTTGCAAGTGGCTCATTACGAAAATTCTGAAATTTATTCAAATATATAGTTAAATGTATGAAGGTATAAAATGTTAATTTGGTGAATAAATATATTAGAGATCAATTACAAATTTTACCTCGGGCAAAGGTAATTTTTTTATAATCTCAGAATCCATCACAATGAGTATAGTGTAATTATTGTGATATAATTTAATTTTTAAGATAAAATCAACAAACAGAAACCATAGATTCGGATCCGGACCTGGCGGCACTTTTTAAACTCAGACCCCCTGATTAGAGCCAACTCAACTCACTCTTGTAGGGCAATCATTTTAGTGCATTGACTGTACTTTATAGGGTAAATTTCTAGAACCAAGTCTAGAAAGTTTATTAATAATGAAATAGAGAATAACTTAAACCGTAATTGTTATTTATATCAAAATCCTTTTTAACAGCTAACTCTTCACGTGTGCAGCAAAAGAATGAAATCTTGGGTGCACGCCATCGCTATTTCCGCATCCCGTTCGTTCGACCCTCTTCAACCGAAAACAGTGGTGGGGTCGAACGACGGGGTTGGTGGTATGCGCACTTTGATGGACAGTATGTTGCCAGGCAAATGGAGCTGCATCCAGACAAGACGCCAGTGCTACTTCAGTCAGGTCAGTATTGTGTTTTTAAAATAGTCCTTGAGTCTTAAATGCAATTTAGACAGTACGAAATCTGCGAGAAATTCGATGGACTTTGTGGAGTGACTTGACCGATGATATGTGCATGTTGGTGAATAGTATGATCTGTGCATGTTGGTGAATAGTATGACCCTATTGAAGTTTTTCTAAATCGAAAACTATGTGAAATATATATAAATTAATAAAAAATTTTCAAAAATAATTTAGCCATTTTTAATATACCAGTATGAAAACGCTCGTCTTTAATGACTGAAGTAGGTAAAAACGATATCTCAATAATAAATAACAATATTCTCATCATATCGCCATATAAAATGCATCAAATAATAATAAAATAACTCTGATATGGTTTATTCCTATAAGTGCCCCTTTTTTATTGCAAAAGAGTTTATATCATCTTGGATATTAAAAAAAACTAAGGAAGTACCAAGAAACATATGACTCAGCTGCTTCAATGTGGAAGCAGCTCACACTTACGGAGCCAAACAATTTCGGAAAACAAAATAAGCCCACATGCAAATTTAGTTATTATGTTATGTGTCTTTCAATTGCAAATAGACTAGGATAAGTCAGAAGATCAAATTCTCTATCGTATATACCATTTTATAAAATGTTAACAGTGTGTGTAAACTCCGAGCAGGTCCATGGTAATGAGGTCAAGCATGAAGGAAACAGGTTCATTTGCAAAATGATTTGTTCTTTTACTTAAAAGCAGTTAACTAATAAAACAGGTTTCAATTTGTAATTATTTGGCTGCTCTACTTTGCTGCTTCAACTGCATAAACATTTTGCCATATAATTTTGCTACATACCAGACATACCTATACACATATATATGTATACAGACATATACAATGTGGATTTGACTGTCCGACATTAAATGAAAATGTAGTCAGTGCTAGTTGTCATGTATACTTTAAATTTGTGAAATAAATAATTACACCAAGAATAAATTTTATTTTTTTTCAAATAAACTAAATATCATTTGAGTCTAAACAAAACATAAACACCATTTACAATGTTTATGTTCCTGACCTTAGCAAAACCATAACAACACAAGATTGTTGTTTGTAGTGGTTCCCTTTGTCAGCATACATAGCAAAGCAGTGCGACGTATTTAAAATCTCATACATCGTATTTGTAATTACAAACCATTTAAAGCTATTCCTATAACTAAAACTACTGAATTTTGTTAATTGATTTTTGATGTATGGTTGAGGAACACCATATGGCATATACATTATTAGATGTAATTAACAATGTTAAGAAGTTGTTAATTTTTTCTGTTTATTTTAGATGCCCTGTCAAATTGAATATTTCAGAAATTGTTTGACACGATTAGAAAAAATGTGAGAGTGATGCCGGAGAAAGTAAACTGAATGCTTCTATCTCAATTAAAATTTTTCGACGTTGTGAGTATTCATTAGAAGCTTACATTTTTTCATCAACTAGTTGCAGGTAGCAAGTCGAAAACATTACTGCACTTTGAATCTATTTTAAATACCCGTAATTTAATTATTTTAGTAGATTTGATATTAGGCTTGATAAATTTGATTGTTACGTACTTTATTGTCTGTACATAAAATAAAACTGTAGAATTGTGTCTGTACATTAGAAGATATTTATAAAAAAAATGTTTAGGTTAACACAACAAAAGTAATAGAACACAAAATATTGTTTTTTGGAATGTGTGTCTGTAAGCCTATTTATTTATTCATACATTGCACAAGACAGCTAAAAGAATTTCTACAAAATTTTTATTGGTGGATTCTTTGGTTTAGGGTAACTTATAGGCTATCACAATTGACCAACTAAAAATAAGATGTAGCAATTGGACGTTTCAAACCAAAGTGTACTTACTAAATAAAAGTTTGATACTATAATTTTTCACCATTACATGTTATCTTACAGTTAATGGTATTTTCTAATGTGAGAACAGCTAGTTATTGTTTTATTTGTAGATCCTTAAATTCAAAGATATGTGATTGTTTCTACTGTACGTATGAAGAAGGAATGGGAGACATCCAAAAGTATACAAACGTTTTATTATATGTTTCATTATTTGAGATTAATAACAATGATATTTTCTAACATTCAATATGTAATACCGCATTATTTTAAAGATAGTCGAGAGACAGTTTTAATGCAGTATCCATGAATGAAAGCAATAAACATTATATTTGTCACCCTTAAAATGTTGGTTTATTGAGATAGTTTGACACAATTCATTAGAAGAACATATTTGTATTCTAAAACATATTTATTTATAGCAGGCTGGCTCTAAAATTACTGGACCCTGTTGGTACTCAATTTGATAATTAATATTATATATATCCTAAAATATTTACTTCCAGAATAAGAAGCAAGCGTGTCTGTAATGATCAAAAACCAATAATACTAATTAAAGTGCATTTTAAAAAGCAAAAGACTTGTAGACACGAGCTACTACTCCTTGAGAAAATTGTATGTGAAGATTACAGCCATTGTATATAGCCATTCTGTCCTGTAGCTGGATGAAATCTGAATTAAAACTGGAACGATACTAATATTTGTCATAGTTTAAATTTAATATTACAAAATAAATAAAAGTGATCACCAAAAAACAAATATTTTCATTTTAGTTAAAATATAATTTATGTGATCTAGATAAAGAGCAAGGACTTTAAAGTAGTTTCGCACTAACAAGCAGTGTCACTATGTGTGTGTTAGTGAGTTTAATATTGGTAAATATCGATTCTCGAGGTGCGGTGTTTTGTAAATATGTCCTTATCTATTCTTCTTAAGCATCAGCAAAATTGTTGTGTTTAATATCGTTCGTAGTTTTTTTGGGAATTGCATAAAATGCAGATATTATTTACCTTTGACAGTTAAACATCATCTCTGATTATACCCATCAATGAGTACAAGAAGAAATAATTGGGTAAATTGGTGTAATAATTACTCAAGCCAGTGTTCTAGACTATATGAAGGTCATATTGTATCTGCTGGTTGCTGGTAGTCTGATAATCGTCGACAGTATATTGGCAGTTGAAAATGTTTCAGCTGCACATGACGAAAGTAAATTTCGTGGAATATGATCTGCATACATAAATATGAACGATACAAAAACTCCTATCACAATTTTGAACATTGAAATGTAGCTAGTTGCTAAATATCCTTGAAACACAAAGCTAGCGGCTTTAAAGAGAGAAGGTAATTTGGCAATTTGGGACGCAATACACTTCAAGAGGTATTATTAAACTTTGATGTGAACTCAAATTTACTTTGAAGCTCTGATTATAAGTATATATGTACAGGTATTGACGACATGCAGATGTGCGAACTGAGTCTAGACGAAACGGGACTGACGAGGAAGCGTGGTACAGAGATTCTCCAGCATGAGTTTGAACATGAGTGGGCTAAGCATGGCGGTCCAAAATATGCCAAGTCTTGAGATATTAACTTTCTTTAGATATTTATAAGACAAATGTTATTCCTAAATGACAGGTGCCTTTACAGTTATACATCTGTTAAACAAAAAGATTAATGTCTATAGAATAATATGTCCACTGAATGAAAAGATGCACATTTTTTATCATTTTCATCACATGTCTACATACAATTATATTCACAGGTCACACACTCGTAAAATTATGTTGTCAATTTTTTACTGCTTTAAAATATTGTCCTGGTGGAAGCGTTTAAGTATAGAAAACAATTTATTTTGTAATAAAAAAAGGTAAAGGAGTACCTTTTGTAATACAATTAAAATCGAGCAGTGTTCAGAAACTGTGAGAAGCGTTCCTAAAACATTATATTATTTATATCGATATATAGAATGCCAAGAATGCTGATGTGCTGCGTTTAAGTCAGCGTATTGTCATCTTTTAACTGTCACGTGCAATATATAAAATGAAAATATATAAAATCTTATTTAACCTATAATTATTTTTATGATAACATCAAAAAATGACCATCTGATCAAAAACTACGTAAATTAATTAATATCAAAAACTGTTAATTAATTAATATTAAAAGCAAAATATTGTTTTTTTACTTAGTTAAGTTCTAATCTTCCTTACTATATTCATTTGTATTAATACTAATTAATTATTCTTTATTAAAAAGTGTGCTAAGATTTTTTGAAGATTATGGAATAATATTTCTATAAATACGCTTATATCAGTATCAGTACTATTATCTAGATAATACTTCACTTATTCAAAATGTTCACTAGCCATGACTACTCAGTACACAGGTGTTTTTCTTAAACTGCTTAACTAATTCTTATTATATTTACATATTTACATGTTTGTAAATAAAATCATGAGGATTCCTGCCATTCTGTTAATTTAGAATAATTTCAGACATAGAGTTCCTTAATATCGTTAGTTCACAAGATTTTGAAAAGGATTATATACTTACATAAAAAAAGTATTTAATTTTACAATACTAGTTATAGTTAAAACATAAATTCTTTAATAATTAAATTTTTTAACCTTTATATTTGCTTTTTCATGCTAAATGCAGTCAGGTGATGCCTTTTAAATAAAAATCATAGGATAAAAATCTATTTTTAAATAGAGAATAAAATCCCGTATTCATATTATTTTTATATTTAATAACAATTTTCAATAAAAAATAGCCAGCAAAATAGTTTTTTTTTTAAATTATCTAACCGAGACAAATTGTTTGTGTTCACAATAAATATATTTCTATTAAAAAATATGCAGTGAGTTGGTATTTCATTTTTAGAAGCTGGACAGGTGATTCTTTTGCAGATAAAACATTCCAACATGCTGTTGTTTCAACATATTGAAAATAACTGACAACTACAAACAAATTATCAAAAATAATTGGATAAATATAAATTGAAAAGCACATCAGAGTCCCCTGACTACAGCGATCCTCTATGAGAGTATCGAAGGTTCACGGAGGGAAAAGAAATAACTTAAAAAAAAATAAAAGACGAAACAAAAATGATGCTATCTTATTGACACTACACAACCACGGCAAGGTTACCATATTGTTCATAATGTATTTGATCTGATGATATGAATATTCAAAATTTGGTTATTTTACTAAGTTTTGGAAAATAAATTTGATTCGTAAAAATATATAATATCGCGTATAGTAAAATGCAACAAATAAAAAAAAACATGGTTGTCGCTTTTTTGGAAGTACAAGATATATAATTTTTTTAATAAAAATTTATATTTATGTCTCTCCCAACATATCGCTACAAATTGTTTCCCAATGATTTGTCTTATATATTTGCATATTTCGTGTAAATATCATGAAAATTCAAATCAAGCAGTTTAAGAAAACAAATTATAAATTCGAAATATTTATTTTATATAATTATACTCGAAATCTATGCATTTCATAAAGAAAACTTGGCAAATTAGTGTCAAAAGTTAAGGGTTTGGGTCAAGTTATTTTCGAAATGTAATATTTTTTCATGTTTCTATTATATATTTTTATAGACATTTTTAGCTATAATAACTATTTCAGACAAAATTCTAAAAGGGTCTTATTCAATAAATAAAATAAAAAAGAAATAAATAAATGTATTATTATTAAAAATTATTATTATTATTAATGGTAAATGTATTATTCCAACCATTTTGTGCATACATAATTAGAGTTATAGTCTAGTTTTATACTCTGAACATTTTATTATACACTTACGTGACTACAACTGCTACACTATACAAGAAAATAAACAATTTTCTAAAATTTCCATATCAATATTTTCGAGTGTTAACTATGGAGATATATGTAGTTGAGTATGCTTTATCATAGTGTCAAATTTCAAGTTTCTATGTCGAGCGGTGAAAAACAGATGTGAAAACCAGATGTGACATGCAGTCTGATAGAGTCATGATTGTGATTGTAACAGTTTTTTTCTTTTCAAAAAAACTGTTACAAGCACCCTAAACCCTAGAAATGGCAGATAAATTATTCACAAAAAATAGATTATTTGTATATTATAGTTGTAGTACATCAAAAAGTACAACTATAATACACATAAATTATAATCTATATGTGCTTTATTTAACTTCACGCAAAGTATTATCAGTTGTAATGTTAAGTAGATACAATAATTAAAAATTTATTGCATTAAATTAGGTTTATTAAGTAATGTCTATAAGTGAAAAATTTGTCTTGTTTGAAATAACTATAATTTTTAGGTAAATGTATTATATCTAGATAAAATCTTTAACTAAAATAATAGTGAGAATTGGACAAACAGCTCCGAAATGTATATTACAGTTGATAAATGATGTAAGCAAAGTGATGATTATGTTGTTATTTTTAATTGAGTTATTTGTTATGTTACTGCATTAATGTAAAATGTTTTTTTACATTGTTATATAATTTTTTATAGAAACTTTACTAATTGCTTAATAATCAATTCTTTAAGTGTTTCATTAATCTAATAAGAGTATGCTTATTAATACAACAATGATATTTTATACATTGTCTTGAAATTCTGGTTTAATAAGTTTTTAAACCAGAATTTCAAGACAATCTATAAAATGCCATTGTTCTATTCTTACATATTGTCATAACATTAAATTTAAATGGGGGTTCTACTTTGACAGTATAGAAAAACAGCAGTCTTATAGATTTTTACGAAAGTAATTTTTAAGAAAGTTGTGACAAATAATAATGTAATTTAGTTTGTATTTGAATGTAACTATATTAAATAAAAAATTTATATTTTTAGAATAATAGAAGGGTTGGGCTGACTAATCATTGAGCCTGGGGAGTTGAATAGATGGTGTAAATTTGGCATTTGATAAATGATGATTTAATAAAGATTGTATATTAAACATTTTACTGCTTTCAATCAGTGTCTACGTAATAGTGTATAATATAATTCTTTTCCAAAGATGTTACAAATTATTTAAAATTTAAATTAATAACATAATTTAAAAAATAAATAATATAAAAAACATAACAGTTATAAAATAGAAATTGATATAAACATTCTTTTAGGAATCCTTCAACTAATACAGTCTATATTAAATTCGAATTTAATCCATCCTAAAATGTCATTGTTTGCTCGGGTAAAAACATAACGACACCTTTATTTTTGAATAATGAAAATAGGATAAAGGGAAAGTACTATTACTACGTAAAAAAAATTATTTTGTTTTTGATTAAACATATTTAAAGGCTGATGTCTTCCTCACCAAACTTCATTTTTTCGAAGTTGTAAGATTTTAAAGTCTTGAATGGAGTGCCAAATTTCGAAGCTATAAAATATACTTGGAGCATAAAAATGAGCAATGGCTCAAAAGAAATTCCATAAAAAAATAGAAAAAATATTACATTGCCCTGGGAAATCTGATTAGCAGAAAAGTAATAGTTGATGACTCATGAGGAATTAGCTTTAAAGTTTAAAAGCTATTTCTTTTAAATGGCAGTGGAAGTTGTGAACGTCATAATTTATACGTAAACAGAGCCACAGGAAAAAGCTAGTATTTAATAAAAATATGTAAGTGCTAAAGAAGTAGGGTTTTGGGTTTGAGGTTTTTAGTCAAATAAAGTATTTCTCTTAAAACGTTGACTCCCAATAACGAGTTACCATGTATTATATCAGGGTAAATATGAATAGATGGCCTCAGGGAAGAAGACAATAAATCGAAGTTGGCTTACATGAACAGAAAATGAAAAAAATACCATAACAGTCCACGTGTTAATATAATGAAAATTAAATCTGCCAATATTGTTACAAAATTTGACAGGCTATAAAACAACTGAAAGAATTAAACTATTAAAAATAAATAGAATACCAAATATAAATTGCATGGAAATGTTTAGGTACAAAGACAACTTCTAATTTATAAAATCAAATTTTATTTATATCATAAAATATGAAAAGATATGCTCAAATTATATGTATTGTTACAATTATAAGATGTTGTAAATTAATATTTTTTTATTTATATACAGCCTCTTTTGAGTACACTCAGAAATTTCAACTACGCACTTGGCTACTGCATCATGACAAACTTTCTCAATTATTCTGGCATTAGACTCTTAGGTCATCCCCCATACTGTATAGATTTAGCACCATGCGACTTTGACTTTTTCCTTACTTAAAAAATCTATTGAAAGGACAAAAGTTTTCTAATGATACACAGCTTTTGCAAGCTTGGGAAGAAGAATGCCATTCTAACCCAATCAATGATTTGAAAACTGGTTTAAGTGTATGAATGAGTGTATAATTAGTGATAGACATTATTTTGAAAAATAATAAAACATGAGTAGTGAATGATACTTACTGAGTGACCTATGTTCTTTACATTTACCTTGTAAAGGTAACAAAATGTTTATTTAATTTAGAAATAAATCAGAAATAAAGAAAATTTCTAAAGTACCACTTTTAAAATTTATGTTTGAATAGATTTTATAAATAGATTAATAGAGAAGAATAAAAATGTTTATTTTCAACATTTCACAAAATATATAATTTGTTCACAAAATACATTATTTATGGAAATGCTCATATGCTTAATATGTTTGAATTTTTCTATGAATTTTTTTTGATGGGTCTTTTTGCAAAGGGTTTTAGTTACTTTGACAAATTAATAAAAGTTATCAAGTACATAGTTCATTTTAGATTGAGTTAATTTAATTTCAGTAGATCACTTATGTGATGTATTTAATATTACAAATTTAAATGACAAGTAAAGTGATTGCAATTTAGTTTCATGAATTCCATATTTTAAAAACACCCCAAACGCCTTTTTAACCGGCACTTTGGTATTTGGTAGAGTCAGGGAGGTTACTCATCACAGGTAGGACTTCCAATCCCGCAATACCAAGATCTCACACTAGTCCCACGTGTTGCGGGATTGCAGGCGCAGGATCTCGCGAGATTTGCAGGACTGGAGAGAAACTTGAACATCACTATTCGCAAGTGCGATCAATAGAGTACTAATTAGTGATGCGGCTCGTGGAGAAGAATGTGAGGCGCGGGGAGTGGTGTGCAGAGCGAGTGAGTGTCTTTTGTCAATCAATTTGAAAGTAAACATAAACAAACACAGTTCATCTGCATGAAATATTCTTAGTAACTCAAATTATTGACTTTTTCATATTTCCGTGAAGTTTATTGCTGCAGTGATACTATAACTAAAAACAAAAAAAAGTTTAGTGCAATATAGTTACTTTTCAAGTAATTCTTTTGTTTGGGAGCATTTTTTTCAAATCTAACTGCAAAATGTAAACTATGTAAGACTATTTCCAAAACCACTGCTAGGTCAACCAAAGGGTTACACGTCCATTTGAAATTTAAGCATCATATAGAAGATTTAAGCAGAAAAGTGTCAGAAAATGCAACGTCATCATCAAGCGCGAGTACAAGTTCATCGTCCCGTATGTTATCTCTAGAACCACCGTCAATTACGACGCCAAAGCGAATGAAGATCACGGACCATTTTCCAATCCAAGACAGTAAAAATTCAATGGAAGAAAGAGTGTCACATATGACTGCAAAGGATGGATTAGCTTTAAGTATGTTCGTCTTCAAGTAAATGATCATGCTTTATTTTGGAATCTAGGACTTACTCGTATTTTTGGAAGTATGCCAGCAATCGTTTGTGTAGAAACTTTAAAAAAAATTGAAGAAATTTATAGATATTGTCATAAATTATAACTGAAGGAGCGTCGGTTATGGTTAAAACCGATAGTTTGATACCTGCATTTCAACAACTTTGCTATGCCCATATTTTGCAACTTGGAATATTGGACGTATTTTATAAAAAGCATAAGTCTATTCAACAAAGACAAATTGATGATCCACTTGAGAATTCTGAGGCTGAAACAAATAACGACGAGGACAGATCAAATGTAACTGACCATGGTAGATTTACAGGTGAAGAAGTTTTTTCAGAGGTGAAAGGAGATTTGATATCTAATTTTAACAATATAATCAACAAGGTTCGAAAAATTGTACATTACTCAAGAAAGAATTCAGATGAATTAGATTAAGATTGTAAGACAATATAGTTATTTGGCTATCATGGTTAAAACATAAAAATAAACTAAAATTGTGCATTACTAAAACCTTAATTGTTCTGAGCCTTAGTACGAACATTGAATTGCTTTTCAGAACATGAATTTGATGCATTAGTAAATCTGGAAAATATCCTGAAGCCGGTGAAACTTGCTGTCAAAGTTCATTATCGTCAAGATGCTAATCTCATTACAGCTAAAGCTACACTCAAATTTATGATCAAGAAACTTGAAGATAACCATTTAGCATTAGCTTCAGAACTAGCTTTATCTTTGTGCCGACGTATTTTGCAACGATGAAGAAATTTGACTGCACTTCTGATTTATCTTTAAAATCCTTGCCGTTACCATGCATCATGAGATGATGAAACATTTCATCTTCGAGTGACAAATTTACTTTGAAAAGAAATTAAAGACTTTGTAATGAGAATGAAGTTCAGCCTTTCAAATTCATCTGAGAGCAATGACGACGAAGAGGCTGTTCAAGTAACAAACAACAATAAAGAGGTTTCGCCATCTGATTCCTATCTTACGTTGCAACAGGAGTTGGTGTTAACTATATTGTCAGCATCTAATGTAATTTGCTCGTCACCATCTCGAGCTAATACACTTGTACCATAGTAAAAAAAGAAATGACTATGAATCTGGGGGGTCAATGGGGAAATATGTAACATTTACATATAAAGCTTTAAAAGGAATACCGCCGACTAGCGTGGAAGCCGAAAGGGCTTTTTCTGTTGCTAGTATTTAGCTTTTACTGTTGCTAGTATATAGCTAGCTATATTACCTCTAAAATATGCAGCAATTTGGTAAAAGACACTATGGATATGTTATGTTTTCTTCGCAAATATTTTCAATTGGATGCTGACCAAAGTGACCAAACTAATTCTTAATTAGTTTTGTCAACATTCAGTTGAAAATGTTTTTGGTTTTTGTTTCGATTGTAGTTGATTGATTTTTTGTTTTTTGCATTTGATCTCTATAAATTAACACTGCAATTTGATTGATCTCATGCTAATAGTAAAACTTAAGTTGATTAACGTATGTTGATTAATTCATTGTTTTATTTACCTTATATAAATATTATTAATTTGTGAATGATTGAAAATTTTCAGTCCCGCAAATACCGAGATTGAAGATAGGCTGCGGGATTGGAAGCCCTAGTCACTGGTAAACTCCATAACTTTAAGACAAATGCATCACACATGATTACATACTCAAACATTTTGTCGTAATACTTACTGCTAAGAAGGTATTTCAAAAAAGTTAAATTCAGAACAACCTGACATTTTGGATGCTACAAATACTCATCAACTTAATATTACTTCTAGTAATATTTTTCATCAATTATTTCCCTGTCATTTGTTTTTCTGTATACCATTATCATATTAGACTTAATTAGTCCAGATGGAAAGTAGCAGATGATGAATGGTCTACGATGACAAGAATGGAGAAATCATCTCCTATGTTGCATATTCCTCAGGTAACACTATTCCATTAGCTTTTGAAGGTGCCTACTTCCTGTAAAGAGAAATTTATGTAACTGCTTAAATTTTTTATTCTTATGTTATATTTAATTGAAGAAATGGAAAATAACAATACAATTTATGTATTGTTATTTTCCATTTCTCCCTTTTACTCAGTTCCACTGTTTACATCATTAAATTTTGTGGTTCACACAACACAATACATTTCCCAGTTTGCATTAAATGTTAATTTCCTATAAATTTTAATTTAAATCTTCAGTAATTCGTCTATCACATTTATCAAAAATGTAATATAAGCATTAAGTTTTATAGTCAATATACTTAAATATGAAACACTGACATTTCAGATACAGTGAAAACAAAGATTAAAACTACATCAACACTGTATTTAATGAAACAATACTATTTGAAAAAAAGTTACAATACCTAACATCGTAAATCTTGAGACGTATGTAGGACCACCGTGCCTTGCCCACTCGTGTTCAAATTCATGTTGGAGAATCTCAGCACCACGTTTCCTGGTCAGCCCTGTTTCCTCCAGGTTAAGCTCACGCATTTGCATATAGTCAATACCTATATGTAAATGTTTACATATTCTTAGCGCAAACTTGACAATTTAGTATCAACAAAAACTTTGAAAGGTTTTCTATGCCTCTGTGCAAAAGATAAGCCGGTTTTATAAATGTGATGTATTTGTGAGAATAAATATTACAAAATTTTATTTTGTTGGAATATATTTAAATATCTACACAGATATGTACAACTTTACTATCAATTATATGGACATACATATGATGCGAAAAAGATAGGTTGGAATGGTATAATAGCATATGTAATTTTTATCCTAGAGATGGAAATAATTCATTTTTATTAATATAATAATGCTTATATCAGCAATTCTAAATTTAGCAATCTGATGAGAATTGGAAATGCAATAAAATAAAACGAAATGATTTTCTGTAGATAATGCAATTAGACTCGCACTGCTTTTAAATCAAAATAAATTTTGTCATCCTAGACAGAAAGAATATTCATATTTACTTAAATATCAGATTCTGAAATTCAAACCTGCTGGAAGTGTGAGCTTCAATATTAATCAACTGTAAGATTCAATATTAATGAAATCCAGGGGAGGGGCCAGGTTTTAAAATGAAGCAAGATTTATATTATTTCATTATCGATGTAGTATTCTTATCATTTGAACAATACTTGTTTCTTTATATTATTCTTGTTCATATCAGTGGCAGATTTACCACTACGCCAAATAGACCGTAGTTTAGGATTACAGATTTTAGATGGCTTAAAAGTACACGAAGAAGTTATTATTTACACCAAGAATTATTTATATTATGACAATTTACTATTTCAAATCAGACAAGAGCATTAATAAGCTTTGCTAAATATTTAGTGTGTCTACATATAAAAATATACCATCAACAATATAATGCAATATTCCAAATCAAAATTTGCACGCCAATAGTAAAAACAATATACCATCAACAATAAGGATGGACAACTCCAATTTTTAAAAGATTCGGAATATTAAAAAAAATTTTTGAATTATTTTAACATAATTAAATTGCAATAACTTGATTTTTTTTTAAAATGCGTAGATAAAATAATAATTTTTTTCGAACCTAATGATTTCCTAGTGTAGATATAGTCATTTGCATAATAGAAAAATATTGGTGTAAAGGGACATTTTTATAATTTTGACTATACCTAAAACAGAATTAGGGTATCAGAATGTGATGGTTATGGTGTGCAACGTGTTAAGGTAATAGATATATTCAAAGGAAAAAGTAAGTAACTAATAAAGCTTGTTAGCATCAATTCACAATTAGCCCAATTACAATTAGCCACACTTATTTTCTTCAGCTGTGTTCAGATGCTAAAACATTCTGACGTATACACTGACTAGCATGCGTTATTATGCTTTCACATGCTATCAGCTACAAAAGAATGCGATTGTTTACTATAACCAATTGCATTCTTTTGTAGATGTTAAAGAGCACTTGCTATGTGATACCTGCTCCCCGTGTTCGGTCTGTAAATATAATGCAATCAGAAATGTATTTTCAGCTCAATAAAGGTTACAGATTCTAAAGAGTAACCAGATGCATTAACATGCATTCATTTGTGTAAGTCTGTGTCATAATCCTTAAGTATTCTAGAAGATAGTTACACTTATATGTATTGTAACTCCATTTACGAAAATTGTAAATAATGCTAAAGAGACTGATAAGTCTCAAAGAAATTTTGTTAGATGCAATTCTCACTCGACTGCATGCAGCTCCATCTGTCTAGACAGTGATATTAGGTGGACACTTGTCGTGAAGAATTTTCCCGGAAGCTCTGAATACGAAAACAAGACCTAGTAACTAATCACCTCATAACCTTACTAATAGCAGAGTACAAAATCAATCTCTGAGCATAGCTTGGACTGCCCCTCTACATAGTGGGAATAATTTTACTTGTAATGGAAAATTATGAAACTTACTGAATTAGTTCCAGTCAAGATTATTCATCGCAATATAAACAGCAAGCCTACCATAATTATGGCCACAAATGCAGATAATATGGTATGTCAAAAAAACTGCACTGACTCCACAATAGCATGTGAAAAGCTATACAATAAATTCTAGACTAAAAAGTGGCACAGAAAGGCAAATGTAACAAAATCTGTACTCCTAACTATTGCACTACACCAAAGTGTCTATCCGTTACTGAAAATGAAGATAAAAACTGTTACACAAAACAACTATTTAATACCCTATTTATGGCCTAAATATAAAACTAAGCTGAAAACTGCATGAAAAGAACAATAAAATCTAAATTACAATAAATTTCATTGTCTATTAGTCAGCAACTCAAAGCAATCACTATGAAATAAACTTAAATAACATAAATGTGCTGATGAATACCCTAATGAATGCAGGCAGCAAAACATCTTGCTTGAAGCGAGAAAAATAACCTCATTGTGAACCCATTATTATAAGATCACGAAGCCGCCATTGTTGGACGTCAATCTCATATAATATTGAAGAACAATCTAACTAAGACTGATCAATTAAGTTTATGAAAATACAAACAAAATTAACAAAGAAACAAAAAATATACTATTGACTTTGTAAAAACATGCAATATTCTATAGATGTTTATTCAGCATTGTCAGATCTTTACTAATACATAGGGTAATTCATATTTTATTGGATTACCTTACCTGGAATACTTGGTAACAATATTCTACAGGTACTTGGTGGATCAATACATTCCCTTCTCAAGGGTTTATATATAATTTATAACCAAATGAGCCAAATATATCTATTATACCAGATCTCAGGATTTTTAAAGCAGCAATAATTCCTTTTTTTATTTAATTTTTGGAATATTTCCAAAAATTTTATGTTTTACCTTGTAACAACAACAATTAAAAGTACATTCATTGTTTATTTTTTCATGCCACAATGCGCAGTCAACAATTCATTATTGATTAAATGTTACAAATCCCAAAAACATGTAATTGCAAAGTCATAGAATTTGGACTACTTCATAGCCTTGTATTAGTATATTATAATTCAATTGTATCAAGTTGTATTTCCACTTACTCTACCTTCGAACCCCTTTATATTTTACAGCTCTGTAAATCAATTGTATCGAGTTATAGTTCTGGTTATATTAGTGTTAAACTTCTTTGATGAGATGTAACTTTTGGACTTGCTAAAACAGTGCAATGGTTTTATTTATCATCACAAAATCTGTTAATATTCTGTTATCTATAGGAAAGCTAATGGTAATGCGACTGAAACCCAAGATGGGTTTCAATCAGGAATGGTACCTTAGAGACGGTTATGTAATATTTGTTTCTTATGGAAAAAAACTCCATAACAGAGAACTTGGAGTTATCAGAGGATGTAATATGACAGTCGATGAATGAATTCTACATGGCATTAAAGCGAGTCTATCACAGTAAAAGTCAAATTTTTCAAAGTGAAAAGTGAAAAACATGAAAAAGTGAAACACCTGTTCATTAGATGAAACTGCAAGGCCTGAAACAAAATAATCCTACATGGAGGACACAGTTTATTTTAAATGTCTTCTGTAAGTATGGACTGATGAACTTACATTTTTGGGAGGTGGAATTATAAATGTACGTAATCTGCAGATGGATTGACCAAACTTTGTACAAAAAAAACCATATCTTTCAAAAATTTAAAATAATTATCATCTCAAAAACTGTAGTTTAATACATAGGGATATTTGGTTTATTTAGATAATACATAATTTGGCTTATTTAGGTAGAATAAGTCTCTAAAATTCCTTGAAAGGAATGCATCATCCTGATAGTTACCTGTATTTTTCTAATAAATGACTACCTTAACATTTGTTGAGCTTAAGTAAGATTTTTAAGTAAACAAATAAATTTAATGGAATAAAGCATAATATTAGCAATGACATATGACGTGATAATATATAGAATACAATGCTTAAATTTTTAAAAAACAAGTTTAAAAAATCAGTTTGTTGAAATACATATTATCGTTGTGGTTTTTAGATCCACTCCACTTACCTGCGTCCATTACACTTTTAGGCGCCCTTTCAGTGTCTCCCATGGTGGTCGTCCTCTGATTTTTTGCTTTCCAGGCATGGTATACTTTCAAACGACTGTGAAATTCATGACGGCATGCCTGCAAAGCCATTAGTTTATCATTACATGATTGTATTTTCTTTTTTGGGTATTTATGAAATAACGTAAATTAATATATCACTTATTGCCACTGTCCATTTATTATTCATATATTTTTATACTCACACCACTCTTAGTAATGCATACCGTGCCTGCATCAATGATGGAATATTAAACTGTTTGGTCTGACTACACTTCAATAATATTCAAGTTCTTACAAACACCTGGTATTTCCTTTTTTTAACCAGCGTACAAAGTGGTGGGCAGTTTAAAAAACTGCTGTTCTATCCATTGAGAGGAAAGCGATCTGTGAAAACGAACATGGTATGATCGCTTGTTTTTAGTT
Organism: Druceiella hillmani; assembly: GCA_039881145.1. Taxonomy (NCBI): domain Eukaryota; kingdom Metazoa; phylum Arthropoda; class Insecta; order Lepidoptera; family Hepialidae; genus Druceiella; species Druceiella hillmani. Next base: position 23,879,104 of record JAYKKI010000016.1, on the reverse strand, counting down.
CCTATTAACTGATAAGATTAAATTTTGAAATTTTGGGAGTCACAGTTTATTGGCCTAGGTCCACCAGTATAGATCTTTTAAGTTACAAATGATACACTCTAGATTCCTGTACTGTACAAAGTATTAGAAAGAGTTGAAATTTTTGCCTCCCACATCGAGTTTGTTGATTTTGTTTATGTGAAATGAAGATATAAAGACAGTTGCCAAAAACAACTTGAAGAAATTAACAAAACCTTATTTTTTTACTTTTAACTATAATTTATTTATCTCCTACATAAATTATGGATGGTTTCAGTGTTGATGACCATACTACCAAATAACTGGTTTATAAAGCAATACAATATTTCAAAGAGCATAATAAACTGAAAGTATTGCCAGAAAAAAAGATCAAAAACAACCTCACAAAAAGATTTTCACAATTCCATCAGAAATCCCTTTAAAAGTTTCATATTTCAGAACCCCTCCTGCATTGAGCAAGAGTAGTGTGATTGGAATTTGCTATGAAATATGAACATTGGACCTATTCTCAATGGAAAGAGTGTTTTTTTGACAAAACGGAAATAAATATTATTTCATCAGATAGCAGTGAACACATACGACAATACTAATCCCCACCAATACAAAGAAATATTACAGGAAACTATGCTGCTATATGCCGAAGAAATGGTCCATGTTATAAAGACGTTTTTCTACATAATAATGACTTGAAAACATACTATGCAGTCCATTAAATCTTTCCTCGTAACAAATTCCGTGTCAGTACAATATTGGCCTTAAAATAGCCCAGATTGACTATCTATAGAGCACCTGTAGTATGTTGTCAATAAAAGTAGAAATTGAACGCACTAAACCAGATTTATGTCACTTTTACAAGAAACTTGAACAAAATTTTTATAGAAATATGTAGTATTTTGATATTGCCGATAGTCAAATATTTATGTCCAACAATGATAAACACGCTGGATTCTAAATTGTACTGCGGTAAATTGTAGTTAGTTTAAATTAGGAATATAGACAAGTTTCAAACTGAAATCAGTTTCTGTTTACATTATTTTGTATATTTTCGTATGTGTCCCTAATTAGTTGTCCAATAATTAAATAGTACACAAAAGTAGTTATGTAAATACATACGTGGGAAAAAAGAATAAAAAAATTCAATTAATTCAATATATTTGGAAGTGCGTACCTCAATCAATTCAATATCGCAAGATGTGTTAATTGTTTTTCTTAGTTCAGAATACTTCCAATTTGACAAGTCATACTTTTGATTGCCATGCATGGCTCGTTGCCTGCGCACTTGCTCTGACCTGTCGGACACCAAAGAGAAAATAAGGTGTTTATGGATAAAGCAATTTTAACTCTTAGCAATGCAAAATAATAAAATTAATTGACATGTGCTGGAATAGATTACTTTAAAATCAGTTATTATATATATAAATTATTCGAATTTCACGTAAAAACATATGGCTAGCCCGAATTTTCAATGCTGCTTCGAATTCTAATACATATGTATTCCAAACAAATTTTTCTTACTATTAAAAAAAGAAATTTTTTTTCATATTTTGACATAAAAAAGGATGAATTAAAATTAAGTTGATTTTGTAAAGGTTTGATAGCTTAAATTTTTCAAATTTATGTTAATTTTTTTTTATGTTCTGAACAAAATAATTTACTACAATTTATCAGTATGATTGATGATCCATTCTGTGGTTCTAAATGCCTAATACATAAACACAAGCAATCTATGAGAAAAACAGTGGACTGGTAATTTAATTGGATTCTTTGACATACCATATATAAAAAAAATGTTACTGAACAATGTCAATACAGAGAAATAATAAAAGTAATGCTAGACTTTCTAAATACTGGCGTAATTCATAAAAACTGGTCTAGTTCATTCCACAGACTGGCAGATACAAGTGAACAAGCTAACCTAGTGGCTGAGAAAGAAATTTGTTTTTTTGTACTGAACATAACCCAGTTAATTAAATAGAACTATGGTATTGGCATATGGATGTATGGTGTATATAAATAATATTATACTTTATGAATTATACTGGGCCTTCGACTGAATTATATGAAATAGGATATTTGTTTGAATACCTCATTCATGGAGATAAAAATTCCCAAACGTCTTCATATTCATGTCAAATTTACATTGGATTGTGTGTGAAAATTACTTAAGTATTATTGTACAATTTCACCTAAGAGGATATGTTATGTGTTAGTAACAGCTCTACCATCAGTTCCAGTTGAGCAGAAATGTATTTAATTTTCTAACACATTTAGAATGAAAGGGGCAAGCTAATGTCTGATAATTGATAGATGAAAAACTAAAATGACAATAGTTGACCAAGCAAACCATTGTCAACCGTGTCAATGATGTTGAAACTTAGTTTATTAACTAAGAAACTTCAACCGACAAGTGACAAAGCCTCCGCAAAGAATATGCAAAACCCTTGCGCAAATAATGAAAAGCAGCAATGGCCTGACTTGCTTAGGTTGCAGGATGGCAAAATATAGGGAAGAAGACTAAAATTTAATTATGGAAGAAGACTAAATTTTTATCAGTATTGAATATGCAGCCTAAGAAGTGAAATAAAATCTGTCTTTGAGATATGGTTATAGAGATATTTGCTAGTATTCTGCAAATGATGATGAGAAGCAGTTGTGAGCTATTTACATGAGAATTTAACTTAGATTAGAGCAGATCACTGACCAAACTTTAATTTGTTGGGAATAATGTGTGCTTCTCTTTTAAAATAATGTATTTATATTTTTCTTTTAACAATCTGCAATCAGTAGTCATACTATAAGCGGATGTTTTGAGTGAATCCATTGACAGGTCGAGCTTGACTGCAGTGAGTCATCTACTCCGTAGTCTTTACTGATCCCCACAGGGCTATAAGATGTCTTTCCTTTTTAACCTCTTTGTATAATTTCTAGTTTTTAGCTCTGTAGCCAGCTTGTTAGGATGGTTTTCCAGTCTCTCATGGTATTTTTTGGTTAATTTTTGGATTTCCTCCATGATGGTATCCATTTTCAGTTCTTTATGTATTTCAGCGTTCGTGACAAACCAAGGAACACCACTAATTGAGCGCAAGATAGCATTCTGCATCCTCTGCATCCTCTGCATCTCTGTAATCAAATATAAGCATAATGTTTGATTTACAAGTGCTACCCCAGAGTTGAATTCCATAAAGCCACACTGGCTTTAGGATAGCTTTATATATTAAAAGTTTGTTGTCAATACGCAGTTTGCTGTTTCTTCCCATGATCCAGTGTAGGTTCTTATAACGGATATTAAGTTCATTTCTCTTTGTCTTAATATGTTGTTTCCACGTCAGACGGCGATCAAGATGTAGCCCCAGGTATGTTACATTATCTTGGTGAGGTAGTGTGGTATTCTCAAGATAAACTTCAGGACAGTTACCTTTACGTAGTGTGAACGTAACATGGACAGATTTGCTTGCACTCGTCTGTATCCGCCATCTCCGTAGCCACGTGGTTATTTCATCAAGGCCCTCTTGTAGCATGTGTGATGCCATGGCAGGGTCAGCATGGCCTACTAGTATCGCTGTGTCATCAGCAAACGTTGCTGTAGTAATACTTTCAAGCTGAGGTAAGTCTGCATTAAATATTGTATACAAAATAGGCCCCAGGACTGATCCCTGCGGGACTCCAGCAGTTGCTTCGAAAAACCCAGACGTCACATCCGCGTCCTTTACTTGGAAGATTCTTCCCGACAGATAGGATTGAATTAGAGAGAAGTACTGATGAGGTAAGTTGATTTTTATCTTATATAGTAACCCCATGTGCCAGACCCTATCGAACGCCTGTTGAATGTCCAGGAATGCAGAGGAGCAGAACAGTTTTTCTTCCAAGCATTTTCTTATTTTACCACAGACTCTGTCGACTTGTTCAGTGGTAGAGTGGTCTTGTCTAAAGCTGAATTGATGGTCCGGGATGACTTTTGCACTATCCAGGATTGGTAGCATTCTGCACATCAGGAGTTTTTCAAAGACCTTTGAAAGGATTGGCAAAAGACTTATGGGTCTATATATATACTTCATTGGGTGGTTTACCCATCTTGTATACCATAATCACACGGGATACTTTTGAGAAGTACTGCATTCTCAGTATGGCGTTAAATAATGAAGTCAGAAACACTATAGTTTTTCTAGGTAGCTGCTTTAGTATTTCTTTGGTATTGAAGTCATATCCAGGAGCTTTTTTGTCATGTAGATTAGAAATGACTCTCCAGACTTCCCGTACTGTAATAGGGTGTGGAGGTGGTGACATTTGGAAATCTTGTTGTAGCACATTATTAATCAATGTCTCATTTTGTACGTCCATGCCTGGATTTGGTGAAAAGACTTTTTCTAATTACTGAGCAAAAGCTTCCACCTTCTCCTGTGGTGTTCGCGCCCATCCATCAACTATTTTGAGTGGGGGCTTGGCATTATGAGGTCTATTGTAATTTTTAGTAAATTTCCACAGTGAATAATTAGTCGAAGCTGAGGCTGTCAAGGATTCTAGTTGATCTTCTAAGGTTTTATTGTTCCATTTGTGTAAAATGTCTTTCAGGACTCTGGATGCTGTGTTAAATGGAGTTTTGTCCGCAGAGAGCCTACTCTGATGCCAAATTCGACAGAGTCTTCGTTTGTTGAGTAGGGTGTTTTTGATATTCAGCGGGTAATTGATATGCTTTTCTTTTGTTTTTTGCACCGGAGTATGGATCCAACAAGCTTCCTGAACAAGTGTTGTAATATACTTAGTAGCCTCTTCTATGTTGTCCTGAGTTTTTAACGGGACATTAAGTTGTATACAGCTATCAATGTACTCTCTGAGTAATTCTCAGTCAGTGTCTTTGTTGGTGAGAGTTTCAGTACAGTTAGACTATTATTCTAGAACTTATTGATAATATGACAGGGGTATGGTCAGAAGAGCTGTCATAGCAAGATTCTGCTTTGATGTAGTGTCTTGGTAATCCCTCCAGTACAAAAAAATCGAGGAGGTCTGGGATTTTTTTCTCGTCAGTTGGCCAATACGTAGGTTCACAAGTCGATGAAACCAGTAAGTTGTTTTTGTCTACAGTCATTTTCAGCTGCCTGCCTCGTGTTGTAGTAAGTCTGGAGCCCCAGCACATATGCTTAGTGTTCCAATCGCCGCCGGCAAAAAAACGATTTCCAATCTGATTGAAGTATCGGGTGAACATATGTTCTTTTATTTGATGTTTTGGGGGGCAGTATATCGCCGAGATATTAATATAGCCTGTGCTATCGTTCACAGCAATTGTTGTTGCTTGTAAATACTCAGTTTTATAAACCGGCATTATGTGATGTTTGATTTTCTTGTTAATTATGACTGCCGTTCCACCATGTCCAGTGCCATCTGGGTCATTAGTCATGTAACATAAATGTTCCTTGAATTTGATGCTTGAGTTGCAGGTACAGTGTGTCTCAGAGACCAGGAGAATATCAATTTTCTGTTCTGTCATAAAGAGCTCAACCTCTTGTTTGTTGGGGGCTAGTTAGTTAATGTTCCAAGTGGCTATTCTGTAGGCATTTATTTTGCAACTCGGTCGACTAGCTTGGTTATGAGTCCCATCAGGAACTCATTTGTTGAAGGATCGAATCAAAGTATTTATATGAATATCTATTTTAAAATTACAGACTCACCAATGATATTTATAAGTTGAGTTGTCAAAATGATATTAGCCAGCCAAAAATGGGTATTTGTTGGACATATAGATATTGGGAGTGAAAAAATTATAGTGGTTTCTCATTTTGTTAATGGAATACTTAGAATTTGTGAAATAACAATTCAGCCCCATTAGAAATACACCATTTTACCATTACCTTAATTCACTATGATATATATTATTATCCCATGATATTAACCCGTAATGTACCCTGTACGTCAAGTAGACATATTTTTTCATATTCAGTGTTACCAAGAAAAAACATGTCTACTGTAGGAACAGCAACATTTTACACAGAATTGGAAGTACATACAATTTTAAAACTATAGAAATAAATACAATATACAAAAACTCCTTATTTTTTCATTGTTTGTAGTATGTGACGTTACTCGTAACTTTGTACAGTTATGATAGCATGAGAACTCAAAAATCATTTGCTGTGCACCAAAACAATAAAATTTATTTAGTATTTAACAATACTAGTGACACCACTCAACTTTACCCATTTTACTTTTTACATAGTTATAAACAATGTATATCACAAAAGATACAAGAGACACTCAAGAATTCTATAACACTCCTTGCATTATGATATTTTCAAACTGATTTGATCATTACTTGCAAAGTGTAATCACCATATGAAACAAACAATATTTTACCATAAATATATTTTACTTTAAATATTTTGACTGGTACCACTATTCATTTCCCAAGAATTGTATTTATACCTATGCTTAATTGTATCCTCTTCCATGATTCACTGTTGAGATTTTTCCAAAGTTTTGCTATTGGGATCTCTCCTTCAAAAAATTCATAGAGATGGAAGAATTTAGAAGTGACTACTCGATAACATCTTATTCTTTTAATTGAGCTCGGTGAACGAAGGACCACTTTGATAAAATGGTGAATGTAACATTGGAAAAAGTAATAACAGGGAAAGTACTTCACCTCGCAGGTATCCCCAGTCTGTACAGATTTTGATGTTTCATATGCTAAGGCTCGCTATCATAGTTATTGATTGAATGATGTGGTATATTAACCTTTCAATAAACACGTGGATATCAAATTCTATAGCCATCAAATCATATATCTTCTTGCTTTGAAGACATTATCGAAAGCTCATAGATCTAATTCTCTCTATTTAAGATAATATTTCATTTCTCTTGAGAGGCCATAAACATTATGTTTACATATTTATGAGACTGGTACAAGTGCTGTTTAACTTTTACTGATGTCATTCAATACGCTATATCTGATGCACTATTAACAATCATTATATTCCAAAGAAAAAATATGGATCTAAAAGGCTTAGTCACAGCAGCCTCCCCACATTGAGACTATTTTAATTTCTCTATATGCATTTTACCTACTCTTTAAAGCAAGGCAGGAATGACATATATATTTAATTTCCGTACAGTCTATGGTGGAGGGTATATAAGTCGTGACTCCATCTTTGGACTTCTTTTTTTTCTGCTTGTTGACATCAAGAGTTACAGTGGCTATTTGCTAAGTGCAATAATAATGCAATAAGTTAAATTCAACAAGCAGTGGGCCACTGATCTAAACCGCAACTCTGTGAATCAGGTGGGCAAATATCTACATTGTTACAATGAATCTCATTGGAACGCAGTAAATAAGATATTTAGATATCTAAAAGAAACCAAGGGGTTTGAATGCGTTACTTATACAATGCAGATACTACAGATAATATAGCTATATAAAACATAATGCAGCTATAGATAATAGGCTACGGCAATGCAGTCTCTGCTAACGACATTGAAACCAAACATTATGTAAGCAATTATACATTTCTCAAGAATGGTGCAGCAGTCACCTGGTCCAGCCAGCGACAGCAGCCTGTGTTCCTGTTTACCACCGAAGAAGAGTTCATAGCAGCTTGTTCAGCCACAAAAGAGGCAATCATAATAACATATAGACATTAAATATAAATTTATAACGGAAAAATTTCATTAAAACACTTTAGAGTTGAATCATATATGTATAGAAAATCAATATGCAAATATATTAAATAAAAGCTTTACTGAGAACAAAATTTGCATTAATAAAGGAGGAATTGGAATATGGGAATCAATAATTAGTTAAATCTAAGCAATCTCGTTAAATATAATAATTGTTAGACAAATGTTAACAGTTTGTCAACCTAAAATACATACTACATAGTTCTTCATTTTTAGTTTTGGTATAAATGTAAATTCAGTTTAAATATATGTTTGAGTTTTCAATGTTGCTATAGATGTAGAAAAAAAAGGAACAAAGTTTTGAATAGGAAGTGAATTCATTTCGATTCATTCAATTGATAAACTTATGTAAAATAAAAGCTACTGTTTAATTCTATTCTAATGTAAATCAATGCTAAATATGCAAACTATAAACTCTTTTAAAATCAGAAATTTATCTGTGTAAGCATAGAATAAGGGTTATTGTGTAACTTCAATACAAATTGTAAAATGTAAAGTGTAATTTTGTATAAGCACACAGTGTGTAAACTCAAAACTGTTCTAATTTGAGGAGCTTATTAACGTAATATAATTATATCAATAGATGTTCTGTGACATGTAAAATATATACTGTGTAAAACATGAAGGTATGAGTAAACTTGTAATATGAGTAAACTTGTAATAAGGCTTACAATGTAAGCTTACTAGCACAGAAATTTTTCATCTGTCTGGAAGGCTCTAATTAAGGGGAAGTGTTTAATATTTAGTTTATGGTAATGCCGCCTCTTTCTGAATAATCTGTACAGTTTATGGTGGAGGGTATATAAACCGTAACTCCGTCAGCATAATTCCTTTTTTTCAGCTTGTTGATTTCAAACGATTCAGTGGCGATTTGTCTGGATTCCTTATCAAAGAATGTCTCCAAATATCATCCATGCGGTTCCACGAGCTCAACAATAATACAACAAATTGTTCTTCTAATGAGATAAGATTATGTTGTATCTTTTAATGGTCTTAATCATTGTGCCTTATGTCTTGCGTCTTGAGTAAATATACTCAACATGAAGAGTTATTTTGTTCACATAACACGTACCGCTGTCTCTCTTCCCTGTTATGCTGTTCAGCTAGCTGCAACTGCTGTTGAATGCGTAGCGCCTGTTCCCGTTCTGCCACCTCCTGTTTCAGCCATTCTGCCTCCTCCATCTTGTGACGTGCCTCCTTTTCTGCTTTGCTGCAGTAACATATCAATTAATATCTGCACAAAAGACTTTTGCTAATATTAAAATACTTGGAAATGGTTCATAAAATTAATTATGCAAATCCACGTGTAACTTTGCATGAGTAACAATAATATGTAATATCACCAAATTGTGCAAAATCGCTAGAATTTTGTTGTTTGAAAATCGCAAGTTTTGTGAAGATTGTGCATATAAATGACAAATAAAATTATAATTTGCTTAATGTTAAGTGTATGGTGTAATTTTTTTGCTATAGAAATATTATAATTTTTGCATTTCACTTCAAATTGGAAGTATAAATACACATATAAGGTTACATAATTCGTAAAAGGAGTAGAATACGATGTGAAGATTATATGAGTTTAAAAGATTATATAAGCTTAAATTTTCAGTTCAACTTATTAGTCTAAGTACATATTGTATGACATAACAGCAAAAACAAAATAGATTGAATTATTATTCTATACAACAACTGTATTTATTTTTCTTAACAGCTACAAAAAAAGTGAATCTGGCTAGAATATAGTAAAAAAATAAATGCAGAATAATAACATGCAACTTGATTTTAATACTGATTATTTTTCTTGAATAATTCTACAATAATTTTATGGAGTAATCTATAGTCTCCTCATTTTTCATTGCTTATTTCTGTCCTGAATAGTTTTGAGTTATATACAATGTTTTTAAAACAAATTACATTTATTACTTCTTTTACTGGTTTTCTCTCTTTATTTAATGTAATTTCATCAAGCCCATTGGCTTGATGAATTAAAAGGGGTGAAAAAAATGTTACATGAACGACAGCGGGATATTTTCATTGTTTAGATTTACTTCTATGACTATTTCCTCTTTGCTTTAGAATTTTATAATGAAACAAAAATTGTATAGGTTCATTTTAGCAGAAGTAGGAAAATCACTGTTTGTTTTTAAATCAGATATCATAAAAATTACACTGCAAATACCTCTGTTTTGTTACTCTTCCATATTATTGCTAAAGTTTTTTTATTATTGTCACTTAAAATTTATAATTATATGCTACTAACTCTACAAATATATAAATGAGAAAAATTAAAATTTACAATGTATTAAAAAATTAAAACGTCTATTTCACTTAATATCAACAAAAATTATAATATAGGAACACAATTAAATGAAACTACGTGATGTAGTATTATTTCTACTTCCTTTAAGTTCTTTACCACAACCTAGGTTTCTTGTATTTCAACATCTTCAGGTGGGATATCAGCAAAGATTCACTCAATTCTATATAATTGAGTATTGATAATACTCAATTTTGAACAACCTTATAATTCACTTTGAAATTATGGTAACATTTTTTTATGAAATAATCCCCACCGGGACATATCTTTGTTTTTTAATATAAAAAGGCGTCTTTCAAAAAAGCAATGGAATTTCGATTATATTTTACTTGTTCCTTAAATTTTTATATGAGCAATTTACTTACAGCTTTCGTTTTTTTTCTTCCTCTTGGAGCTTTTGTTCTTCTAAATGTTTTGCCATTTCTCATATGCGCATCTCGTCCTCGATAATATCTAGCCTCTTCTGTTCCTCGCTGTCATGTTAGAATATATTTGTTTAATATCATTTTTTACGCTATTGTTTTCTGTGCATTTAAAGGAAAATAACAACACTATCCTCAATAAACATCCAAAATCATATGAAATTGTTTTCTCAATACTAAGCTGTTTGGCTCAAATGTATGTAGGAGATATTACATTGTATTATACCTATAAAAGTCATGTATTCTGTCATGTTTTCATTATTACTTTATTATATTCAATAATAATTAACAATCACAATTTTAAAAGGGTAATTCGTTAAAAACTGTCAAGAGTTCAAAATTCCAATCCAAAAAATTATTTCCTTGCAATTTTAGTCTTAATAAAAAGATTGTCTTTATTTGAGAATGGACACTCTGTTAATTGGGGTAAATCTCATATGCGTATAATGTGGATGATGTGGAGCAGAATTTCACCTCTTTGATTTCAAACCTCATGAATAAACCTGCACCACGTTGCTTTAGTGGACAATGTTAAGAAAAAAAGGCTTCTCCGAAGCTGAATCTTTCCATAAAGTGTTTCATGCATAAAGAGAATAGTGCCAAATGATAAAAGGGACATAACACTTCTTTGCTGGAAACCTATAGACTATAAAGAAACAAGGTATCACAAATGTGCACAAATGCAAAAGAGTATTATTATTCAATGTTTGGAAGAACGTAAGGAGACAACATTAATGATCTCAACATTTTCTTTGCTGCAATGAGGTTAGAAACTCTGAACACCTTAGTGCCTGCCGGGCTTAGTGACAATTCATTTGTTATTTCAAAAATTTAAGTATTCGAAGTAAATAAGAGTCTTCTCGAAATTAATTCGAAACTCGTTGGCAATAATGCCCTACGTAACGACGCTTTTGCTCCCATTATGGACATCGTAACACCCACTATCACTGCCACATTTAATACTAATCAACACCGATGGCCCGAAAGAGGTAAAATTCGTGACAGGTGCAGTGCCAAAATTGAATTATCAGCTAATTGCCAAAATTACTTAAATTAAAACCATTGACACCCATACATTTTCAAAAAAGGTATGAAATTTCACAAATGTTGAAATAATATTTTTTATTTACAAATGTATAAAGAGATATCAAAATATTTTATCAAAATTTTTGCCTGATTTTCAAATATATCCTAATATTTTGTAAACTACAAAGTGTCAAATTGGTCAAAATTGCAATCCTGATGAAAAAAAGTTACAAATTTTGAAAGAAACACTTAACAAATTTTAAAGAAAAAAATTGCAAATTTTTGAAGGAATGTTTCAAAAATGCATTCAGTTTTGAAGCATAGAATCACGTGTATGAATAATAATCACATTCTCTGTTCATCTTGTGTAAAATTAAAGTAAAAATCTTGTGTCAAATTAAAGTAAACTTTTTTGTAGCACCTGTTTTTCTAATTTGCCATTGACTGCTGAAGTGATGTCATTAGTGTATCAGCTTGATGATGAAGTTGACCATATAGAGTGTTGATGGCATTTGACTTTATCTGGGAATTACTCTGAAATAAGATTTTGATGAATTTAAAAATTATGTAATTATAATGATTGTTATCTACCTTTACCAAAATCAGTAGAAGAAATGCATTTTTAGTGTTCCATAGTAAATTGGTAAAAGATTTTTTCATCTTTTTTTTGCTTACCAAATATTAAACTTTACATTTAAATGCAAAGTGTTCCTGTCCGTTATTTTTCAAACATGGAATTGCAAAATAAGAATGATACTAGTATTCAATAGGAATTTCAATTAAAATTATTTCAATTAAATTGCATCAACAATTTAAAAAGAAAAGATATACACAACTATAGGTCCATAGATGTATGTAACTTGGTAAACACTTGGCAATACTTGCAAGTTCACTACAATTTAAAAGAAGCTGTACTATCTTCTTAAGAAATGTTTAGTTTTTGTGGTAGAATTGTGGTTTTCAAAATTTTCCAAATCCACTCGACAATAAATTCTTGACATCATTGAGCATGAACAGAAAAGATTTTCTTTCTACATTATTGAGCATGAACAATCCATATAAATCATTAAAGATGAATCCAGAAATAAAATTAAATCAATCTTGCTTGCATTAAACTTTTTTACACCTAATTTATGCAATAATTGCCCATATAAAGAATATAAGAGACCATTTCTTTTTTTAAGTGCAAAACATTCTGTATTCGATTATTATTTATAAATACACAGTTAACTCTTGTGGAAGTCAAGTAAATTAAAATAAGCATACAAAATAAAGTAACAAAGTTGAATTTAGCTTCGAGCTATACAAGTACTTAAACAAGGATGTAAAAAAACAATATTTTAACTAAAATAATATTAGACTTTATGCCTAATTGCCACGATTTGTGTACATGTCCTTTATAGTCCAGTATGAGTTAAAAAACTTTTTTATATGCAGCAATGTTAATTCTATTTTTTCAGATGTCAATTATTATAAAGCATAAAGTCGAAAACATTCAATTTTTTTAAAGCCTAGTTCAGAAATATTAAACAAATACCTTTATCATTACGCACACAACCTCAATAGCTGTCTTTAACTGATCAATATTCTTCTGTTCATTAGTTTTGCTTCCTCCAAGCTGTGTTATAATTTGTTCCATTTGCTTCAAGTTTTCCTTGAGGTCACGAATCTTCATTATACCCAGGTAGCGTGGCCGATGCTGTTTATAACTCAGGTATCTACGTACATACTTCTGAACCACAATCAAACATTGACGGCGATGGAGTATTTTCTTGTTCACTGTAGCAATTGAAAAAATATTAATTTGCAATATTTAGTACATGTGAAAGTTTTCAGTCACATAATTTCGTTGGTATTAATTGAAATAGCAGCTATAAATACAATCTTACTACTCTATTAAGTTAAAATTGCTGGAATTATGATTAAAATCTTAACCAAGCACTGATAGGAAAATGAATACAGTGATTAAAAATATCAATTTCTGATTTTAATGCATTATTTCAATTGGACCCAGTTATGGAACGCTAAAATAAAGTAACAATTTCTGAAAATGACAAAATGTATCAAAAAAATGATTTAGAAGGCTTCATTTTATGTTGTTTCATATAATGGATTTTTGATGTATTTTTCACATAATTTTTTTAATTGTCGTTAGTGTGAAAGAAACCAAGTCAGTTATTTAGAATTCTCACAAAACTTATTATAACCTAATGATTAGGTGTCCAAAAGGGATTCCATTTATATTTGTAGAGGAGACTAATTAATTTTTTTTTCTATCTCTCACAGATTATCTTCTGGGCATGCTGGGTTACCTCTGACATTGTTTTCCACTCGGAAGAAAATTTTCATTGATAAAATATATTTCCCTTTTTATAAATGAAATATTTTGTACCCTATTTTATTTGTTAGGAAGATTCTTGCTCCTTGCATACGCCTGGTCATCCTCTTTTTGTAATATGCCTCCTTCCCCACAGTATACTATTGCTCCGTTACTTGATGGCAGTTGCATTAGATCGCGATTTCTTTATATGAATGAGTATAAATTTCTTGAAATTGTCATACTTGTCATATATTCAGACCCGTTATCATTATTGAAATGTATAAGTACATAACGGTAATGTTTCTGCAACTGTATGGAAGTAAAATGAATGAAAGTTCTTCATAATTATAATTTTACGTTCTTATCAATTCTATTAGAAATAATATACAGTCCACTCTCAATATTCTTTGAGGTTATGTTCTTTAAAAGTGCCACAAATAGCGAATCACTGAATACTTAAAGTGCATTTGTATAGGATTTATGGGCAACTACATTTTTTCAAAGACTAAGGAAAACATTTTTCATTTGAACGCCGATTATAATACTCCTAACTAACTCCTTACTAAGTTAAAATATTTTAAAATATGATGGTTCATTGCCATTTAAGAGAATAGGTAAACATATTGATCAACATGTATCATATAAATTAGCAATCAATAGAAAAAGAATGAAATATATTTATATTAACAATTTAATAATATTAAGTTGTGTACTGAAAATGAAATGAAAAACACAATAATATAGAGGTGTCAAAGAATCTAAGCATTGTTTGATAAGACAAACCTGAATATTTGCAAAGTAAACAATAGAGTGAGACAATAAAATGTTGTGTATTAAACTAAACTGGGTTTTAGTTTTTTTTATATATGTTCAATATTGAATTACTTTTTACAAGCTTTTACATAGCTTTACTTATGAGTTATTATGTTAAGATTAAATTAAGAATATAATTTTGAGCCACTTGCAATTAAATCGAAAATTTGCACGCATACATGGCACTGTTGACAATACAATACTATTAACTCTTCAACATTAGTAGCTCAGAGTGCTGAGGAACATAATACTGTCTTAGACAGTACACAACAAAACAGGTTTCAAATAAAAGCGACTCAAAAGTCCAAGGAACATGATATTCATTTAGATAGTGATTGTTACAGAAATTAACTGGATGACCATAATTAAAAAAGCAATAAAATAATTAAAAATGAAAGCTTTCCACATACAAGTAATTGTATACTTATATAGTTACTATTGAAGTTATTAAGTCAAATGCCAATAAGTATCTGAAATGTCAAAGTTAAGACATTATTTTTTCATGAAGACAATTATTTACTATGCATTTATTTCTGATGAAATTGGAAGGAATGGACAATTTAACAGGTGAAGAGAATTTTTAAAATACTGTTGTAATAAAAATTTCAGCTCTTTTAATTGACACAGTCACTTAAAAATTAAAAAACAAGAAAATTTCAAATGTTTCATTTGAATGATCTATATTAAAAGGAAAACTCACTTTTAACAGTAGAAAATACAGTGAAAATAGACTTCCTCCACCTAGACTTCACCTTCGGTCCTCTGGGACAGAGCGCATGATGTCATCAAACTCTGAGTATTTATTGGGTCGGAAAAACACTCTTGTTACTCTTAATTTGTAGTCCTTCTCTGAGAGGCGATAACTGTGGAGAACAGCCTGCAAATATGATATGGATGCACACGTTAAGAAATCCTGTAAAATGTCTTTTTTACACTAAAAAAATACTTAAAACCTTCAAAAAATTCACTTGCAAAAAGTTTTATTTAAATATTTGAAGTTTAACAACTCATGGGAAACGTATGCGCTGGTACATTCTATTACCTGAACCATATTTTATACTAACAAATGTCATTATTTTCCAAAATAATATGTACAAGTCTTGGTAAGACATGCAAAATATTAATTATTGTCATAAAAATAATTGATGAAGATAATTTCAGAAAAAAACGAGTGTGCTTTAGACCACACGACTGAAGTAAAACTTCACAAAACATGAACTTTAAAATGAATTTACAATTTTATTCACTTTAAACATAGAATATTTAATGTATTAAACAAAATAATAATTTATAAAATTGTTCAAGAACGAAATGAAATTAGAAAATAACCAAAAAATCACCGTTCGCGTAACGCTAGCAAACTCGCATATATATATATTTCATGCACTGGCTATGAGAGATGAGAGAAAGAAAATGTGCACGCGCACTGCTCTCTCTTGCTCCTGCAGTGTGATACAGATAATAGGCTTGCACTGTGTCTTAGATATACGAAACATAACTGGCTATGAGAGAAAGAGAGAAAGAAAATGTGTGCTCGCACCTCTCTCTCTTGTCCTTGCAGTAATATACGACACGTAAGTCTCTTTCTGTCTTCACTAACTTATATCTCCCTCTCAACTTCCGTTCGCCTCGCCCGATCACACTTTTCGTAACGCCCTTGTCTCGCATTCACCAGCTTACTCCTCAAGTCAAGCATGCGTAAAGAAGTTTTACTTCAAAAATTTCAATTATTTTTTAAATAAATCGGCAAGTTTTTTAAAATTTTTTTAAAAAGTCATTGCAAATAACATATATAATACATACAAGAGAAAAGACTTAATTTTTCCATTACGAACAGATGTGATAGACATATTAAGACTATCCATTCATCCTTTTAAAACCAAAACATATTGTAAATCCATAATAAACATAAATTAAGTAGAATAGTCCTCCCAGTTTTCTGTTGACGACAGAAAAAATTACAATCTTCAGTAAATTGAACTATGATATGCGCAGCTAGATTTGAAAAAATACCACACTTGCATTTTCCCCAAATTTCACATTTACTCCTTTACTATATTTGTATAATGAATTTCTTTAATTGCATTTTAACAGGTTGAAACATGGGTCTAACTAATGAAGCGACAGTTAACCGTTTGTGGAATGAATGTCCACCAACAAGACAAATCAGTTTATGGAATGAATGCCCAGCAATAAGACGTGTGCTCTCTGCTTCGAGATCACAGAATCTTGTTTTATGACTCCTCAATCAACACAAATGTTTATTGTGACAAAGTTCATGTTATTGACGTTTTTGCATAACATATATAAATGTTAATTGAAAATAAACAACATGCATCTCCTCACAACAGTTTGGTCGTCCCCCTACATGCCGTAAGCAAAACAATTTTCATCTTTTTACATCATCCAAGATTATTTCTTTCTGACAAGCAGTTCTAATGAGCCAAACAACTCAATGAAGTGTAGTTTGTATTGCATATTGCTTTTTCTTCAATAAAAGGATACAATACACGGAGCCAAAAAGTAACATAAAGTGTATAAGTGAAATAGGAATTAAAATGGTTTACAAGTATTATGGTTTTATCTTAATAATCTGTTGGAGCTTTTTTCCGAATATCCCTCATATTGATAAAACTTTCTGCGATAAGGCTTTCAATTAACATTTTCTGTTTGATTCTTTTTAGACTCTGACTGCAAATTAATTTATACTTAAAACAGATCTAAAGAAAGTAGTCTATGTACATTTACCTCACAGAATGTCTTAGGTGAAAGAATCTGCAGATTAGGTGGCAGGTAAGTAGCATATAAGGCATGCAAGTCATTGAACGGTACACGTGAGGGATACCCATGTTCCATGAGTTTTAACACAGCCGCCGTACCACTGCATTGCAACTGTGACAGCACAAGTGCACTGTCCACACCTGAGCTCGTCATATGTGAGTTTGGCTTGATGCATCGCACAAAGGTTGTTCCGTGTGGTGTTAAGATTAGTCACAGGTTGCGCTTCTCAACTTTGATAAGGTGTTATTTTTAATGTATAAGATATATTCTAAAAATATAGCATGCATAAAAAAACAAGTGACATGTCAACTGTTCAATTGGCTAAGTGCTGCTGGCCCTCATGGTGGGAAAATGTTTGTTGTAAAGACTTAGATAGCTGCTTTATTGTTTTAATTGTATTTTTTACTCGACGTTTATAAGGTGGTGATATAGAAAGTTTCATTTAAAAACAACTAAATGATGCTAGTAAAAGCTGGTCACATCAAACCAATTTTATAAACATTGATTTAAAATATATTTGCTGATTTAAAAGTGCCACTGTATTCCAGTATTAAAAGTGCCAGTGTTATTACAATTTAGATTTTTTTTGGTATGTATAAAAAATATTTCCTGATATCTACATAGAGAATTTATTTATTGGATCAGTTCAAGCCGCTAAACTAATTTTGAAACTAGAAAAACTAAGAGGTAAATCCAAAAAAAGCCAATCTCAGATACCAAAAAAGTACAGAGTGATAATAAAAAATGCACTTCATTTTACCATAATTATTTAAAACATTTACTACTTTCAAAGTTAGACAGCAAATTTATATCACTTAAATTTAGTGTGGAGGTCTTTCAGGAAAATTAATAATCTGATCAGCTATAAACCTTTTGAATTCATGTTACAGAATTAAAATGTGACTGACATTAAATTTTATAATTCAAAGAACTTATTTTATTACTTATGCATTTTATATACAAACGAACCAACATTTATGAAAAACTTTTACATATTTATTTGACAGTAAAAGAACTAAAACTAACATTGTAAGAATGCTAATAACAAGTTAACATAACCCACGTAATATTTTTGTAATTTTATTTGCTTTTCACAAAATTTAACTTTATGAGAATAAAATAAAAAAAATGACTTGCATAAGTTTCTCCATGAGTTGTGTGAGTTGCTTTTGAAACCTAGAACCAACTGAGATGAAATTCAATTTGCCCTCAGTTGCATTGCTGGTGCTGGTTGTACAAAACAATTGCTGTACCAACTGGTTGCTCGATTCCATAATGATGTATTCTAAAGATTTGTGCAGTGCATCATTGTTCTTCTCTAAAAACAGGCTCTAAAATATTTTAATTTGTTGTTTTATTTTAAGATTAATGTTTAAAATAAGTTTTAATTTTAAAGTCAGAAAATACCTGTACTCAGAGAAATCTGAATTTACCTTCAAAAGCAATTATAGTAATTCTTATAGTCTTTGTGTACAAAACCTTGCTAGAGCTATGAATAAAAGTGGATCATATTAAAATTAAAAATAAGAATATACCCTAATATGGAAGAAAAAATGTAGTATTCTAAGTCATGATCCATTCAGAACTTTTTAGATATTGAATAAACCGTACTAAACACATTTTGCAAATACACTTACAATTTCATAACAAACGGATCCAGCAAAATGACGCACTATGAAGCCTTCATCATCGCGCAGCATGCGGTGCGCTTTTAGACGTGAGGTCCTCGGAAGCTGTAGACGGCCAACCTAGTCATTCCAATGTTTGTGCACAGAAAGTGTGAAGTGGGCAACATCCGGCTTTGGTAACTTGAACTCCTCGTCCAGGAGGCTGAATATGCCTGATGACTTACGTTCAATGAGATCTGCCAGGCAATTAGTGACAATTTTTGTAGCAGTGGTTTCATTCTACCAGTTGTTTATATAATAAAATAGTTAAGGATATCCAATAGACAAGCAGAAAACTAAACTTCAATACAAAGTTGCCAATAATGATCATTTACACAAGGTACTGTAACAACAATTGATACCCTTGTCTGTTAAAACTTATTTATAACTATTAAATTGTTTTTGGAGTTGGCTCAAACTAGAAAATTAATTCATTCAACGAAAAGTGCAGTGGCACCAAGGTGTGGGCGAAGAGCTAATGAGCAAACCGGAGGAAAGAATTGCACGAAGATTCTTTCTGTCACAACAGTTTTGAGTAGGTAACCTGAATACAGACAAACGTTTAAGAGGAAAACTTAATTAAATGAAAGTACGTGATGTAGTACAATTTCTTCCTTTAAGTTCTTTACCACGATCTAGGTTTCGTTGTATTACAACATCTTCAGGTGGGCTATTAGAAGATCTTTGCCACTAAAGAAAATTGACTTTGCTAAAAAAGGAAAGAAGATCTTATCTTCTAAAGGATCTATGCATTATGAAAACCATTACTTTTAACATCTATTAGAAACAAATGGAACGTGTTCAGGATCAATTCCTGCATCAAGCAGCCTGTATTAACAAACAGAAAAAAGTTTTGTTACACGACAACACCTATCTTCATGTAGACAGGTGATGAAAACAAGATAATGGAAATAGGTTGTGAGATTACGAGTATGTCCGATCGACCATAATCGCTGGACCTCTCCCCAACTAATTTCCACTTGTTTTCGAATCTGGATAACCATATGAGAAACAAACAGTTCAAAACTGAGGATTAGATAAAAAAAATGATTCTTATAAAATTGCCATTTATAAATTATTGAAAAGATTACTTTCTATTCTGTGACTCTTTCTCCCATTGGGAGACACTCACAGAATAGAATGGATCATAATTAATGAATAAATTTAGTTTGAAACGAAATTACTGACTTAATTTTTCATTTCATAAATGGAACAAACTTTTCGGGGTACTCAATATTTGTAAATTTGTATTGTCTTTTTTATTAAATACTTGTCATTCTCCATCTTTGTGAAATGAGTTTTGTTTTTTTTATTTTCATTTATACTTAAGCATTTATTTCAATCAGCATTTGATGTTAGTTTAGATGTACCTATAAAGTTATAAGATATGTTTATTGTTTCTACACACTGTAAAAAATATTTATTATTCAATCTTAATTATAACATATATAATATAAACACACACACACATATATATATATATATATATATATATATATATATATATATATATGTATATATATATATATATATGTATATATATATATATATGTATATATATATATATATATATAATATTATATATATATATATAATAATTTTACCTTTATTCAAAAACACACAACAATTAATGTATTGAACTTATTTCTAATGATATGATATAATAATATGATTTATATAACCCACATTCCTTTTTTTTATTTGAACTTGGCATTGACTTCAAAATTATGAACAATATTTAGATATGTATATAAAAGACATCAGAGTTAATTGTTATTACAGTATATTCCTAGTGTAAATAATTACTACATTTAACTTTTCAGTACCTCTTAAAAAGTACATTGTTGAAGTTGGTTTTTCTATTTTTTGGCAGTTTCATTTATTTTTTAACGTTTAGTGGTTTATTGAGACCTATATTTAATTATGGGTAGACCTTCTGAACACGCCGCTCTTATGAGAAAACAGAGAATGGTAGGAAGATGGTAGAATAGTTTGGGAAAAAGTAAACAAAGAAATCAAGGGATACTTCAAGAGAAAATGAGAAATAATATAATAAACTTTCACAAATGAAGTTTATAATAACGAATATTATAAAGAGAGGAGATGCGTGCCTTTCTCTTGGCTTTAAAAATAAATATTTTTCAAAAGGAAGGGAAGATGGTGAACAGTGTACTTGATACATGAAGGTTTGTCCCGTAAAATGAAAAAGCAGTGTGCTTATCGTTTCAGTTTCATACATGAACATTCGTGAAATGAAATAGACTAAGAGCGTGCTTATCTCTTGGTTAGATAGATAAACAATTTTCAAACGACAGTTAGCAGTGCACTTGATACACGAAAGTTTGTCACGTAAAACAAAAAAGCAAGTGTGCTTATCATTTCAACTTGATACATGAACATTTTTGAAATGAAATAGAGAAGGAGCATGCTTACCTTTTGGCTGGATAGATAAACATTTTTGAAATAAGAATGAAGATGGCGAGAAGCACACTTGATGCGCAAAGGTTTGTCATATAAAACGAAAAACTAGATGGCTTATCGTTTCAGCTTTATACATGAAATTTGTGAAATGAAACAAAAAAGGAGCATGCTTATCTCTAGGCTTGATAGATAAAGATTTTTCAAATGAAAGGGAAGGTGGTGGGCAGTGCGCTTAACAAACAAAGGTTTGTCACAAACCAAAGAGGCAGTGTACTCTGTTCAGTTCGATACACAGAAGGTAAAACAAACTTCTTCAAAGGGAAGATGGCAAGGAGTATGCTTGATACACGAAGGGTTGTCACATAAAACAAAAAAGCAGTGGGCTTATTGTTTCAACTTGACACATGAAATTTGTGAAATGAAACAGAGAAGTAGTGTGCTTGTCTTTTGACTCGATAGGTAAACATTTTTCAAATGAAAGGGAACATTAAGTAAGTAGTGTGCATACAGGAAGTTTTCTCACACAAATCAAAGTGGCAGGGTGCTCAGTTCAGTTTGATACAAAAGAAAGTAAAACAACTTCTACACAGACAAAAATGACTTGATTTAATATTTAAGTGAGTTGTATCAAGTGTATACTTCATAACTTTAAAAAATTATTTAATCACAAGTGGTATGCTGTCTTCCGGTGAATAGCTTCATTGACGTAAGCTCACACACCATCATCTGACCTTGCTCAAGCTGATGCTGTGATTACTTTGTCAAAGGAACCAGGCACAAGAAAAGAAATATTTTCAATCGTATGTCATGTACTATTATTTGTTAAGAGTTTCCGTTGTTCATCTTAGGAATACACCTCCAGATTTTCAGATTTATATGAATAATAAAAAAGAATCATTCAAATTGGTTCATAAATACCGGAGATATAAATGTAATGCACATAAAGAAAACAAAGTCGAATTGAAAACCTCATCTTTTTCTAAATTTATTAAAACGGGCAAAATATTAAAAACGAAAAAAATACAGAACAAATATCTTGCTGCCAAAATATGAATAAATTTTCTTTTACTCACTGAATATTTCTTATTCTGTGAGTTAAATGAAAATTTATTTACAGAATATTTTTTTGTTGAATTATAAATTTATGGTTATGATTATTAGATGTGTAAAATTACTAAAAATGTCTACCCACCAATACAGTCCTGGTTGTTCACGAACCAAATCTTGGGTACATTCAGGCCCTCTTGCCGATAGAGCTCTTGTTCGTTCTTGAGAATACGCTCATTAAAGAAATGTTGCAATTTCTCATTGCAATAATTGGTGCAGAACTGCTCAAAGCTATTCATTGTGAAGTATTCTAGAGGTAGGTAAAGAATTAATATTTATCACAATTTTTACAAAATTTAACAGTGGTATTTTTTCCCTGCAGATTATAATATTGTACCATTTCTTCTTCAAGCATGTTTAAACTTTAAATAATGAAACTAATTTTTTTTGAAATGCGTACAATAAAAATTGTAAATATAATTGGTATATAGCACAAAAAATTGCATAAACAACAAGAAGAAGGAGGAGGTCAAATATAAAATTAAAGATGACTATGAAATCAGGTGCTTAAAAAAAGGAAAAACATCTGGACCAAATAACTCGACAAAGGTAAAAAAACACACATGTTATTATGCTATTGTTTTTTATCATATAAAAAACACACATCAAACTTTATTTTGTCACCTTCCAAATAATCCGCATTGTTTGCATTACAACTGTGATAATGCCAGACCCACTCTTCTATTCACTTTTCATAGGCCAAAAGTGGTATGGCCTTTAATTTTCACTGCAAATTCCGTTTGATATCTTCAACTGATTCTTCAATTGATCAATTGATTAGTAGAATCGAGAGTGTCTTCAATTGATCAATTCAATCATTCATTCTTTTCATTCAATTCAATTGATCAATCGATGCCTTCAATCTCTGCTCTCTCTAATCGATGCCTTCAAAGTGCGTCTTGGCCAAATCTTTGGTTAAAATTCCATGAACGGTTATTTTATCAATGTTTAACTCTTGAGCCAACTATCTAATACTGAAATGACAAATAAATAATAGTAATATTAATAATTTTCAAGCACTAATTGTTTGATTTTGTCGATGTTATTGTCCATGGTAGACGTTGAATGCCGTCTGGGATGAGGTAAATCTTTGACCAATTCACATCCCTCTTCGAAAGATTTGTACCACTTGTATGTCTATTTTTATGACATAATTAAGTCACTATAGGCCTTTCTTAACATTTTTAACAATTCGGCACAAGAAATTTTGTTTGAAACATAATATTTAAGGCAAATTGTTCCACTAATTTATCCATAAAAAAATTTGCAGACCAACTTTGAGGTCGACCTACTACGACAGCTGCTGTAAATATACTAGTAGAAAGAACACTCAAGTTTGGTTGGAAATTAAGGAAGGTTCTACCAACTTAATAGAAAAATTTGCTGTGTCCTTTTTAAGGGTTCATTTATTTAATGATCTTGGGTAGTTTTTATATAGAAGGTAATTGTATTATAAAATAGGTCATTGAAATTAATTTTATTTTGTTGTATTCTATCAACACGTTGAAACAAAAAACATTCTTTCAAGCCAACTTTACTGAATAATAACTATAACGCTTTCAAAATGTCAAACAACTCATGCTACTGTTATGCATTTAAGTAATCAATTTGAGGTAAGCCATTGAAAAGATTATTGTGACAGACGTAAGAAATACTTAGATGAGAAATAAAAACAAATACGTGCAATACAATATTATTACATGTATTATAGTCAATACATTCTTGATTGTTCCTATCAATTTGTTAAACTGTACTGTTTCATTGTCTTATCGGCTTTGTACATTAACGACAAAATTTCATAACAATAATTTAAAAAAATAATTTTATTAATTAAAATACAATTCCTACGTAACAGACAATTACGAAAACAATATTGATAACATGAACTGTGAAAGCATCTTACTGTACTACTTATTTACCACGAGATTTATCCAATTGGTATCATTCACCCACATAAATAAAAACTTAATTTTTTACTATTTAGAAAGAGACATGAGCTATAAATAATACATCATGAAATTTATCAAAAGAAAGTAACTTTAAGATCATTTGACGCAACTGTCATAAAATTAAATCTTCGAAAAAAAGGAAATTGTACATTTACTTTTTTCTGGTGTTCAGTTCTGTCAAGAAGTTTCATATACATAATTTGGAGTAAGTTATAATAAGTAAAACAATAATTTATATATTTACTCGATTAATGTATAATGTAGAAATAACCGATACCACTGGTTAGGCATTTCCCTTTGTCATTAAATAGTTAGTAAAGACCATCCATGACCATTTAAAACTAAAAAATGACAACAGTAGAAAAGATGTATTTAGATTCAGACTTTTAAATTAAATAAACACAATTTAACAGTTTCTAACTTTATTTGCTTGAAAGAATCAAATAATCTATCAACTTGAGAATTTGTTCACACTTGGTGTATTTTTTGTAATGATATGTATTATTAATATTATTTTAATATTTTTAAATTTATTTAAAATCTGTTATTATTTACATAAAATTGTCATGCAAAATTATTGTAAATGAGTAAAGCCACTGTCAGTCAGAATTCTGTCAATCTATGTAAAATTTTCTTACCTTTTTTCTGTATTTTTATGTAATGATAAATTACATAAAAATATAAAAAAAAGTAAGAAAATGTTATGTATTAAATAAATGTACCCCAAAGATAAGAAAACGTTATGTATTAAATAAATGTACCCCAAATTTTTGCAACCAAGAACAGCATAGAGGGACATATTGTAATGAAATTTTATACAGACTACGAAATGTATGAAACAAATGTTGAATATGTATTTGATGTTTGACAACAGCCACGCCATAGATAATGGCCATGTTGACGATGTGCCACGTGGCATGGAAAATAAGCAGAGACCATCCCCATTGTATTGTCTGGCTGATAGTCAATAAATCACAACATATAAATAACCAACTGTCTAGTGCTAAAATGAATAGCTAATATACAATTTACTCCATTGGAAACTACTATTGGAGATATTTACATTAATGGCACATTTTTATGATTACAAATTTGCCCTCACTACTTCTGATTGCAGTTAAAATCTGTGGGAAGCAGATTTCCATCCAGTCAATAGTGGATAACACCATTACTAATTAAATATCAATGGTGATTTTTTAAAAAAACAATATTTCTAGTAAGAGAGATAATTAAAATATTGTCCCACAACTGATAGTACCATAATAAAAGTCTTACCAAAGCCAGCAATGTCGAGCACTCCAATGTAATATTCAGAGGCTTGGAAAGGAATGGACGCGTTGACACGGGTGACTACTAGATCAAACAGATGTGCATACACAGCCTTAGCAAGAGCATCACGTGCACTCATTGCTTCATAAATCTTGAGAGGTACCCTGAATATGCAGTCAAAGCGTGCATTTTACTTGCAAATATTTTATTTTATATTATATATATTTTTAAGACACAATTCACATACTAGTAATTCCTCATATATTTTTCCAAAATTTAAAGTAAATAAATATTATATATGTTATAACTCCTCGAAGCTGTCCCTGGATTGAACTCTTCCACCTACGGCACAAATAGAACAATCAGAAAGATTTCCCACATCTATATCTTTCATTTAATATGTATATTATACACAGATTAAGATAAGACTCCCTCTAAATTTAGACTCACATGATAGCAGTGCCTTTGAAGCTGCCCCTGGAGCTCTGTATAAGGCGCGAACAAACAGACATGTGTAGTTCTTCGGGATTTACACCCAACAATTCAGCTACCAGTTTCAGTGAGGGTTTAGATATATGCTGTACTTTGCAGCCTCCTCATGTATCCTCCTCAAATAGCATATTGTTGTTTCTTATTATTGTCAAATTATTAACATTTTTTTTTTCATAATAAAATGAAAATTATCAAAATATAAAAAATTAAATATAAACAAAAATGCTTATTTCCATTTATTTTTTCCTTCTGTTATACTTGTTTTATTGATATGCGCCATGCAAAATTTCAAACGATTTTTTGGTAATTTAAAATTCTGCATTAGGTTGATTTTTAATATCATGAACCACCTATGTACAACTTGCATTCAAGGGCGGATCCAAGGGGGGGTACGGGGGCACGTGCCCCCCAGAAGCTCCAGTTTTTTCAGTGATGAAAAGTGCATTTGCATGAGTGAAAGTATAGTAGCTATGGGTACTAATACAAATATTATTTATTATATTTGTATTAGTACCCATAGCTACTATTTGAGTTTACAGTTTTCAGCATCACGCAAGAGTGCGAGCGCGATGCTGAAAACTGTAGACTTAGCAATTCTGTTGCGATAGGCACGAGTTTTTTCCCGTCAATTCACTGCAATTGCTCATGATGGGGACGCGAGCAGGCGGGGCGAGACGCGTGGATTAGATAGATAATAATTATGTAATTGTTCCCCATTGTGCATGCACGCATTTAAATTATTAGTATAATTAAATTGTATTGCGCTTTACGTATCATCATTGTGATCGTATGTAGTCAAGTAACTGATTTTATAATGAAAGACAAGGTCAGGAAAAGACCAAAGTTGACGATTGAAAAATATACGATTTAGAGAACGAGACTCTTCAGCCCGCGCAACCTGCTGGTGATGTGTCTCCATATCCATTCTTGCTGATGGCAACTACATCAGCTTCCACTAGTCGTTTCCAAAAACATGATATAGGTAGGTGTCGTTAATCGATTACCCACAACTCCGCATTGATTACACATTTAGGCAGGCATTTAGAGACAAGTTAGAATTTGATTACAATATCCATATTCCTGAATTACTATTTATCAATTTATTTATTTTATTCTATTCTCACGGAAATAAATATCTGGCAAAAATTACCTTGGTTTCCGCTATGGTGATGGAAACAGTCTGCATAAAAAAATTTATAGATGAAAAATGAAAAAATATAATATTTATTGCTTAGAAATGGAAAATTTGATAGAAACACATGAAGCAGTTCTAATTTTTAGACGTTTTGCCATGTCATTTTGCAAAAAATGGCCAGTAAAGGGGATAAATATGTAAATGTATTTTGGTTGCTGCAAGCCATAGTCTCGAGGAAATCCCTTGTAAGCTTGGTCACGCTGGCTGATATTTTAGGTATCACTCCCTCTTTATCTCAGTCATTACAAGCCATCAAAATTGATATATTTTCGGCTATGAAGCTTGACGACATGACTACAGCAAGCATCAAAAACTAACGTGCAACTTACACAGATGCGTTAGAAAAGCTTTTTAATAAAGTTGAAGGCATGGTAAGTGAAATTTGAACAGAAATCACAGTCTGCAGAGTAACCGACTGTCAAATCAAATAGATCTAATCTTCAGGCTGGGCCTATTAAAAGAGTATTACCAACTGTCGGTGTACACTTCTTTTCCGGATTATTTGTTGAACAATATGTCCTTCAGATTTCCCAGAACTCAACTGAAAATAATTGGGCAGTTACAAAAGTTAGTCTCGCATAACTTTAATGACGAAGATGTAGAAGATGTTATACTGGTGCTGAATTATACTATATAAAAGGTGAATTAATAATTTGGCAACAGATGAGAGAAAATTTGCCATAATCTCCAGCAGAGGTCTATAAAACAGCAATGGCGCTGCCAAATATAAGAATCCTTGTCAATTGTTATGTATATTTCCTGTAACAACTAGCACTGCACAGCGATCTTTCTCCACTTTACGACGACTCAAAACATACCTATATAGCAGGATGACAGAAGGTCGTTTGAATGGACTATATTAATAATACGGATAAATAATAAAAATTATGTTATTTCTAAAATGTCTTTATTTACAATTAATATCAAAAGGACGCTCGTTGCAAAGTTGGTTGTGCCCCCCCAGAAAAAAATTCTGGATCCGCCCTTGACTATAATGCAATATGCAGAGGCCTGGAATGAAATAAAGCATTAATGTGAACAGACGCTCATACAGAGCCTTCGCTAATACGTCACATGCACTCACTGTTTCATGGACCTTCAGTGGCACCCTACACATTTGACTGAATGGATTTACATACCGAGTAAACCATAGAAACAATTAAAATTTATTTAGTGGGATTTTCAATTAAAATATGTACACTTGCGACCTTGTAGACAGATACCTGTATGTCAACGCAAATATTATCAATAAGTGAACTATTATTATATTCGTTTTTCGTTGGCTAATTGCCCACTTGAAGATGTTGTAATACAGCGAAACTTAGGTCGTGGAAAAAAATGTTAATAACGTAAAAATAATACTACTTAAAATCAGTTTTATTCATTTAATTGTGAATAATGAATTTCTACAAAATTAACGCCAAATATATTCAATATTTTTGTATAGGTGAAAAACTTACTATTTGTTATAGACATGCATATAATATATAGTAAATATTATATATATGTCTTTCGACCTATTTGTTTCAAGTATATATTATATGCATGTCTTTCGAATTAGTACATTTCTACCTATAGCTCCTTGAATGTGAAGTAATAAACCCCATTTCTTATAGTAATTTGTACATCAGCTACATGCTATCAATAAAAAGAGCAACTGGTCAGTGACTCACGTGCTTTCTTTTACTTACTAGTCCTCGAAGAAAATTAAACATAGTAACGTCCCGTTTGCTGGATGTCTAATTAATAATAACAGTACACACGGTATTGTACATTTATTGAAAAAATAATGTTATTCAAGTTAGTTGGCTCTCACAATCAGTGCAAGCATGTTTTTTACTTATTTGTGGATATTGTTTGTGACCTGGCTAGTAAATAAACTTTGATGTCTTCTAACTTGGCTTGTTAACAGGGATTGTTTATTATTTTTATATATTTTTATATAATTAATTAAATGGAAGCTTTTTTGAGAGCAGTATTAAATCTGTTAGTGTCAATGTTAATCTAAATGCGCGCATTGTTATAATCAAATGTTTTGACATTTTTAAATAAAATTAAACAAGATCCGAAGAAATAAAAAGAAGTTAAATTTAATAAAACATGAGGACTTACTGTGAAAAATTGTGGTATAAGTTTAAGAATGGTAGATAATATCAAAAACGAGTGCAAATGATGAATCGAGATGTCCCCATGAAGAAATTAATAAGCCTCATCCAGTAAATGATCAGCCCTGTTCCTACTGCTTGCTTCCAACAATTGTGGCTGCCTAGTTCCTGAAGCTCGCTTCCGACGATTGTGGCTGCCTAGTTTTTGAATACTGCAGTTTTTTGTAGTGACTTCTTCTTTTGTTTGTTCCGATGATTGCTGGAGAATCCCTAATGACACACTGACAATCTACACCAGGTACGGGCTCCTTTTATTTGCTCTATCCCGATGCGGTGGCTTCCGTTTGCCCCCTCTCTCCACCCTAGTTTCTTTTGTTTCGCTCTCTTTTTACCCCTCTCTCTCTAACTCAGCTCCTATATAGGTTTGTACACTGTACGTGTTGCGTCTCATTTTTATTTTAAAAAGATAGATAATAAATATAAAAAACAAAAAAGAAAGATTGAAAACAAAAATATAAAACAAAGATAATTACAATATACAATATTGATTAATATAAATCAGTTTTGTGTAAACTGTGCTCTCTGTGTCATCCAGCTTCACCCAACGAACTTCAGTCGGATTCGAGGCGACACGCCATCACGATCGTGTCGTGCTGCCAACAAAATAGTTTCATCATTTTATTCTAATGATGAATATCCATTATTGAAAAAAAATATTGGAAAAATCAAAGTAACATATTGAGTTTGATTTCCAGTGTGGTAAAACCTCAATGAAGAAAATTTAGAAAGAGCTTGGTTATAAGTTCAAAACAACTCTGGATGGAAGAAAGCAGTTGATGGAAAGACATCACGTCTTTCCATTGTTTGTGCTCGACTCAAGTTTATATGTACATGAAGATTGAAGATATTTAAATTACATTGTTTGAGTTTAATTTTGTATGTGGCTTGTCTATAATATTACGACACAAGCATTACGCATCCCTAGTCTGCCATGACACCTATAAGTGATCGCGCAGTATACTCCGTTTTACTCACATGTTTTATTGGTTCGCATGCAAGCAGACTGCAGCCATAGTATAGTTAGTCATAACACATATTGGACAATGAAATAAATATATTCTTTTTAGAAGACCTAATCATTGTTCTTCTTTATAACCCCTAATCGTGTTTACATTATATTCTTTTCTAATAACTGTAGTTTACATATATTCATACAATAGTTCCTTCCCAAACAATGCTGGTAATATTAGTACACACATATTTGCTGTTCCTTTCATTGGAGCTTTGCCAAAGATGTGAGTAAAGTGGTATATGCAATTCTCCTGGAGCTACCCCCCGCAGTTGGGCAGCCGATATCAGTGAAAGCTCAGTCATTTTGCACTCTGAAGCCTCCATGTGTACCTTTTAGGTCCTCCATGAACTGCACGTTGCCAGATGTAGCACTGCTATTGAATATATTTCTGTGCTTACTGCCTCAGACAGACGTAAGTGAGTTAGCGCCTGATGGATAAAATCAACTTTTTTAAGCTATATATGGTATGTTTCATTTCTTGTTTTAAACGTCAGTAGAATAGTATGTTTCATTTCTTGTTTTAAATGTCAGTAGAGTATGCCTTTCAGATATATTAATGTTAATTGTAAAAACTAGTTGCATAAAAGGGAAATGGCCGCTTTATATAGAAGTTTTTACCCCAAAGCAGACACAAATAAAATGGTATACAATCATGGCAGATGATGCCCGAAACTCAGAATTTAGTAATATTTTTTATCAGAAACTTCACCAGAATTATATACAAGCAATTAATAATTAACCTTAAAATTTAAGCATCAATTACTGGCAACAATATCCACCTACTCAGGAGTAACGAATACTTCAGTTAAGCAAGTATAGGGCACTGAACCAATAGTATTGGCACAGTCACAACATAAATAATTTTATTCTAACTTAACTGACTTTGATACCGACACGATAGTCTGTTGAAATCGTGTGCTCTGAAATGTTGTGTCTTCCGTTTAAAAATGAAGCACAATGAAAACGAGAGCAAAGTGAAAAAGCAATCTTTTCACATTGTCATTTTTCATATTATGTAATTTTAATGTTGCAATAAAAAAAAATGGTTAATCCATTGATGGGTGATTAATTAATAAGTACTTGATATTTTATCCACGCAAGCGAATATCAACACTTAAGTGAAAATACGTAAATGAAGTGAGAAATCTATTAAAAACCTTTTATTTTATTTCAATTTCAAGGAACTTCTACATGAAAATCAAAGTTTTGAAAAACAATTTTAATAATTATATTGCTTTTCGACATCATACTTATTCTTGTCCACGGTGAGGATTAATTTGAATATACCCCTTTGAAGCTAATTGAATTTTAAGAAAGAATGTACCATTCCAAACCATGTAGTCATGTGTAACTGGAATGAATTCTTAAGCAGTACAATTTTCATATTTCATCTTAAAATTCATAAAACTTTATTTACCTGACGCAATATTTGAAATTCCTGAACATTGTCCTGGTCCACATTAAATGTATCTTTTGATACTGACGACGTCATATGTTGCGTGCAGCCAATTTTCAAGCATTGCCAGTGAAAGTTTCAAACTTATAACTGTGATAGATTATTTAAAATGAATATTGGTTATTACTATGAGAGGCATAAATTTTTCAATGTCTCAAAAAAAGTATATTTTTCATAATCCTTTTATAAACTTCTAAAAATTCTTTTCTGTCCCGGGACTCTTCTTCCACTTATTTTTGTTTAATTAAGATGATCGTGAACTTCTAAAGCCTATAATGTCGAGTTCTATAATGTAACAGGCACTGACCTGGAGTAGAATTGATGTGAGGCACTATTAAATTGAAGTGATGTGCATGCAGGTCTTTGCAAGAGTTTAGTCTTACGTGCACTCACTGCTTTGTGAATTTACTTTGGCACCCTATACACCCAATCAAACAACACTGTTTACAATGAATATTATAAACTAAATACATTTTAAAATTGCAGGCACCGTTATTTATTGTAACAATATTAGAACTTGTTGATTGACCCTCGTAGGAGAATAAATAAATTTTTACAAGTGTATTTATAAACACTATTCTCAAATCAATTTGATGCATCCTTATAAATAATCAATACACTTATTTCAGAACTCTGGCCATTTCAGTTTTTTCTTTTTTAAATACCATTTTCTTATATCTTTTAATCACATTTAAAGGAACTTTTAGAAATTTCAATAGTTATAAACAAATTTATGTTAAATTCGAGAATTTTCCATTATGTGATAAAACACTTTGCCTCAAATCGAACCCTCTTCTTCATCTACCATTTCATCATGGTATCTGACTCTGTCATTAGATTTTTTCTAACAAAATTTTACATTAAATAAAAGAAGAGAAAGAAGATTATCTAATAGGAATATTATTAAAATATGATAATAATGAAAATGTAATTAAAAAATACTTGTAATTACAAAAAAATCGTTAGTGGTTGATAGTTTCAAAGCTTCCCTCAGCTCGAATGATGCGCCGGCACACAGCAAGTAGAAGATGTGATAATCTCTCTCCTCAGGATTTCGGGTGCAGATGCGGGTCTTTTCAAGCAGGTAATGGGAGATGCTGTGCATTCGTCATCTTATTCTTGTTGTTGTAGTATACTTCCATGAATTTGCTAAAGTGAGAGCTGTTATTGTTCCTGCTCGTCTTAGCATTACCAAATGCCTCAAGGATCGAATTGGCTACATGTTTGAAATTCAATCATAATTTTAATTTAACAAATTAATCGAAAGCAACCTTGATCTTAGTGAAAAGATTTGTAGTTCATAAATGGAGTGACAGAAATTATTACTATAGTGTTAATAATGGAATCCCAATTTATACTTATCTACCCCATAGTGTTGGTAGCGTCATGACAATTACATGATAATATAGTATCCTGCCTTGTCTTAGGGTCCAATTTTCAAAAGATACAACATGAAGACCGGTCATTAATCTGCATAAAATATTTTTAATAAACTACATTTATGTAAATAAGATATATGAATATACGAAAGTGTACTACTAAATATTTGCAATCTTGGCAATATTGCTAGTTTATAACACATTTCAGTTACAAACTTTGCATTTAACTTTGATAGCATGAAGCATTTGAGCTTGAAAAATTAATCCTTAGATTTTTAAAAGATAGCTTTATTGAGATGTTTAAAATTTGTTATTAACACATCCATTTAGTGAAAGCTTATGTAATTGTTATGTAAAGATGCTAACAGCTCAATAACAATTCACCTGGACATTGGCACTCAACAAGTAGTAAGACATGTTTCAGCGCGTCCGGACTTATTACGCTGACTGGCTTAAGGTTGCAAAAATATTATCACATGTATGCATATGTATGTATATATATAAATATATATATATATATATATATATATATATATATATATATACACATACACACACACACACACACATATATATATATATATATATATATATATATATATATATATATATATAAACACACACATGTGCTGTGTGTTATGCACACCTATACTATGATACATTGTAGTAAAAACTTAAGGAATGTATCGCACAAACAAAAAGTGATACTGAGCATTTTCCTATACTATGAATGAAGATGGTACAAGACTTTCCGTATAAAATCTGTGTGTTAAGTAGCCAGCGGGTAACTAATATTTTAAATGACATATCTGTCGTATGTTTAATTTCTGGGGAGGTTATATGGAAGTAAGTTGTAAATTTTTGTGTCATTTTCTTTAAATACTTTAACCGTTAGAGTGTCGACGAGCGTCATCACGCTCGTGCCCGTACTAACTAAATTTGCCACGAGTGCGATTGCGCTCGCGAATTCAGTTGCTGTTTAGCGTGCGGTAGGGGAGGTCGCTCGCACACATAGCTAATCTTTTATCTTTCTACGTGTTACATAAAGTTCAGATTATAATATTATTAGTAATTACAATATAAAAAGGATCCAGGAAAATAAAATGTTTAACCCATGATGTCGGAATGCGAAGAGTGACATTGTGGTGCGCTCACAATTTGGTGTAATGCAAATTTTGAGTGATAGTGATAATAGTAGTAATAACAATTATTTTACGGATACGGAGGATGTACCGGACTGTGAAAATATGATGTGACCTTGATTTCAGTTTTTGCTATAATTTTTGTTCACAATATATATTTCCATAATTTTTTTTGTACATTATTATCCTTGTACAAGTTTTTATTAACAAAACACCGAAAAAATTATTAAAATTGGATAATTTATGGAAGAGATACAGTTTTTTTTCGAGACAAGGGTAAATGACATCAAAAACAAAAGATTTCTTTGGCGTTTTTAAGTATATATATGAGTAAAAAACCATGGCACTAAAACGGTTAATATTTGAAATAAAAAATTGTTTTTATTGCATCCACTTCACTTTTTGCACTCACCGCCAAGAATTTTCTGTTCCAAAATATCGGCTGGATTGACCCAACTATTCAGTCTTTCTGGCACCAGATTCTCCCGATATAATTATAGACTATGACTGTTTAAGATTTTTTATATCTTAGAATGATTTGTCTGCTGAAAATGTAAATATTTTTTAGTGTGTATGTAATTTTATCTAAGAGTAAAATATGTCACCACAAAATCTATTTAAGCATACATTCTTATATCTTTTTGACAAATTTTGTGTAGAGTTGAGTCTATGGAGGTAGAGCTCAGAGCTGACAACAAATTCATGCATTTCACCTAACGACTTGCCCTGATAACTTTTGATTATTTGCTCTCAATATGGATTTTTAATATTTTTGTAGGGATACATCCAGAACAATGTTTGCCACCTAAGACTATAAAGAAACAAATATTAGAAAAATGTGAATCTTCATGGGACACTTGCCAGATGTGAAACATATAAATTTTTTTATATTGATATATTGAAATATTTTTATTGGAATAAATAGAAAATGAAAAAACAGATATTTGGATAGTTGTTAATAATAAAACATTAATTTAATTGTATTTTTTACTTTTATGAAATTACTTATAACAGAAATATTTCTTGACAGTCTATAGAAAATATATTTTCAATTTTTCAATACTGTTAGCCGATAAGACGCAAAGTTGTCCAAATTAAATCTGAAAGAGCTAACAAGATGCGAAGCTGATATAGCTGATGTACCGATGGCATGTCGCTATATGCCATGAGAACATTTTAACTCCTATCCAAACACGCCATGTGAGGATGTGTGATGTTCCACATCAAAAGAACTCCATAATTTCAATTCTCATGTACGATTTAAAATCATGTGGGTTTATCTTTTTTGTCTTATGTAGATAGTTCCTTATGTTATTTTATTACTTTTTTTAACATTGTGTCAACAGTCCAAAGGCATTCTTTGATTAGGCTTTTCATATTTTTGCTTGATTTTTATACACATTTATCAGTGTGTTAGAAGTATTTTATTGCATTAGCTACTTACATAAATCTTGGCCTTCTTGTATCGCAATAAGATGTTATTTAATAACAGCGCCTCGTTCAGGAATATTAATTAACCTGTTATGTGAATGAAATTTGCGAATGACATAATAAAATAAATTTATTTTTAGTTATCATTAATCTTTTTTTCATCAAAAAATATATTCCTATTTGGCAAATTATTCTTTGATGACATATTTTTTATAGTCCTTCCTCAAAACTTCTTTACTTAATAACATGCAAAAACGTGAGTATTTTCTATATGTAAGTTAGCTACAATACTTTGGAATCAATTGGATTATGACACCTAGAACTAATTCTTTTTCTTTAAAAGTTCTTTGAAATTCAAACTTTCCTAATTTCTAGCTCTGCTCTCTTCTTGCCTGTCAATTTTATTTTTTATGTTATTTTTAACTACATAGTAAACTCTACTGGATCTTTTAGAGTTAATCACACAACCAATCATTTCCACCATATTGTTGTGTTTGATGAAAAGAGGAATTGCTCCTATAGCAAAGAAGTTTGCCATATGTAAATGTAATTTATTATGTGTACATTGAAGTTTTTAAATTCTGAAGTCTGACTTTAAACAAAAAGGGCTTTTATTTAGTCTAAATTCATGAAAATGATTCATTTGTAAAAATTATCAAAGACAACTTCAATTGCAATCAATGTTATTTTATCTGCTATACTACATGATATGAATTATGGTCATTAAAATAATTAATTATTATCTGTCTACAAACTCCTAGTCCTTCAAGGTTGGTGTAAAGTATAAAAGTTTACACAGAGTTATTAATTGGTAATTTTGGATTTCTGTTTTATAAGTGCAGAAACAAATGTTGCATAAATACTTTGAAAAACTATATCTTAATACTAAAAAATTGAAACAACAGACCAAGAGTTATTGTGGCAGAGGTAGTCTCTTTAGAAATAGCTTAGCAGAGGGGATCAAATGTCAGTCACATTCTTATTGAAAACTTATTGGTTTTCTAATTTATATTTTTGCAATCGTTTGTTTTGTTAATTTTATTATATTAGTTAAATAATTAATATGTTTTTCGAGATTCTCTTCTTGTTTATTATTCATATCAAAAAGATAATGTACTGGAATAAATTAAACAGAAAAATTGACTTCAACCTATCAAAAATGCATTTTATATTGTTTTGTTTATGAAACTTGTTAGAAAACATTACTTATCTATAAAACTTACTTCAGTGTTTGGAAAATAAAATGGTATGTTTGCACCATTTGGTTTTTGAGGAAAAGCAACCAAATCATATACACCGTGAAAAAGCTATCAATACATAGTGAATTAATGAATTAAAACAATTTGAATAACTATATCAATAATTATATGTGTAAAGTACGTTATATAGAAACCATTATAGTAAAGTGATCTATCATATATAAAAATACGCTTAAAAATAGAAAACATTTTTGATTGCATATCTCTCATAGAGTATTAAAAACCCACTTTAAAATTTAAGTGGTATTAACTTCAATGTGGCTATCATAGCATTTGTTAAACCATATGGCGTAGTATTTTTGATATGTAAAAAAAAATTTTATGTGAGCTGAATTAGTAGTGATTTTATAATAGGAACTACTGTCATACATACTAATATATTGCGGTTGATGCTCCCTCAACCTACATGCACATAATTACGAGACAATATTTACTTAACAAAATTCACTCACTCTTAAAAATAATGATAATAGTTATTTCAAAGGATTTTTGTTACATTGTGTTACATTAAACTGAAATGTAACAAAACATTTTTATTAAATAGCTACCTCTAGGTTAGCAAAAACAATAATAATTGCCTTTCGAGAAATATTTCAAAAATAACAATTATGGGTATAATTATATTTACTCTTATGTAATCTTTTACACATTTTTTTGGTAATTTTACCTTGTTGAAATACCATTAGTTACTACTTTATTTGTGTTCCGTCAAAAAATCTTAAGAATATTTTCATTAAAATGTATTGCTTTTATTACATATTCTTCATTTATAGCCTAACACTGATAAGAAAGGAAAAACGGCCTAACTTGGCTTTAAAAGTAAGTTTTAACTAGGCTTTACTTGTATCACAAATAATAAAATTTAAAAATAAATATCAAATTTGCTATAAAGTAGTGTACATAACATCCATTGGAGACCAGATTACATACGACATGAAATGTCTGAAATATGTCTGAAAAGTACTTAAAATATATAAGTTAATTGAAAATGTGCAACAAAATAAAACAAAAAGAAAGACGAGTTGTTTTATTTGAAAAAATAAATATGAATTGGTTGTGTTAAACACTTTTACAAACATAAATTGTACCATATGTCTTTTATCACTTAAAATATTTTCATGTGCTGAAAAGGAGCACTCTATGTCTAGCAAGGTCACGATTTGAATTAAGGTTCTGTCTTGTTTCGTGCAAGAGTTCCCCAACTCCATTAATTAATCTGCAATAAGGGTTCGAAGTCAAGGTTGATGCACCTATGTTTTCAAAGTTTTCTTTAAGTCAGTGCAGGTATCATTCTGGCAATTCAGCGTTCATGTCACTGGTGTCATTCATATGTTTAACATATTCGTCAAAGATCAGACCATCAGTTACCAGTTGTTTGATACCGTCAGGTATATGGGAAAAGTTAGTACTAATCAAATCAACGTTCTCTTTCATAGAAGAGTCTTCAGCTACCTCTTTGCACAGACAGATTAGACCAAACGAATCTGCGCTGTCGAGGTCATCCACTACGCTTTTAGCAGTACAACTTCAAACTATATTCCCCATCAAGTTATCAATGGCTCAGGTGGTAAGTTTTTTTTATAGGTCTTAATATGACTAGGTAACCTCAATTTATTTATATTTTCAGACATGCACAATACTTTTTTTACGTGCCAATGAACTCCATAAGCAAAATGGGTAACTTGAAAAATATAAGGATAAAATAAGACAAAATAGAATCATTTGTCTTTTCAAGTTCTTTGCAAGTCATCAAATAAAAAGATGGAGACTCAAGTACTAATTTCCCGATGATCAGTGTAACACTAACAATGCGTGTAATTTGATCGGCCTGTGGGAATATGGTAAGCGCAAATGAAATTCTTTATCTTTCTTGGCACAATGTTCACTTGCATATAATAATATCAAGCCAAAATAGAAATTTTACACATACAAATCACATGTCTAACCGTTTTGTTTGGCTTACAACGTAATACTTTGTAAACCTATATAAATAGAAATATACAGAATTTGTTTGTTCTTTTTTCAGTTTCTTTTCTCAATTCTTCATAAGGTTATAAAAAAGTTTAGATACCTCTTAAGAAGCTCTTGAAGGCTTATATTTTTAAAAATACGGATTCAGTAACAAATTTTACTTGCTAAAAATATTTTAAAACTTTTCCAACCAACCTTAATGTGCAAAAAATATCCTAAAGCGTTACTCTCACCTGATGATACTTGAAAAGCTAATAACAATTTTTGGGTTTTCTAGCATTAAAGAGTACTTAACACACCTCTTTTGTGAAAACAAAATATAAAAAAAAATTTAATAATAGTTTTAAGTTCTATTATAACAGTTAAACTTAGTTATTTATTGCGAATAAGTAGATACTATTTTAAGTTAATTATTTTTTACTTTTTTTTTTACTTTTGGTAAGTTGGTTATTTAAAGGACATTTTATTTTAACATTTTTAAGTAAAGTAATTAATAATATTAATCATCACACTATTACTAACATTCAATTATTTTCTTACTTAGATATTGCCTAATTATTAAAACTCATTGGCAAAACTAGTATTAAGATAATTTCCTCTTTGTCTAAAATTGGTTATCAACAACACACAAAAAGGAAGCAAAAGTAATAACCGCCAGTAGTAAACTATTAACCGATGAGGAGTTCGGTTCTCCATATCCAAAATTCAATACCAAATTTTGCAAAGTAATAACTAATGTAACAACTAACTAGTAGCAAATATATTGAATCACGATTGATTTATTACCATCTGTTAAGGAGTTGAATTATTCATCTTCAGAACTCATCATCAGACCCGGACCTGGTCGATGGTGCAGTTATTTTGCAAAGTAAAAACTACCAGTAGTAAATATCTTGAATTACGGTTGATTTACTACCATCTATTTAGAAGTTCCATTGTTCATCTCCAGAACGCGTCATCAGACTTTGACATGGTGGATGGTTTAGATAATTTGCAAAGTAACAAATACCATTACTAAACATCGCGTTTAATTTACTACCATCAGTTTATGAGTTCCATTGTTCACTTTCAGAACTTATCATCAGACTTTGACCTGGTCAACAGTGTAGTTATTTTACAATATAGCAACTACTAGTATCAAATATCTTTAACCACCATTGATTTACTAACATGTCGATAAGGAGTTCCATTGTTCATCCCCAGAGCTCATCATCAGACGGGATTTGGTAAGTGGTTTAGTTATTTTGCAAAGTAGCAACTACCCTATTTTAGTTACAACTATTTTAGTTAAGGTGATCCATCGTTCATTTCCGGACTTCATCATAAGATCATCATCATATTTACATGGGACCACCCCTAAAGTATCCTCTTTCAAATAAAAAAAGAATCATCCAAATCAGTCTAGTTGCTGAAGAATTATCGCTGAAAATTGGGCTTTATCATGTTTATATTTACACTCTATATATGAGGATCTACTGAGACATACGTGCATCCTCCTATTTGGGATATTTTGTAACTCAAGATTGTATAGAAGACAAGTCATTTAATATTTTGTGAACACTTTTTTAATACTGAAATGTTGTATGTCACGAAATATATCTATAGATAAAAAAAATTAAAGTACTAGAATTTTGTCCATTATTTTTTGAGTATGTTCGTTCATTTATATCACGAGAACTATTGAATTGATTTTGATGAGATATAATAATAAATTTTGTAAGGCCTGTGGTAATATACTGATCTTATTTCATTACAATCATTGTAATAAAAAAGAAGATATAGTAATATCAATTTTTAATAAAAAAGTGCTCAGAATTTTGTTTTATCATTATTATAGGTACATGTACATATATATTAAACGTGTTTAATAAGTGTTACAGGATGAGGAAAATAAGAATAAAATTTTGAAGAAAAAAAAGTAGCCTGTTAATATTACTGTGGTTCAAAATTAAACACACGGTCTTGTTCAGTTTTTTAATTACATAAGCAAATGGACATTAGCAAAATGCTTAGATATATGGTTTCATGCACTCATTTTCAGACTACAATACTGAATACAATTAGTTTTTGTCTGCCAACATAATTAGTTCTTACATTCTTCATTTACTGCAAGACTTCATTTCCTTCTTGTACAATAATCAAATAGCAACAACAAGTCATGAGAACTCATGGTTTGATTGATTTTGATTCTGTGAAATGATCAATGCTAATATATTAGTGTGTGTCAGGCCCAAAAATGTAGTGTATAGCCCTATTAACTGAATAATGGAAGGAGTCATTAAAAATTATCTAATCATTTTGTTTTTAATTCATTAAGCTACAAGGGCACTTGACTAAAAGTAAGGTCTCGGTAACAAAACTCAATAGAAGCGGTAATATTGATCAGATATGCCACAGGTGAACATGTTTTTATTCAATGAATACTATTTGTTCCTTATAACTTGTCTTTTCGCTTCCAACTCAAAGAAAAAATTTGCTTGAAAATTTACTTCTTTACAATTTGCTCATTTTTAGGTACCTTGAAAGGACAAAACGGAATCCTTATAAGATCACTCACATGTCTGTCCCTCTGTCTATCGCAGCTGGTTTTCTCAGAAACCACTTGTAGCAGAATCTTTTAATTTGGCACAGTAATTAAACATATCAACCCGCACATATCTCAATGGCTAACATTCAAAAATATTCGTATTCATAATTTTTTTATCAGTCCATGTATAATGTGGGGTATACCTACTTCAAAAGAACTAGTTAGAATGGTTTCAATAACATTTTTATCATAATAGTAAGTGGTACATCCTCAGAGATATACAGAAAAATTTCCAAAAAAATATACCCTCCATTATTTCAGTTTACAATTTCTGGAAAAAATACTATTTTAGAAGCTTATGCAAAAATTTAGGAAAACTATAATAATTTTTTAAATATGCACCACTTTTTATGACTACTTACGCTAAAATGTTTATAAGTATCCAAAAGTGTATGGAACCCTCATGGTGGGAGTTCTACTCATGCTTGACAGTTATTTTGTTTATCGTGTTGCTTTTCCGCCTGAATAAAAAATTGTTATTGTTGTGGTAACATTATGTCATAGGACAAAATATTAAACTACTGATAATTAATCATAAATCATAAATATATTTTTATTACCATTTTCATTCCCCAGAGAACATCGAAACGTCTCTCTTTCAATTTCCGAATTGTTTTATTTTCGTTCTTCACCAACATACTCTTGACTAACCTGTTCTTTTAGTGAATAATACTTTCTTATCCACCTGAATCTTTAAAGATGTTTTAAGAGTCTTGCTTTCTTATGTGCATATTTTTTTTTTATAAACTCTTTTTTTCATCTATTAATTTTTACTCGATTATAATAAAACAGAAGGATTTTTTTGTAAGCACAGTTAGGTGGGTAACAGGTTCATCGTAGCACCCTAAGTGCCATTGGCAAAAGTTTTAAAAATTTTCAATGACCAAAATGCGGCAGGAATTTTTTTCAAAATTTATCAAATTTAGTAACAAATGGTAGGAAGTCAAACAATCAATCTAAAATTATACAATATATTTAACAAAACTCTCAAGGCAAGTGGAGGGAAATGTGAAAGGTCGAGATTTCAATGTTGATGATGGAGAACAAATCTGCATAGTCTGTAGTTGCACTGAGTGATATGATAATGCCGCTATAGAATGTGGGTGTATATTTTTTCATAAAAAATTCAACTTTAAATAATATTTCTAGACAAGTAACTTTCTCCATAGTGAAAGATGAAAGTATTCGCAAATATTGAGTAAAATACTTTTCAGTCATATTAAAATAAATGGGAAAAGCAGGTAAGAGTTAAAATGTCTTGAAACAGAATTTTTATTTCAATTCATTTTGGAGTGATACAATATATACTTTACATTGCCCTCTGTTACTTACACATATTTTTAATTCTTTTGTTCATCTATAGTCAAAAAAAAATTAAACTGAACTTTTTGGAAAATACTAACTTTTTTAGTTTTTTAACATAGAATATTTCTTACATTTCAGTAAACAGTGGGCACCGACAAAAAAGTGAGTTACGCTTAAATTGTGATGCTTTAAATTGCAACATCTTGATAAATAATGAAACATGTACACATATACAAGACCCCACTCAATGGACAAAGGAACAAAGGATAGAAATAATTTGATTATACGCTATTGCATCAGCCGACATGGGGAGAAGGGAGAAGAGGAAAAAGTGTGGTTTGCACCACTTGACACCCGTTAAAATTAGTATGTCACTGAAGTCTGATATAATCTAATGTTAAAGTGTTATTGAAATCTCATTGAATTCTACCTATGAAATGTTCAGTAATAGCAGTGATATCCTTGAAAAGATTCAATAATCATAATTGTTACGATATATGGGTTTTAAATGTGTTCATAAGTTTTGCAAATGCATATTAGAGAAAATCATGACAAATCCAAAAAGCCCAAAATAACCAATGTTGGGCATCAGAAAGCTTACTGGCAACACCTGAAAAATAAGATGGATGGAGTGTGGGTAATACCATCATTAATTTGTTTTTTTAAGAAACATTAGCATCAACCTTAAAAGAGCCACTCCTCGTATCATAACCCAATTATAATTTGAATCAACATTATAATTTTTGTGATGATTTGGTAAACACAATAGTGTACTTTGTTAAAACTAAATGTCTTCGTCCATTTTTTTTTTGTACCACATTAGCAACAACAATGTTTGGTCTTCAACATAGTACTCTGATTTTATATAATTTGACTAGCTTATTTGAAAATTTTCTACATAAAGTCAAATTCCTGGGTGGATATTTTCTATGGAAACTTTCTAACTATGGGGACTGGTAACTTACTGCATCATTTTAAAAGTCTTAACGATGAGA
The DNA here is from genome assembly GCA_039881145.1 of Druceiella hillmani. Lineage (NCBI taxonomy): Eukaryota > Metazoa > Arthropoda > Insecta > Lepidoptera > Hepialidae > Druceiella > Druceiella hillmani. Next base: position 23,834,940 of record JAYKKI010000016.1, on the reverse strand, counting down.
GTACTAAACTTTGAAAAGTTGCCGGTTAGTTTCTCATATGGTACTAATCGCTTAATGTATTTACTTGCATCAGAGGTTAGTAAATTTAGTAAAAAATGACAGAGGCATTTATGATATGTAGAATTATTTCGACAAATTTGATGGAAGTTAAAGCCGATATTCGATTACCTCACTTAAAATTATATTTAAAATTTTACTTTTATTAATTTTCACAATATCGCTTCCGCTTAAAGTGCAAAAAGTAATTTCAAAATTTGAGAAGTAACCAATTTAATCGGCGACATCGTGGTACATTTCTTTGGTAAACTTAAGTGTTGTCATCAATGCACTGAGTAGAATAATGGGTAAATAGAGCTAGAGGTTAACATGGACTGGTATAATGTGATTCCCTTCTTTATATGCTTAGTTTTAATGTTTCAATGTTTCATCACTATTTGTGTTCCTTTTTTACTCATATTTCATTAATTGTTTGTAGCAATAACATAAATAATCATAGGAATTCTATGGAGTTATAACTCTTTTTAATATTTTGAAAAGAGTTATAACTCCACCAGCTACAAAAAAACTAGGCAGCCATAGAAAAAAAAATGAAAGGTATTAAACAAATTATAAATTAATTGTATAATATGCAAATTTATAAATATTTTCTTTAATTATAACCTAGTACTAAATTCATTTTTCATTTGACATTAAATATCATGAAGCCACGGTAAAGTACCCGTGAAGATAAAAGTAGTATATGCAGATAAATGATAATGAGGAATCGGTAGTGGCTCAAATGACACATTTAGAATGTATCTTTTTGATAATTAATATTCGCTTGCTGATAAATGCAAATTATCTTTGTGATTTTATTGAATTATTTTCCTCAAGTTATTAAAATTGATATGAATCCGTGTTGTAATATTGAAAGTGAAAGGCTACTGAAATACTTTTTAATTATTCCTAGAAATTCATGCATTCATTGATGTTACAAACATTGTGTGTGTACAATCTTTATATTAGTAGATATTTAAATTTGACAAAAGTACAAATCAGGGAGTAAAACATAAATTTTACTTAGTGTTTCCCACCGATAACATTATTCTAAATATTCTCAATGCCATTAGGCCAGATATTCTCGTTATGTTCCTTTGTTTAATAATGACTTATTGATATCAGACAAATTTCAGTTACTTTTTGTCCTTTATAAAATATATAACATTAATGTGTATAAAACTACATTTTTTAATGCAAAATTATAATTCATAAGAATACAAGTTACGATCTGTGTACTAAAAGTAGGACTTGACATTTCCGAGATCCAACATGTTCCACATTGTATTTAAAATTAATGCATAGATTTAATGTAAAATAGCTAACATTTTGTAAAAACAAATCAAAAATTTGCTTAAATCACCATATATGTTTACGAAAACATTTAATTACGAAAGTAAATAAAAATATAAATTATTATTGACCACTAGTCGCAACTGAAATTAGTTATGGTCAACATGATATTTAATTTTTTTTTCAAATTCATATTACAATTACATTGCTCTTAGCCACATTTATGTGATTCGGCATGTAACCTGCTTTTTATTTTAATATATTTTGTAAATAAATATGTTTTCCATTTTCGTTACTGTCATGCTACATTAACTTGTTTCTAATAACTCACCAATATGACAAGTTACTAGCAAAGTTGAAAGTGGCTTTTGACATTATGAGTTATAATTAGTAGTAATTTATGTGACACCATTCACGCTATATGGAGTCTACAGGGGCTATTACACTTCCCGGAGGGCTAAAGTGCCCTTATTTGTGACATTGTTTTATTTTGGTTTGGTATATACTAGAACGTTATATTTTAAAACATTCTTCCTAGTTTGACAATAGAAATTCTCTTCTTGGTTCCATTTTTCACATAAAGGGTGTTAGGTTACTATTGATTTATTTATTGCAACTTCAATGCTTAAAGAATGAAATTTGTAAAGGTCATGCTAATTAATAACATTTTTTTACATGCAATAAAATAATATTCAGTGAACAAAGATTACAAAGGAAAACAAAAATAACTGAATTCTATGTCGAGAAAAGAAGAGAAAAAAGATCAAAGGAATAAGATACGAATAAAGGGGTAATGGGACGAGTGAAATTTGCGCAGATGATGATTTTGGAAAGCGAATATTGATGGTGAGGTGAATTGTCAAAATGATGAAGTATAAATGTTCATAAAAAGAAAATTTTGAAAAAAAGGTGAACCTCGTCCCAAATTCTGCTGGATATTATCTTCTCAAAATGTCCTGAAGAAATCTTAATCCCTCATCGAAAGCCCATATACAATATGACAATAAAATCAAATTGACCATTTTTTTAAGTGCCTTCTTTTCGTTTTAGCTTTCATGATATTTGCAGGTATATATGTGCAAAAGTAAATTTTACTACGGAGTATGACAACACAAAGCAGACGAAAAGGGCGTACATATTTCTTTCTCTTCGTTCAGTCATTTATTGATGTAATAATTAGATTGATAGGGAATATTGGGAATTAATTTCCAATTTCTATAATGTCATAGGTATATTGCTTGGTACGGTGCTGACTAAAACATATTTATAAATTACCTTAAGACATTTTAAAATATGATGCGTCAGGTTCGGTGTAATAAACTCATTCCATTTCACAAGGTGGTAAGAACACCTGGTTTCTTCCTGGCTCCAAAATTGAATAAGGATTACAGGCTTTTTAGACAGTTTGCCATGATAAGAGATTTATTTCTATGGATTATCAATCCGCTCAAACCTTAAAAACTCAACTTGAACTATTACTTCAATAGTTATTACCATCCGAAAACAAGAGTTAAAGTAAAATCATTGGATGTAACAAATTTACCAGGAAATGTTGCATAGAGAACAACTTTAAGAACAAAAACGGATTCGACTCAACTGATAATAGATCATTACGTGTTGCCCTGATTATTTATAAATGAATGTAAAAAGTCCAGAACATTTTTAAAAGGAGATAATTTATTTGACAAAATTTGTGATTTATCTGTATTGGGATAAAAATAATGATGCCAATGGATTGAAATGAATGCAATCCTTTCAATATTTTGAAGTAAATTTGATTTTAATAAAAAAAGTATTTGCTGTTAATGCAATGTTGCCTGTGGTGCAAAAAGAAGGGGAATATTTTTTTTGAGGGTTGTTTTCCATACTGTTAGCTAAGTTTAACATTTATAAATATGGAAACTTGTACTAGATTGTAATATGAATCATTGAAGGCAAGTTAGAGTAGCGACAAATACAATTTTGGGTGGAAGTGACATAATAAATTGATGACTAATGACGTTATAACTGCAAGATTATAATGGTAAATGAGTACCCCATTTACATTGCACAATATTACTTTTGATAGACATTTGCCGTTTAGTTCTTATTAGACATAAAAATATATTATTTTGATTGAACATGACTGTTTAATTTTTAAGTGCTCCTCAAAACAGATTTTACAAATTTCTGAAGTAGTACTACTTTTCTTTTTGTTTCATTGAAAATATATCTGGTTCAAATATATATTGTGCAAAACCTTTATAGTGAGAAGTGGGGCATGTAATGACTGGATATCAAAAGCCACAAAAGCCACTTACTGATAAAACGATAGATATCAATTGTTAAAAATTAAATATCAATATCAAGATTATACAATATATTAATATTTTCACTTAATATATAGATAAAATTACAACACTTTGTGCTGAACAATAAAGCTGAAATAATTTTTTATACCATTTAGACCTGTCACAATTAGGTTTTGCTAATAGAATTGTGATAGCGCTTCTTAGTAATCTGTTAATGTGAGTAATTTTGTTTTCTTTCATACTTATATTATTTTTTTTTACTTAATATGAGTTCTATAATTAATTTTAATCATGTAATAATTTTTAATACAGCTCATTAGTTTGCTATAAAAACAAGGATGTCTAAATTTTTAATCAGTGATATTAAATTTTAATAAAAGTTAGAAGCGTCATGGCTCATACAAATTGAAGAAAGTAACACCCATAAATAATTAACTATGTAAAGTGAAAATATCTTCGTAGTTATAGAAAATGGAATAAAGCATAATAAAAAAAAACCTAAAAAATATGGTGAAAATTGTGTTGTAATGGTTTCATATGTTATTTTAAAGTTTGAAGCCAATTATTCTGTTCTTTCACTTTTTTTACATAGATGATATAATTGAGATCTTCATAATTGACATGAAAATTGTTTTTGTTGATCAGTATGACAATGTTGAAACAAGAGATTCTGCATAATGCTTCTTGTTTGCTGTTCATGTTTTATTTTCATTTTTATTTCTTGTAATACTATATACAGATGGATATATGTAAGCATTTTATTTACAAAAAACACAGGCATATGGTAGGCAATTTATTCAATATGTTATTAGAGGAGAGTTTGTTTCAAGAAAAGAATGGTGTTGAACAATTTGTTAAAAGTAACAAATACGAAACCAAAGGCAATAATTCCTTTTGTGAATATTTGGCCAACCACTGAATTTTTAATTCTAAGCAGAATATTTAAATTCGGAAAGCAGTTAGATTTTGAAAATTTGTCTAAAATTTCACACTATCAGAAATACTTACAAAAAAGTGACTATTTAAAAGAAAAGAAACCAAGGAAAAAATGTTCTACTTTTCATATTAAGAACATTACTTCCATCCGTATCTTCCACATATTAAATTTAAATTATTATTCTAATTACTATGAAAAAAATTCTTGTGTTAAAACATTCCAAAATAGTTGGGCCTCGTTCGGAAAATATTTCTTTGGAAGATGTTCCAACTTTAATAAAGATTTAAGTAGTAGATTTTTTCATTTGGTGGAATATAGAGTTTCTGATTTCTCGAGTAATTTTTTTCCCCGGACTTGAGATTCTCGACCAGAAAATCTCCGGGAATTCTCAAATTTTCAAGAAATTTCTAAAATTTAAAAAAATTTTTAATTTAAATTAAATTCAAAATAAAATTAGGCTTATTAATAATGATAAATATATAAAACAGTAAAACTTCAAATTATTATCTTAGCCCCCTCTTCCTGTAAAAATATTAATCACACATTCTTTCATTTAAACAAATAGTAGGCACCTGAAGTATCTTCATAAAAGCAATATTTAAATTAAAGTTACACATACTATCTTTCTTCCTGTAACTTACTTAGTTACAGGAAGAAAGATAGTGTTTGTAACTTTTAATCATTGTCTATAGTTGAAAAAAATTTAATTTTCCACATCTAAATCAACTAAAGGAATAAGTTTCACAACCAACTAATCTGCCAATAAAACTTATGACTACACAGTCCTTTAATTCTGTAAAACAATAAGAACTTCTGAGTAGACTAGCTTATTAGCCTTAAAAAGGTAGGTATGATAGGAAACTGCTTCAACTGCTAACCTATTGGTCTCTATTCTTAATCAAATATGCTTTTAAAAATATGACAGCATTAGTAGCATCATCTAATAATTGGTATCTTATCTTTTTTACAAAGTTTCCAGATAATGAGAAGACTCGTTTATTTTGTGTCGATGTTGGCTTTGCTATCATTATAGCTTTATATAAATTTTCAATTTGACATTCTTTTACTATTTGATTGTAAGAGTTGATATTAAGCTTCTTGTTAAGTGAGCTTTGATAATGTCAAGGCTTTTTAGTACAGATAAGAATGATTCCTAAACTGAAACTAAATAATATTAAACTAATATAAGTAAAATTAGACGAATCTCGTTTAGATAAACTAAGCTAATTACTGTAATTAATACAAAATAACAAAACTCTTTTAAACCTACTGTTGAAATAAAAGCTATCCTTATATTTCAACAGTAGGTTTACTAATTAGATACTGTGATATGACTGAAGTTAGTAGAATTTAGTAGATAGTTAAGAACTAACTTACTTTTTATTGTCAGTTGGTTTCGTATCTTCAACATTTCCAGATAATGAAAAAACATGTTGATTTACTGTCAAGTTGGCTTTACAGTCATCATAGCCTTGTAAGAGTTACCTAAGTTGGGAGTTCCTATTCCTATTCTTTATAATCTACCTTTTTTTATATGAGATTCGAAAATATTGTTAGTGGAAATTATCATCTCGATAGGCTTTTGTAGTTGTTGCACAAAATGTTGTAGATATATTTGAAAGGAGGTCTTATCATCGACACAAATTTAACTGTTGAGTCTGAGTGGACGACTGAACAAATGACGGCGCTTACATGCAGTCTGGAACGCAGGCCGAGTGCGAGGGATACGGGGTAAACGTGGGTTTCACACCGTAAAACTTATTTAAACTATTTCTCGAGTTCTTGGTTTGTTTTTTTCTTATCTCAAAAATGGGCAGATTTCTTGAGTTTTCTTGCTTTCAGAAATCTTGACCAGAGACCCTAGTGGAATAGCGAAATTTGCAAAGAATTCAAGTGAACTTAAATTCTTTGTAAATTTTCTAGTGTAAAACCCACTATTGACTATTTTCTAGACTTTATAATTTAGAAAATTAGTAGCCAGTGTCAAGTGTACACTAACATTTATTTGGTTATTTTCATGATGCTTAACCGTTTGAGTGCTGATTAGCGCCAGTAGGGGAGGTCACTCGTACGCATCTCTAATTTTTTATCTTTCTACATGTTAGATAAAGATCAAATTATAATATTTTTAGTAATTACAATATAAAAAGGATCCAGGAAAAGAAAATTCTTAACCCATAATGTTGGAATACAAAAATAATTCGAGTGAAAATGATCGTTTTTCAAGTTGTGACGAAAGTGATAGTGGGAGTGACATTGTGGTGCACTCACAATTTGTCGTAATGCAAATTTTGAGTGATAGTGACGATAACAATTATTTTGCTGATACGGAGGATGTACCGGACTGCGAAAATACAATGTGACCTTGATTTCAGTTTTTGTTCACAATACATATTTCCATAATTTTCTTTGTATTTTATTATCCTTGTACAAGTTTTTATTAAGAAAACACCGAAAAAATTATTAAAATTGAATAATTTTTGCAAGAGATTTGCAGTTTTTTCTCCAGACTACCCATGTCTCGAGAAAAAATTACATCAAAAACAAGTAATTGACAGAAATTGACATCAAAAACGATTTCTTTGCCACTTTTAAGTATATGTGAGTAAAAAACCATGGCACTAAAATGATTAAGCATACTTGAGCAATATTTTGAGAACAGTTGTTTGTCTACACAGGCGAATGTTTAAAATGGCTGCTTATCCTTAAATGATTCTCTACAAATTACCATTAACAGTTATGTCATGTACTTAGTTTAGGGAAAATACAAAGAAAATTTTTACATATTCCGAAAGCAATTATTGATGGTTGATATTTGAACACCAAAACGGTACCAATGTGGTGTGCAGAAGTGCATACGACCACGTTCGAGCTCTATGCTCAGTTTACTTGAAGGTAGAACTTTTACCACAAAAACTTCTGGTCTCATGTACTCAGAGGTACCACGTCTTGAAAGATCATAATTTTATTTATATATTCTTCCTGCTTACTTTTCCTTCTTTAGTATTTCTCCTGTTCTTCTTTCTGTTTCACTTTCTTATATATATATATATATATATATATATATATATAATATATATATATGAGGTCTGTTCAAAAAGCATCGTGAATTTTGTGTTTTTTCAAAAATTATTCATTTATTCATGAATATCTATTTTGTCTCTTCAAAGTAATCCCCATCAGATATTATGCATTTGTGCCAATGGTTTTTCCAATCCTCAAAGCATTTCGAAAAATCATTTTGGTTTCCACGTCATAACCGTAAACCCATGATTCGTCACCAGTTATGACCCGCCGGAGCAAATTTGGGTTGTTAGGGACAAAGTCCAACAGCTCATTAGAATTGTTATTGCGATGCTGCTTTTGGTAATTGAGCAATTTTGGTACGAATTTCACGGCGACCTGTTTCATGCTCAAATCATTGGTTAAAATCTGACGGCACTAGGCAATCTATATGTTTAGGGCCTCAGAAACTTCTCAAACGGTGATTCGACGATTTGCCAATACTATTTTCTTCACTTCATAAATTTTTTCATCTGTTGTTGACGTGCTCGGGCGTCCGGAACGCTCTTCGTCATTTACATCTTCTCGGCTCTCTGAGAACATTTCGTATCATCGATAAACGTTGCTTTGGTCCAAGGTAGCTTCACCATAAGCCACAGTCAACATTCGGAATGCGTCTGCACACTTAATTTTGATTTTCATACAAAATTTGGTACATATTCTTTGATTTATTTTTTGTAATAGGGAAAAATCTAAGACAAAATAAAACACGTCCAGGCAAAATAGCTGTCAAAAATTAACTGAAAATTCAAATTGGCCAAACTTATCAGCATAAGTGAGGAACATCAGTACCAACATAACGCCACAAAAAAATCGAAAATCAAATGTACCGTCCAAAAGTTTGGAAGCATGTCTATTTTTGACTAAAACAAATTATTACCTACTATGTGCGCTAAAAATTCGTAATAAATATTATCTATGGCCTTTTACGATTGTTTACACAAAAATTAAAGGATTACCTGCTCACATTGAACAAGTTTTAACAAATTCCTAGATTTTGACCAAACACGTGTTTTATGACTTAATCCTTCAGTCGCTTTCCTTTGTACTTTGACGTGTTGCTATTGGTAGTATTTATTGTTTTCAACTTTTATCGGTCCTATTTAGTCGCACATGAGCATTGTCATGCAAAAATTGTGACAATAACATCATCTGTATTCAAAAATTGTTGACTACTGCTATTACCATAATTCTACTTCTGAAAATGGCAAAACGCAAGAAAATCACCCTTGAACAGCGAAGTGCTGTTAGTACTCTTTGTGAGGAAGGATACAGTGAACGTCAAATCGCATCAAGGCTCAGAATTTCTTGTAAAGGTGTTCACTACACTCTTGCTAGAAAATAAGAAACTGGAAAAAACGAAGACAGGAAAAGATCAGGCAGGCCTAAGTCCACAACTAATCAAGACGATAACTTCATCAGAGTTCTCTCTAAACGGAATCAACGCTTAACAGCGCCATAAATTACCGCAACCCTGAATAATACGCGAGAAACGCCCATCTCAGTAACAACTGTTAAAAGACGACTTTTGTATGTGGGTCTAAGAGGATGTGTTGCTGCCAAAAAACCAAAGTTGACAATTCGACACAAGAATAATAGACTAGAGTGGGCAAAGACGCATAAAAATTGGACTACAAGTCAATGGGAAAATGTTCTTTGGAGTGACGAATCGAAATTTCAGATTTTTGAATCCAATAGATGTGTGTTTGTCTGCCGTTCAAAAGAAGAAAGAGCTTCCAAAGATTGTACAGTACCGACTATGAAACATGGTGGTGGTAATGTGATGGTTTGGGGCTATTTTGAAAACAATAAACCTGGAAATCTTGTGAGGATAACCGGAAAACTAAACAAAGAAGGTTATTTCAAAATCCTTCAGGACTTAGCCATGTGGACTGAATCTTATTGGTTATGAATTCACTTTACAGCAAGACAATGATCCCAAACATTCTTCTAAACTGTTCCAGAACTTTTAAAGAAAAAAAAAGACAAAAAGATTTTAAAAATCATGTAATGGCCATCACAGTCACCGGACCTTTCTCCAATCGAACTTGTTTGGGATGAACTCGATAGAAGGGTGACAAACGTTCTCCTACGAGCTCAGAGCATTTATGGCAACTATTAGAAAGTGAATGGAATGAGTTAGATGAAGATCATTTTAAGAAATTAATTAACAGAATGAATAAAATATGCGCAGAGATAATAACACTTCGATGAAGTTAAAACTTAATTAATTTTTACATTTTATGTTATTTTTCTATTTTGTTTAAGTTAGTTCTTGTCTAATTCTATATCAATAAAAGTAATTGAAATTGAATTGCTTAATTTTGTTTCATTTCATTTTACCTTGCTGCTTTTAGACGGTAGTGTACATAGTCCGCAGAAATTCAAAATTCGCGATACTTTTTGAACGGACCTCGTCTAGTCTAGACTATATATATTATATATATATATATATATATATATATATATATATATACATACATATATATATATGTATATATATATATATATATATACATATATATATATACATATACATATATATATATATATATATATATGTATATATATATATATATATATATATATACATATATATATAAGTATGTATATATATTTTTTTCTTTGCACAGGTTCTAACATGGAACAAACTGGTTTGGTATGGGCTAGAGTTACAGGTGAAGGGTTTGCGCTGGCACGTATCAGTGAACTTTACGACCATGAAGCTGACGTCATATTCATTGACAATCGATTACATCGACTTGTGTGCTCGTTGGATGACATCTTTCCAGCTGGAGATCCTAATAAAGATGTGAATGATAACTGTAAAAATTTTATAAGCTTTTTGTCGTATCCTCATATTTTGACTAAGTAATTGATAGAAGTTTTCCTGACTAAACTGTCTTAATATAAATTAATTTCCTCATATTTAAGTAAGCATAACCTGTATATCAAAGGACAGTGCCAGGGTGTCTTGTCAATCAAATTGGTAATATTTCACAATCAAAGACAAGCCACAATTAATTGTTTATTTGCTTAATAGATTACTCTAACAATTACACCTGCCTTCTTGTCTATTCTAAAATTACTGTTTAATTAGATTTTTATTAACATATATCTGATTACTTGTTCCTTTTCTTAGTTTTAATCAGTCATAATATCATCTGTAGTACTAAACAAAATTTGAAATGTAATGATTCTATGATTAAGACTTGTATAATTAATTGCTGTAAAAAATTTATATTTAAATTAATTAATATTCTTGTTACAGGCGAATTAATGTTCCTGAATGTGGCCACGCTACTAAATAATATTATATTGAGATACAAGAAGGGTAAAATTTATGTAAGTAATTTAATGTAATTTTTAATTAAATTTCTGTATTATCGAGTGGTGTGGAAAATATTTTAATTTTGACTATTTTATAAGAAAGTAAAAAATATATTGGTAAACCCAATAAGTGACATTGATTTTAAATCACTTCCTAAGATAAGATTACACACCCCAGAGTTAATTTAGAACTATAAATCAATCACACCATAAACCAACAGAGAAAAAGAAACCCAGAGCAAGAAAAGAATTTTGATTAATTGGGTACTTTGTTTATTACAGACGTACGTTGCAAATATTCTTGTGGCTGTCAATCCTTACAGGGATATTAATAATCTGTACACGGAACACATGATCAAGAGTTATCAGGGCAAGTCGCTTGGTGACATGCCTCCTCACGTTTTTGCTATTGGTATGTAATCATTTAATGTCACTTTGAAACTCTAATTTAGAATTATCAGCCATTCATTAATATATGTCGTTGTCATAGTCATGTACAGTTCACATAAGACTCCACTTTGGGAAACATAAGATAATAGTCTTCATATAAGTCTTCATAAGGAGAGTCACTGATCTGCTGTATTTTCGCCAGGATGGCGGGGCAAGAGAAAATATGATTAGGGTTCAATTCTGTGTTGGAACAGCTGAGTTTTCAGTCTTGTTAAGGTTTTTTCAAGAGTACTACTTGCATTTCATTTGCAGATCTGATTTTTTAATATATGCAAGAGGTTTTGAAAAGAAGTGTATCTTATATTAAAACATTACCTTTAATAACTTATTTGAAAGTAGCCAAATGTTAAATAGTGATCTTAATGATTTAAGTATTATCCAAAAAATTAAATGTGACATTCCTGTGGAAAATGAAATTCTTCGTCCATAAGGATTTATTGCTGTCTTCGAAAACTATAGAAAACATGATTTCAGATCAAAAAGGTCCAACTCTCTAGATAGCATAGCAATGATTTAGATTCACTTTTTAATCGTTGAAATTTTGTGAATGAAAGACCACAATTTGTAATAATAAAATTTCAAGTTTGCGACTGTAAAATATCTTTGAAGTTACTTAGCTATTCATGTTACGCTAATGTTACGTTTATATTGATGACAATACTATAACATAATTGGTTTTTTAATCAAACATTTTTAAAGGTTTATCATGTAAGGTCATTAAGAAAAATAATTGTCATCACCAAGATATAGGTTTTGAATATTGATATTTGTTCTTGGTTATGTTTAGAACTTCTAGTAGAATTACGAAAAGAAAATAAATAACTGAATGGATTGTTATTTCTTAATTAAAAATTAAAAGTTGTGAATTACTTCTGATAAACTTCACCACTAGAAATCAATAACAAATATTTATAATTCAGTAGATATATAGAGTGCATCATATTTAACACTTTAACTTCAGCTGCATATGGTTTTTTGTGGTGATAGCTGAATAAGCATTCTAATACCCATATCATTAGATCTGCTATTGTGATTTGTTTTCTACATTTTTTTTAAATTTAACACAGTCGTAAGCTTTGTCATCTTATTTCCATCTGTACTATTTCCGCATGCTTAAGAATTATTTTTGATAGTTCTAAAAGTAATGAAGTTGGATTACTCATAATATTTTCGTTTAAAAGAATTCATAAAAACCTAATTTTGGTATTTTTTCCATATATTTCTATAGTCTTGTTTGGAATTGCTAAGGGGATACATATTGTAAACAACTTTGAAGCTTAATATTTGATGAACAGAGTGAAAAGTGGTAATTATAACCTAAGCTTTATTTTAAAAGCCCTTTGTAACAATACCACACATAAGAAACTATATTAAAAAAACTTTAATAAGGAAGGTCTCTTATTAAGAAACAGGGGCGAGGGGTTGTAACAAACGGACAATACCTAAATGGGCATGACATGAATGGACACACGAGAGTGTAACTGATGGACGTGGGACATATATAGACTCAATGAAATTATTAAGGCTTTGTTTTTGACTGTAACATGCCTTCAGCAAAGATCTATAAATATTCATAAGTATAAGTACAAGTATCAAAATTTACTGTCAAAATACTTTGTGCCTAATGTTTGTAAAATATAATCAGGGTAGTACTTCATTGCTTCACTAAATTTCAGTATTATGTATAAAACGTAACTTTTAAAAAATTAAAAATAAACTTAAATAAAATCAGTCTAAGTAGTCCTTCTTTGAATGAAGTGAAGCAATGAGCTTTCCTTGATATAATGATTAGGATACTGCTTTGGTTCTTTTATAAATTTAAATATCTAAAATTGTTAGGTATGATTGATTTGTTTCTTAACATATGGTACCACTCATAACATTTCAGTGAAATCAAGGTAGTAATATTGAATGGCTTATTTACAGTTTAGATCAGCCAAGCTTTTTAAAATCAACCCACTTGACTTATTTTGAGGCACCCATTAATTTCTTTTTTTCTTTGCAAAAAAATTAACTTTGGTGCTTTTTTTGTGAACCACAGTAGCTAAAATTTGATGTTTTTATTTTATGGTGAGTAATATCAACAAAGCTGCTAGTTTAATATATTCAATATTACTTGTTAAATGCATTTCAGATATATTTTAATTAACGAATGAGAAATACGTAAAGTATATCTGGTTATGTATTTTGTAAATTTTCTTTGAGTTTTGGACAAAATACACATAGGCAAAACATGAGTTTGATTTTATAAATATTGTTGTTGTTCTTACAAAAATGATACAGGAAGTATTTTAAAGCATTCCAATATTGGAAATAGTTGGAAATGTTTATCATTAAAAACAATATTAATTGCAAAAATCCAGGATTATTAAACTTTACTTTGAAATTATTGTTTGTTGAAAGTTGTAGCATAAATAAGATATTCTCTTTCTTGAAAAAATAGGTTTCCAAGAATTTGGACCAACTCGATTGGTTACGTGTTTAGTAAATTTTCTTATGATTTCACATGATTTGTTGCCAAATAAAACCACTTTAATTTACTAACAAATACATTCAGCTGTATTTAAAGTGCACAACTGAAACTTTTTATTAATTAAACAAAATATAAGTTCAGCCCAAACTACGATAAAACTTCTGGAAAAGTTCGGAATAAGTTGATAAAAGTTTAAGGTAGTCACCACTCGTAGTATTGTTGCTTGTGGTAGAGGGTGGCAAACCATCACGAGAATAAGCCTTCAAGTTAAGCGCTAAATATACAATCTGATGGCACATTAAGATTATTAAATATCTGATTTGTTGTATTGATGTGTTAAAAGAAATTTATGCATAACTTTTTAGCAGATAAGTCATTCCGTGACATGAAGAGATCCAAACAGTCACAATCCATCATCGTATCAGGTGAATCTGGTTCCGGAAAGACTGAGTCCACTAAATACATTCTCAAGTATCTGTACACTAATTGGGCTAATACGACAGATTCGTTTGAGCAGTTGATCCTAGATGGTAAGTATACATGGAAACATTACATTATTTAAATAAACTTGTGAAATGCACAATTATATAAATGGTAGATATACAAATTTAAACATTTAAATAAGAGGAATAGAAAGATTATGTATTAATACAAAGATTTTCTATTAAATAATTTTTATTTTTACAATGTAAATATATAAATATGTTGGCTAGTTTGTCTTTCATAGGCATAAAAATATCCTGAATTTCTCAGAAATACTGGTTTTATTACTCATGACGTTTTTGAGATGACCTAGTAACAAAATGGGTTTTAAAAGTATCAACTTGGTCTGGTTTGAAAAGTATCAAATTGTAATCTATGAGAAAAAGTGAAAAAATATTTCAAGAATAGATTAGTACTCATAGGAATCTTTTCAACAATATTTCATGTGCCAATGCAGACAAAAGTTTTTTCAGCCTCTTTCTACACTACAGCAGCCCCATCACAAAGATATTTCTAATTTTGAGCCAAGGGTCTGTTGATTATGAGATTTCATTATGTATGAATTTCATGTTTCTATCTTATTTTGTTTAGAAGTTAGATGCCTTTAACAGGTATTACAATTCAAGTGTGCTTAAGGTATAAGATCTTTAAAGTGTAGATTATAGATTATTTAATGTTATTTTTGTTTTAAGTGCAAATTATACTGCATTATTTAAATTTTGGTACCTATTTTATCAAAGTAATTTTTATAGTTTTTCAGTTAGAAAAAAAAAAATTATGTAAAATAAAATTATTTTTTATAGTTACCTATCTAAATCTGTTGTATTATTAATGATTTCCGTAATGCTTTAATTATTTTTTTTAAGTATTTGGTTTATTTCTATTAGAGTGTGGACTGATTTGCAGAGTTGAAAATTATTTTTAAAATTATCTTCCCAATATATTTCAAAACTTACAGTCAATCCGATTCTTGAGGCATTTGGCAATGCCAAGACAACCCGAAACAACAACAGCTCTCGCTTCGGTAAATTTATTGAAATGCACTTTAACAACAAGTACCAGGTTGTGGGCGGACATATCTCTACCTATCTGCTTGAAAAATCGCGTGTCTGCATACAGAGTCCTGACGAAAGGAATTACCATATTTTTTACATGCTGTGTGCCGGAGCACCACCTGAGTTGAGGAAGACTTTGAGGCTCACAAATCCTGATGGCTTTCTTGTAAGATCTGGAATTATTTATTGTTGATCAAAGCATACGAATGTTAATGTATTTAAAAACCTTGTCAGGCACAAGTAGAACTCACCCTACGAGGATTGTGTACTAATTTTGGCACTTTTAAACATTTAAATATTTCTATTAAACTATTTCCAAATATTACTTTTCTACAACGTAAATATATTGTAACATATTATATACTATTTCTTTTACAGATAAATATTAAAGTATGATGCATATTTCAAAAATAGTCTAGTCACATTTTACCAGCGCTGTTTTTTAATTATTTTTGGTTTAGTAATTTCGGAAATAAGGGGTGATGTGCTATACTTTTGAATATTTTTTAGAATAATTTTTTGAAAAAGCAATTTAAAATTGTAAAAAAATATTTTTGTATTCCTCATAACACAACTTTTCAAATGATATTCTACATGATATTTAACATGAGAAAAAAATATAAATATAAAAATATATATACACTATGTTGTTCTAAAAACTCATAATTTTTTCATAATTTTAGACTGAGTAGTTTCAAAAAACAGGGGAATCAATTTTTTTGCATGTTTTTCAGCTTATTTCGGAAGATATAATACCTAATTATGAAAACAATTTCTTTGAGATCCTTACAACTAGCACTTCTGAACGACAACCCACATTATATATGAATGAAAAAAAAGATTTTTTGTGTAATTATTACACCGACCTTAAAATTTCCAAACAAAAATTCTCGAGTTTTAGCTAGTGTGACATGTTCAAGTTAGTATGTTTTATTACTGTGCTAAATTTGAAGCTTCTAAATAAGTGGTTTCTGAGAAAAATGGCTGTGACAAACATATGGACAAACACGTGAGTGATTTTACAAGGATTCTGTTTTTCCTTTTAAGGTATGGAACCACAAAAAAGAGTATTCGCTAAATTACTTAAAAATATGGATATGAAATTAAATAAAAATTAATTTAGCATATCAAAAACTGCATTTTCTGTAAATTTATATATAATAACCAAAAGTAAAACTATAGTAGATTGAATGATGCCATAAAGGAAAAGTCACTGGTCTGTCGTCACTAGGATGTAATGGAAGCAATACTAAGCACGGAATGTTATGCAATAGTTCTAAGTTTTTGTTTTTCATTTATTTGATTAAACACATCATGGGTGTTTTAATTAATAATATAATGCTTACATATTGATAATGGTAATTTTATTCTAGTGAATTTTGTATAGAACATGTAGTATAAACACGTATGGGCGATTTGGTAAAATTTTTTTTTTTTTACATTCTATGAAAAAATTTTACTTTTGAGTGTGTTAGTCATATTGTGATGGCTGCTTGTATAAATTTAAAAGTATTTTTAATAATATTATTATAATTTTGAACCTTTCATTGACAGTATCTGAAAAATGGGTGCACGCAATATTTCACATCGCTCGCATCAGAGAACAAATTGAATGCTAACCAGAAGAGCAAGCAGCATATATTGAAAAGTGGTCTTCGTGATCACATATTGGATGATGTTCAAGAATTCCAACGATTGCATCAGGTAAAGTTTTATCATTAGGGACATAAAAATAAAAAAAAAATTCGAAATGAAATATATTTTAATTTATTTAATTGAGCCGTCTTTATCTCATGTTACGTTAACTAAATCTTTTCATATGTAGGATGTGATATAATAAAAACAAAATATCATTTAACTGTTAAATTAAATTATTTTTTGTCATGTTTGTTGCATGTTAAATTTGAAATTTGATATATTACTAATGTTTGTAGTTGCCAAGAGTGATTTTTTGGCAAATTTTACACTATTGATGAAATTGAAAGGGGTGCTTTATGCAAAATTACAAAAAATTAATTAAAAAAATTTGAAATTTTGCATGACATATGTCAGTAAAAAAATAAGGGCAGAAGCATAAAATAAATGAAAATAAGCAATTGTTTCACATTTCTATTTTAATTTGATTTAGAATTATAAAAAACATATCTTTGAGGCCTTTATAATTCTTTCAATGATATCCGACACTAATATAATGATATGACACTAACTAAAATTTCCAAATGAATATTTCTGAGTGTGATATATTGAAATATATGTTAGTTAATATGCTTTATTATTGTGCCAAATTAAGTATCAATGTCAAAGGTTTTTGCGAAAAATTATTGTGACAGACGGATAGACAGACATGTAAGTGATCTTATAAAACATTCTATTCATTATAAGCTAGTGAAAAGAAAAATGGGAAACACTCCATAAAGAATATGAAGAAAGGATTGATCATGATACAATGTGGAATGTCAACACTAAAAGCTGTATCAACTTTAGCACCCTCAAAAGTATTCGTGGAATCCTTTATGTTCAATTATGCCCACCCACTGGTACATAGTGTTCCATTTACTCCTTTTTGAAAAAAATATTTAGTCTTTTTTTAAACTATTGTGGAAAACATAGTGATTCCAAAAAGAGCTTAATAATCAAGTTTTATTTTTTATCAGTATCAACTGTAAATATATTTTGGTAAAATAGTATTCAAAAAATGCGGGCCACTGTTTCCAACACCAGCTTGCATTTTTTTATTGTATACAATAATATAATTGTATAATAAAGTATTAATGCATACTAAAATGCAATAACGGTACCCAATAGAATAGAACTGTCCATTGCAAAAATATTAATAAGACTTGCAACTATATTATTTGTAAATATTGGGTGAGCCTACAATTCTTCATCTCTATCTTCTATATTTTCTAGACTGGTCACTATTTTTTGAAACTGAATGTGATTACTTCTCCAGGCTTTAACACGTATAGGTTTGTCTGAAGGTGAGCGCATGGATATATACTCAGTCTTAGGTGCAGTTCTACATCTGGGGAATGTGGAATTTGAGGAGGATATATGTGGAGGCTGCAAAATACGGCATTCCTCTGAGCCTGCACTAAAACTGGTGTCCCAATTGCTGGGTGTGAATCCAGAAGAACTTCACAGGTCACTTTGTTCACGCCTCATTCAGAGCTCCAGGGGCAGAGTCAAAGGCACAACTATTATGTGAGTTTAAATTTAGAGCAAGTCTAGCCTTATTCTGTGCTCATATATACATATTAATTCTACTTGTACACTTTTCAAATCTGCTTAAGTGGGTCTAAACTTGCAGCATGTGAATGTGTCTCGGCACAGGTGTAGTCTCGAGAGGTCATCAATAATGTTAATTAACTTTATAGTGAAAGAAATATGTCTGAGAAAAAAAGTGATGGAAAAAATTTACAGGAGAGATTGTTCGTATTGAGACAGTGCCTTAGAAATATATAGAATACAGTTCATTGTCTTATGAAATATTTATTATATCCTATGTATGTCTGCGCAATATAATTTTAATAAATATATTGCATATATGTATAAAATGCTGGCATATAAAATGGACTCAGAAATATGTAAATTAATGGATGAAAAGATCGACAACTAAGTGTTTTCTTCGACTGTATATTCAGGGTGCCACTCAAGATTCATGAGGCAGCGAATGCGCGTGATGCTCTGGCTAAGACTATGTACGCACACCTGTTTGATCTAGTCATAGCTCACGTCAATGCTTCCATCCCTTTCCAAGAATCTGATTATTACATTGGAATACTTGATATTGCTGGTTTTGGTAAGGCTTTTATTACAGTACTAAAACCTTTTTAATTACCTCTGTTAATAGAAGTAATGGTCTTTTCCACTCTCGCAATATTCAATTAGTATTTGTATTACTCGGTGCACTGATTTTAATTGTAATTATACATAATTAGTAGCAATTAGTAGCAAAGGTTGTTTAAAAAGCCATCTTTTGAATTAATACCACTGATATTACTCGTAGCTTACAATAAAGTAAATGTAGGTATATTAGCTACTCAATACTAATTTTGGCGCTAACTTAATGGTTGAATATTTACATGTTGCAATTTGCTGGCTGTATCTAGACAACTACAAGGGTACGTTTTTAAGTTCACGAAATTGGTAATTAGGTCATTAGCAAGGGTATTTTAATGAGCTGTAACGAGTTCCGTGACTAATTGTTAGTATAAATAGCAAGTTTTTTCCTAATTGGGCCATTAGTCTTTTAACTCATCGACCAAGCAACACAATCGGGAAGAAAATGAGAAATATGAAGAAAATAGAGTACCGCATACTGTTATAAAGTTCCTTACCAAACAAGGAAAGTCAGTCCAAACCATACTGGACTCTTGCCTGGGTGAAACCATCTATAAGTGGCACAGTATCTTTATACAAGGCAGGGACTCACTTGAAGACAACTTGCGGCCTGGATGGCCGATCAAAGTAGCTACTCTAGAAAGCATTCAAAAAGTTGAAAAAGCAATATTGGAAGGTGCTCGATTAAAAAAGAAACAACTCGCAGAAATGGTTGGAGTGTCAGATGTAACCATTTTTAAAATTCTTCACGATTTTCTTAAGATGACGACGGTTTGCGAAGGTGCAGAAGGTGGGTGCCGAGAATGATTACACCAATTCAAAAACAATACCGCACGGAGTGTTCTCATGCGTTTGTTGACTTCTGTAGTAAAAACAAGGACGAACTCTTGAGTGGAATTGTTACTAAGAATGAAATTTGGGTTCATCATGAACCTGAGATCAAACACGACTTTATGCAATGGAACAAAAAAGGCACACCTCCACTTGAGAAGTTTAAGGTGTCACAGTCGGCTCGAAAAATCATGGCGAGAGTCTCTTGTGACTCAGAAGGAACCTGTTGACAGATTATAAAGATAAAGTATAACCGGATAAAGCATAACCGGAGAATACTATGTTTCAATGCTAGAGTAGTTGAAAGAATCCATCCAAAAAAAAGAAGGGGAAAATTAACCGAAGGTGTCCTACTGCATGACAATGGCCCTGTTCACAAGAGTCGTATTACGTTGGCTGCCTTGTATAAGGTGGAGTTCAATATTTTGGATCTTCCACCCTTCAATCCTGACCTAGCTTCCAGCGATTATTATCTATTCCCAAAGTTAAAAAAGAACTTCATGGGAAGAAATTTTCAAGCGAAGAAGAAGTGAAGGACCAGGTTTCAGCTTATTTTTCGGACAAAGATAAAACATTTTTTATGAAGGTGTACATAAATTAATTAATTAATTGAGAGATTGGAAAAATGTATTAGGGTAGTGGGTGAATATATTGAAAATATTGAACCATTACGTGAACTTAAAAACGCCTCCTCGTAATTGCAGTTTATTTATGTTACATGAAATTTGTAAAAAAATTTTTTTGTGAAGACTTAACAAAGGAACTAAAGTTAAAAATATGTAGACCTTGTAACTCTATGAAGAATACATTGACAGTGAAGAGATTCTCTAAACTGGCCGAGTGTTTAGTTCTTGTAAAGAAATAAAGTTGTAAACTATGTAATTAGTTTAGATTAGAAATTTCTCTCCAAGTATACTTACTGTTTGCATTTCTAAGTTTTTATTGATCATGAATATTCTTACAAACTATTTAATGATAAAAGGTGAATAACTAGTGGTATTATAATTTGATTATATATTTATAATTATGCTGTCATCCCTTAAATATCAAAAATGATGTGTTGTTCATTATATCTTTGTCCATCTTAGTTAGATGAAACTTCCTGGGGGAATTTGATAACAATCTAGAAAAAAGTCAAAATGATTTTTTGTGTATTGCTATTGAGATCTATTTTGATAGTTTTTGTTGTGAATATTGATTTTGTAATAGTTTGTAACATCAGAATTGTCTTTCAATTAAGGTTAATAAATTCTCTTTAATATCATCCTCCTCAAGCGAGAATAATGAATGATTTGGAACTCTTTTTTAGGCTTTTCTTTATGCCAGAATTGTAAATGTTTATAAATTTACTGAATTATGAGTTAAACATTCAAATGTAATTTTCCACAAATATACCTTTTTGGTTTTAGTGTAATGAGGGACAATATCCTTATTGAGAAATGTACTTATTATTATATGAACTTGATATGACATACTCAACAGTATAGAGCCTGAAGAGTATAATCAAGAATGTTATCAAAAACAAACCCTCCAGAATATAATTATTGTCATCTTATATATTATTGTTTATTTAATTTTTTTCATGTCTTCCTTTTAATTTCTCATATTGCTATTTATCACATCAGCCACATAATAATCTTTTGACAAGGGCTTCCGCAAATTAAATAAATAGGCCAGAGTCATGCAAGTTGTTGTATTTGTAAGAATCTTATGGTTTTTAGGAAGTGTAGTTGGCATTCCCCCTTATGCTGATAGAGGTTTTAAGGATTACACTACATCATATATCAAACAGTAATGAAAAACAGAGTTCAAACATTGATTATGTCGCATAACTTCTATCATCAATATTTGGTTATTCTATATTGTAAGAAATAAATTAAGTTTCATGCCAATAATAAAATGAAATAAATTAAGTTTGTGCCACACACTTTAAATTAAGTTTGTGCCAGCCACTTTTGTTAGGATACTAAATTGCATAGTGATATGGGTATTATCTTTTGGTATTTGGTTTTGTTCAGATATTTCTCATTTTGTATTCTAGAACGTCTTTAATCTATGTTTTGACACTCATCATTTTTGTCACTGTATACCAATTAAATTTACTTATAGTTAATTCTTATTTTAAAGAACATAAAAAATACTGTGCATTTTCGTATAATATTGAAATCTGTTTAAAGACTAAATGGTACATTAGAGTAAACTGAAGAGAAAAGCAAAAAACTATTTTCATTTTTCCTTTTAAAAAGATATTTTTGCTTTTAAAAATCCAATCTAATTTGGGTTTATTGTTTCTAGAATACTTCACGATGAACAGCTTTGAACAGTTCTGTATCAATTACTGCAACGAAAAATTGCAGCATTTCTTCAATGAACATATTCTCAAGAATGAACAAGAGCTCTATTGGCAAGAAGGCCTGAATATTCCTAAGATATGCTTCGTGAACAACAAGGACTGTATCGGTATGTAGAAATATTTAGTGACGCAAACTATATAAGTTTATAATAATTTAACAATGTTATTAATATCAACTAGAAATATTTATTCCTAAGTTATTGTTACATAATGGTTACCCTTAAGTTTTAGTCTACTTGCCTATATATTACGTTCACTTAGTTATATAACCTATAGTGTAATTAGTAGAGTAAAATCACTGCTTCAAAAATTTTACAAATTTTATGACAGATCTCATTGAAATCAAGACGTTTGGCATATTTAGCCTTCTGGACGAGGAGTCAAAGTTACCAAAGCCGGATGTTGCCCACTTCACACTTTCGGTGCACAAGCATTGGAATGGCAAAGCTAGCCGTCTGCAGCTACCGAGGACCTCACGTCTAAAAGCGCACCGCATGTTGCGTGACAATGAAGGCTTCATAGTGCGTCACTTTGCTGGATCTGTTTGTTATGAAACTGTTAGTGTTTTTGCAAAATGAATTTAACCTGGTTTCAATATCTAAAAAGTTCTGAACTGCTTATTATCTTCGAATGTCATATTATTAAGATTACTTTAAATCATATTAAAAATATAATCTTTACGTGTAGTAATATCTTTCTGTTTTGATTTGGACATTTTAAATTGTTTCATTCATATTAAGATATTCTACTTTTCCATTTTTAAATGATATAATTTCATATTAAAGTTTTACAGTTTTTACTTTTGAATCTGTTTTTTTAAATGTTAATAAGTAGTGAAAATATTTATATCAGAGGCAGTTTGTCGAGAAGAACAATGACGCATTGCACAAGTCTTTAGAATACCTCATGATGGAATCAAGCAACCAACTGATACAGGAATTATTTTCTACACCCGCCGATAGCAATGCAGCTGAAGGTAAACTCAATTTTGCCTCAGTTAGCTCCAGGTTCCAAAAGCAACTCACACAGCTCATGGAGAAACTCAAACAAAATGTAAGTGAATTTTTTGCAATTTGACTCTCATTCAAAATAAACAAAATATCATATTATAATAGAATATGTTTTCTTATTGTTAGCTATTCTAACATTGTAACAGTCTTAATTTACGGTCAAATTAGTAGGTTAAAGTTAGTCTAATCAAATAAGGTAAAAGTTTTTATAATAATTGCTTCATTTGTTTATAAACGGTCAAGTATTGTATAATGATTTGTATATAAATGACTAGAAATAAAAACATGCGTTTGAATTAAAAAAATTATGTAATGGTTTTGAGAGTTTACAATTTTTGGAATGATTAAGAGTAATGTCATGTTTTAATTCAGAAATTATAATCTAATTAAACACACTACTGTAAAAACTGTCAAATTTCTCCTTAAAAACTTGACCACAAAAAGTTGTGAGATAAAAGCAGCCAAGTTGTTTGCAGAGTTAGAGAAGTGTGGAGGAGAGTTAGAGCTTCGCATCTATATTATACCTACAACAACAAGATTGGTCATAATAAATTCTCATCATCATATGGCATAGTGATAGTCAATAAGCTATATGATAAGATCTATGAAACCTCTAGAATTTTTTCTATAATATATTGAAAATATTCATTTCCATTATCGATTTTTCAAACAGCAAAAAACATAATAAATTTTTATTTAATTTTCATTAGTGTACTTTATAATGTTACCTGTGAAATAGCCATGTGTTTACAAGATTTAAACTGAAGTTAGAAAACTTTCCGAACATGTAATTGTCCTCTGTAAACAGAATAATTATAAGTTATTGACTAATTAATAATATATTTTGTAAATCGTCCCATTTTATATTCACAGGGAACAAATTTTGTACGATGCATCAAGCCAAACTCGCATATGATGAACTCAGTTGTGGAGGGTGCACTAATACTGTCACAGCTCGAATGCAGTGGTATGACGGCTGTTTTGAAGCTCATGGAACATGGTTATCCCTTGCGTGTACCCTTCAATGACCTACATGGGTTATATGCCAATTATCTTCCACCTAAACTGCAGATTTTTTCACCTAAATCATTCTGTGAGGTAATTGTATATATTTTGTCTAGAATTGATTTAAATATAAATGAGTAAATTCTATCTATGAAAATGTGATCTTAAAAATGTAAGGAACTGTAAGCCTAGACATAATCAGAATATATTTACAGAGCATTGTTATTGCTATTTAATTAACTCAGCTTATGCTACTTTTTGGTATATTTTAACTACTGGAGTATTTGTATGATTCCACATATTGTATCCTTTTGTTGAAGAAATGCACAACCTGTAATGCAAATGACATGTAAACAAAATGTTTATCTTTGTGGAACTTTCAACTAGCAAGGCAGAATTTCAGATGCTGTAAAAATACAAAAATGACTGTTTGCTCTGTGGGAGGATGAAACAATTTTTCCCTTTTGAAAATAATGAGAAGATGCATTGTAACTACAGTGCATCGAAACACAATCATGCCGTGCTATCAATTCTGCAAAGGACGATACAATTTGTACATCATTTCACAACAAACATTTGCTAAACTTTTTGTCTGTCCCAAAGCATGATTTCTACCACAAAACAACAAATGAAAAAAGTCATAGCTATAATCGAAATCTATTTAACCATAGGGGTTTATTCCATTATAACGTCTGTAGTAGCAGTGAAAAAATTCATCAATTAAAATATCTTGAGAAGTATTCTGTAAAAATGTTATTCAGAAATATCACAAAATCGGTGGAACCTTGCCTGAACCACTCTGATCCATTTCAGGAAACAAAAAATTTCATTGGCCAACAAAATATGACAATTTTAGCCAATAACTTATGATTTAAGAAAAAAGTTTTTTCCTGAACCAAAAGTTGTTTGAAAAAAACTTATTTGTATATAAAAAAATAAGCTTCCAAAATACATAAATACTTCCAAATTTTAAACAAATTTATCAAAAACAATTACAAATATTGGGTCCATTATTTTGGAAGTTCCTACTCCACTTTAAAACTATTAAGAACTCTCAATCTTTTACGGCTTCTACAAGAATATCCAGTAATAAATTATAAGCTCTTTTTATAAGGCAATACTCATATTGTAATAAATTTGAAATTTTTCAAATCCATTCTTGAACTGATTCATATCTCAAATAAAAGGGCCCGAAAAACTTCACCTGACCATAACAAATTACCTTGCAAGAAAAAAATTTGGAAAATTACCCAACCATTTCAACAACCAAGAGTACAGACAATAACAGACTGATATGAACAACGGTTCTATTGTTGGTATAAAATGTGGTCCAATCCTTCCTTTACCTGCACGCAGGTTACAGGCTAGTCGTCAGAGCAATGGTTAAAAACACAAAACCCAAAACTTTTTCTAACATTTGAAGAAAACCTTTATTAAATAAATTTTTGAGGTTGAAGTATTTTTAGAGTAAAAAACATTATTTTTTTAAGCAAATTCAATAGGATAAACCCTTAAACAATGTGTCCATTTCACACTTGCAGGCTGTGCTCCAATATTATCATCTTTCTGAGAAGGACTACAAATTTGGAATAACACGAGTATTTTTTCGACCCGATAAGTATTCTGAATTCGATAATATCATGCGCTCTCAACCAGAGGACCTGCAGGCAACCGTGGATGCACTCATGGCCTGGTTGGTGAAGTCTAGGTGGAGAAAGTCTATTTTCACTGTCTTCTCTGCTATTAAATGTGAGTTTTCTTTTTAATATTATCCACTTGAAGCTCTTGAAATTTGCTTTAATCTAGTGTGCAACGAGTGTTTATGTTTTTTAAAAAATGTTTGTATAAATTACGAGGGGGCGTTTTTAAGTTCGTGGAATGGAGGATAAGGCGTGAGAATAAAAATACAAAATTATTTTTCTTTTTCAATATATTCACCTGCTACCCTAATACATTTTTCAGATCTTCAATTACTTATAAAAATAAATAAGCTAAAACTGCGTCCTTCACTTCTTCATCTCTTGAAAACTTCTTTCAACGAAGTTCTTTTTTAAGGTTTGGGAACAAATAATAATCACTGGGAGCCAGGGTAGGACTGTAGGGTGGCTGTTCCAAAATATCGAAGCCCACCTTGTGAACGGGCGTGTTGTCATGCAAAAGCAGGACAACTTTGGTCAATTTTCCCCTTCTTTTTTCTTTGATTACTTCTTTCAACCTCTCTAGAATTGACGCATAGTATTCTCCAGTTATGGAAACACTTTTATCTTTATAATCCGTCAACAGGATACCTTCTGTACACCAAAAGACTGTTGCCTTGATTTTTCCAACCGACTGTGACACCTTAAACTTCTTGGGTGGTGGTGTGCCTTTTTTATGCCACTGCATTGAGTCTTGTTTGGACTAAGATTCATAATGATGAACCCAAGTTTCGTCTCCAGTAACAATTCGACTAGTCCATCCTTGTCTTCACCACAAAGGTCCAAATATGCACGAGAACGCTCCACGCGGCCTTGTATTTGAGGCGGTGTGAGCGTTCTCGGCACCCATCTTGCGCTAACCTTTGTCATGCCAAGATCATCATGAAGAATTTTAAAAATTGTTGTATATACTCCAACCATCTCTACATGCTGTTTAATACTAATTTTTCAATAATTTCCGAAGTAGTCAATTCGATCGGCCGACCGGGGCGTGGGTCGTTTTCATGTGAGTCTCTACCCTGTAAGAGACTATGCCACTTGTAAACCATGGTTTTACTCGGGCAAGAGTCCCTGTAAACGGATGCCATCTCTTTCAGTATGGTTTGAACCGACTTTCCTTGTTTGGTAAGGAACTTTATAACGGCGCAGTACTCAATTTTTTCCATAGTTCAGACTTTCTGCCAGATTGAGTTGTTTGTTAGACTAATGATCCGATTATGATAAAACTTGGTATTTATACTGATAATGAGTTACTTAACTAGCTATCATTCCGTTAATCACCTTTACTAATGGCCTACCTTTCCATTCCGCGAACTTAAAAACGCCCCTTCGTAAATACAGCAACATTTTATTCTCCAAATATGTACTACATATGTGTGCAAGGGAATATATACTAGTTGTATATGTACCGATTATTTTTAAATTGTGCTGTAATCTAATTGTCAAAAATAATGTTTTTTTTATTACAACTTAACCCTATTATGTAGATGAAGTTCTCTAGGAAAATTTAATAAGAGAAGAAAAGTATCGTGCCATTTCCTGTTTTTGAAAATTTCACTTCATGACAATAATGTTGAATTATTTCTAAGTCACTTTCTGTGGAAGTTATTGTCGTTTATTTATAACTCATATTTCCTTCTATTGATAGCTTCATTTATTTATTTATTATAACTTTCTGTGATTCACAGTCTTCTTCATCTGTGGCTGTATTGTCATTTTCATTTTCTGTGGTTGTATTGTCATTTTCGTTTTTCTAGAGATGCTTTGACAGTTTGAGATGTGAATATTGTAATTGATTTACTGCTTTAGAATTAAGTCTTGGTTTGGTTTAACAAATTTTTTTGAACCCTAGCTCACTAACCTTAATTTCTAGTAACTTTATCACTAACCATTCGTAATTTTTACGAGTGATTGAAACATCAATATTTATTTAATCATAACTTGATAATAACAGATAATGACTTTTATCACAGTCTTAGTTTCATCTTAATATAATTATATTATTATTTTAGACATAACTTATGTTGAACAATAATTACACATCGGAACAGAATGCTCCTTGCAAATAGCTTTTTTGCAACTCTTGCAGAAGGTTGTGGTCATACGACGTTTATTTGCAGGGCAGATACTGCAAGTTTTACGCGTTTTGGAAACGTCATGACTAGAACCTTCTTGAGGGTCATCATTTTTTCATGGCTTTTTTCCATTACGGATCGCATTACTGACTTGGATGACATACGCGTTAACTATAGACAAATTCAGTATGTTGTAGAACAAGCACATTGGCCAACGATTGGTCTTTCGGTTAGTACTCATGATCGAGCACATTTGGTCTACTGTATCAACCGCACCCTTTGTGGAGTTATAAAATTCAATAATTTCGAGCTTTTTTGAAGTAGCATTTATATGAGGTTGATCATGTGTGGTAGAAAGAAGGTAAATGACCTTATTGGACTTCGGCTTATAAGATACCAAAGTCATTTCTTTATCAAAACCGAATATCGAAGTACCGACAGGTCTGTTTCCAGTATTCACCATTTCCTTAGGAATCTCTCGTTTATTACTTCTTAGTGTACCTACTACTGTGAAGTTATATGGCGACTCCAATAGTTCAGTAACCAGAGGAACTGACGTAAACCAATTATCCATGGTTATGTTCCGGTTTGACCCATAGTATGGTTTAGATAGCTCCTTTACAAAATAAGTTGCTAATGGCTCGTTACCTGTGTTTGTTTTTTTCCCCATACAGGGTATAGCATTGCACATGTACTTTGTACTGGAATCAGCCATCATTACATGTTTCAAGCCATATTTATTGGGCTTATTAGGGATATACATACGGAAGGGACAGCGTCCTCTAAAACCAACTAGTTCGTCCACAGTAATGTAAGAACCTGGCTTGTACCATTTTCTGCAATTGTCTATAAATTTTTCCCAGAAATCTCTTATTGGTGCCAGTCTATCAGAAGCTCTCCTCTCTTGTCTAGTATTTCTATCATCAAATCTCATACTCCTAACTAAAAAGTCGAATCTTTCGGCACTCATGCAGGCTTTGTGAGTTTTCGCACTTCTAATAGTATCAAACAAAGTGCGTGTCGGTAAATGGTTACTCTTGAGAGCCGTAGATTGAATTAGCAAACCCAGCAATGCCTTGATTTCATTGGCTGACGTTTGTGTAGTAGTATACTTAGAAGTTTTATACTTATTACTCTTGATGTTAATCTCGACGTTCGTATACTGTACTATAAGGTCGATCATTTCTTCCTCAACAAAAAGATGAAACAGATGTTTTGGCTCCGAGAGTTCTCTAGATATACCTACGGGACCAGGTATAATATGCAGCACATTACGAGCCCCTGTGCGGGTACGTGAGTCGCAAGGGGTTGTTGACCATCTATGGTGATTCTTACCAAACAGCGGTACATCCTCATGGTCCAATTCCATCTGATAGGTGCGGGATGTCGGTGATGCGTCATCATCAGAATTTATAACTAACCTTCGACAACGGCCACGACGGCTACGTGGAACGAATACCTCATCCTCCGAAGAAGGTGTTGCGTCCTCGTCGCTACCATCAGTTTCTATGTGAATTTCCGTCTCTAAATTACTATCTTCCTCTGAATCCGATGATTGTGGCTGATTACCAGGTATTGACTCTGCGTCCGAATCTTGCAACCAATGTATAATTTTTTCATTTTGGCTTCTCAAATCCATCTGAAATCATGAACTAAATAAATTTTGAATCTAAAAACAACGAAAAATCATAACTCTGCAGATATCATTACAACCTACTGATTTATAAATAAAATAGAGTTATTATTACATATTGTAATAACATAAAAGTAATATATTTTTATAGTAATTATTGAATATAATAGACAAATAAAGAAATACACTACTTTGAAAAAAGGTTACGTAGTTACTAACATTTCGTATTTTTTACGACGATTGCACGATATCTCCTGACCTAATAAACGTGCATCGGCAATGAGTGCTTGCGGGTCATTGGAGATGTGAATTAGGAAGGTACTAGTAAGGGGCGGGGCGACGTGGGTGTGGAACTTACCGAAACAATAAAAGCGCACGGCACACGTCGTCATTTTTACGACTGGTTAGTGATCTAGGGTTAAAATCGTTTATAAAATATGTCATTATTTTATGAATCTGGTGCTGCAGATTTGACAATTTAGTATAAATAATAGGTACAATCAAAAATGTTCAAAAAAAAATAATAATAAGTCTAATATTGCACGTTATTGTATAAATAAATTATAGCTTTGATGCATATTGTATGGTACCTATTGTTTTCATATAAGTATTCATATCTGTCACAATAATTTTGATGCTTATCCCAAATGGAGTAGAGAGACCAGAGCTATTTGAGTTGTCGAATATTTTGAAAGTTTTATAATTATAAATCGGTGAGCTTGGCGTATTCTACTCCGAATCTATACAATAAAGTAAGCTTAAATGTGGTATAACTACTTTGGATACTATACTTTGTTCTATAGTGATATGGACAATCCCCTTTCCATAAAAAATGATTGTTTAGTTTTAGTGATTGTTTATTTTTTCAGCACAATTAAATAGAAACTTGTAAAAGTGATTATGGTAAACTATTTTTATTATTGCCTTTTTATTCGGTTACATCATCATCAGTTTCTAAATGACTATCATGTTCCTTGAGATTTTGATTGCTTTTGTTCCCCTCGTTTGAGACATATATCGTATCTGTCTAAGCAAGTATCATGGGCCACTATATAAGTCACTCTCATCTGAAAATTGTGTTGTTGTATACTATTTAAGGAAACACCATATTCCTCGGGTGTTTCAATCCCTTTCATATGGGACATGTGTTTTTGCATGCTGTCTAAGCAAGCGTCATAATATTAGGTGTCTGAACTGCCCTCAACAGAAACATAAATCTTTGCACACACCTCTTTTAATCAAGTTTTGTGTTGAATTGCCGATTATTTTTGTATTCACGTTGCTTTTGTAATATTTTACATTTTGCATCATTGTTTTTGTTTGCAAATTTCTATTGATGAGCACTTGTTGTCTTTTTATATCGGAAAAACAGACCATCAACTCTCATCAAGCTGCAAACAGAAGGAAAAAAGCTTCGTTACTGTGTCTCAGTTCCTTGAGGTTGTATATTATTAATATACCATTTTTGGAAACACTAATGCCATACAGTTCTCAGAATCAACTCAACTTGACTTGGGTGTTAGTGCCAAAGAGAGTCTAGTCGACTATCAAGTCGTTGGCCCTATATAGATAAAAAATTTTAATAATCCAAGTAGATTGACCATACAAGATGTGTACTTTCAGCAATCAAGAAGTTCCAATGTAAACTTTCTGACTACAGTGTCAGATTGGTGACATAATATAGGTGTGAAATATTCAACAACACAGGTAAAACAAACCCAAATACAATGGATCTTCTATCCACCATCAAGAAGTACTAATGTGATTTCCTTGGCTGCAGCATCAGGTCGAATATGAAGACTTGGTAATTGTTATTATAACCATTTTTACATACAATCTATCAAATCAATCACATATACAGAAGTGGCTCAAAACTGGGTCATTCAATTTGACCTTAATTTAATAACCCTAATAGAATCAAGTATGGAACTACCGGAAAAGAAAAATTTCTTTCACAGACTGCCGTGCATAAAAACGCACACATGACATAGAAATATAATTTGTGACTTATCCCATGATTACAGTGAAAAATATAATTCTCTATCGTCGCCGTTGTCTCATTGTGGTACAGAAGCATGTTCGTGGTTATCTGGTTGTCAAGCAACACCGGCCACGCTATCTGAGTATTATAAAAATTCATAACCTTAAAAACAACTTGAAGCAGATGGAGAAGGCTGTGAGTGAACTTAAGACAAAAAAGGCTGATGCCCAAAAAGACATGGATCAGTTAAAGGCAGATATGGAGTCTGCATGTAAAAAGATAAAGGTGAGTAATAGAGATTTTTATTGATCAATATATCTACATCCTTATATATCTGTCCTTATGTACAAACATATAAGTGTATGTTCCTCATAATATTCTTTCAAAGGGGTGATTCCACCAATCATGTGGAATATTAAAAAAAAAAGTTAATTTTGAACACAATACGTATTAGAAAAAAACCAAACAGTAATATGCAATAAAATAACTTCGATGCTGACTAGAAACTAAATAATGATAACCAATTGCCAATGATAAATTGTTCCACATAATATTGAATAAATAATAAACTAACGCATTAATTTAAAAGAAACAATAAAAATTGTGGTTGTATTGCATTAGTCTCCTCTAGGGAGTCCGAAATCAGGGAAAAAGGGTGCTTTAGGACAAAAGGATAGTAGATAAGCACAACTCACATTAGAACCAATGATTATGTATGTATGTTTTGTGTACTTATTCAAGAGTCCAATTGCTTTCAGACTTATTTTATTTTATAATGCTTAGCGGCATGTATATAGCAGGACGTTACATAAAACTAATTACATTCTAACTAGATAATGAGATTTTAGTACATAAATGATAACTTTTGTATGGGGTTAAAACCATTATGACAGTTTTGAAAATCGTGCTAGAAAATTATTTTATTTTATTGATAGTCTGCAAACATAAAGTAGAAAGAAGACTGTCACAATAATGTCATTACTATGGTAATATTACATGATTTATATTATATTTGGTCAGTTCCGATTTTGGAGTTAAATTTTGGT
The DNA here is from genome assembly GCA_039881145.1 of Druceiella hillmani. Taxonomy (NCBI): domain Eukaryota; kingdom Metazoa; phylum Arthropoda; class Insecta; order Lepidoptera; family Hepialidae; genus Druceiella; species Druceiella hillmani. Next base: position 23,802,055 of record JAYKKI010000016.1, on the reverse strand, counting down.
TTGTCAGTAAGTTTATAAGAAATTAAGAATTGTTCTCTACATTTGGTTGTTACTTGTGATTTAACTAATATTATCGATTAAATTAATTATTATAAGGGTCGCTCTTATTGTAAAGAACACAATTTGTCAAAGAATAACATTTAAGAAACAAAGTTTGATTTGAAATATATTGGAAACCTTGAGTAACTTATACCTTAGCTTTTTTAATGTTAAACTAGTTTTCACTTTGACATAAGTTCCTTTGACCTCTATAATTTTAAATGTTCATTTTGATGACAGTTTTAGTCGGTATATTTTCCACTACAACACTGGTTTTAATATAAAATTCATGTTATTTTTTTTATTACTGTTATTTGTATTTTTTTTTTGTGAAATTAAGTAAGTAGAAGTAATAATTTTTCACACAGGTTCATTTACAAACCCTAGGAATCAGCAATTAGTTTTATTGGGGATCGTTTTTAAAAAATTAAATACTCCCACCGTCCGGATGGTAAATGATGTAGAAAATTGAAAGACTAGTGGTACTTTCATTATAAAAAGTACATTACATATTTCACTGTCCTTATACCAGGATTCATATTTAATTGTTTCTTATTTTTTCATAATTTATAACTTCATATGTACTATATTATACAATCACATTTTAAATTTTATTGAAATTATAGCAACAATGAAGCAATACTTAGAAAAAGAAAATAATATTCTCATTTAGTCCATTATATCTTAATCTGACACTGTTAAATTATGTTCTATATATCCTTCTTCACAATTCAGTTTTTTTTTTCTTCATCTACAGCTCTTTTCATCATTATATCAGCTACCATTTTTGTTTGATTCTAATATTTTCAATAGTCCTATAATTAGTGGCATTACTAAAGCCTTGACATACATCCACAAAAATTTATTATGTCATTGGTTCTCAAGCTGAACATTGTCATAATGAAAAAAATTGATGGTTGCATTCAAATAATTTGTCTTAATATTGAGTATCTAACGAACAGGAATTAATTAACCCATCTTTATTTGAATATTTCATTAGAAATTCAATAATTAAACGGCCACAATCACTGTATTCCAATTATTGATGGAACGCAGTAAATATTGATCTAAAACTTAAAATACATTAATACAAAGATCAACATCTATATCAAATCACCATTGTAAGCTATTTGTTCATTCGCTAATACGTTTATAAAATTTGTAACTTTCAGCACTGTGCTGTTTACTACGAAGGCAATATATTTTTGATGGATTATTTGGTCTTCTAGACGCATATTCATTACAATTTTTATACATCTTTAACAATGTTATTTAATATATTAAAGAATTGTGGTGGTAAAACCAACCTTTACGCTCTTCTCAAATACACCTAAAAACTATTTATTTTAGAGATTACATGTGTCATCATCATCAACCTACATCCATCCACTTCTGGACATATGTCTTTCCCATTGCACACCGCCACAAACGGCACTCTGTTTACCACATCTGACCCTTTCCCACAAATTTTTTTGGTCATCTAATACTGTGGTTTGAGATTCATGGCCTCTACTCAAGAACTCGTTTACTCTGTCGGTTATAAGTTCATTGGCACATATGATTATCCCATTGCCACTTAAACTAGCTAATGGTAAGCGCTATCTCCACCACTTTGGTTCTCCATTCCTGGACTTTTTCCTTTCAGATTCTGTTCTTCACAGACATTCCAGGCAAAGCTCTTTCCATCGCTTGCTAAGCAATTTTTTCTATAATGGATTAAACTGAATGTTAGTGGTCACATATGAATGTACAGCATTCATTATTCAGCTATTTCAGGCAATAGGACTGGTTGTAGATCTTCATCTTTAATGACTGGAGAATCGGCGACATGAAGATCTAGTGCAATTTCTGAAACTTTTGGTTCCTTCTTTAAAGAAAAGTACTACCACACTTTTGGACCACAACATGGTCACTATCCTATCAAGAAAAATTGCACGGAATTGTCCTGAAATTCTTTGAGGACTGTAGAACCGCCTGCTTTCAAGAACTTTTTTGTAATGCCATCATCCCTCGTAGCCTTGTTAAATTTTTTGGGAATAATTCACGTATCATCTATGTTAATACATGGGATAACCTCAGTGCAATAGGATATTAATTTTGCTCGCTGACCGGGTTTGGAGAGAGCACACTATTTCCACTATCACAAGAGTTGTCTCAAAGCTTTCACCAATGACTCATAACAACCCAACATAAAAAAAGCACCTTCGAAGGTCCCCTTATAGTGTCCCATATATACCATCAAACATTCCCACTCAACAGGATGGAACTAGTCACAATGAGACATTCAGAACCTCTATTTTTACAAGAAAACTTTTCGCGAATGCTCTAAATATTTCAAAGATAGGTTCTTTCGGAATCAAGTCAAGGTGACTAAAGATACCATGTTCTATTAAACTACATGATTCTATCCCATTATTATGATGAATGCTCTCCAATAAAACTCAACGTGTATCGTCATGCTCACCACAGTGAAATAACATATGCGCCATATCCTGCATTTCGCAACAACAGCTACAGGCCAAGCTATCTCTTAAAGCTAACATGTCAAGCCAAGTTTTCTCAACCTGCTCAGAAGCATCCTATACCATCATTCCAGTCATCCCAAAGCTCCTCTGTGCGTTCGTAACAACCTGCCTCATACATAAAAGAGGACCGTCAAAGGCCTCCCTCAAAGTGTCCCATATCTACCACCCAACAGAGTTAGAGATTCTTCCCACTCAATGAACCATTTAGCAAACCTTTTTTTTCTAGAATGCTCTAAATGACTCGAAGTGTGGTCCACTTCTAATCAAGTTGAGGTGACTAAAGAGACCATATCTTAAGCTAGCACGTAATTCTATTCTCTAATAAGGTGGATGCTCTCAATCAAAACTCTACGCAACAGTCGTGCCCAGTGTAATGGAATAAAATGTGATTCATGTTGTGTGTTTTAAAACCACAAGAACATGCTGGGCTGTTATATCGCACCTAAACAAGTTGACGTGGAAGGCGCCATGCCCTGTCTAGAATCGTGAAGTGTAATAATCACTAATGAGCCATGTCTTTTCAAGCCTCTCAGACACATTGGTAAAAAACAACCTCGCCATTTTCCCCTTGGTGTTGGGGCAGTGTCACTTATTCTGCCAGTAAGCACAAACTATCTATAAGATATGCCTCTTTCTATAAACAAAGAATTCCTCTACTCAAAACTCAAAGTGGGTCTGCATAGAGATTGTCGCCGCGTGCTCCAAGATTGCGAGATTAGCAGGTAGAAGACCTGCAAAACCGGCAACTCATCCCTCAAACAACTTCTATATGCTTTGGTCAAAGCCATAAACTACTAGAACCTGACGCACTATGAAGCCTATAAAAAATTTCTGCCTTGAATCAAGGACTATAACAAGGTATGTGACCTTGGCCATAGTCCTAGATCGTGGCACATCCGTCCTGGACCGACCGTTATGTCCTTGAAGAGGATGGACTTGGACTTCTGTGGGGCAAACTGAGTTAACTCTTAGTGCTCCAGTCATGTAATCTGACGAAGGAGTCTGCTGCCCTACTCTATATTTCTCTACGGGTCACACCTCTGATCATCAGTAAATTGTCTTCGGCGTATGCGATGGTACCGCATCAGTGGAAGAGTATCACAAGTATACCATCAAACATAACATTCCACAAATGTTTTCCTAACTTCTGCTGTCTCCGTCTTGCAAACATATGACTCGATCAGGGCAATAACCCATAATTATCCGGTGGAGGTCTGCTGACACTCCCTGGAATTCTAACATGGACAAAATGGCTGTCCATGTTTGAATCCAGGCATTGTTAAATTGCCCTGGAAATGTCAAAAAAGTTCCGATTATGTATGTTGGTGAAGGTAGCGAGCTTCTTTGCAAGCAAAGTGTAAAGTTTTTTATAATATGGCTTGAACTCTGCAAGTATCTCTGGTCTCAAGCTAAAGTTCTGCACTCCTTTGTCCACAGTCTCATAAGTTGCACCCAACCCAGGGGTTTCGTAAATACTTACTCTTTATTTTGCTCAATCGTGTTTTTGTTGAAACACTAATTGTGGCAACATATGTCGATATTTCTTAAGGATAACAAGTTTGTTAAGGTTGCAATATACTGATGATGCTGTTCCCATCTCTGCCTCATGAGATCCAGAGCCTCACATCAGATTTTGGAATCGGACTCTAAAAGTTACCCTGTCCTGTTCCTCTCTTTGAACTTTGACAACCTCAGAATTTGCCGATTTTTTTCATCTAGATCTGTCTCCAACTCAATGGTTGGAGAAAGCTTGACGGAGCTTTCATCAGACCTCAGTGTCTTGGCATTATATGTAGTGGTTTACGGTGGCCAACATCATCTGGAGATTTCTAACATCCTCTGCTCTACTGGAACCACTATCGCTACAATGGTCAGAAATAGCGGGGTTACCAGTAACAGGGGCGATTTCTTATGCGTGTGCCCCATTCAAAAGTTTTGCCCATGGTGACCATGCTGGGCATGCAGGTTAATAACTGTAGAGCCAAGTTCTTTTGCTTTAGTAATGATGCTCCCAACCTTAAGTCTGTATTGTTTGGACCCACTGAAAATATGTCAGTCTTAACCAGACAAGATTTATCACATTTCTACTTTCAGAAAATATATTAAGAAAATAATTTTTTTAGGGTTCTAAAGTTTTAGTTGTTACTACCACTACTGACATAATAAAGTTTTGTCACTATCACTGCAAGATGACACACTCTTATAACCAATTATCCAAGCAAAATATACAAAAACAGTTAGGGCAGTAAAAGCAACATTTACATTCTTCTCAGGTACTCATAACATAGATTTATATAAAATACAGACCCTTAATATAACACATAAAATAGCAATGAAAATAAAGGCTAAAATAGCAATGGTTTAACATGAATTAGGCCAAAAAATATAATAACGGTCATTTTTAAACTATAATAAATGTTCATAAAATCAAAATTATACAGAATTTTTGAAGTAAAAACTTCTAATAAAACTTCTAATGAATTTTACATCAAATTTTTGAAAAAATTTAAAAAAAAATCAAATGGTTGAAAATATTTGAGAAAAATTATGTAGAATAATCTCATGATTTAATTTGATTAGTTTATTTGTTGTAAGTAATTTAATTTTTTAAATCGAAATTATAACTAAAGTATTCATGATATCAAAAAAAATTTTCCATGTAAAGCATTTTTTAATTCCATTTTTTCTTAAAATCTATTTGTGTGGACATACAAAAGACATACAAAAGCATAGTGTTTGAAATGAAAGTTTTACTTGACATTTTTATTTGAAATTATCTCTTCATTTTAAGCTCTCTTTTGGTTTAAGTAGGTTTATATATACCACTTTTCCAAAAGTCTATAAATTAAAGGTTTCGTGACTACTATTCCTGACAAAGTTGCAATTAACATAAGTGACATACAAAAGACATACAAAAGCATAGTGTTTGAAATGAAAGTTCTACTTGACATTTTTATTTGAAATTATCTCTTCATTTTAAGCTCTCTTTTGGTTTAAGTAGGTTTATATATACCACTTTTCCAAAAATCTATAAATTAAAGGTTTCTTGACTACTATTCCTGAGAAAGTTGCAATTAACATAAGTGCTATTTTGTTTTATTAAGTTGTGTTAAAGTAGCTGAATAAATGAAAGAAATGTTGATCGAAATAACACTTTTTTTAATAGTTTTTACCTTATAAAATTACTTAACATCCTTTATTACACTGCGTCATTCAAAACTTCATATAATTTCAAACCTACCATAACTTTTATTTTATAGTGACTCCAAATAAAGCCTAATGCCATAAATCACAGGCATCGCATAATTTAAACTCACTAAAATTTATTTCAGCTTGATCCCAAGATAAAGCTGAATGCCATGAATGCACTGTACATTGAGCTCCACCGTCGTGCTGACACGCAGATGACAACACTTCAGAAGGCTATGGTGGAGCAGAAGAACAGGTAAAATTTGTGAAAATGCTTGAATTTATTTTGGGGCTGTCTTTCATCAACAACGTAGGATTACTTACCAGGTAGAGGAAGGGTCAACATTGGAACCTAAATTTTATATTTATAGATTCAACTATATCTAGATTCTGCAGAATGGCTCCTAAATATTTTTAAGTTTTCTGTGTAGTGTTTAAACATGACTAGCTATTGAGTTTTTAGTGCCCATACTTTTAAACTGTTTTAAATAATATAACATTGTTACTCTGAACTCTTAAAAGCATAGACTCCTAACAAAACAATGTTAGTAAAATGGGGAGGCGAAGGCAAAGCAAATTTCAGATGGTGCTCTAGTTCTTGGTGCGTACGTCTTTAGTTCGTTTTTAGTAGAAGATTTCATGTTATATTTTATGCCATATTTTAAATATTCTTAATACATTTAACATACACAATGGCGCAATTAAAAGAATCGCTATGTGCAAGGAAAATCATTACTATTAATAAAAATCTGGTCTTGTAGGTCGCTACATATTAACTTATAATGGTATGAAAGTGAAATCAGAGTTTTTCTTTATTTAGTTTTTTTTTAATTACCTCTCTAAAATTATAATACGTAAAAATATCTACTTTTGATAGTTTTTACCTCATTTTTATCCCATCTTAAATCAGTTTAAAGATTATTCAGTTAAATAATAAGAAATTAAAAATTAAATGTGAGTTGTTAGAAAATAAGTTAAACATTAGTAAGCTGTCAAAAAATTAAGTGCCTTATATAACAAATATTTTAAAGATAGGCGCCTTGAAAAGAGACTCCAATTATTACTGTAATACAATATGCAAATATCATTATAATAAGTTGTTTGACTTTCATAAAAAATGTTTTTTTAATTATTTATTTTGTTTATATATCTTTTATACTCTTATGTGCACAGTACTGAGTGCTGAGTGATGTGGTATGTCATATTCATAAAAAGTGAAAACTTCTTAGAAAACAGGGTACTAACAAGTACATGACTCCACCTATTGGAAAAAAGTTTCCACTTTCCACCCATTAGTTATGTACCGATTACAAGCTGTATTGACCAAAGATCTAATAATTTCACAGAGAGGAACAAGAGAGGCTGCGTAAGATTGAAGCAGAAATGCGTGCACGTGAGGAGGTTAAACGTTTAGAAGAACAAATTCTGCATGAAGAGAAAGAAAACCGGCGGCTGTAAGTGGACTTCCAACTAAATATGTATATATGTGCTTAATAATATTTTTTTACAAGTTTTATGGTTACAGTGACAAAAATATTTAAGAGTATCGAGAACACCCATTGTATTTAATGTGCGCAATACAGTTGCTTTTAGGTAAAATACAATTATCAGAGATATGATAGGAATAAATTTGCTTTAAACAATCCCCTCATTACTAGAAAACTGGGAATCGTTGACTCGAGATTAAAATATGGAGAAACATTTACCACTATTATCTACTGAGATATGCGAACTAATCACCAAAGTTTGCTACATACGTATTTTCTTGTTTAACCTCTTAGCTGCATATTTAATTTTAATATTATATCAACTCAAGTCAACATTCAGTTCTTGTGCTTAGCAGGCATTGCCTATATTTATATGTATGTATGTATAGATATATATATATATATATATATATATATATATATATATAATTTAATATGGATTTATTTGGCATTTGTGATTATCGGCACTAGCATTCCAACATCTTTGCCAATATACACTACATACAGAGAAATATACTTATATCACTAAGAAATACTATGACAGAACATACCATATCTATTACAGAACATATTCATCATAAAAATATCTATTATACAATTATTGTAATAATTAAAATACATACAGTTAAAATGGGTCACTCCATAAAAGTTGCAATATCAAATTTATTAATTAAAAAGCTTATGAAATAAAGATGTTTCTGGCATAGATTCTGGCAAAAAGTTACTTGAACTTTTTAAAATGACATCAAAAATGAAGTTAAAAATTTCATGTTTAATATCTTGTGTTTCTGTTAATTTTTTGACGCCATATTAAGACGTATGTAAGTGATGCTTTTATCCCGAATAGGTCAATTAGTCAACTGGTTAATAAAAAAAATCAACTTTCTATCACAATTATTCATGTCACAAAGTAATGCTTAGTCTTCAATCTATATATAATATGGCTAAAAAGATACAAAAAGTTAACTCAGGTGTTTTGGATAGGCCTTGGTATTCTCTACCTCTGTGCTTCCGCTTGACACAATTTATTAGGACACCTGTTATACGATATGCAATATATAGTAGTCATATCAACATTTCCTTATTGTGATGAACTGCTTCTATTATTAATACTATTGTTTCATTAACTGGTGTGAACGACCATTATAAAATAGGAACGTAAAATTAATTTGGATGTGGTCATGTTAACAAAAGTATCATGATTGGCAATAGGTGCCATTTTAGAGATATTCAAGTCTGAATTCTTTGATTAAGACAAATTTCTTCGGAAAGAGACAATATTCACTTACTTGACAATACAACAATAAGACACATATTCACTTGCTTGGTTTAAAGCATCATGCTTTGGGTCTAGAAGGAAATCTGATGTAGGCAGGTGATTTGTTGGAGGAATATAACAAGTGTTTTAGTTTCTATAATAATAACCAAATATTAAAATAATATATATGTTACCAAACATTAAAATATGAAAATAAAACTTATGCTGGTTAGATAAATATCAGAAAATTTAACACAGAACGCAATTCACCTATATTTGATGATACCTTACCTTTATGTACTAGTGATATTCAAAAATTCCAATGCAATAGTAAAATAAGATATTGTGTTAAGACATTAATGTCACTACAACAAAATTTGTAATCCTAGTGAATATTACCTATATTCCAAAAGTAACAATTTACATCTTCTGAATTCACTATTTTCTAATAAACTTCAAGTTTTTTGAAGCCATGCAATCACAATTGTCAGTACCAAAATGTTTATTTTAAAAATTCTATAAACATTTCTTTCAATTTGGTAGGAAAGCAGGGATGGAGGCACGTCTCAAGGCAGAGGAAGCAGAGCGACTGAAGCAGAAGGAAACGGACCAGGCAGACGCACTGCGCATTCAGCAGCAGTTGCAACAGGCCGAGCAGCGTAACAGGGAGGAAAGACAGCGGTACGCACACTCATTACATACTTATTTACTCAGAACAAAATAAAATTGTATACTATAGTGTATACTCAAGCAAAAGGCATGTATCTACCTGTTTTTGTCAATTTTTCACAATAATGAAGTGTCTTTCAATAATATGTATGAATGTTAAGGGTTGTCTAAAATCACGAGATACTTATTCGGTATAACACTGCATTCTTTTTGATAATTATCACAATATATAAAAGTAATGTCTGCGTTTTCCTATTTTTTGTAAAATATAGTAGTACAAAATATACGATAATTTTACAGTCAATATGTACTTGTTTAGCCCCATCTTAACGGATTGATTTGGAGCAAATTACAGGTAAATCTTGGGTGTTTCTATGAAACAATCACTATGTTTTGTTAAAAGCAAATCAGTAATTTCTGCACAAAACTGGTGGGTACACAGGCTATAGAGGAATACAAGGGAATAGAGAGATGGTGTAGCTACAAAATACACTATATCTTTATTCCCTTAAAATGGTGAAATAGTTGGCGAAACTAAATTTTTTCAAAATAATTGAAGAAAAATTGTTTTCCTTTTTTTATTTGTTTATTTAGAACAAATTAAATCTTAAAAATTTAAATTATTTAAAAATCTGTTTTATATTATTTGTTCAATCTTCAAAGCTCAATACTTGGTATGCCATCTCAAGTATATATAGAGTTTTAAAATCTATGGAAGAATGCTGGTAATTATAAAAATGATTGTTTAAAAAAATAAATGAAAAATGATGTGTGAAATAAGGCTGTTGATTTAGTACTTATGTAGTCGGAAGTAGAGAGAGAGAGGGAGTGAAATTAAAAAGATGAAAATAAAAGGAATTGAAAATGGAAAAACTGGGGCGGATATTTGATTTCTAAAAAGTTGTACCAAATATGTTGGCAACTAGTTTATAACAACCTTTTCAATACATCCTATTTTGTATCACAGAGTTTGCTTTGACATGGCTGGCAAGCAAATCAAATCAATGATAAATGCAACCAATATATCTAAAGATGAAAAAATGGTCTTTCTTAGCTTTTACCAAATAGATTGAAGTAAAGCAAGTTACTCCTCCTATAGTCTTATAAATCTGATAATGTTTATCGAAAATGGTTAACTTGTTTTGTTGCCAACTTATCGGAAGGTACGTTCAGAAGATACGCAAATCTAATGTTTTCAAAAAGTCAATTATATTATATTAGTGCAATAAAAATAAAGCAGCACCTAGCTACTTGGCGCATAGTAATTACACAAATGTACTATGTATATCAATAGATGGTGTTGCATGTATTTTAAATCACACTAGGAAGTTTTCTACCGGACATATACTGGTGAAATGAAAGTGAACAGAGGTGAAGTGTGGAAATATACTTAATATATTGCAAATAATAGCATTCCTATGTTTTTCAGTGGAATTAGCTGGGACCACAATAGGTCTAGCTAATCTATGAACAATTATTCATGTCACTATAATCACTTTTAATATGTCGTGGATTATTTTGACAAAATCCTTTTCTCTGAAATTCGGCAACAATTTGTATTTGATAGCTCTTAATTTGCCCAACACAAATTTATATTTTCTTTTTTGGCACCAGTTCACAGTTTTATTTTTCATTCCGAACAAAAGTAAATTTGCCAGCCATAGATCAGAAACTCTTCCAGGGATCTGCAAGCGATTTTGAACAACAGAAACATTATCAAAAACCATTAATTACAAAAACAAGGAAAGAATAGAAAAAAGTGGCACGAAAATGAAAAGATTGAAAAATGGAAAGGCTGCTGATGTGAATGACCTAACTGTTGAAATGTTTGAGTATGGCGGATCAGTAATGTAACAGTTATGTATTAACAGCTAAAGCCAATATTCTATCTATCCTTAGTTTGGGTCCCACAAGTGTTTGAAAATTTTAACTATCATTAGTTTTCTAGCCGTGCGCTCCCATATCAAGCGACACATTTTGTTAATGTATATGGAAAATTCACCATTAAAAATATACACGCACCAAATAAACAAATAGCAATTAAAGAGAGATATTAATCATATACGATTAGATGAATATTAAATGTTTCGTGAATTTTTAAGTTGCGGATATGTTTTTGTTTATCAAAATCAAAAAAACATACGTTAAAATATTAGCAATTAAAGTTGTGCGTAGTTATGGAACAAAACTCTGCTTTCTATTCTGTCAGAAGTGATAAATCAGACAAAAGCGAATATTAATATAGCGTTTACAATTGAAGGAAGTAATAAATTATAATTATAAATGGATAATTATTATAATTCTTTGCCTTTACAAGCAATCAAATGATCTACTACTTATTAATATCTTCAGGTGGGCTATTAGCAAAGTTGTTGTAATACAACGAAACCTAGGTCGTGGTAAAGAACTTAAAGAAAGTAGAAATAATACTACATCACGTAGTTTCATTTAATTGTGAATAATACATTTCTACAAAAGTAACGCCAAATATACTCAATATTAATATCTAGTCGAAACTAAAAATTTAAAACCTTTTATTTTGCTACAAACAAGCAATTCTTACAATTTTGTTAATCATGTGCCACAAGTATAATTGAAAAGTTGTATATTTAATTGTGACTGGTCAAACTTGATATCTAGCATAACAGAAAACAGGTTAAATAACTTGTATATTAGCATACATGCAAATTAAATCCATGATAACAAACACAAATTTTTAAGTAATATCTCCGAAACATTTACAGAAGATTCGAAACGCTTGATGTTCACTTCAACCTAATTTTGTATAAATGAAAATAATTTGTTTGTATTGCATGCACATTCACCTATTACTAGTGAAGTTTTTTCAAATATAATGAATTCACAACACACAGTCATATTTTCATCCAGTTGAAATGATCATAAATACTGGTATTTTTGGAAAACATTTATAGTGAAAGCAGCGATATAATATTAGACTGAAAATTTAATTTACCTTCTCCAATTTATTTCCCCCAAACTAATTTCCTAACAAACCTAATAAATATGAATTTTTTTGTAATGTTCTTGAAAATGAGACTGTGCAATTAAGAATGATACTTTGTAAAGAAAATCTAATGAATGTCAGTTTTCCATGAACTAAGTCTATAAGTAAGTCTATAAGTCTCTAAGGTATCTTCCATCACCATTATTGTGGGAGCAAGTTAAACTAAAAGTAACTAAGTTCACCAGCTTCACCAGTCAATGTTCGATAGTTGTTGAGCAATGGTAGATACACAGTAGATGTCGGCAGCCAAGGAACTGTCTGTTTTTATTGTGCTTTATTTTCACTTTTTAATGGCAGAATTATATAACTCATTATGGCCTGTCCATGCATTACTAGACTTGTATACTATCTTGAAGCACTCTTTAAAAAAAAATTTTATGATTTCTGTAACTTTGACAGTTGCAATTTAATAAAACTCTCAAACTACTAGAGAAATGCTGGGAAAATGTAGCAATATTTATAATTTTGAAATCTTATTAATGTATCTAAAATTTAAGTAAATGCTATTTTCAGCTGAATTTTAGGAAAACTTTCATACTTTAATGATGCTTCACAGTGTGGTTACATATTTTTTGCTTTCATTATCTTTTAGTTATTAGACTCAACTTACTTGCCATTATGGAAAAAACCTATTGGAATATTCTATTCCAGGTTAGAACAAGAGCGACAAGACCATGAGATGGCCGTTCGACTGGCTAAGGAAAGCAATGGCCATGTCGAGGGGTCACCACCTCAGCGCAGAAGGTATGTTTTTTTGCATCATATTTGTCCAAATTCATGACCCTGACAAATAAGTGCACCCTTTCCAATGACTATATGGGAAGCAACTGCTCAATATTGGCTTTTTACTTTTGCTGTAAATATGAACAATGGTCGTCTTGAGTATGACAGTTCTTGGAAGTTACTCTTAACATCCTCTGGAATGCACATTTTTCAATTTTAATGGATTGACGGGAATCTCAGAATAAAGAATACAACATGCAAACATAGGCAAAAATCTAATGGGAAGAAGGAATGTAACCACGATATATCATTTGTAATATAATTTTCCAAATTTTTATTTTAAATAGATGATTAAATATATAACGAGCTGTAAAATTTTTTAAAAAAACTTTATTGAAGACCATTGATAAGTTCACGAAGACATTACAGTTTATCTATGACAATGAAAGGTAATTGTTGTAGTGGCAATATGGATCTAATTCATTTTTACTAATGTTTAAAAATGTATTCATACGACAACGTAATCAGTAAAATTATGATGTCATAACTAGCACTCTTGTGACAGCAATATCTTCTCTTAGCCTCATAATATTACACAACAATTTACTTTTATTGTAATTAGTCTGAGAAAGGTGTACAAGAGAAAGGTTTAACAGTTAAAATATACATAAGATGATAAAACACAATTAAACTAAATATTCCTTTTTTTAATAGACACCAATTTGAATCAGTTTAATTCCATTATTTTTTGTTATATACCTTTTCCATTTCTTTACTTAGTTTCAGATGTATTCATATTCAGTAGGCCAATAAGTCTCAGTTTTCTATATTAGTTACTATCAAAACAATAATTCAACATATATTTAATTCAGTATATGTTTAATTATACATTTGGTGTATGTTACACACATCAAATGTATAATTAAACATATACTGAATTTCTATAAGTTTCTTATCACTGACTTAAACAATTTTCCTACACAATTTACTGACTTGACACAATTAACGGCGAGAATAAGTTGAACATGTACAGCTGAAACAGCCCTTTTGCATGTTGACTCAACATACTTTCGGCTATCCTAATCTTTGACTCCATTCTTAGTCCTTTGTAAATAATTATGCACATTATACTTATATTTGCAGTATTTTATAATTTTTTTTTAACTAACTTATAACCATGTTTTGTCATTTGCATATTCGAAGCTTCTAATAATACAACAGTCTATATGTGGAAGTACAGATTCTCTATTAGAAATCTTCTCTTATCGAACTTTGATATGATAATTTTGACTCGTACTTTTTCATCATAAGAAGCAAGATATTTAATTTCATGTTATTTCAACATAGCTTTCAATGCCTATTATAATTGTATCTTAAGCATTGGTCCATCTTGATGTTAGGCTCACGAAAACGAGGAAGTCTTATGAATGAACATTGTGAACAATGCCCATCCAACTAACGTTAAAGGATGGGATGAACAATTTACTCTGTCCCGCAAATGTAGAGTGGTTTACGAAACTGTTGGCGGCATCAGCAGATGAATATTTCACCGAAATTCTGTTTCTGCAAATTTCTTTCACTCCATCTTGAATTATGCAATCGACATGGTAATTTTCTAAGACGGAACCAAATTTAATAGCATGAAGTGAGAATTCGGAATTTGGATGGGGTTCTTTTCTTTGAACATGGAAAATAAATGGTCCAACATAGCCAGAGACATATAAGCGACCCTCAAAAGAATTCGGAGGGTGGAACGAAGGAGATGAGATCAGAGGTAATGGAAGTAAATTAGAATTTGCTTGTGAAAGAGGAGTGCGAGGGGTTTTGCGAGGGATTGTATACTCTGTTTCATTGCAGGAAGAGTCAGCAGGATGGAATAAAGGAATATTTTTATATTTATTTTTTTTACAGTTTGCTCTTTTACAATTTTTGGGCTTCCATTTTAATTCCTGTTGGAAGTTCATTATAGTAACATAACTAGCTGGCGAAGTAGGACAAGTAAATTCATTATTAAAAAGTGGAGATTTAGAAGGGTCTGGTAGTTTAGGAGTAATAAAAATCCATTTTCACGAAGCTGAAACAGATTTAATTTGACAAAAATGAATAATATAAAAAAATAAACAAAAGGAGAAACGTACCAAACAGAACACTGATTATAACAATTAATTGAATATAGCTACAGACAAAAACTAAATGGAAAATATATTTAAAATAACACAAATAGTAGATAACTTATTGCAACAATAGACAAAATACCACAAAAATAATAACGAAATAATCTGCAGCAAAAAACCGTTCCACTTCATTTGACAATTTCTATCACAATCCCTGAAAATAACACATGAGTCTGATTTTGTTAAACAACACTCTATTTGTCTCTTGTCACCAAAAGGATACTTTTCGTTTACACTTAATTTTACAAATAATAATATTCCATTTAGAGTAAACTTGTAGCAATAACAATAAATATTCTCATGACAACTGTTGTTAAGAAATAGTACATAGATATCATTTTTGTGAAGGTGTTAGTATTTTTATTAATTTATAAATATTGTTTGTACTACATTGTTTTCATCTTTTACTTTTGAGCTTCTTAATAAAGGAAACTGGTACATTTGGTACTAAAATTAATTAAAGATTATGAAATTGTAACTACATATTCTTCATGACAACATAACTCTTTCATATAAATTATAGATTTTTTGAAGCAGGAAAGTAAATTCATTGATACTTGATTACTCTATGTCAAAACAAATAAATGAAATATATCATAAATACCATTTAAAAAATATACTAACATTTGACGATAACTAACATTTGATGTGACAGTGACAGATAATCTAGTTGTAAAACAATTTTTTGCACATTCTCACTATTCTATATTCTCCATTTTATATTATTGAGTAAATTGAATAATCAGCCAATTAATTATAATTGGTAAGTAAAAATATATAGGGAGAGGCTATATATTTTTTACTTGCCAATTATAATTAATTGACTGATTTGGGTGTTTAATTAAAAACCACTATAATTGATAACTAATGTATGAATAATTTCATTTACATTTTAAGTGTGGTAGAAAAATATAGTGATGCTAGTAGGAATAACTCAAAAGGGTTATGTTTTAACCATTTTTATTTCTTGTTTTCTAAAAATAAAAAAATTGTGTAAAAAATTATGAAACCCAAATTTCAGATCCCTGCAAAATTCAGTATCAATTTTCATAAGTTTTTTTCAGTTTCCTTTAATTAAGTCAGGATCATTGGTTTATGTTGGTAACTTTTCTAACTTCATACCATGATGGCAACTTCACAATTTGAAATAGACTTTTTTTAAAACAATAACCTATGTAGTCACACAAAACGCTTATAATTCATCTCTTTTATACCGTTGCTAGGACTTTTAATATTCCATCCCTTAAATATTACGAAAACTTTTAATATTGGACTCAATCATCAATACACAGAGAACTTCTTAAGATAAATTAACTTTTTAGTAAAAATTTTCTCAATGGTTTTGTAAAATTTAAAATTGAGTTTCATTTGATGACAATTTGGTCATAGGGAATGTTTTTTATTCAGCGATTTAGTATTTGTAATGCTGCGCAATTAATATGCTGTAAAAGCTTAATTTGTAGTTCTTTTGCAGTAAAGCTATTACTCGTTGTATTAGAATTTTATGCAAAATAAATAATTTAGTACCGTTAAAATTTAATTTGTTTTCTTTCAATATGTATGATCAGCAACTCATTAATAATATATCAGTTATATTAAATATTTTTTAATTATAGATATTTTGATGAAGAACAAATATAATATTTGGCTTACGCTATAAAGAGAAGAGATGCAACAAATGCAAAAAATGATAAAATATGCTACCAAACCACGCTCATCAAGTTTGAGTAAAAAGAACGAAACTTGAAATAATGAAAAGCTCTTTGTTTGGTAATGCATTTGATTTTTAAAAATTGGTCCATAAGAAATTCAACATATTTTTACTTCAAACCTTAGTTCCCTGTTAAATGAATTAGTAGCTTTGAGACTTACAGGTGACTAATGGAATTTCATATTCTTCCTCTGTTTATTTTCATTGTATATTTCAATAGTTTCAAATATAGTTCAAATCTTTTTACTCCTGTCATAGTGATACTAAATAATTGACAACACATAGTGGGGTCCTTATTTTAGACATTCCTGTTCAATTTAGTGAGGCGTATTTTTTTCTGAGTTTTGTACAACTATAAGTGTAAAACTTTGTGCAAGAGTGTGACTCGCATTTTACCATTTTCAACATTTAAAAGTAAATCGTATATAAATCTATTATAAAAAAATTAAATTAATCTAGAGAAACTATATTAACACAATTATAATACAAGAGTAGACCCTAAGACAGAGAGAATATAATTTGATTTAAAATCGATGTTTAGTTAAAATCTTATTTTTTTAAAATTTTAATAAACGCAAGGTTGTTAAGAGTTTACTTTCTGAAAATGGTATCTCCAGTATGACTAGAGCTGTTGGTAGATTATATTTAAGAATCTTTCTTGATTGGCAACTTTAAACCTGAACAAAAATTTTTAAATAAACAACTCAGAAATAACATAATGACTGTATTTTCATACTTTACTTGATAATAGCAGTAATATATTACCATTATCAAGTAAAGTTCAAGAAGACATTTTTGGGCAAGTTGTATCAAATTTCAAAAGACATTCTTCTAAATACCATTAAGAATTCCATAGAATTGTTAAGACATTGAGAAACGTTATTTCCACAGATTCTGAGCTGATATTATTTTTTAATTTTCTTTAAACTTCTAAAAAAAATCAAAATACAAAAAATTTAGTTTGATTAACAAAAGTAGCTTGGCCTGTATTAGAAGCGTTTTATTAATTTTAGCGCTTACTAAATTGTGTATGTTTGTTTCAATTCAAATTTTAAAATAAATATCAAATTTTGTTTTTCGTGAGTACGGTTGTCAAATTTGCATTGATGTCCAACAGGTCAGAGCGAGTGCGCATGCAACAAGCCATGCAAGGTAATCAAAAGTACGACTTGTCAAAATGGAAGTATTCCGAACTAAGGGATACTATCAATACATCCTGTGATATTGAATTGCTCGAGGTATGTATTATTGGTTTTCCATTCAGTGATTTATTGATTTAAATATCTGTAACATTATATGAATATGTTTGACAGATGTTATTGTTCAATTTAACAATTTTGAGTAAATTAACAAATTATTTTCTTTACAATGATTGTAACATTGTTTTGCTAATAAAATTTGTTTATGCACTTACTGTAATTCGAAAACTTGATATAGGAATGTAATTGTTCGTGTAATTGTTCGTGGTTATGGGAGAATGTGCATGTTTCTTAATGTGTTCAGCTATTTTTATATAATTTACTTTTCTCATGTAATCTACCATGAGCATATAATCCTTTTGAAAAATGTTTGTATCCGTTCACTATGTATGGCATATAATCCAAGTACAATTTATTATACAATAGGCAGAGTTCACATTGAAATAAAAAATTATTTTTTTTCCGATTTATGAATTACATGTTAAATATATAATTACATGTTAATAAAATAAAATGTTTGCATATTACTTATGGCTTTTAACTTTACTATATCACATGTTAATGTATGTTACAATGTATCCATAAGTAATAATTTAAATAATTCAATATAATACTTTGTAAATTGTGAGCTTTTTATGTAAAATTTTATTACTATATGTAAAAATATGGTTAGACAGGATAATATCATAATCAGGATAATCTATAGTATAGGATAATCAATTGACTCAATAATACTAATACCATAATTTGTTATTAGGGAATAACGTTGATACAATTGATAAATAATAATTTTGTAGAAGAGCGAAAGAATTAATATTTGATAAGAAATTTATGTTTTTTTACTAAAAATATTATTAAACCAAGTATAATTATTAAACAGAGTATAGAACAATAGGAATAGCATAAAGGCTTTTCTTAGCAAACTTTATTTCTCTTTTTTTTACTATAAACTTTTTCTCCAATTTTACCATTATCGCAGGTAATGTGATGCTAACATCATTGGAGGTAGCGCATTGTTAAAAAAAGAACATGAGAGTGTGTGCAGTGCAAATGAGGATAATGAAAGAGAATGTCATTCTTATACATAACTCAAAAGGTTATTTGAGTTACTTTGGAAACATGAAAAAAAAGAGAAAGTCAAAAGTTGATTAAAGTAAAAAGTAGAGTTAGAGTTTAAATATAGTTAGAGTTTTATATTGTTTAATGATGAGTCTGGGAACTCAGATAGTCATCAGACAGGCGAACTCTCCTGTCCACTGTGCTTAAGTTCATCTTTGCTGATTACCCTAGTAAAGACAGACATATTATTTTTAAACGTTATTGACTCGTAAAGATAAAATACAAACAAACATTTTATTATTGTTTATTATAAAGGTTTGCCGTCATGAATTCCACTATCGTTTGAAGATATACCACGCTTGGAAGGCAAAGAATCAGAGGAAGACGACGATGGGGGACACCGAGCGGGCGCCTAAAAGTATAATGGATGCAGGTAAGTGGACCAAATTTAAACATTAGATATTTATTTCCATAGATTTTTTCAACAGTTTTAAGGAAAAAGTATCAGATCTAAGAAAAAGTACTAGATCTGCAGGGAGAAGTACACTAATACATTTTAAAGCAAAATATAATTATTTAAATCTATAAAAAAGGAAGGATTACTAAAATTCGTCCAGAAGTCCATAATCACAAATAGATATTTCAGGGAGATAAACACTCCAAACATCAGGGCTTCTTCTTCTTCTTTGTCACCACTACAGCCTGGCACAGGCCAAGGCTTTTCCAATCTACTCCCTCCAGGCAGTACAACTTGATGCAAGGTTTCTCCACCTGAACTTGACTCCCAAAATTTTTAAATGTTTCTCTACACTGTCCAATCACCTTGTAGGTGGCATCCTCTTCTCCTTGTACCTTCAGTCTTCGCGAAAGTCAGTTTTTTAACTGGGTCCAGATCTTCCCGTCGAAAAACGTGTCCCAACCATCTGAGTCTGTAGGATTTGATTACTCTCAAAATGTTTGCTTACCCATATTTAGTATATATTGTTATATAAGCTTCTCCAGATAATGTTTTCTTTGACCCCTCCAAAAATTAATCGAAGGATCTTTCTTTCAAAGATGAGTAGTTTATTCTCTTTGTTTCGCTACCATACAAAATGATAGGGGCTACATAGATAAAAAAATATTGTACACTTAGATTGTACCAATCTAACAGTCATTTGATGCAAATAAAAAATATCTGGTAATTCCTCAAAAAAACCTGTATTCATTCTAAAGCAATAGTCTTGGGACTTCAAAATCTGGAGGTTGTTCTTTGCAATTAGCTGAAAACATAGATGAAGCCTACCTTGATACTGCTAGTCTATAATCTATGATGATGGTGACTAGAGAGTGTGTTAGGTAAAATGCACTCAATACTTTCTAATCATGGCCCTTATATCTTGAGCTGGATCCCTTAGCCACAACTATATGGCCAAGTCCCTTTATTTGATCCTTGAATTTGATATTGAATTAGCAAAATGAATGAATTACCGGGTTCACAGGATTTAACAAATTATGTATAAATAGAAAACAAAAGCAATTAAATACAAGTTTTCTTAAACTTACCACTTTAACGACTTTACGTTTACTAATGTCAATTAAATTGTCATTTTTCGTGCTTTTTGCTTTGCAAAAAGTCAACACTTATTGAGAGATCACTCTCGATACATAATATGACTAAATTATTGAATCATTCTTAGCTTATTTTTTGACATGTGTTTAGGAAGTTACCTAACCCTTAATATAAGAATATAAGCATATAAGAATAAGAGCTTTCCATTGAAGAGATAGTAACAGGCCCTCTCAAAAAAATCACACGAGTAATGTAAATTCCCTACAAATTTTGACTATAGATTACTTTAACAACTTTAATGGTTCAGATACAGTTGAAAAAATTACAGTGAAAATACTTTTTAGAAAGAGAATTTCTTCTGGAAGAAGAATTATCTTTTTCATCCTTTAGAAGGAGAATGACATTTTTCATTTTTATAATCAACATTTCATTTTCCATTTTAGAAAACTTGATTTTTAAACCTGTGCTTCAAGTTAACTATTATAAAATTCAGAACTGGAAATTTAAAGCTAACTTTGAATTCTTGAATTGGTATGTAATATTCTATTCTCATTCCTTTTGTCGATTTCTACTCACGTTGGCTTCAGAAATAATATAATTTCAAGAATTACAAAGAGACTGCATCTTATTCATTTAATCTTGCAAGAAATCGGTTTCAATATTAATTGAAATTACTTTGGACTGGAAAGCAACATTTTTATTATCGATACTTGTGTTTTCATTTTATGACATAACAGAGTCATAAGCAGACTAAGATCGAAAATATTTCTATAGATTATTTCATTTATTTTATTGATGACTCGTATTCTTTCACTTCACTCTGTGTTTAAGAGACATTGTAAGGATAATGGAACATGTTTTTTTCAGTATTTCCCAGTGCCTAAGGCTATAGGCAAAAAGGGAATAAAATTCTATGCAATGTAAACTTGATTATCCAGATTAATTAATTGTGAAGATTTTTCTTACTTCAGAAATAAACATACTAATCAATATATGAATATATATGAATATATATATATATATATATATATATATATACATATATATATATGTGTGTGTGTGTGTGTGTGTGTGTGTATATAAGCGTTTTGTAATTAATATAGATTTTTACATATTCGTAAATGTGAATACCGCCTTTTTAAATCTGATATAATTTATCTATGACAATGCAAGTATTTCGAGAGAGTAAATGGTTAGTAGAGTTGGTCTTAACGCAGGCATTAAACCTTTTATTTTTGAAATTTTATATACCTACTACTCCAATTTGATTAATAACTGATAAACACTTCATTTTTGGTTTAATTAGTAATAGAAGTAATATTCTTAAAAAGCAGTTATTTACTTTATAAGAAGAAAAATTTAATTTGTGTTTAAATGTACATTTTGGCAAATAGAAAGTTTCCATTTTTTGTTGAAAAAAATATTCAAATTTCTTTTTGTTTGAATGAGATACTACATTTCATGGCAATAAATGTTTTTGAACTTATAACAATATGTCAAATTTCAGAACTCATAAAATAATTTAATAAATATGGCACACAAATTTTGATATTTATTTCATATAATTAAATACAAATGAATATATTTTTTGATTTGCTGATAAAACAAACAACTTGACATTTGTCACAAATTTGTATTAGAGCCGAAGCTCTGCACAGTGTTTTTATATGATTTTATTATAGTAATTATTTATACTATAATCGCGCATTATTTAAACTATAATCGCGCGTAATTATTTATACTATGTTACACTAATTAAGCATGATAAATTTGCAAACTTCCATTCCGATGATTAGAGTAAGAGATATAAGTCCATTTGAAGTCTTTGAGGTAAGTTGCGACAACTAATCTGAAGTACTATAAATAATTATAACGTATGCAGACAGCATTCTTTAGAATTAGTTATGCTTACATTATCATTTTAACTCTACTGATATGATTCGTACACAAATTCACACATTTCCTTGTGCTGATAATACAGAACAATATAAAAAAGCTACAAAAGTATCACATCCACTTTAATTGTAGTAGCATCAATAGCTAGACATTTTAAAAAATGTACCTTGTACAGTAGTGTTATAAAAATTTTTTCAAAGCTTTGTCTAGGGGAAAATCCCTTGGTCGCCATTAGAATTACGTTTTCATCACTGTGACAGCAATGTAATACCAAAAATAACCATGTAATAATTATTACATTAATGTAAGTATAGGTCTGCCAAAAATACGACATGGTACAAAAAAGAGACTACTTTTTATTGACTATATTTCATCGGCTCATGAATTTCAGTAGGGTTTTCACCTATGATGGGCATCTCAACTTTGATGGCATCTCGACAATGCTCTAAAGATCGATTTGCTGCTTGCACATCAGTGAATACACAATTTCTACCATTGTCACAAATTTTTGTGACTTTTTTAGATTAAAAAAATGTCATTTTAAACTGGCGATCTGTTAAAGCCTTGTCTGTCATCAGACTAAATTCTTTATTTTGAATACCAGACTTATACATCTTTGTACTTGACATGCTTGCTACTGTTACTCTACTAATTTAAATGGAAAAAAGGCAGGAAATATCATTATCATTTCTAAACCTGAGCTAAATAGGCTGTTACACCAAGACATTTTTACAATTACGGTACTCTTTAAGATTCCGTAGCGAAATGGTGAAAAACGGAACCCTCATAGGTAATAATATCACATCTATTTATATGCCTATCTTTCCATGAATCTATGTGCCACAGCATCATAATTCTTTCAGTTTAAATTTGATTGTGGTAAAATTTTATGAGAAGACTGTTTAATTACACAAACATAAAATAAGCTGACATTTAATTTGATGAAAAAATTTACACATAATACTCATCGAAAATAAATATAAGCCAACAAAGAATTTTTTTCAAAATTCACAACAAAATTTTTGAGTCCTTTTTTTAAAGATAAAATGTATAATTCATTTCTTTATTGCAATTAACACAAGGTGCACTCAATTGAAACATGCAATCATAAGAAGTGTGAAACTAAATAATCATTGTAAACAAGAACTAATTCAAGTTATTACCAGCCATCTTACAGAAGGTTTACCTTATAGACCAGCAGCATAATTTATCTTAGCATTGCTCAAAATTTCTTTACGCAATGGTAAATAATAAGCACTTCAAATTCTTGGAAGTGGCTCATTACAAAAACTCTGAGAATTATTCAAATATATAGTTAAATGTATGAAGGTATAAAATGTTAATTTGGTGAATAAATATATTAGAGGTCAATTACAAATTTTACCTCAGGCAAAGGTAATTTTTCTATAATCTCTCAGAATCCACCACAATGAGTATAGTTTAATTATTGTCATGTAATTTAATTTTTAAAAGACAAAATCAACAAACAGAAACCATAGATTCGGTTCCGGACCTGGCGGCTCTTTTTAAACTCAGACCCCTGATTAGAGCCAACTCAACTCACTCTTGTGGAGCGATCATTATAGTGCATTGACTATACTTTATAGGGTAAATTTCTAGAACCAAGTCTAGAAAGTTTATTAATAATGAAATAGAGAATAATTTAAACCATAATCGTTATTTATATTATAATCCTTTTAAACAGCTAACTCTCCACGTGTGCAGCAAAAGGATGAAATTTTGGGTGCACGTCATCGCTATTTCCGTCTCCCGTTCGTTCGACCCTCTTCAACCGAAAACAGTGGTGGGATCAAACGACGGGGTTGGTGGTATGCGCACTTTGACGGACAGTATGTTGCCAGGCAGATGGAGCTGCATCCACACAAGACGCCAGTGTTACTTCAGGAAGGTCAGTATTGTGTTTCTAAAATAGTCCTTGACTCTTAAATGCAGTTTAGTCAGTACAGCATCTGCGAGAAATTCGATGGGCTTTGTGGAGTGACTTGACCGATGATATGTGCATGTTGGTGAATAGTATGACCCTATTGAAGTTTTTCTAAATTGCAAACTATGTGAAATATATTTCATCAATGTATCCTATGAATTTATGTACTTAATTAAGAATAAGATCAACTTAACTCAGAAGTGTAAGTTAATATATCATCTTGCATTAAAAAAAATTAAGGAAGTACCAAGAAACATACGACTCAGCTGCTTCAATGTGGAAGCAGCTTACACTTAAGGAGCCAAACAATTTCGAAAATAACCCATATGCAAATTCAGTTATTATGTGTCCATGGTAATGAAATTAAGCACGAAGGAAACAGATTCATTTGCAAATTGATTTGTTCTTTCATTCTAGCATCTTACTATATGCTCATAAAACTTTTATCAGATGTGTTCTTTTACTTATAAGCAGTTAGCTAATAAAACAGGTTTCAATTTGTAAATAATTATTTGGCTGCTCTACTTTGCTGTTTCAATTGCATAAAAATTTGCCACATAATCCTGTCACATATAGGGGATTGGTGCAATGCGGGTCTGTTCTACGGACCTCCCAACATTTTTGATTTTGTTGGAGCTTCTAGGCACATATATGTACTTCCTCTTTTCTACAATACGAGAGGTCACTAATACATTTTAACACTCTATACCATTATAGAATTTTATTGTAGTTTTACTAGCTTTAATACACAGTTGTAGATAAGAAGTACATTCATAAGTTATAGTTTATATTTAGTAGTTTTGTTGCTGTCTTTTAATTATAATGTGTGTTTTTTGAGTTCTCTGTAAAGATGGTATCCTTCCACAATATTTTATGGGGTACATAGAGTTTTACACTTCACTTGCCTTTAATGTTCTGACTTTTGGAAACAAATTATTAAATAATTTCTCCACTTTGTTAAACTACTTCTGTAATATATCAGATGCCATTATATGGTTATTATTATTTGTAATATATACTTTACTATACGTACACATTTAGATAAGACATTGTTACCATATGATTCAATTAAATAACATTTCTTAAACTTTATGTAGAAGTATTTTTTTGTTTTGACACAAAAATATGGTAAAACAAGATTTGTTTTAGATAACATAAGACCAAAATTTCAAAAGACTAGTATGGGACTGAGAACAAACTGAACGTGGAAGGTATATTTTCAGTGTTATATATATGTTACAGTGGCAATGAAGATTTTCGTTTACCTGGTAAAGATTTTATCAATTTCAATTTCAGTTTCAGTTACATTATCATGGAGATTTTAAGCTCAGATGATAAAGATGTTTTGCAGAAAATGCTCCAGATGTTATTAGCTTATTTCAAGAGTGGTACTTATTCGAGTTGACTGTCAATTTCCATAGAGCAATTTGCTTTGCTGTGTTTTGTATTACACCCTTTCAATTAATTTTTTTATATCATTTTATGTTTTGTTCACTTTCTTTCTATTATGTTATATATATATATATATATATATATATATATATATATATGTATATATATATATATATATATATATATATATATATGTATATATATATATATATATATATATATATATATATATCAAATTACTTTAAATATTTATTTTAGAATGTTTTTAAAGTAAGTTAATTTTTTAACCTATTTATACATTTATACATTCAATAAATAACATTTACTGACCAGCTAAATATATTAATTGCTTTATGTTGAAGCGAAAAACGTAAATAAATTAATGTTAGTAATGAAAATATACTCTATATTGTTTTGGTGGTTATTTCGATTATTTACTGCTTTGTAAGGTCACACGGACAGCCGACATATTACTAATAGTATGCTGCATTTTTTTTAATCTAAAGTCAAATTTTGCCATAATATCTTTAATTTTCTTCTTGTGTAAATTAATATCAATGTGTAAATCGCCCGTGCGGCATTGCAAATGCAATAGTTTTATGCCATCTAACAGACATTGCGTTTCCAATATAACCAAAATCGACATTGCATATCTATTGAATTAAATTACGCCAAACCCGTGATAAGCCCTTCAGAGAAATTATAAAATTTTTCTTATTCTCACTTTTTTCTTAAAATGTGCCCCGACACTTCTTATTATAAAAAATACAAAGCCATTATTTCTTTTCGATACAATTTTACTTATTTTACACTTATTATTTGTTGATATAGGGCTTAAGGTTTATGGAACATTTATTATTATATTTATTATATATATTATATTTTGGTTACTTGACTTTGGATGTATAACATTTTTTCTTTCAATTTATTGCCAGTTAATATTTTATGCTATTTTTTTATATGAATAGTCACATTTTTCTAAGCAATGTAAAGCCACATGATTTATGGCAATTTGCCATTTTTTTAATTGCTAATAGCAATTCAAAATCAAGGGCGTATTTATCAAGGGGGTATTTATATCACGGGCATATTTACATTTTTACGAAAAGCTTCCTCTTTGCTAAGTTTATTTTAAAATCTGGGAGTATGTTGTACCATGATTTTGGTATGAAAAAATAGATCATACCTTCATCAATGTTCCGCATAGATAACATGTCATTGGTTTAATATATTTTTTTAATGAAAATCGGCTTCTGGCAACTTATTCCTTGTCAACATTACTAAGAAGGGGACATGTTTAGAGGATTTTTTTCTATACTATTACATTTTAATTCTAAATTTGAAAAATAAGAGTAAAATTCGCATTTCTCCTTCCTTAACTTCACGAGATTACAACTTCGGCTGATGAGATAGTGAAAGAGAAAAATGATAATATTAATTTAACAAAATATAGTTTATATTTGTCATCCATTTTTATTGCTGCAATGAAGCTGCATTATATTCACTAGTCATTGTGTGCTGAGATGTGCTTGTTTTGGAAAAAAATTATGTTCTCAAACAGATTAACTATTCTTGAGCCAAGGTAAAAAATTTAGTCTAATTGAAACATTTTATTTCATTAATTATTTCATTTACTTTAAATTTTATATTTAATAGTTTAAGTAAAATAATAAACTATATATATATATATATATATATATATATATATATATTTATATATATACAGACACATATATATGTATACAGACATATACAATGTGGATTCGATTGTCCGACATTAAATCAAAATGTAGTCAGTGCTAGTTGTCATATATACTTTAAATTTGTTAAATAAATAATTACACCAAGAATAAATTTTATTTTTTTTCAAATAAACTAAGTATCATTTTAGTCTAAACAAAATATAAACACCATTTACAATGTTTATGTTCCTGACCTTAGCAAAACCGCATCAACACAAGATTGTTGTTTGTAGTGGTTCCCTTTGTCAGCATACATAGGAAAGCAGTGCGGCATGTTTAAAATTACGTATATCGCATTTGTAATTACAAACCATTTAAAACTATTCCTGTAACTAAAACTACTGAATTTTGTTAATTGATATTTGATATATGGTTGAGGAACACCATATGGCATGTGGGAATTCATTTAATAGCAAACGGTGAAATCCACATTACATATAATTTAATTACATTATTGGATGTAATTAACAATGTTAAGAAGTTGTTAATTTTTTCTGTTTATTTTAGATGCCCTGTCAAATTGAATATTTCAGAAATTGTTTGACACGATTATAAAAAATGTGGGAGTGATACCGGAGAAAGTAAACCGAATGCTTTTATCTCAATTAAAATTTTTCGACGTTGTGTGTATTCATTAGAAGCTTACATTTTTTCATCAACTTCTTATTTTTCATCAACTTGTTGCAGGTAACAAGTCGAAAACATTTCTGCACTTTGAATCTATTTTAAATACCCGTAATTTAATTATTTTAGGAGATTTGATATTAGGCTTGATAAATTTGATTGTTACATACTTTATTGTCTGTACATAAAGTAAAACTGTAGAATTGTGTCTGTAGATTAAAAGATATTTATAAAAAAATGTTTAGGTTAACACAACAAAAGTAATAGAACACAAAATATTGTTTTTAGAATGTGTGTCTGTGAGCCTATTTATTTATTCATACATCGCACCAGACAGCTAAAAGAATTTCTACAAAATGTTTATTGGTGATTCTTTGGTTTAGGGTAACTTATAGGCTATGTTTTATCACAATCAACCAACTAAAAATAAGATATAACAATTGGACGTTTCAAACCAAAGTGTACTTACTTAAATAAAAGTTTGATACCATAATTTTTCACCATTACATGTTAATCTTACAGTTAATAATATTTTCTAATATGGGGACAGCTAGTTATTGTTTTATTTGCAGATCTTTAAGTTCAAAGATACGTGATTCTTTCAACTGTACGTATGAAGAAGGAATGGGAGACATCTAAAAATATACAAACGTTTTATTGTATGTTTTATTATTTGAGATTAATAACAATGATATTTTCCAACATTCAATATGTAATGCCATATTATTTTAAAGATAGTCGAGAGACAGTTTTAATGCAGTATCCATGAATGAATGCAATAAACATTGTATATGTTACCCTTAAAATGTTGGTTTATTGAGATAGTTTGACACAATTAATTAGAAGAACATATTTGTATTCTAAAACATATTTATTTATAGCAAGGCTGGCTCTTAAATTACTGGAACCTGTTGGTACTCAATTTGATAAATAATATTAAATATATCCTAAAATATTTACTTCCAGAATAAGAAGCAAGCGTGTCTGTATCTTTAGAAAGTGGTAGAGAAGTCACTTTTTTGTATTTATTAAATTCTTATTCACATTTTAGTGATCATATTTTTATCAAATGATCAAAAACCAATAATACTAATTAAAGTGCATATCAAAAAGCAAGACTTGTAGACACGAGCTACTACTCCTTGAGAAAATTGTATGTGGAAGATCACAGCCATTGCATATAACCATTCTGTTCTGTAGCTGGATGAAATCTGAATTAAAACTGGAACGATACTAATATTTGTCATAGTTGAAATTTAATAATACAAAATAAATAAAACTGAAATATTTTCATTTTAGTTAAAATATAATTTATGTGATCTAGATAAAGAGCAAGGACTTTAAAGTTGTTTCACACCAACAAGCAGTGTCACTATGTGTGTATTAGTGAGTTTAATATTGGCAAATATCGGTTCTCGAGCTACGGTATTTTGTAAATATGTCCTTAACTATTGTTCTTAAGCATAAGCAAAATTGTGTTTAATATCGTCCCTAGTTTTTTGGGAATTGCATAAAATGCAGATATTATTTATCTTTGACAGTTAAACATCATCTCTGATTATAGCCATCAATGAGTACAAGAAGAAATAATTGGGTAAATTGGTGTGATAATTACCCAAGCCATTGTTCTAGACTATATGAAGGTCATATTGTATCTGCTGGTTGCTGGTAGTCTGATAATCGTCGACAGTATATTGGCAGTTGAAAATGTTTCAGCTGCACATGACGAAAGTAAATTTCGTAGAATATGATCTGCATACATAAATATGAACGATACAAAAACTCCTATCACCATTTTGAACATTGAAATGTAGCTAGTTGCTAAATATCCTTGAAACACAAAGCTAGCGGCTTTAAAGAGAGCAGGTA
This sequence comes from Druceiella hillmani, assembly GCA_039881145.1. Lineage (NCBI taxonomy): Eukaryota > Metazoa > Arthropoda > Insecta > Lepidoptera > Hepialidae > Druceiella > Druceiella hillmani. The sequence continues at coordinate 23,771,977 of JAYKKI010000016.1, read as the reverse complement.
ATTTGGCAATTTGGGACGCAATACACTTCAAGAGATATTATTAAACTTTGATGTGAACTCAAATTTACTTTGAAGCTCTGATTATAAGTATATAGTATTATAATATTGCAATATATGTACAGGTATTGACGACATGCAGATGTGCGAACTGAGTCTAGATGAAACGGGACTGACGAGGATGTGTAGTGCAGAGATTCTCCAGCGTGAGTTTGAACGTGAGTGGGCAAAACATGGCGGTCCTACATATGCCAAGTTTTGAGATATTAACTTTCTTTAGATAATTTTTTTATTAAATTATTGCTAAATGACAGGTGCCTTTACAGTTATACATCTGTTAAACAAAAAGATTAATGTGTATAGAATAATATGTCCACTGAATGAAAAGATGCACATTTTTTATCATTTTCATCACATGTCCACATACAATTATACACACAGGTCACACACTCGTAAAATTAGGTTGTCTATTTTTTATTATACCACCAATACAAAGTTATACAAATTTACACTGTTACGTTAATGTACACAAATTTTTTCATATGTACAGCTACTTAGATAGCACTTCTAATGAATGCTGTAATAATTATTCCCGATATGGGGTCGAAAGCACTGTGGAAGCATTTAAGTATAGAAAACAATTTTGTAATAAAAAAAGGTAAAGGAGCACCTTTTGTAATACAATTAAAATCGAGCAGTGTCTAGAAACTGTGAGATGCATTCCTAAAACATTATATTATTTATATAGATATATAGAAAGCCAATAATGCTGATGAGCTGCGTTTAAGTCAGCGTATTGTCATCTTTTAACTGTCACGTGCAATATACAAAATGCAAGACTACATTTATCCTATATACTGTTGAATTGATCTTACCAATAAAGGATATAACGTAATAACTTTTGTACAACAATTGTCTTACCTCATTAAATTTTCTTTATCTCAATATTCATCAGTCTATGACTTTATATCGTTACTATGATTAAAGGGAATTATATAATATTGCAATTCTCCTTAATTATTTTGGGTTATTATATTTAAAAAAAAAACCTTTTTGAAACTTTACCTATTCCTGTATCATCTTTTAGAAAAAGGTGAAAAAGATGCTTGCTGTTTAATGAAATGATGTATTTTTGTAAGTTTTATTAATGATTTATAAAGTTTTATTTATATTTTAGAAAGTTAAAATTTTCATCCGTCATTAATCTCAAAGATTTTTGTTTATTAATTGATAATTTTCTAATATTAGGTGGTATCTGTACTTATTTTTGTTGCAAAAAATATTTTATCATGTAGTTTTGGACAATGTCGCATTGTTTCATGTTAACTTTTTAAAAATACTATTTTACTTATAGTTGGATATTTACTTCACTGATGGAAAGTTTTTTTTAAAACATTGGTATTAGATAACAAGATTGTTAGCACTTTCATTAATAGAAAAAGAGATTATGTGGAAAAAATTCTTTGATATAATTCATGAAAATGGCTTATTGTCAATAATATATTTAAATTAAAAGTAATTTACCTGATATTAAAAAATCAATAATAATCTTGCCACCCACATAACACAGTTTTCTATATTTTGTGATTTTTACTGGATATTGTTCAACTAACTAATGTTCCTGTATTGTTAGAAAAATTTAAAAATTGTATTAAACTTGTTGGTAAAATGTAATTCATGTTGTCATATATTTTCTAGTGTCAGAGGGTGATTTTAATATTAAATGTGTAAATTTGAAATTAAAAAAGCAATCAATAGTATTTTCGGATTCTTAATGTATTAAATGGGCAAACGATAAACCTGCCATCTTACTTAACAAAGTTATTTGATTTTCTATTTATGATTAATAAAATCGATCTCCAATTATATAAGAATAACTTATTCATTACAGCATTATGTATCACTTATTACCAGTGTGTATGAAGAGATAAGAGTTACTGAAAAATAGAGTAAATAAGGTTAACTTTGAGATGGTTTGTGTATTTAAATTTTGGAAATAAATGGACAGTGAGCAAAACATATGATTATCAGAGAGCAAGAGGTCCATAGGTCCATAGTGGTAAGGAAGAATACTCTATTCAAGTAATAATATTTCTTCACTTCAAGTATTTTTTCATGCATCATGAACTCTTGTCGTGGCCAAACGGCATATTACCACTTCATCTCTAAAGCATGAAATTGTTTTTAACTGTAATATGAGAGCATGAGAATACTCTGCTGGTTAATACAAATATAACCTGGGATCTGTTCAATGAGGCCTTTTTTATTTTTCTAAAATTCTTCCTGGGTGGTTGAAGTCATTCTCGATGAGGATTATTAAAGAACAAAATTTTCTTCCTCTAATTTTTGGAACTAATGCTTGGCTGTGTCTTAGGAAAATACACCTTAAGCTATTGATATTCATATGTAGTGTGTTGTTTTGCTGATCTATTGCTATAAACAGAATTCATGAAGAAAAGAGCACTCTAAGTTCTCTTTATGAAATTTCCATATTTTGTTAGCTCCTTTCTTGCTGAAATGCTTTCATTTTTTTCATATTTTATTTGACTTGACATTTGGTACTATAATTCTAGTATATTTGGTAATCATATATAATATATTGAGAAAAATAAAAAAATTTTGTAACCTAAGAAGCAGCACACACTATTTTTTTATTTCTTACATCTTACTTTATCCTATAATTATTTTAATGGTAACATCAAAAAATCACCATCTGATCAAAAGGTATGTATAATATAGCTATGAGAAATTAACTTATTAATGAATTTACGGCTCAATTAATTAATATCAATAACAAAATATTGTTTTTTTTACTTAGTTAAATTTCTAATCTTCCTTACTATATTCATCTGTATTAATGCTAATTAATTATTCCTTATTAAAAAGTGTGCTAAGCTTTTTTGAAGATTATGGAATAATATTTCTATAAATACGCTTATATCAGTATCAGTGCTATTATCTAGATAATACTTCACTTATTCAAAATGTTCACTAGCCATGACTACTTAGTACACAGGTGTTTTTCTTAAACTGCTTAACTAATTCTTATTATATTTATATATTTACATGTTTGCAAATAAAATCATGAGGATTCCTGCCATTCTGTTAATTTAGAATCATTTCAGACATAGAGTTCATTAATATTGTTAGTTAACAAGATTTTGATGAGGATTATATACTTAAATAAAAAAAGTATTTAATTTTACAATACTAGTTATAGTTAAAACACAAAATTCTTGAATAATCTAATATTTTAATCTTTATATTTGCTTTTTCATGCCAAATGTAGTCAGGTTATGTCTTTTAAATAAAAATCATAGAATAAAAATCTATTTTTAAATAGAGAATAAAATCTGTATTCATATTATTTTTATATTTAATAACAATTTTCAATAAAAAATTAACAGTAAAATAGTTTTTTTTTTCAATTATCTAACTGAGACATTTGATCTGATGATATGAATATTCTAAGTTGTATCAAATAAATTTGATTCCTAAAAATATATAATATCGCGCATAGTAAAATGCAACAAATAAAAAGAAACATGGTGGAACATTTTATTAATAAAAAATTATATTTATGTCTCTCCCAAGATATTGCTATAATTTTTTTCCCAATCATTTGTCTTATATATTTGCATATTTCGTGAAAATTCAAATCAAGCAGTTTAAGAAAACAAATTATAAATTCGAAATATTTATTTTATATTTTTACTCGAAATCTATGCATTTCGTAAAGAAAACTTGGCAAATTAGTGTCAAAAGTTAAGGTGAACTAAATTTTTTAAAAAATCTAAAAATTTAGGTCAAGTTATTTTCGAAATTTATTATTTTTTCATGTTTCCATTATATATTTTTACGGACATTTTTATCTATAATAACTATTTCAGACAAAATTCTAAAAGGGTCTTATTCAATAAATAAAATAAAAAAGAAATAAATAAATGTATTATTATTAAAAATTATTATTATTATTAGCAAATGTATTATTCTAACCATTTTGTGCATACATAATTAGAGTTATAGTCTAGTTTTATACTCTGAACATTTTATTATACACTTACGTGACTACAACTTGTTTTGTGAACTTTTCAATAAATAAATATATTGATATCCTACACTATACAAGAAATTTTTAATATTCTACTTGCCTTCTCTAAAATTTGCATATGAATATTTATGAGTGTTAACTATGGAGATATATGTAAATGAGTATGCTTTACCATAGTGTCAAATTTCAAGTTTCTATGTCGAGCGGTTTCTGTGAAAAACAGATATGACCGGCAGACTGATAGTCTCATGATTGTGTTTGTAACAGTTTTTTCTTTTGAAAAAAACTGTTACGAGCACCATAAACTATAAAAATGGCACATAAATTATTCACAAAAAATAGATTATTTGTATATTATAGTTGTGGTGAAATATCATTTGTAATGTTAAAGTAGATAAATAATTAAAAATTTATTGCATTAAATTAGGTTTATTAAGTAATGTCTATAAGTGAAAAACTTATCTTGTGTGAAATAACTTTAATTTTTAGGGAAATGTATTATATCTAGATAAAATCTTGAACTAAAATAATACTGAGAATTCGGCAAACAGCTCCGAAATGTATATTACAGTTGATAAATTATGTAAGCAAAGTGATGATTATGTTGTTAATTTTAATTAAGTTATTTGTTATGTTACTGCATTAATGTAAAATGTTTTTTTTTATATTGTTATATAATTTTTTAAAGAAACTTTACTAATTGCTTAATAATAAATTTTTTAAGTGTTTCATTAATCTAATAAGAGTATGTTTTTAATAAGTTTTTAAACCAGAATTTCAAAACAATGCATAAAATTTCATTGTTCTGTTCTTACATATTGTCATAACATTAAAATTATATAGGGGTTCTACTTTGATGGTATAGAAAAACAGCAATTATCTAGGTTTTTACTAATGTAATTTTTAAGAAAGTTATGACAAATAATAATGTAATTTAGTCTATATTTAAATATAACTATATTAAATAAAACTAATCATTGAGCCTGGGGAGTTGAATAGATGATGTAAATTCGGCATTTGATAAATAATGATTTAATAAAGGTTGTATATTAAACATTTTATTGGTTTCAATCAGTGTCTACGTAATAGTGTATAAAATAATTCTTTTCCAAAGATGTTATAAATTATTTAAAATTTAAATGAATAACATAATTTAAAAATTAAATAATATAAAAAGCATAACAGTTATAAAATTGAAATTGATATAAACATTCTTTTAGGAACCCTTCCACTAATGCAGTCCATATTAACTTCGAATTTAATCCATCCTAAATTGTCATTGTTTGCAAGGAAAAGTACTATTATTACGTAAAAAAAATTATTTTGTTTTTGATTTAATCATATTTAAAGGCTGATGTCTTCCCCACCAAACTTCATGTCGAAATTCATAAAATTTCATTAGTTGTAACTGAAGTTATGAGATTTTAAAGGTCTTAAATGGAGTGCCAAATTTCGAAGCTACAAAATATACTTGGACAAAACATAGAAATGAGCAGAGGCTCAAAAGAAATTCCATGAAAAAGTGGAAAAAATATTATATGGCCCTGGGAAATCTGATTAGCAGAAAAGTAATAGTTGATGACTTATGAGGAATTAGCTTTAAAGTTTAAAAGCTATTTCTTTTAAATGGCAGTGGAAGTTGTGAACGTCACAATTTTGACGTAAACAGAGCAGGAAAAAGCTAGTATTTAATAAAAATATGTAAGTGCTAAAGAATTAGTGTTTTGGGTTTAAGGTTTTTAGTCAAATAAAGTATTTCTCTTGAAACGTTGACTCCCAATAACAAGTTACCTTGTATTATATCAGGGTAAATATGAATAGATGGCCCCAGGGAAGAAGACAATAAATCGAAGTTGGTTTACATGAACAGAAAATGAAAAAAATACCATAACAGTCCACGTGTTAATATAATGAAAATTAAATCTGCCAATATTGTTACAAAATTTGACAGGCTATAAAATAACTGAAAGAATTAAACTTATATATAATATATAGAATACCATATAATAAATAGAATACCAAATATAAATTGCATGGAAATGTTTAGGTACAAAGACAACTTCAAATTTATAAAATCAAATTTTATTTATATCATAAAATATGAAAAGATATGCTCAAATTATATGTATTGTTACAATTATATGATGTAAATTAATATTTTTTTGAATTATATACAGCCTCTTTTGAGTACACTCAGAAATTTCAACTACGCACTTGGCTACTGCATCATGACAAACTTTCTCAATTATTCTGGCATTAGACTCTTAGGTCATCCCCCATACTGTATAGATTTAGCACCATGCGACTTTGACTTTTTCCTTACTTAAAAAATCTATTCAAAGGACAAAAGTTTTCTAATGATACACAGCTTTTGCAAGCTTGGGAAGAAGAATGCCATTCTAACCCAATCAATGATTTGAAAACTGGTTTAAGCGTATGAACGAGTGTATAATTAGTGATAGACATTATTTTGAAAAATAATAAAACATGACTAGTGAACGACAAGACTACAGAGTGACCTATATTCTTTACATTTAACTTGTAAAGGTAACAACATTTTTATTTAATTTAGAAATAAATAAGAAGTAAAGAAAATTTATAAAGTACCACTTTCAAAATTTATGTTTTAATAAATTTTATAAATAGATTAATAGAGAAAAATATTTATTTTAAAATGTTTATTTTCAACATTTCACAAATATATAATTTGTTCACAAAATACATTATTTATGAAAATGCTCATATGCTTCCTAGCCTTGCATACCTTAATATGTTTGAATTTTTCTATGAATTTGTTTTTTGATGGGTCTTTTTGCAAAGGTCTTTTAGTTACTTTGACAAATTAACAAAAGTTATCAAGTACATAGTTCTTTTAGATTGAGTTAATTTAATTTCAGTAGATCACTTATGTGATGTATTTAATATTACAAATTTGAATGACAAGTAAAGTGATTGCAATTTAGTTTCATGTATTCCATATTTTAAAAACACCCCAAACGCCATGGGTGTCCTTGGTAACCGGCACTTTGGTATTTGGTAGAGTCAGGGAGATTACTCGTCACAGGTAGGGCTTCCAATCCCGCAATACCGAGATCTCGTATCAGTCCCGCGTGTTGCGGGATTGCAAGCGCAGGATCCCGCGAGATTTGCAGGACCGGAGAGAAGCATGAACATGACTACTCACAAGCGCGATCACTGGAGCACTAGCTAGCGGTGCGACTCGTGGAGAAGAATGCGGGGCGCGGGGAGTAATGTGCGGAGCAAGTGAGTGTCATTTGTCAATCAATTTGAAAGTAAATATAAACAAACACAGTTCATCTGCATGAAATATTCTTAATATCTCAAATTATTGATTTTTTCATATTTCTGTTAAGTTTATTACTGCAGTGATACTATAACTAAAAAAAAAAAAGTTCAGTGCAATATAGTTACTTTTCAAGTAATTCTTTTGTTTGTGAGCATTTTTTCAAATCTAATGACAGATTAACTGCAAAATGTAAACTGTGCAAGACTATTTTCAAAACCACTGCTAGGTCAACCAAAGGGTTACACGTTCATTTGAAATTTAAGCATCATATAGAAGATTTAAGCAAAAAAGTGTCAGAAAATGCAACGTCATCATCAAGCGCGAGTACAAGTTCATCGTCCCGTATGTTATCTCTAGAACCACCGTCAATTACGACGCCAAAGCGAATGAAGATCACGGACCATTTTCCAATCCAAGACAGTAAAAATTCAATGGAAGAAAGAGTGTCACATATGACGGATTAACCTTAACTATGTTTGTAACTTCTTCAGATTTACGAGAATTATTTAAAGCAAAAGGCTTTCTCCTGCCTTGATCTTCAACATCCATTCGAATGATGGTCATGAAATTTGGAATGACTCTTCGTATGAATGTTCTTCATGAATTGCCGCAATTGAAAGAAACAGACCAATGTTGCTTGCTTACTTTTTATGAATGGGACGTCTTCAAGTAAATGATCATACTTTATTTAGGACTTACTCGTATTTTTGGAAATATGCCAGTAACCGTTTGTGTAGAAACTTTAAAAAAAATTGAATTGTCCTCGATTTAGACATAGATATCGTCACAATTACAACTGACGGAGTGTCGGTTATGGTTAAAAACCAGATACGTACATTTCAACAACTCTGCTATGCCCATGGTTTGCAACTTGGAATATTGGACGTAATTTATAAAAAACATGAGTCTATTCAACAAAGACAAATTAATGATCCACTTGAGAATTCTGAGGCTGAAACAAATAACAACGAGGACAGATCAAATATAACTGACCATGGTAGATTTACAGTTGAAGAAGTGTTTTTAGGGATGGAAGGAGATTTGATATCTAATTTTAACAATATAATCAACAAGGTTCGAAAAATTGTACTTTACTCAAGAAAGAATTCAAATGAATTAGTTTAAGATTATAAAACAATATAGTTATTTGGCTATCGTGGTTAAAACATTCAATAAACTAAAATTGTGCATTACTAAAACCTTAATTGTTCTGAGCCTTAGTACGAACATTGAGTATAGCTTTCAGAACATGAATTTGATGCATTAGTAAATCTGGAAAATATCCTGACGCCGGTGAAACTTGCTGTCGAAGTTCATTGTCGTCAAGATGCTAATCTCATTACAGCTTAAGCTACACTCAAATTTATGATTAAGAAACTGGAAGATAACCATTTAGTATTAGCTTCAGAACTAGCTTTATCTTAACGATGAAGAAATTTGACTGCACTTCTGATTTATCTTTAAAATCCTTGCCGTTACCATGCATCATGTGATGATGTAACATTTCGTCTTCCAGTGACAAATTTACTTTGAAACAAAATTAAAGACTTTGTAATGAGAATGAAGTTCAGCCTTTCAAATTCATCTGAGAGCAATGACGACGAAGAGGCTGTTCAAGTAACAAACAACAATGAAGAAGTTTCGCCATCCGATTCCGATCTTACGTTGCAACAGGAGTTGGTGTTAACTATATCGTCAGCATCTAATGTATCTCGTCACACAACTTGAGCTAATACACTTATATCTATAGTAAAAAAAGAAATGACTATGAATCTGGGGGATCAATGGGGAAATATGTAACATTTACATATAAAGCTTTAAAAGGAATACCGCCGACTAGTGTGGAAGCGGAAAGGGCCTTTTCTGTTGCTAGTATATAGCTATTTCTGTTGCTAGTATATAGCTAGCTATATTACCTCTAAAATATGCAGCAATTTGGTAAAAGACACTATGGATATGTTATGTTTTCTTCGCAAATATTTGCAATTGGATGCTGACCAAAGTGACCAAACTATATAATTAAAGTCTTAATTAGTTTTATCAACATTCCGTTGAAAATGTTTTTGGTTTTTGTTTCAATTGTAGTTGATTGATTTTTTGTTTTTTGCATTTGATCTCTATAAATTAACACTGCAATTCGATTGATCTCATGCTAATAGTAAAACTTAAATAAAAATTAAGGTATGTTGATTAATTCATTGTTTTATTTACCTTATATAAATATTATTAATTTCTGAATGATTGAAAATTTTCAGTCCCGCAAATACCAAGATTGAAGATAGGCTGCGGAATTGGAAGCCCTAGTCACTGGTAACCCCATAACTTTAAGAAAAATGCATCACACATGACAATATACTCAAATATTTTGTCGTAATATTTACTGCTAAGAAGGTATTTCAAAAAAGCTAAATTCAGAACAACCTGACATTTTGGATACTACAAATACTCATCAACTTAATATTACTTCTAGTAATATTTTTCATCAATTATTTCCCTGTCATTTGTTTTTCTGTATACCATTATCATATTAGACTTAATTAGTCCAGATGGAAAGTAGCAGATGATGAATGGACTACGATGACAAGAATGGAGAAATCATCTCCTATGTTGCATATTCCTCAGGTAACACTATCCCGTTAGCTTTTGAAGGTGCCCTACTTCCTGTAAACAGAAATTTATGTAACTGCTTAAATTTTTTATTTTTATGTTATATTGAATTTAAATTGTATTGTTATTTTCCATTTCTCCCTTTTACTCAGTTTCACTGTTTACATCATTAAACATAACACAATACATTTCCCAGTTCACATAACACAATACATTTCACATAACACAATACATTTCCCAGTTTGCATTAAATGTTAATTTCCTATAAATTTTAATTTAAAACTTCAGTAATTCGTCTATCACATTTATCAACAATTTAATATAAGCATTAAGTTTTATAGTCAATATGCTTAAATATGAAACACTGACATTTCAGATAAAGTGAAAACAAAGATTAAAACTACAGCAACACTGTATTTAATGAAACAATATTATTTGAAAAAAGTTACAATACCTAACATCGTAAATCTTGAGACATATGTAGGACCACCGTGCCTTGCCCACTCGTGTTCAAATTCATGTTGGAGAATCTCAGCACCACGTTTCCTGGTCAGCCCTGTCTCCTCCAGGTTAAGCTCACACATTTGCATATAGTCAATACCTATATGTAAATGTTTACATATTCTTAGTGCAAACTTGACAATTTAGTATCAACAAAAACTTTGAAAGGTTTGCTATGCCTCTATGCAAAAGATAAGCTGGTTTTATTAATGTGATGTATTTGTGAGAATAAATATTTTAAAATTTTATTTTGTTGGAATATATTTAAATATCTACACAGATATGTATAACTTTACTATCAATTATATGGACATACATATGATGCGAAAAAGATAGGTTGGAATGGTATAATAGCATATGTAATTTCTATCCTAGAGACTGAAATAATTAATTTTTATTAATATAATAATGCTTATATCAGCAACTCTAAATTTAGCAATCTGATGAGAATTGGAAATGCAATAAAATAAAACGAAATGATTTTCTGTAGATAATGCAATTAGACTCGCACTGCTTTTAAATCAAAATAAATTTTGCCATCCTAGACAGAAAGAATATTCATATTGACTTAAATATCAGATTCTGAAATTCAAACGTGCTGTAAGTGTCAGCTTCAATATTAATCAACTGTAAGATTCAATATTAATGAAATCCAGAGGGGGGTAGGTTTTAAAATGAAGCAAGATTTATATTATTTCATTATCGATGTAGTATTCATATCATTTGAACAATACTTGTTTCTTTATATTATTCTTGTTCATATTAGTGGCAGATTTACCACTACGCCAAATAGACCGTGGTTTAGGATTACAGATTTTAGATGGCTTAAAAGTACACGAAGAAGTTATTATTTACACCAAGAATTATTTATATTATGACAATTTACTATTTCAAATCAGACAAGAGCATTAATAAGCTTTACTAAATATTTAGTGTGTCAACATATAAAAATATACCATCAACAATATAATGCAATATTCCAAATCAAAATTTGCACCCCAATAGTTAAGACTATCAAGAAATTATTAAATTATTTTAACATAATTAAATTGCAACAACTTTATTTTTTTTTAAAATGCATAGAGCAAACTAATTATTTTTTTCTAGTGCAGATACAGTTATTTGCATAATAGAAACATATTGGTGTACAGGGACATTTTTATAATTTTGACTATACCTAAAACAGAATTAGGCTATCACAATGTGATGGTTATGGTGTGCAACGTGTTAAGGTAATAGATATATTCAAAGGAAAAAGTAAATAACTAATAAAACTTGTTAGCACCAATTCACAATTAGCCCAATGGTTTTACCCACACTTATTTTCTTCAGCTGTGTTCAGATGCTAAAACATTCTAACATATACACTAACTAGCATGTGTTAGCATGCTTTCATATGCTATCAGCTACAAAAGAATGCAATTGTTTACTATAACCAATTGCATTCTTTTGTAGATGTTAAAGAGCACTTGCTATGTGATACCTGTCCTGCTCCCCGTGTTCGGTCTGTGAATATAATGCAATCAGGAATGTATTTTCAGCTCAATAAGGGTTAGAGATTCTAAAGAGCAATCAGATGCATTGACATGCATTCATTTGTGTAAGTCTGTATCATCATCCTTAAGTATTCTAGAAGATAGTTACATTTATATGCATTGTAACTCCATTTACGAAAATTGTAAATGACGCTAAAGAAAGTGATAAGCCTCAAAGAAATTTTGTTAGATGCAATTCTCACTCGACTGTAGTAGCACCGGTGCCTTGTCTGGATGCAGCTCCATCTGTCTAGCAACATACTGTCCATCAAAGTGCGCATACCACCAACCACGTCGCTCAATCCCACCAATGTTTTCAGCTACATAAGGCCGAATAAACGGGATGCGGAAATAGCGATGACGTGCACCCAAGATCTCGCTCTTCTGCTGCATACGTGGGAAGTTAACTGGTAAAATGGAGTTTGTATGAACAAAAATTTGTTCAAGTGTTGATAAAATTGCGCAATTAGTGTTTCGTGCCATAGAGCCCGCACTTAAAATATTAATAATAATGCATTCCAACTATGTGATATGGCACTAACACCATATCAAATGGCATATGCGCGGAGCGGTGAAGTTTTAGATTTTCCTGAGCCATTTTTTGGTCATGAAAAAGACGTCATTAAAATGATTCCATATATATCTCAATGTTCTGTTTAAGCAATTTCGCCATGGAACACTAAAAATATGCTTTAGTTATCCTTTGGTTTATTGCATAAAGTTAAATAGTAATATTTTTTTTAAGAAAATTATGTCAAAACAAGCAAAAAACCAAAGTAAAACACAAAGTGAGTTTCATAAAATTAGTGGACTGAATTTTTCATTTTTTAAAGCTATTGTGTCAACTATGGAGACTACAGTAAATTTTGTATCAGTACCCTATATTAAATATCTTGGACCAATAAATGCTATATTCGAGGTCATTACCATTTTTTAACATAGTATTATCTACTAGAACTGTCATTTTTTCTATATGCCCATGACATGTATTCAGAATTGTTCTTTACATTAATGTTAGTAAATATACAAAGATGTAAGCTTTCTTATCCATATGTGCACTTCTTTAGGGTATTCGCTCAAATCTTCAAAACCTAGAAGCATTATAGATAGTCAATATATATTCTATATTTATATTATAATTAATAGCAGGGTAAGGCCAAAATAGTACCATTGTCAACAGCACTGTTACCAATCTTACCTACTTATGCCAATAACCAACAAATGCAATGGAACTCTGGGTGCCAAATTTGTCACCTAACTAGAAAGATATTTAGGACAGGCTCTCACAAACCTTAGGACAAAATAAACCTTAAAAGCATTGACAGTGATATTAGGTAGACACTTGTCATGAAGAATTTTCCCGGAAGCTCCGAATACGAAAACAAGACCTAAAAACTAATCACCTCGTAACCTTACTAATAGCAGAGTACAAAATCAATCTCTGAGCGTAGCTTAGACTGCCCCTCTACATAGTAGGAATAATTTTACTTGTAATGGAAAATTTTCAGCAAGAACTTATGAAAATTACCAGCATACACTATGAAACTTACTAAATAGTTCAGGTCAAGATTATTCATAGCAATATAAACAGCAAGCTTACCATAATTACGGCCACATATGCAGATAATATGGCACGTCAAAAAAACTGCACTGACTCCACTATAGCATGTGAAAAGCTATACAATAAATTCTAGTATAAAAAGTGGCACAGGAAGGCAAATGTTACAAAATCTGTACTCCTAACTATTGCACTACACCAAAGTGTCTACCCGTTACTGAAAATGAAGATAAAAACTGTTACACAAAACAACTATTAAATACCCTATTTATCGCCTAAATATAGAACTAAGCTGAAAACTGCATGAAAAGAACAATCAAATCTAAATTACAATAAATTTCATTGTCTATTAATCAGCAACTCAAAGCAATCACTATGAAATAAACTTATATCACATAAATGTGCTGGTGAATACCCTAATGAATGCAGGCAGTAAAACATCTTGCCTGAAGCGAGAAAAATAACCTCATTGTGAACCCATTATTATAAGATCACAATCAATCTCAAATAATATTGAAGAACAATCTGACTAAGACTGATCAATTAGGTTTATGAAAATACAAACAAAATTAATAAATAAACAAAAAATATACTATTGACTTTGTAAAAACATGCAATATTCTATAGATGTTTATTCAGCATTGTCAGATCTTTACTAATACATAGGGTAATTCATATTTTATTGGATTACCTTACCTGGAATGCTTGGTAACCATATTCTACAGGGACTTGGTGGATCAATACATTCACTTCAAGGGTTTATATATAATTTATAACCAAATGAGCCAAATATATCTATTATACCAGATCTCAGGATTTTTAAAGCAGCAATAATTCCTTTTTTTATTTAATTTTTGGAATATTTCCAAAAATTGAATGTTTTACCTTGTAACACAGCAATTGAAAGTACATTCATTGTTTATTTTTTCATGCCACAATGTGCAGTCAACAATTCATTATTGATTAAATGTTACAAATCCCAAAAACATGTAATTGCAAAGTCATAGAATTTGGACTATGTCATAGCCTTGTATTAGTATATTATAATTCAATTGTGTCAAGTTGTATTTCCACTTACTCTAGCTTCGAACCCCTTTATATTTTACAGCTCTGTAAATCAATTGTATCGAGTTATAGTTCTGCTTATATTAGTGTTAAACTTCTTTGATGAGATGTAACTTTTGGACTTGCTAAAATAGTGCAATGGTTTTATTTATCATCACAAAATCTGTTAATATTCTGTTATCTATAGGAAAGCTAATGGTAATGCGACTGCAACCCAATATGGGTTTCAATCAGGAATGGTACCTTAGAGACGGTTATGTAATATTTGTTTCTTATGGAAAAAAACTCCATAACAGAGAACTTGGAGTTATCAGAGGATATAATATGACAGTCGATGAATGAATTCCACATGGCATTAAAGAGAGTCTATCACAGTAAAAGTCAAATTTATCAAAGTATAAAGTGAAAAACATGAAAAAGTGAAACACCTGTTCATTAGATAAAACTGCAAGGCCTGAAACAAAATAATCCTACAAGGAGGACACAGTTTATTTTAAATGTCTTCTGTAAGTATGGACTGATGAACTTACATTTTTAGGAGGTGGAATTATAAATGTACGTAATCTGCAAATGGATTGACCAAACTTTGTACAAAAAAAACCATATCTTTCAAAAATTTAAAATAATTATTATCTCAAAAACTGTAAAGTTTAATACATAGGGATATTGGGCTTATTTAGATAATACATAATTTGGCGTATTTAGGTGGAATAAGTCTTTAAAACCCCTTGAAAGGAATGCATCGTCCTGATAGTTACCTGTATTTTTCTAATAAATACTAACATTTGTTGAGCTTAAGTAAGATTTTTAAATAAACAAATAAGTTTAATGGAATAAAGCATAATATTAGCAATGACATATGACGTGATATTGTATAGAATACAATGCTTAAATGGGCAACTTTAAAAAATCAGTTTGTTGAAATACATATTATCGTTGTGGTTTTTAGATCCACTCCACTTACCTGCGTCCATTACACTTTTAGGCGCCCTTTCAGTGTCTCCCATGGTGGTCGTCCTCTGATTTTTCGCTTTCCAGGCATGGTATACTTTCAAACGACTGTGAAATTCATGACGGCATGCCTGCAAAGCCATTAGTTTATCATTACATGATTGTATTTTCTTTTTTGGGTATTTATGAAATAACGTAAATTAATATATCACTTATTGCCACTGTCCATTTATTATTCATATATTTTTACACTCACACCACTCTTAGTAATGCATACCGTGCCTGCATCAATGATGGAATATTAAACTGTTTGGTCTGACTACACTTCAATAATATTCAAGTTCTTACAAACACCTGGTATTTTCTTTTTTTAACCAGCATACAAAGTGGTGGACAGTTTAAAAAACTGCTGTTCTATCCATTGAGAGGAAAGCGGTCAGTGAAAACGAACATGGTATGATTGCTTGTTTTTAGCTCCTATTAACTGACAAGATTAAATTTTGAAATTTTGGGAGTCACAGTTTATTGACCTAGGTCCACCAGTATAGATCTTTTAAGTTACAAATGATACACTCTAGATTCCTGCACTGTACAAAGTATTAGAAAGAGTTGGCATTTTTGAAGATATAAAGACAGTTGCCAAAAACAACTTGAAGAAATTAACAAAACCTTATCTTTTTACTTTTCACCATAATTTATTTGTCACCTACATAAATTATGGATGGTATCAGTGTTGATGACCATACTACAAAATAACTGTATGGTTTATAAAGCAATACAATATTTCAAAAAGCATAATAAACTGAAAGTATTGCCAGAAAAAAAGAACAAAAACAACCCCACAAAAAGATTTTCACAATTCCATCAGAGATCCCTTTAAAAGTTTCATATTTCAGAACCCCTCCTGCATTGAGCAAGGGGAGTGTGATTGGAATTTGCTATGAAATATGAACATTGGACCTATTCTCAATGGAAAGAGTGTCTTTCTGACAAAACGGAAATAAATATTATTTCATCAGATAGCAGTGAACACATACAATACTAATCCACAACAAAACAAAGAAATATTACAGGAAACTATGGTGCTATACGCCGAAGAAATGGTCCCTGTTATAAAGACGTTTTTCTATATAATAACGACTTGAAAACATACTATGCAGTCCATTAAATCTTTCCTCGCAACAAATTCCGTGTCAGTACAATATTGGCCTTAAAATAGCCCAGATCGACTATCTATAGAACACCTGTAGTATGTTGTCAATAAAAGTAGAAATTGAACGCACTAAACCAGATTTATGTCACTTTTACAAGAAACTTGAACAAAATTTTTATAGAAATATGTAGTATTTTGATATTGCTGATGGTCAAATATTTATGTCCGACAATGATAAACACGCTGGATTCTAAATTGTACTGCGGTAAATTGTAATTAGTTTAAATTAGGAATATAGACAAGTTTCAGATTGAAATCAGTTTCTGTTTACATTATTTTGTATATTTTCATATGTGTCCCTAATTAGTTGTCCAATAATTAAATAGTACACAAAAGTAGTTATGTAAATACATACTTACTTGGGAAAAAAGAATAAAAAAATTCAATTAATTCAATATATTTGGAAGTGCGTACCTCAATCAACTCAATATCGCAAGATGTGTTAATTGTTTTTCTTAGTTCAGAATACTTCCAATTTGACAAGTCATACTTCTGATTGCCATGCATGGCTCGTTGCCTGCGCACTTGCTCTGACCTGTCGGACACCAAAGAGAAAATAAGGTGTTTATGGATAAAGCAATTTTAACTTTTAGCAATGCTAAATAATAAAATTAATTGACATGTGCTGGTATAGATTACATTAAAATCAGTTATTATGTATATAAATTATTCGAATTTCATGTAAAAACATATGGCTAGCCCGAATTTTCAATGCTGATTCGAATTCTAATACATATGTATTCCAAACAAATTTTTCATTCTTACTATTAAAAAAAGAAATTTTTTTTCACATTTTGACATAAAAAAGGATGAATTAAAATTAAGTTGATTTTGTAAAGGTTTGATAGCTTAAATTTATCAAATTTATGTTAATTTTTTGTTATGTTCAAAACAAAATAATTTACTACAATTTATCAGTATGATTGATGATCCATTCTGTGGTTCTAAATGCCTAATACATAAACACAGGCAATCCATGAAAAAACAGTGGACTGGTAATTTAATTGGATTCTTTGACATACCATATATAAAAAAATGTTACTGAACAATGTCAATACAACAATGTCAACAGAGAAATAATAAAAGTAACGCTAGACTTTCTAAATACTGGCGTAATTCATAAAAACTGGTCTACAGTCTGGTTCCACAGACTGGCAGATAGCAAGTGAACAAGCTAACCTAGTGGCTGAGAAAGAAATTTGTTTTTTTATACTGAACATAACCCAGTTAATTAAAAAGGACTATGGTATTGGTATATGGATGTATGGTGTATATTACTGGGCCTTCGACTGAATTATATGAAATAGGATACTTGTTTGAATACCTCATTTATGGGATAAAAATTCCCAAACGTCTTCATATTCATGTCAAATTTATATTGGATTGTGTGTGAAAATTACTTAAGTATTATTGTAAAATTTCACCTAAGGGGATATGTTATTATGTGTTATGCGTTAGTAACAGCTCTACCATCAGTTCCAGTTGAGCAGAAATGTATTTAATTTTCTAACACATTTAGAATGAAAGGGGCAAGCTAATGTCTGATAATCGATAGATGAAAAACTAAAATGACAATAGTTGACCAAGCAAACCATTGTCAAATGTCAATGATGTTGAAACTTAGTTTATTAACTAAGAAACTCCAACTGACAAGTGACAAAGCAAGGAATATGCAAAATCCTTGTGCAGATAGTGAAAAGCAGCAATGGCCTGACTTGCTAAGGTTGCAGAATGGCAAAATATATGGAAGAACACTAAAATTTAATTATGGAAGAAGACTAAATTTTTATCGGTATTGAATATGCAGCCTAAGAAGTGAAATAAAATCTATGTCTTTGAGATATGGTTATAGAGATATTTGCTAGTATTCTGCAAATGACGATGAGCAGCAGTTGTGAACTATTTACTTGAGAATTGAACTTAGATTAAAGATCACTGACCAAACAGAGTAAATTAAAAGTTAACCTGAAAACATGATAGAAGGAAATTGTGAAAAATTCAGATCATATCAACTAAGAAGATAATAAGATGTACTTTCTATAACTATTTTTTTTTTACTATAATTATTTTTGAGTTTAATTCAAATAAAAAAAGAAATATATATTAAAACACATTGATGGAGAGGATAAACTTTAAGAATTACTTTTAATTTGTTGGGAATAATGTGTGTTTCTCTTTTAAAATAATGTATTTATATGAATATCTATTTTAAAATTACAGAGTCACCAATGGTATTTATAAGTTGAGTTATCAAAATGATATTAGACACCCAAAAATGGGTATTTGTTGGACATATAGATATTGGGAGTGAAAAAATTATAGTGGTTTCTCATTTTGTTAATGGAATACTAGAATTTGTGAAATAACAATTCAGCTCCATTAGAAATACACCATTTTACCATTACCTTAAGTCACTATGATATATATTATTATCCCATGATATTAACCCATAATGTACCCTGTACGTCAAGTAGACATATTCTTTCATATTCAGTGTTACCAAAAAAAAACATGTCTACTGTAGGAACAGAGATATCATTAACCTAGCAATCTGTTATAAAATTTGAAAAAAAATTAATTAGTCTATTTAATGAATGGAGCTTATAACGAGCTCTTTTAAAAACAATATTGGCCATGAATAAGTTAAAAAATAATAGAATATTAAATCCAACAAAACATTCAATTTCACAACCTGTCAGCTTATCAGTATAAGTATAATCAGATGCTTCCTATATATTTACTTGAAATAGATGTGAAATATAATATAACTACACATTTGGGCAAATAAGTTTCTAAGAAAACATACCTTCTAAGTCGTGGTGGTGAACCTTCGACATGTCCGTTGGTTTCTTTAGCCAGTCGAACAGCCATTTCATGATCTTGCCGTTCTTGCTCAAGTCTGAATCAAAATACATTTCTATTAGTGTTTTGGACAGAATTGGAAGTACATACAATTTTAAAACTATAGAAATAAATACAATATACAAAAACTCCTTATTTTTTCATTGTTTGTAGTATGTGACGTTACTCATAACTTTGTACAGTTATGATAGCATGAGAATTCAAAAATCATTTGCTGTGCACCAAAACAATAAAATTTATTTAATATTTCACAATACTAGTGACACCACTCAACTTTACCCATTTTACTTTTTACAATGTATATCACAAAATATACTTTAGATAACAATATACATCACAAAAGATACAAGAGACACTCAAGAATTCTATAACACTCCTTGCATTATGATATTTTCAAACTGCAACACAATATCTTACCATAAATATATTTTACTTTAAATATTTTGACTGGTACCACTATTCATTTCCCAAGAATTTTATTTATACCTATGCTTAATTGTATCCTCTTCCAAGATTCACTGTTGAGATTTTTCCAAAGTTTTGCTATTGGGATCTCTCCTTCAAAAAATTCATAGAGATGAAGAATTTAGATGTGACTACTCGATAACATCTTATTCTTTTAATTGAGCTCGGTGAACGAAGGAGCACTTTGATAAAATGGTGAATGTAACATCGGAAAAAGTAATAACGGGGAAAGTACTTTACCTCGCAGGTATCCCCAGTCTACACAGATTTTGAAGTTTCATATGCTAAGGCTCACTATCATAGTTATTGATTGAATGATGTGGTATATTAACCTTTCAATAAACACATGGATATCAAATTCTATAGCCATCAAATCATATATCTTCTTGCTTTGAAGATATTATCGAACGCTCATAGATCTAATTCTCTCTATTTAAGATGATATTTCATTTCTCTTGAGAGGCCATAAAACATTATGTTTACATATTTATGAGACTGGTACAAGTGCTGTTTAACTTTTACTGATGTCATTCAATACGCTATCTCTGATGGACTATTAACAATCGTTATATTCCAAAGAAGAAATATGGATCTAAAAGGCTTAGTCACAGCAGCCTCGCCACATTGAGACTATTTTAATTTCTCTATATGCATTTTACCTACTCTTTAAAGCAAGGCAGGAATGACATCATCATCATCATCATCATCATATATATTAATACGCTAAGGTTAAGATGTTACTCTCCCTTTTTAGAAAAAACCTCACAACTAATCCAAATAAATTATATATCATTTTATAGATAATTGTTTGCTCTACCGGCATCCACAACTAAAAAAATTATTATTGCTATTGTTTTTGCAAATTAATTAATTATTAAAATTATATACACAAAACAGCAATGCTGCCATCTAACGGCTCAACGTCAATATGATTGACAGTCGGTAAAATTTTTGTTTAATTTCAAATCCACTCACGGATAAATAAAGTGGCGCTTTAGCTCAATGCTTTTGATACTTGCGCCTCTATATGTCAATTTTAGTAAAATATTTGTTTGATCTGTCATCTGAGCTTCATAATGGAATAAATAATGTGAAGACTTCGCACGGGTCACGCTAGTACATATTTAATTTCCGTACAGTCTATGGTGGAGGGTATGTAAGCCGTCACTCCATCTTTGGACTTCTTTTTTTTCTGCTTGTTGACATCAAGAGTTACAGTGGCTATTTGCTAAGTGCAACAATAATGCAATAAGTTAAATTCAACAAGCAGTGGGCCAATGATCTAAACTGCAACTCTGTGAACCAGGTGGGCAAATATCTGCATTGTTACAATGAATCTCATTGGAACACAGTTAGTAAGATATTTAGATATCTAAAAGAAACCAAGGGGTTTGAATGCGTTACTTATACAATGCAGATACTACAGATAATATAGCTATATAAAATATAATGCAGCTATAGATAATAGGCTACGGCGATGCAGTCTATGCTAACGACATCGAAACCAAACATTATGTAAGCAATTATACATTTCTCAAGAATGGTGCCGCCGTCACCTGGTCCAGCCAGCGACAGCAGACTGTGTTCCTGTCTACCACCAAAGAAGAGTTCATAGCAGCTTGTTCAGCCACAAAAGAGGCAATATGGTTAATAAAGTTATTGTGTGACCTAAGCGAGTTTGATCAAAAGGCTTTGTGTTCAGATAACAAAAGTCCCATAAGTGTAATAAAAAATGGTGAGTTACAGAAAAGAAGCAAACATATAGACATTAAATATAAATTTATAACAGAAAAATATCATTAAAACACTTTAGAGTTGAATCATATATGTATAGAAAATCAATATGCAAAGATATTAAACAAAAGCTTTACTGAGAACAAAATTTGCATTAATAAAGGAGGAATTGGAATATGGGAATCAATAATTAGTTAAATCCAAGCAATCTCGTTAATTATAATAATGGTTAGACTAATGTTAACAGTTTGTCAACCTAAAATACATACTATATAGTTCTTCATTTTTAGTTTTGGTATAAATGTAAATTCGGTTTAAATATATGTTTGAGTTTTCAATGTTGCTGTAGATGTAGAAAAGAAAGGAACAAAGTTTTGAATAGGAAGTGAATTCATTTCGATTCATTCAATTGATAAACTTATGTAAAATAAAAGCTACTGTTTAATTCTATTCTAATGTAAATCAATGCTAAATATGCAAACTATAAACTCTTTTAAAATCAGAAATTTATCTGTGTAAGCATAGAATAAGGGTTATTGTGTAACTTCAATACAAATTATAAAATGTAAAGTGTAAAATGTAAAATGTGCTTGAAAGCATGAAAAGATATGGAACATAATTTACTACAATTACTGTAATTATTGCATAACTTTAATTTTGTATAAGCACACAGTGCGTAAACTGAAAACTGTTCTAATTTGAGGAGCTTATTAACGTAATATAATTATATCAATAGATGTTCTGTGACATGTAAAATATATACTGCGTAAAACATGAAGGTATGAGTAAACTTGTAATATGAGTAAACTTGTAATAAGGCTTACAATGTAAGCTTACTAGCATAGAAATTTTTCATCTGTTTGGAAGGCTCTAATCAAGGGGAAGTGTTGAAATATTTAGTTTATGATAATGCCGCCTCTTCCTGAATAATCTGTACAGTTTATGGTGGAGGGTATATAAACCGTAACTCCTTCAGCATAATTCCTTTTTTTCAGCTTGTTGATATCAAACGATTCGGTGGCGATTTGTCTGGATTCCTTATCAAAGAATGTCTCCAAATATCATCCATGCGGTTCCACGAGCTCAACAATAATACAACAAATTGTTCTTCTAATGAGATAAGATTATGTTGTATCTTTTAATGGTCTTAACCATTGTGCCTTATGTCTTGCGTCTTGAGTAAATATACTCAACACGAAAAGTTATTTTATTCACATAACACATACCGCTGTCTCTCTTCTCTGTTACGCTGTTCAGCTAGCTGCAACTGCTGTTGAATGCGTAGCGCCTGTTCCCGTTCTGCCACCTCCTCTTTCAGCCGTTCTGCCTCCTCCATCTTGTGACGTGCCTCCTTTTCTGCTTTGCTGCAGTAACATATCGATTAACATCTGCACAGAAGACTTTTGCTAATATTAAAATACTTGGAAATGGTTCATAAAATTAATTAATAAATTATGCAAATCCACGTGTTACTTTGCAAGAGTAATAATAATATGTAATATCCCCAAATTGTGCAAAATCGCTAGAATTTTGTTGTTTGAAAATCACAAGTTTTGTGAAGATTGTGCATATAAATGACAAATAAAATTATAATTTGCTTAATGTTAAGTGTATGGTGTAATTTTTTTGCTATAGAAATATTATAATTCTTGCATTTCACTTCAAATTGGAAGTATGCACATATAAGATTACATAATTCGCAAAAGGAGTAGAATACGATGTGAAGATTATATGAGTTTAAAAGATTATATAAGTTTAAATTTTCAGTTCAACTTATTAGTCTAAGTACATATTGTATGACATAACAGCAAAAACAAACTAGATTGAATTATTATTCTATACAACAACTGTATTTATTATTCTTAACAGCTACAAAAAAAGTCAATCTCGCTAGAATATAGTAAAAAAATAAATGCAGAGTAATAACATGCAACTTGATTTTAATACTGATTATTTTTCTGGAATAATTCTACAATAATTTTATCTAGTAATCTATTGTCTCCTCATTTGTCATTGCTTATTTCTGTCCTCATTAGTTTTGAGTTATATACAATGTTTTTAAAACAAATTACATTTATTACTTCTTTTACTGGTTTTCTCTCTTTATTTAATGTAATTTCATCAAGCCAATGTTAAAAGGGGTGAAAAAAATGTTACATGAACGACAGTGGGATATTTTCATTGTTTAGATTTACTTCTATGACTATTTCCTCTTCGCATTAGAATTTTATAATGAAACAAAAATTGTATAGGTTCATTTTAGCAGAAGTAGGAAAATCACTGTTTGTTTTTAAATCAGATATCATAAAAATTACACTGCAAATACTTCTGTTTTGTTACTCTTCCATATTATTGCTAAAGTTTTTTTATTATTGTCACTTAAAATTTATAATTATATGCTACTAACTCTACGAACATATAAATAAAAATTGTAAAAAAAATTAACTATGAGAAAAATTAAAATTTACAATGTATTAAAAAATTAAAACGTCTATTTCACTTAATATCAACAAAAATTATAATATAGGAACACAATTAAATGAAACTACGTGATGTAGTATTATTTCTACTTCCTTTAAATTCTTTACCACGACCTAGGTTTCTTGTATTTCAACATCTTCAGGTGGGATATCAGCAAAGATTCACTCAATTCTATATAATTGAGTATTGATAATACTCAATTTTTAACAATCTTATAATTCATTTTGAAATTATGGTATAATTTTTTTATGAAATAATCCCCACTGAGATATATCTTTGTTTTTTAATATAAAAAGGCGTCTTTAAAAAAAGCAATGGAATTTCGATTAAATTTTACTTGTTCCTTAAATTTTTATATCAGCAATTTACTTACAGCTTTCGTTTTATTTCTTCCTCTTGGAGCTTTTGTTCTTCTAAATGTTTTGCCATTTCTCGTATGCGCATCTCGTCCTCGATAGTATCTAGCCTCTTCTGTTCCTCGCTATCAAGTTAGAATATATTTGTTTAATATAATTTTTTACACTATTGTTTTCTGTGCATTTAAAGGAAAATAACAACCCTATTCTCAATAAACATCCAAAATCATATGAAATTATTTTCTCAATTCTAAACTGTTTGGCTCAAATGTATGTAGAAGATATTACATTGTATTATACCTATAAAAGTCATGTATTCTGTCATGTTTTCATTATTACTTTATTATATTCAATAATAATTAACAATCATAATTTTAAAAGGGCAATTCGTTAAAAACTCTTAAGAGTGCAAAATCCCAATCCAAAAAATTATTTTCTTGCAATTTTGGTCTAATAAAAAGATTGTCTTTATTTGAGAATCGACAGTCTTTTAATTGGGGTAGATCTCATATGCGTATAATGTGGATGATGTGGTGCAGAATTTCACTTCTGATTTCAAACCTCATGAATAAACCTGCACCACTTTGCTTTAGCTGATAATGTTAAGAAAAAAAGGCTTCTCCGAAGCTTAATTTTTCCATAAAGTGTTTCATGCAGAAAGAGAATAGTGCCAAATGAAATGATAAAAGGGACATAACACCTCTTTCCTGAAAACCTATAGACTATAAAGAAACAAGGTATCACAAATGTGCACAAATGCAAAAGAGTATTATTATTAAATATTTGGAAGAACGTAAGGAGACAACATTAATGATCTCAACATTTTCTTTGCTGCAATGAGGTTAGAAACTCTGAACACCTTAGTGTCTGCCGGGCTTAGTGACAATTCATTTGTTATTTCAAAAATTTCAGTATTCGAAGTAAATAAAAGTCTTCTCGAAATTAATTAGAAATCCGTTGGCAATAATGGCCTACGTACCGACGCTTTTGCTCCCATTATTGACATCGTAGCACCCACTATCACTGCCACATTTAATACTAATCAACACCGATGGCCTGAAAGAGGTAAAATTTGTGACAAGTGCAGTGCCACAATTGAATTATCAGCTAATTACCGATATTACTTAAATTAAAACCATTGACACCCATATATTTTGAAAAAAGGTATGAAATTTCACAAATGTTGAAGTAACATTTTTTATTTACAAATGTATAAAGAGATATCAAAATATTTTATCAAAATTTTTGCCTTAAATTATATCCTAATATTTTGTAAACTGCAAATTGTCAAATTGGTCAAAATTGCAATCCTGATAAAAAAAATTGCAAATTTTGAAAGAAACACTTAAAAAATTTTAAAGAATAATATTGCAAATTTTTGAAGGAACATTTCAAATGCATTCAGTTTTGAAGCATAGAATCACGTGTATGAATAATAATCACATTCTCTGTTCATCTTGTGTAAAATTAAAGTAAAAATCTTGTGTCAAATTAAAGTAAACTTTTTTGTAGCACCTGTTTTTCTGATTTGCCATTGACTGCTGAAGTGATATCATTAGTGTATCAGCTTGATGATGAAGTTGACCATATAGAGTGTTGATGGCATTTGACTTTATCTGGGAATTACTCTGAAATAAGATTTTGATGAATTTAAAAATTATGTAATTATAATGATTGTTATCTACCTTTACCAAAATCAGTAGAAGAGATGCATTTTTAGTGTTCCATAGTAAATTGGTAAAAGATTTTATCATCAGTGGAATTGGTGGTTCATTTATAATATTTTTTTTCCTTTTTTATGGTTTGCTCGCCAAATTTTAAACTTTACATTTAAATGCAAAGTGTTCCTGTCCTTTATTTTTCAAACATGGCATTGCAAAATGAGAATGATACTAGTATTCAATAGGAATTTCAATTCAAATTATTTCTTGCTAAACACTTGGCAATACTTGCAAGTTCACTACAATTTAAAAGAAGCTGTACTATCTTCTTAAGAAATGTTTAGTTTTTGTGGTAGTATTGTGGTTTTCAAAATTTTCCAAATCCACTCGACAATAAATTCTTGACATCATTGAGCAAGAACAGAAAAGATTTTCTTTCTGCATCATTGAGCATGAACAATCCATATAAATCATTAAAGATGAATCCGGAAATAAAATTAAATCAATCTTGCTTGCATTAAACTTTTTTTTACGCCTAATTTATGCAATTATTTCCCATATAAAGAATATAAGAAACCATTTCTTTTTTTAAATGCAAAACAATGTATTCGATTATTATTTATAAATACACAGTTAACTCTTGTGGAAGTCAAGTAAATTAAAATAAGCATACAAAATAAAATAACAAAGTTGAATTTAGCTTCGAGCTATACAAGTACTTAAACAAGGATGTTAAAAAACAATATTTTAACTAAAATAATATTAGACTTTATGCCTAATTGCCACGATTTGTGTACTTGTCCTTTATAATCCAGTATGAGTTAAAAAACTTTTTTTTATGGAGCAATGTTAATTCTATTTTTTCAGATGTCAATTAATATAAAGCATAAAATCGAATACATTCAATTTTTTTAAAGCCTACTTCAGAAATATTAAACAAATACCTTTATCATTACGCACACAACCTCAATAGCTGTCTTTAGCTGATCAATATTCTTCTGTTCATCGGTTTTGCTTCCTCCAAGCTGTGTTATAATTTGTTCCATTTGCTTCAAGTTTTCCTTGAGGTCACGAATTTTCATGATACCCAGGTAGCGTGGCCGATGCTGTTTATAACTCAGGTATCGACGTACATACTTCTGAACCACAACCAAACATTGACGGCGATGGAGTATTTTCTTTTTCACTGTAGTAATCGAAAAAATATTAATTTGCAATATTTAGTACATGTGAAAGTTTTCAGTAACAATTTCATTGGTATTAATTGAAATAGCAGGCTATAAATATAATCTTACTACTCTATTAAGTTAAAATTTCTGGAATTATGATTAAAATCTTAACCAAGCACTGATAGGAAAATTATCAATTTCTGATTTTAATGCATTATTTCAATCAGACCCAGTTATGCAACGCTAAAGTAAAGTAAGAATTTCTGAAAATGACAAAATGTATCAAAAAAATGATTTAGAAGGCTTCATGTTGTTTTATGTTGTTTCATACAATGGATTTTTTATGTATTTTTCACATAATTTTTTTAATTGTCGTTAGTGTGAAAGAAACCAAGTCAGTTATTTAGAATTCTCACAAAACTTATTATAACCTAACGATTAGGTGTCCAAAAGGGATTCCATTTATATTTGTACAGGAGACTAATTAATTTTTCTTTCTATTGCTCACAGATTATCTTCTGGGCATGCTGGGTTACCTCTCACATTGTTTTTCACTCGGAAGAAAATTTTCATTGATAAAATATATTTCCCTTTTTATAAATGAAATATTTTGTGCCCTATTTTATTTATTAGGAAGATTCTTGCTCCTTGCATACGCCTGGTCATCCTCTTTTTGCAATATGCCTCCTTCCCCACAGTTTACTATTGCTCCGTTACTTGATGGCAGTTGCATTAGATCTCGATTTCTTTATATGAATGAGTATAAATTTCTTGAAATTGTCCTACTTGTCATATATTCAGACCCGTTATCATTATTGAAATGTAAAAGTACATAACGGTAATGTTTCTGTGACTGTATGGTAATGAAATGAATGAAAGTTCTTCATAATTATAATTTTACATTCTTTTCAATTCTATTAAATATAATACTCTTAACACTCTCAATATTCTCTGAGGTTATATTCTTTAAAAGAGCCACAAATAGCGAATCACTGAATACTTAAAGTGCATTTGTATAGGATTTATGGGCAATTACATTTTTTCAAAGACTAAGGAAAACATTTTTCATTTGAACGCCGATTATAATACTCCTAACTAACTCCTTACTAAGTTAAAATATTTAAAAATATGATGGTTCATTGCCATTTAAGGGAATAGGTAAACATATTGATCAACATGTATCATATAAATTAGCAATCAATAGATGTTAAGATTAAATTAAGAATATAATTTTGAGCCACTTCCATATATCATACTTCCATATTACACAAGTTATTTTATACTTATATAATTACTAGTGAAGTTATTAAGTCAAATGCCAATAAGTATCTGAAATGTCAAAGTTAAAACTATGTTTTCATGCAGACAACTGTTTATTACGTATTTATTTCTGATGAAATTTGAAGGAATGGGCAATTTAACAGGTGAAGTGAATTTTTAAAATACTCTCGAAATAAAAATTTCAGCTCTTTTAATTGACACAGTGACTTAAAAATTAGAAAACAAGAAAAATTAAAATGTTTCATTTGAATGATCTATATTAAAAAAAACTCACTTTTAACAGTAGAAAATACAGTGAAAATAGACTTCCTCCACCTAGACTTCACCAACCAGGCCGTGAGTGCATCCACAGTTGCCTGCAGGTCCTCTGGGTCAGAACGCATGATGTCATCAAACTCAGAGTATTTATCGGGTCGGAAAAACACTCTTGTTATTCCTAATTTGTAGTCCTTCTCTGAGAGGCGATAACTGTGGAGCACAGCCTGCAAATGTGATATGGATGCACACTTTAAGAGATCCTGTAATCTAAAAAAAGTCTTTTTTTACACTAAAAAAATACTTAAAACCTTCAAAAAATTAATTTGCAAAAAGTTTTATTTAAATATTTGAAGTTTAACAACTCATAAGAAACCTATGCGCTGGTACATTCTATTACCTGAACCATATTTTATACTAACAAATGTCATTATCTTTCATGAAAAACTGTTAAAAAAAAATTTAAACTAATTTTTCTCACATTATTTTCCAAAATAATATGTACAAGTCTTGATAAGACGTGCAAAATATTAATTATTGTCATAAAAATAATTGACGAAAATAATTTCAGAAAATTTCAATTATTTTTCAAATAAGTCGGCAAGTTTTTTTAAATTTTTTTAAAAAGTCAATGCAAATAACATATATAATACGTACAAGAGAAAAGACTTAATTTTTCCATTACGAACAGATGTGATAGACATATTAAGACTATCCATTCATCCTTTTAAAACCAAAACATATTGTAAATCCGTAATAAATATAAATTAAGTAGAATAGTCCTCCCAGTTTTCTGTTGACGAGAGAAAGAATCACAATCTTCAGTAAATTGAACTATGATATGTGCAGTTGGACTTGAAAAAATACCACACTTGCATTTTCCCCAAATTTCACATTTACTCCTTTACTATATTTGTATAATGAACTTCTTTAACAGGTTGAAATATGGGTTTAACTAATGAAACGACAGTTAAACGTTTGTGGAATCAATGCCCATCAACAAGACAAATTAATTTATGGAATGAATGCCCAGCAACAAGACGTGTGCTCTCTGCTTCAAGATGACAGAATCTTGTTTTATGACTCCTCAATCAACAAAAATGTTTATTGTGATAAGATTCCTATTATTGACGTTTTTGCGTAACATATATAAATGTTAATTGAAAATAAACAACATGCATCTCCTCACAACTTTTCATCTTTTTACACTCAATGAAGTGTAGTTCGTATTGCATATTGCTTTTTCTTCAATAATAGGATACAATACACGGAGCCAAAAAGTAATATAAAGTGTATAAGTGAAATAGGAATTAAAATGGTTTACAAGTATTATGGTTTTATCTTAATAATCTGTTGGAGCTTTTTTCCGAATATCCCTCATATTGATAAAACTTTCTGCTATAAGGCTTTCAAATAACATTTTCTGTTTGATTCTTTTTAGACTCTGACTGCAAATGAATTTATACTTAAAACAGATCTAAAGAAAGTAGTCTATGTACATTTACCTCACAGAATGTCTTAGGTGAAAGAATCTGCAGATTAGGTGGCAGGTAGGTAGCATATAAGGCATGCAAGTCATTGAACGGTATACGTGAGGGATACCCATGTTCCATGAGTTTTAACACAGCCGCTGTGCCACTGCATTGCAACTGTGACAGCACAAGTGCACTGTCCACACCTGAGCTCGTCATGTGTGAGTTTGGCTTGATACACCGCACAAAGTTAGTTCCCTGTGGTGTTAAGATAGAACAGTATTTACAAGTTGTGCTTCACAACTTTGATAATATGTTATTTTTAATGTATGAGGTATATTCTAAAAACATAGTATGCAATTAGATGATCAACGATTACAGTTTAATCTAAAAATAAAATACAATTTTCTGACTTCTACCGAAATCTTATAAAGCTATGGTCATTTTATAGGTGACATTATAAAATCTATCAATGAAAAATTAAGTGATAATTATGTTTTGCACTCATTAAAAAAATGACATCCTCTGTAAAAAAATTACATGTTTAAAATAATACAGTTGTGTAGACCAATAGATGTATAAAAAAAACAAATGATATATCGACTGTTCAATTAGCTAAGTACTGCTGGCCCTCATTCGGCATAGTGGGAAAATTTTTGTTGTAAAGACTGCTTATTGTTTTAATTGTATTTTTGACTTGACATTTATAAAGTGGTGATATCGGTATATAAGTTTCATTTAAAAACATCTGAATGATGCTAGTAAAAGCTATTCACATCAAACCAATTATACAGACATTGATTTAAAATTTATTCGCTGATTTAAAAGTGCCACTGTATTCCAGTATTAAAAGTGTCAGTGTTATTACAATTTAGATTTTTTTTGGTATGTATAAAAAAATATTTCCTGATATTTACATCGAGAATTTATTTATTGGATCAGTTCAAGCCGCTAAACTAATTTTGAAACTAGAAAAACTAAGAGGTAAAAAGCCAATCTCAGATACCAAAAAAGTACTGAGTGATAATAAAAAATGCACTTCATTTTACCATAATTATTTAAAACATTTAGTACTTTCAAAGTTAGACAGCAAATTTATATCACTTAAATTTAGTGTGGAGGTCTTTCAGGATAATTAATAATCTGATCAGCTATAACCTTTTAAATTCATGTTACATCATTAAAATGTGACTGACATTAAATTTTATAATTCAAAGAATTTATTTTATTACTTGTGCATTTTAAATACAAATGAACCAACGTTTATGAAAAACTTACATATTTATTTGATAGTAAAACAACTAAGACTAACATTGTAAGAATGCTAATAACAAGTTAGCATAACCCATGTAATATTTTTGTAATTTTATTTGTTTTTCACAGAAATTAACTATATGAGAATAAAATTAAAAAAATTACTTACATTTCGTTTAAGTTTCTCCATGAGTTGTGCGAGTTGCTTTTGAAACCTAGAACCAACTGAAATGAAATTCAGTTTGCCCTCAGTTGCGTTGCTGGCGCTGGGTGTACAAAACAATTGCTGTATCAACTGGTTGCTCGATTCCATCATGAGGTATTCTAAAGATTTGTGCAATGCATCATTGTTCTTCTCTAAAAACAGGCTCTAAAATATTTTAATTTGTTGTTTTATTTTAAGATTAATGTTTAAAATAAGTTTTATTTTTAAAGTCAGAAAATACCTGTACCCAGAGAAATCTGAATTTACCTTCACAACCAATTATAATAATTCTTATAGTCTTTGTGTACAAAACCTTGCTAGAGCTATGAATAAAAGTGGATCATATTAAAATTAAAAATAGGAATATACCCTAATATGGAAGAAAAAATATAGTATTCTAAGTCATGACCAATTCAGAATTTTTTGATATTGAATAAACCGTACTAAACACATTTTGCAAATACACTTACAGTTTCATAACAAACAGATCCAGCAAAATGACGCACTATGAAGCCTTCATCATCGCGCAGCGTGCGGTGCGCTTTTAGACGTGAGGTCCTCGGAAGCTGCAGACGGCCAGCCTTGTCGTTCCAATGTTTGTGCACAGAAAGTGTGAAGTGGGCAACACCCGGCTTTGGTAACTTGAACTCCTCGTCCAGGAGGCTGAATATGCCTGATGACTTACGTTCAATGAGATCTGCCAGGCAATTTGTGACAATTTTTTTAGCAGTGGTTTCATTCTACCAGTTGTTTATAAAATAAAATAGTTAAGGACAAACAGAAAACTAAAATAAAAGTAAATTTCAATACAAAGTACTGTGAAAAAATTAATACCTTTGTCTGTTAAAACTTATTCATAACTATTAATTTTTTTTGGAGTTGATTCTAAGATAGAAAATTAGTTCATTCAATGAAAAGTGCAGTGGCACCAAGGTGCGGGCGAGGAGCCAATGAGCAGACCGGAGGCAAGAGTTGCACGAAGCTTCCTTCTGTCACAACATTTTTGAGTAAGTAACCTGAATACAGACAAACGCTTAAGAGGAAAACTTAAGGTCACATTTGAATCAGTAGAGAAAAGTGCCGAAGTTAAGTAAATGACTGCCTCATAACTTGACTCTCGAAGACAAATTGTGATGACCCACCGTTTGCTCTGCTCACATCAATTGATTGAAAATAAAGCCTTTTATGTGCACATTTTAATACATGACAAAAACAAATTATATACTTGAGACATAACCAAGAATGGTTATGTCTCAAGTATATAATTTGTTTTTGTCATTAGTAATCACCGAATAATGAATCATTAGTAATCACCAAATAATGAACACCAAGATGCAACTGATTCAAAAAAAATTTTATCGCATGCATGTTCAGGCATTATGAAAACCATTACTTTTAACATCTATTAGAAACAACTGGAATGTGTTCAGAATCAATTCCTGTATCAAACAGCCTGTATTAATAAACAGAAAAAAGTTTTGTTACATGACAATGTCCGATCGACCATACTCGTTGAACCTCTCCCCAATTAATTTCCACTTGTTTTTCAATCTGGATAACCATATGAGAAACGAACAGTTAAAAACTGAGGAATAGATAAAAAAAATGATTCTTGTAAAATTGGCATTTATAAATTATTGAAGAGATTACTTTCTATTCTGTGACTCTCTCTACCATTGGGAGACACTCACAGAATAGAAAGTATCATATTTGATGAATAAATTTAATTTGAAATGAAAATACTGACTTAACTTTTCATTTCGGCAAAAACTTTTCGGAGTACTCAATATTTGTGAATTTGTATTGTCTTTTACAAAATATTTGTCATTCTCCATCTTTGTAAAATGAGTTTTGTTTTTTTATTTCCATTTACTGCTATACTTAAGCATTTATTTGAATCAGCATTTCATTTTAGTTTAGGTGTACCTATAAATTTATAAAATATGTTTATTGTTTATAATTAAAATGTTTATTGTTTATAATATTTGTTATTTAATCTTAATTACAAAACATATAATAAATACTTTGATACAATTTTACCTTTATTCAAAAACACACAACAATTAATGTATTGAACTTATTTCTAATGATATGATATAATAATATGATATATATAACCCACATTCTTTTTTTTATTTGAACTTGGCATTGACTTCAAAATTATTAACAATATTGAGATATGTATATAAAAGACATCAGTGTTAATTGTTATTGCTCGTGTAAATAATTACTACATTTAACGTTTCAGTACCTCTTAAAAAGTACATTGTTGAAGTTGGTTTTTCTATTTTTTGGCAGTTTCATTTATTTTTTAATGCTTAGTGGTTTATTGAGACCTATATTTAATTATGGGTAGACCTTCTGAACACGCCGCACTTATGAGAAAACAAATAACGGTAGGGAGATGGTAGAATAGTTTGAGAAAAAGTAAAGAAATAAGTCAAGAGATACTTCAAGAGAAAATGCAAAATAATATAATAAACTTAAGAGAATTCTCTCTTCTCTGCTGTCATTCTTTAAGAAGAAGATCTTAAAGAATGAGAGCATAGAGGTTCGTTTGTTGACATGAAAATTTGGCAAACAAAACAGATAAGCAGCTTGCTATCGTTTTGGCTTCTTACATGAAAATTTTGCAAACAAAATAGAGGAGCAGCATGCTTATCTCTTGACTTGATGTAAAAACATTTTTCAAATGAAAGGGAAGGTGGTGAGTAGTGTGCTTGATACACAAAGGTTTGTCACAGAAAATAAAAAAGCAGTGTGGTCATTGGTTCAGCTTGTACATGAACATTTGTCAAACGAAACAGAGGAGCAGTGTATTTATCTCTTGGCTTGATATATAAACATGAAGATGGAGAACAATTTGCTTGTTACACAAAAGATTATCACACAAAATGAAAAAGTGGTGTGCTGATCGTTTGTGAAATGAAAGAGAGGAGATGCGTGCCTTTCTCTTGGCTTTAAAAATAAATATTTTTCAAAAGGAAGGGAAGATGGTGAACAGTGTACTTGATACATGAAGGTTTGTCTCGTAAAATGAAAGAGCAGTGTGCTTATCGTTTCAGTTTCATACATGAACATTCGTGAAATTAAATAGATTAGGAGCGTGCTTATCTCTTGGTTAGATAGATAAAAAATTTTCATATGACAGTGAAGACGGTGAGCAGTGCACTTGATACATGAAAGTTTGTCACGTAAAACGAAAAAGGAGTGTGCTTATCATTTCAATTTGATACATGAACATTTGTGAAATAAAATAGAGAAGGAGCATGCTTATCTTTTGGCTGGATAGATAAACATTTTTCAAATGAGAGTGTGGATGGTGAGTAGCGCGCTTGATACACGAAGGTTTGTCACATAAAACGAAGAAGCAGTGGGCTTATTGTTTCAACTTAACACATGAAATTTGTAAAATGAAACAGAGAAGTAGTGTGCTTGCCTTTTAACTCGATAGGTGAACATTTTTCAAATGAAAGGGAACATTAACCTTTTGAGTGCCGACGAGCGCCATCACACTCGTGCTCGTACTAATTAAATTTACCACAAGCGCGATGGCGCTCGCAAAATCAGTTCCTGTTTAGCGCACGGTAGGGGAGGTCGCTCGCACGCATCGTGAATTTTTTATCTTTCTACGTGTTACATTTTTTTTTTCAAGTTGTGAAGAAAGTGATAGTGGGAGTGACATTGTGGTGTGCTCAAAATTTGGCGTAATGCAAATTTTGAGTGATAGTGATAATAGTGACGGTAACTATTATTTTGCTGATACGGGGGATGTACCATTCTGCGAAAATACGATGTGACCTTAATTTCAGTTTTTGTTATAATTTATGTTCACAATATATATTTTCATAATTTTCTTTGTGTTTTATTATCCTTGTACAAGTTTTTATTAAGAAAACACTGAAATTATTAAAATTGGAAAATTTTTGGAAGAGATACAATTTTTTTTTGAGACAAGGGTAAATGACATCAA
This sequence comes from Druceiella hillmani, assembly GCA_039881145.1. Classification (NCBI taxonomy): domain Eukaryota; kingdom Metazoa; phylum Arthropoda; class Insecta; order Lepidoptera; family Hepialidae; genus Druceiella; species Druceiella hillmani. The sequence continues at coordinate 23,736,024 of JAYKKI010000016.1, read as the reverse complement.
AAACAAAAGATTTCTTTGGCATTTTTAAGTATATATGAGTAAAAAACCATGGTACTAAAACGGTTAAGTAAGTAGTGTGCATACAGGAAGTTTCCTCACACAAATCAAAGTGGCAGAGTGCTCAGTTCACTTTGATACACAAAAGGTAAAACAACTTCTGCAGAGACAAAAATGACTTGATTAAATATTTTACAAATAAGTGAGTTGCATCAAGTGTATACTTTATAACTTTAAAAAATTCTTTAATCACAAGTGGTGTGCTGTCTTCCGGTGAAAAGCTTCATTGACGTAAGCTGACACACATCATCTGACCTTGCTCAAGCTGATGCTGTGATTACTTTGTCAAAAGAACCAGGCACAATAAAAGAAATATTTTCAATCATAGGTCATGTACTATTATTTGTTAAGAGTTTCCGTTGTTCGTCTTAGGAATACACCTCCAAATTTTCAGATTTATATGAATAATAAAAAAGAATCATTCAAATTGGTTCGCAGAATATTTCAAATTGTCTTTTTTGTTCAATTATAAATTTATGGTTATGTTTATTAGAAATGTAAAATTACTAAAAATTTCTACCCACCAATACAGTCCTGGTTGTTCACGAAGCAAATCTTGGGTACATTCAGGCCCTCTTGCCGATAGAGCTCTTGTTCGTTCTCGAGAATACGCTCATTAAAGAAATGTTGCAATTTCTCATTGCAATAATTGATGCAGAACTGCTCAAAGCTATTCATTGTGAAGTATTCTAGAGGTAGGTAAAGAATTAATATTTATCACAATTTTTACAAAATTTAACAGTTTTATTTTTTCTCTGCAGATTATAATATTGTACCATTTCTTCTTCAAGCATGTTTAAACTTTAAACAATGAAAGTAATTTTTTTTAAATACGTAGAATAAAAATTGTAAATATAATTGGTAGACAGCACAGACAATAGCATACAGAACAAGAAGAAGGAGGAGGTCAAATATAAAATTAAAGATATTGGAAAAAAATTCTGGACCAAATGACTCGACAAAGGGAAATGCCCACGTCACTATGGAACAAAGAATCATATCAAAAGTATTTGTACTCTATACTGTATAAAAACTACCCGGAAACATTAAAAAAAACACACAAGTTATTCATCAAACTTTATTTTGTCACCTTCCAAGTAATCCGCATTGTTTGCATTACAACTGTGATAATACCAGACCCACTCTTCCATACATTTTTCATAGGCCAAAAGTGGTTAAGGCCTTTAATTTTCACTGCGAATTCCATTTGATATCTTCAATTGATTCTTCAATCGATCAATTGATTAGTAGAGTAGAGAGTATCTTCAATTGATCAATTCAATCATTCATTCAATTTAATTGATCAATCGATGCCTTCAAACGCTGCCCTTTTTGTAAGAAATTAAAGTCTTTCGGAACTAACCTTGCAGCGAAGTGTGTCTTGGCCAAAACTTTGGCTAAAATTCCAGGAATGGTTATTTTATCAATGTTTAACTCTTGAGCCAACTTTCTAGTATTGAAATGACAAATAAATAATAGTAATATTAATAATTTTCAAGCACTAATTGTTTGATTTTTTCAATGTTATTGTCCATGGTAGACGTAGAATGCCGTCTGGGATGAGGTAAATCTTTGACCAAATCACACCCCTCTTCGAAAGATTTGTACCACTTGTATGTCCATTTTTATGACATAATTAAGTCACTATAGGCCTTTTTTAAACATTTTTAACAATTCGGCACAAGAAATTTTGTTTGAAACATAATATTTAAGACAAATTCTTTGTTCCACTAATTAATTCATAAAAAAATTTGCAGACCGACTTTGAGGTCAACCTACTACAACAGTTGCTGTAAAGTTTGGTTGGAAATTAAGGAAGGTTCTACCAACTTAAAAAACAAATTTGCCGTTTCCTTTTTACTGGTTCATGTTTTTAATGATCCTGGGTAGTTTTTATACAGAATATCATTGTATAATATATTAGGTCATTGAAATTAATTTTATTTCGTTGTATTCTATCAACACATTGAAACAAAAAATATTCTTTCAAACCAACTTTACTGAATAATAACTATAAGGCTTTCAAAATGTCAAACAACTCATGCAACTATTGTGCATTTAAGTAATCAATTTGAGGTAAGCCACTGAAAATATTATTGTGACAGACGTAAGATATACTTATATGAGAAATAAAAACAAATACGTACAATATAATATTATTACATGTATTATAGTCAATACTTTCTTGATTGTTCCTATCTATTTGTTAGACTGTACTGTTTCATTGTTTCATTGTCAAAAAATAATTTAATTAATTAAAATACAATTCCTACGTAACAGACAATTACGAAAACAATATTGATAACATCAACTGTGAAAGCATCTTACTATGCTACTTATTTACCACGAGATTTATCCAATTGGTACCATTTTTTTTTTCGATTATGTGAATTTCATAAATAAAAACTTCATATTTTAAATTATTAGAAGGATACATGAGCTATAAATAATACATCATGAAATTTCTTCAAAAGAAAGTTACTTTAAGATCATTTGATGCAATTGTCATAAAATTAAATCTTCGAAAAAAAAGAAATAGTGCATTTATTTTTTTCTGTTGTTCCATTTTGTCTAGAAGTTTCATATACATAATTTGGAGTAAGTTATAATAAATAAAAAAAATAATTTTTATATTTACTCGATGAATGTATAATGTAGAAATAACCGATACCACTAGTTAGGCATTTCCCTTTGTCATTAAATAGTTAGTAAAGACCTTCCATGACCATTTAAAACTAAAAAATAACAACAGTAGAAAAAATGTATTTAGATTCAGACTTTTAAATGAAATTAACACAATTTTACACAAAAACACAAATTTACTATAATCAGTCAACTTGAGAATTTTTTCACAGTTGGTGTATTTTTTGTAATGTTTTGTATATATTTTTAATATTATATTAATTTTTTTTAATTTCTTTGAAATCTATAGTTACTTAGATACCATTGTCATGCAAAATTATTGTAAACGAGTAAAGCCACTGTCAGTCAGTATCTTTGTAACGTTTTCTTGCCTTTTTTTGTATTTTTATGAATTAAACGTACCCCAAATGTTTGCAACCAACAAAAGCACAGAGGGACATGTTGTAATTAAATTTTATAAAGACTACGAAATGTATGAAACAGATCTTGAAAAGATCTTGACAACTGCCATTCTATAGATTATGGCCATGTTGACGATGTGCCACCTGGCATGGAAAATAAGCAGTGACCATCCCCATTGTATTGTCTGGCTGATAGTCAATAAATCACAACATATAAATAACCAACTGTCAAGTGCTAAAATGAATAGCTAATATACAATTTACTCCATTAGAAACTACTATTGGAGATATTTACATTAATGGCACATTGTTATGATTACAAATTTGCCCTCACTACTTCTGATTGCAGTTAAAATCTGTGGGAAGTAGATTTACATCCAGTCAATAGTGGATAACACAATAACTAATTAAATACCACTGGTAATTTTTAAAAAAAACAATATTTCTAGTAAGAGAGATAATTAAAATATTGTCTCACAACTGATAGTATCATAATAAAAGTCTTACCAAAGCCAGCAATGTCGAGCACTCCGATGTAATATTCAGAGGCTTGGAAGGGAATGGACGCGTTGACACGGGTGACTACTAGATCAAACAGATGTGCATACACAGCCTTAGCAAGAGCATCCCGTGCACTCATTGCTTCATAAATCTTGAGAGGTACCCTGAATATGCAGTCGAAGCGTGCATTTTACTTGCAAATATTTTATTTTATATTATATATATTTTTAAGACACAATTCACATACTAGTAATTCTTCTTATTTATTTTTCCAGAATTTAAAGTAAATAAATATTTAATATGTTATAACTTCTCGGAGCTGTCCTTGGATTGAACTCTTCCACCTACGGCACAAATAGAACAATCAGAAAGATTTCCCACATCTATATCTTTCATTTAATATGTATATTATCTCTAAGATAAGACTCCCTCTAAATTTAGACTCACATGATAGCAGTGCCTTTGAAGCTGCCCCTGGAGCTCTGTATAAGGCGTGAACAAAGAGACATGTGTAGTTCTTCGGGATTTACACCCAACAATTCAGCTACCAGCTTCAGTGAGGGTTCAGATGTACGCTGTACTTTGCAGCCTCCCCGTGTATCCTCCTCAAATAGCACATTGCCCAGATGCAAAACTGCAGCCACGATTGAATATATATCTGAGCGCTCAGCTTCAGACAAACCTATATGCGCTAATGCCTGAAAAGGTAACCCCACTTAGTTTAAAATAACAGCAAGCACTGTAACGGATATGGGAGAATGGGAAAAGTTATAATAAACTGACTTAATGGTTATAAAATAATATAGTTTCTTTTTAACATTTCGGAAGCAATCTGTCAGCCTGTCAATTTATATTTAGATAAGTTAATTTTATTGTTCTTAAATTTAACTTAAAACTTTATTAGAAATATAAGTATTTTAACTTTATATAACTTTATTAGTAAAATATTTCCTTTCATGCTGAGAAATAATTAACATGAAAATTGATGCACAGAAACATTCCACAGTTTGCAATTCATAATAAATTTATTTGATATTTTTTTTTTATATCATTATGCTCTCATTTTGATACCATAATTGCTACTTATTTTATGATATTATTTAATCAGATCTAAACTTAGTGAATAAGTGTGTAATACTAGCAATACAGTCAATATTCTTTTAGCAACAAAATTTATTATCATTGCAGTGAAATTATGATGAATGAAAATAATATTGTTGTTTCTTATTATTGTCAAATTATTACAACAAAAATTTGTTTTTCGTAATAAAATTAAAATTATCAAAATATAAACAATTTAATAAAAATAAAACTGCTTATTTCCATTTATTTTTTCCTTCTGTTATACTTGTTTTATTGATATGCGCCATGCAAAATTTCAAACGATTTTTTTGGTAATTTAAAATTCTGCATTAGGTTGATTTTTAGTATCATGAATCACCTGTGTATAACTTGCATTATTTATTATACTGAACACTGGGTTTAACTAAATTAAGAAAGAGAAAAGGCATTTTATATCATTAAAGAAAGATAATTAGTTATACATTGTAATGAAGAATTTGTGTCGGTATATTATTTTAAATATAAAGTTTGTTTTCAGTTCATTTTTTTCATTACAACGTCTAATCTATAGAATTTAGCTGCGTTATTGCTAGACGCAGCAGTAATAATAACAATTACACTTGATAATAACAAAAATTCGTGGTGTATTAAATTTTAATTATAATATTTTAGCAACAGTAACAACTCCCATTTAGATGAAATTATTTTCTATCGCATCACATTCTAGGTGAAGACGTAGTTGTTAAAACAAGAGATGTTGCTTAGCTCTATGTAAGCTATTAAATCAATATTTCATTTAGAAAATCTTCTTAATCTTCATATTTCTTTACCTGATGCAATTGCTGGAATTCTTCAACATCATCCAATAAGCGATCACGAAGACCTCTTCTAGATGTATGCTGCTCGCTTTTCTGTTCTTCGTTTAGTTTACTCTCTGACATGGCCGATGTGAAATATTGCGTGCAGCCATTTTTCAGATACTGTACACAAAGGATTCAAGATTATAAAAATAATTCAAAACATTTTTTTAGATTTATACAAGGAAGACTTTACAACATATTTTCATAAGACTTAAAACTTATGGTGTAAAGCCTTCCTTGTATAAATCTAAAAAAATGTTCAATCAATGTATAGAAATCGTCACTATGTTCTTGTACATATTTTGTGCAATAACAAATTTTGTACAATATTGTGTACTAAAATAGAACTATCTTTAATCAACATACAAACATTGTTTCATTAATTAAAACAGTCATGATATTACGATAATGACTTTCCCCTGTGACAGCATTTAATTTATTTGCTAGTGTTTTTTTATATTTACAGAAATGGCAAAATTATTTTTACACTAAATTATTTTTAATTCCTTACAATTCACATTTTTTAACTTATTTAACAGAGTTTTCTATAAATGCAACATAATTTATATGCTTTGATTATAAAGAAAAATTTAAGATCTTACATGAAAATCATCAGGATTCGTCAACTTCAAAGCCTTCCTTAATTCAGGTGGTGCTCCAGCACACAGCATATAGAAAACATGATAATTCCTCTCCTCAGGGCTCTGAATGCAAATGCGGGACTTTTCGAGTAAATAATGGGAAATATGTCCACCCACTACCTGATACTTATTGTCAAAGTGCACCTCCATGAACTTCCCAAAACGGGAGCTGTTGTTATTCCGGGTCGTCTTGGCATTGCCAAATGCCTCCAGGATAGGACTGACTGGAAGTTGTGAAGTATTTTGAAAATATTTCATAAATAATTATTCAACGCCACTAATCAGTCTCAGGCTCTAATTTAAACAAACAAAATACTTAAGGAAAAAACCAACATCCAAATATTACACAAGTCTTGTGGAAATTCTTAATAATGTAATAAATTCGGGTAGGTCGTAGCACTCTCTGATATTCATTTTTCATTGTTGAATATTGACATAGCGCGAGAATTATAAAATTACCTTGAGAGATTAGATACCATGAATAATGCAATTCTACCGAAAGCTAATAACATTCCACAGTATAATCTATGCATACAAGTAATTACATACAATTAAATTTATTTATTTATGCAAATTATACCATTATAATACAATTTTGCGAGTATATCATTTGTTTTTTAAGAATTCAGTTTCCGTGTAGACTCACCATTAAAGATTATCTGCTCCAAAGAACCAGCCATATTAGCCCAATTTGTGCAGAGATATTTGAGAATGTATTTAGTGGACTCAGTCTTTCCTGAACCAGATTCACCCGATACAATAATGGATTGTGACTGTTTGAGTCTCTTCATGTCACGGAATGATTTATCCGCTAAAAATGAATGTATAAATGTTTCTTAATATATTAATTCAATGTACAGACCCACAAACTCACTTTTCCTTGTGAAAATTCACTTATTCTATTTAAAATGGTATCCTCCAATACGTAGCATGTTTGATAAAGCTTGACATCTTGATTGCTGGTCTGCCGTGGATGAGATCACGTCAGAGGCACCTTGCCTCGTTGCCCATTTTAAATTCATAATCAACTATAATGTGCATCGAAATACTAACCTTGATATTGAATGTAACTTTCGAACTCTTGCATGCAATGCTCATGCATAAACAATGTTTCATCACCGATAATGGCAGCACACAGATTATAAAATTTGTTAGGTGACTATACCGCCATGGAGCATGGCTAGCTGCACCTGACCATGTATCCTGCCCCGAGGCCTGATTGGCAATAGAACTGTTAACTCTAGACACCTAACGTTCGCCAGACCCCGATTCACCAGACCGACGATAGAAGTATTAATATAACTTCTAATATAATTTCTTCTAATCTTCTAACTGCTATGTTTATTGCACTTACATTTGTACCAGCTATTATACTATAAAATAAAACAATTAATTTCTATATTATTACAAAATTTTATTTATTTAATCACTCTTTTACAAAGGCACTAGTTTTTATGAGATCAGTGGAGACAACAGCCTTTTCTTCTTTCGTACCTCAATTATAATACCATAACTATTTAGAAAAAATATTAAAACTAATTTTTTAAAGCACATTTTATGCAAAATTCAACATTATGTTCACCACAAATTGCAATGTTACATTTTGTGCATAATGACTTTGTCATGTGCCTTTTTTTACAGAAATATAGACAGCAGACTTTTCTTTTTCTACTATTTGGTGCCCCTGCTGGTTGAAGGTCGTTGCTGAATGGTGGCTGACCTTGACTTTTACCATTCTTCGAAACCAATAAATCTGTGATTTTGTTCTTGATGTGCGCTAGTATGGTACGAATTTCCAGTCAAATTTCCAACCAGGGTTCTTCAATTTGCAAATGTGCATTCTTCATAAAATCATAACGATTCATTACTTTTTGGCACTGTACAGAAGCATTGTAAATTATACAACTGTTGATACCTACATTCATCATTCTAAGGATACGCATATTGGCCATCTATTAGTTTTTCAAATGTGTCTACATCACCTTTAAATTGTATAAATATTTGATGGTTTAGGTTTGTACGAAAAAAGTGTAATGAGTCCATCATATACGAAGACCTTTCTATGTATTGACATTTCTGGATGTATTGACATTATTGGTTCCATTCTTCTTCTTCTTTTTCTTCGATTTTTAAATCGTAATGTCCCCACAGTTGTCAGTTTGTAAGGTTGCTGAAGTGACTGTTTTGCTAGTGATACTGATGTGAACTAATTGTCTACTGTAACGTTTCTATTCGTGCCATGTATACTGCGAGTAAGTTCCTTTACGAAGTACTCTCCTAAAAGTAAACCTCCTGTATTATTTCCTTTTCTGAGATATGTCATACAGTCAACCATATACCTTGTGCCACTATCACACCTCATTTCTAACTCGACTCCATACTTGATGGGTTTATTTAGGATGTACATCCGGACTTTGCACCTCCCTTGGAGTGCCAGCAGCTGCAATCATCAATGGTAACATTTGTTCTAGGAACATAGTTTAGGCATCACTGATCCATAAGCATTTCCCATATATACCTTATGGGTGTAAAAGGATCGTCTTTCTACCATTGTAAGTGACATGTTTTATCATACACGATACACTTTGCTCATACACGATACATATCTTGTACCAGAATACGTGTTAAACATTTCATCAAGGGTCAGGTGATTATCTTTCAGAGCTGCAGTTAACACCAGAATACCCAAAAGAGGTCTGATATCCTCTTTGCTAGTGTCATTTTGCATAGATGTATTTTGCTCATAGTTCTGTCTTTTTGTCACAATCTCTGAGTTTGTCCATTTTCCAATCTCACCTATTATCTCATCAGTCATGAATTGTTCAAACAACAATAGCAGATCGACAATATCCTTTAGTGTGCGAGTTGGCCCCCTGGCAACACGTACAGTATTTATTGCTGCTGTTCTATTCGAAGTTCGCCCTTTGCTCGTAGCCCAAACATGACGGTACTGACTGTGGACCGTGCTACTTGAGAAGGACAATATACTTGGATCATTACCTAAGCTCACTTTAGGAGTTGGAGGCATTTGTGGCTCCAGCACATCATCCATCAAAGCAGGAGAAACCCGCTCTTTAATATCTTCATCGTTGGAAGAATCGGACGACTCTTCTGACTAATTATCCACCTCCACATTATCTTCAGTTTCGCTAACAGATAATTCCTCCAATGCACTGACATTTTCCTCTAATAAAAAAAATGCTCTACGTTCATCTGACAGCAATCATGTTGAAATCATGATAAAACTGCAAGAAAGAAAAATCATTAGTTGCAAAAGAATATACACAAATCCTAACCATTCGTTGAACGACAAGCACTATCGTAATAGCTCGAAAAATATTGTACTTACCTGCTAGACCCGGTTGCCTCCAGAAAGAGCTCGGCGAACAATGAGTTAATAAGGAACATTGTAATAATCGCCGCATACGCTAAGAACAAATAGCAAATTTTCTGTCACGCACTCGTCAAATTGACGAAGGTTAGGTGTCTAGGGTTAAATAATTAGGTTCACATTTGTTACATTCTGGTATAAAAGGAGCTACTTTTTAATTTTAGCTTTCGTAATACAAACTATTTTCAAAAAGTATCCCAAATTTTCCACCAATCAACAATCTACAATTAATATGATGCGTATTTATATATATAAATATGTACATATATATATATATATATTTATATATATATATATATATATATATATATATATATGTATATATATATATATATATATATATATATATATATATAAATATATTTTTGTATATGGTTAACAATCTACCAAAATCTTTTTCTCTTAGCATACCTTTCAAAGTTTTGTTTTATGGTACTATTTCATCCAGCAGTGAAAACAACACTAAGAAATTTAGAAAGCTTCGACTTTTACTAGCTTGCACCAGTCTTTTGCAGAAGTTTGTGCCAAACTTATATTTCCGTTTATTTAATAAAATGTTTCAGTTGTCCATATCAAATCCCGTGATGTTTTGAAGATGTTTTGAAAGTTTTGGCTCATCATAATTGAGATTCAATTACAGAGATTCCATTTGATAACAAAACTAGTGCAATCATAAACAGTATGGTCTGTGATGAAATCATAAGAAGCCATGATTTTATAAGCAAAAACAGCCCTACGGGAATACTTGCTGTCAAACTTTTGCGCAAGCGATTTATACAACAATGTTAACAAATATATTTCGCTTGAAGCCTAAAATGTATTAAGTTCAGGACTTGTATAAAAATTTACAAAAAGAGTAACCAAGGAGCCTTTATGTATTCTTGACTTAAGAATTAAACATGTTACAAGATTTTGCTTTTGATTGGTTTATACTTGTGGCATCACATTAGGAAGTGTTCAAAAGTGCACTGATTATATCAGCAATTTTATCATACAGAGTTGTTTTAGATTTCAGATTTGATCCTGTACAACAAGAGATAAGCACCAAATTGTAGCTCCTGTGGTCAACAAGGTCACCAAAATCAGAAGTTTCATGACTGATCAGATAATAGACTTTTTTGTAAAAAATGAGAAATTTTCAAGTGATACAAGAAGGTGAAGAGAAGCTTTACTATGAGTTATTAAATACCCATTGATTTCACAATAGTGTTATAAGCGATAACCAAATTTAAGGTTAAATTTTAGTACTGTATATGTTAAAAATTAGTATGTGTTACTAAACTTGGTCTGAGGTCTGAGGGTTATAAAAAAATGGTCTGAGGGTTATCCTAATTATTTTATTAAAAAAGTTTGTTACTATGCTTTATTCAAAAGTGAATTATTTCTGAAATCTATTTTACTTTACCATCGTTAGTTATAGAAACTTTAAACCGATTGTTTAAAAGGTTAATTTTATTTTTGTACCTTTTAACTTTTATACATAAGTTTAACTGTGTATAGTGTTTCACTGATTATGTTTTCAAACAAAAGTTACTATTACTATACTTTGCAATAGTTATTTTCATATAAGGAAAAAAGTTTTTCTTGTATTTCCTTGCTGTTTTTTAGTATGACCTATTCTCTATTTTTTTTTAAATTACAAGTAATGTAATATGTTCATGTTCCTGTACTAATAGAGCTACAAAACATAATCATGATCAAACATTTATATTTAAAGCTGACATTATTGTGACAAAAGCCATTTACTTGACATATCACATAAAGCAAATATAAAGTAGATCATAATCGCAAATTTTAAACTTGATTATGTTAAACTGTGGCTTTTCAGTTGCACCATTTTAATGACCTAATAAAATAACTGTATAACCTTAATACATTTGCATCTACAAGAATATTTTCACTACTTTCAATTCAAACGTCAGTTTATTTGGGAAAATAAAACAGGGTACTGTATGTTTATTTATACAAAACATTTTGAGCTAATTTCCACTCCCCCATAAGTCGAAATCTCTTTAACCTAAAGAGTTGTCATTTTGTTTGTCTTTAAGCCCCCCAGTTAGCTAGAATACTAAATTTTATAAATGTAGTTCGAATACTTAAGATGTTGGCATCTGAAAATCGCTACTTTTAACACTAACGACTCATCAAAAACTAAAACACTTTCAGTTTACTTAAAAACTTTAAATTTGACACGAATTTAGGTTGTTGGATGTGCATAAAGAATAAAATCAGAAAAAAAAAGTCTTAATTAAAAAAGTGGTAGGATATGAATAAGCTATATGCTCTAATATTTCATATGTGCAAGAAAATATAGAAAATCACAAAGAAAAAAATGAGTACTGCATAAGGAAAAAAATCATGAAATAATGTAAAATTTTGTGAAAGTACTGACTGATATTCCTAAAAAAACATATATGTGATGACAGGAACAAGTCCAGTAGGTTGAGAAGGGACAAGAACAAGTGAGTTTGTTGACTTCACCAATAAAAGAATTGACATCTAAATGAAATTTTAGATGTCAATTCTTTTATTGGTGAAGTATAGAAAGTATAGAAAATTTATTGCTTCATACTAATATTAAAATTATTACTTACCGATAGCAAAAATGTGCGGAGGCATATCACCAAGCGATCTGCTCTGATAACTCTTGATCACGCGTTCCGTATACAGGTTTTTAATACTTCTGTAGGGATTGACAGCTACAAGAACGTTTGCAACGTATGTCTGTAATAAAGTACTTAATTATGCTAAATTTTATTGATAACAGAATAATATAATCAATAGAATGATATATTAAAATTCAAATCGCTTTAACTGAAAGAAACAACAACTAATTTTTGGTCATTAAAATTTGTCTGTTTCTGAAAATATGAATCTATATAAAAATCTAAGAATAAAGTATGATTACAATCTATACTCATGTTAAAATGAAATATAGATCTTTACCTTTGATAAAGTATAATTTTGTACATAATTACAAGTGATTATCAATTTCCATAAAATGTTAAGTCATGTTCATTAATCATAGTCATGTTTGTAAATGCTTAGGAAATTAATCATTGAAAAATATATTTTTTTCAAAGTCCATATATCTATGTGCAGCAGCCTTTTGGCTAGTCTTATAACTATTAGTTCACTTATATATAACAGTAATAAGTATTTCAATTCAAAGTTTAGTTTTTTAAATTCACGAAAGTAAATTAAATAAAACAAAAATGTTCATCTTCTCAACATTGTTAAAGAGAATGTTTTGAATAGTTTAGGTTATGTTAGGGGAAAAATTGTAAAACTTCTTTCCCACTCTCCCTATAAAAATATAGGGAGAGTGGGAAAGAAGCCTATGTTATTCAAATTAATTTATCAATAAAGAAGAATAACAATTAAATTAAACTATGTGATGTAGTATTATTTCTACTTTCTTTAGGTTCTTTACCACAACCTAGGTTTTGTTGTATTACAACATCTTCAGGTGGGCTATTAGCAAAGATTCTTCTGAAAGAATCTTTACTACATCACATAGTGTCATTTAATTGTGAATAATTAATTTCTATAAAATTCACTCAAATATATTCAACAAAGAAGAATAAATTCTGAAAATTAATCGCCATCAAAGATAGGTGAAGATACACATAGAACATTTTCAAAATCATTTTAAATATGTTAGTTGTCTATTGTTACCTTTTGAACTCCCACATATTTTTACATGACAAATAGTTTCCCCAAACAATAAACATACGAGATCATCCACATCCCCCACAGAGTATCCGATAGCAATGTGGTTTTACTGATTGTTCAAAGTAGAAGTTGTCAAAGGGGACATAGATTTAAAAATTTCTAAATATTTTAGCAACAGTATGTTCACATAGGCTTTTGTAGAAGTTGTGCATTTCAATCGAAATCGAAATGGTAGTAATGGTGTTAATGTAGAATCTTCATATTTTTATTTATTCACTAGCAAATGCTGCATTTCCATCTAAATGAATAGTATAAAAGCATATCCAATATGTATTTACCAGAAATACAATATAAAGATTTTTTTTGTATGAAAACCATAAATATACTCGTAAAACTATAAATGAAAGCAAAAAGTCATAAAAAAGAAAGAAAAAGAAATTAAACCATAAATGACTAATAGGGTTTGAAATTAAGGTATAATGAACTATGAGTATTATTTAACTCATCATACAGGAGAGAGAGAATATAAATATATATGATCATATTTCTATGTTTAAGTTGCATTTCAAAAAGAAAAGATATGTATATCGGTCACAATAAAAATTTTAAAGAAATTTTTTTTAATTTTAGAGATTACACATTGCAGTAAATAAGTAAAGTCAGAGAGAGATGTTTGACAAGATTTTGCTTTTGATTGGTTTATACTTGTGGCGTCACATTAGGAAGTGATCGAAAACATTCTGGTTTAAGAAGTGATCGAAAACCAATGTCATTTATCTAGGACTGCCAGCTAAGACTTTCGTCTAACAGAAGAATCAGGTGTTTCGGCTAATAGATCAAAGTCTTAGTTAGTTCAATTATTGGAAATAGCTTTGAATGATTCTTATTTAGACTTGCTACCTTTTAAATATTAAATAAACAATTACATTGATGTCAAATGGCAGTTAAAATATTACTAAAATATTATCGATTTTAGTAACATTTAATTTGTTTATACTGAGTATGATCATATTAATTATGTACAAATTTGTAACTTGCATATTTATCTAATTTCATAGTATTAAGTAAGCCAATTTAACTATACTTAAAAATTTATTAAAACAAGTGCTAAATTTGCAAGCAAATTCAGAATATTATGTAAAAATTACTAGTTTAAGTAATATTCAATTATTTTCTCCTAAACTGTCATGAGTTACTTGCTATACTGCAAGTTTTTCTGATCACTTCATTATAAATTATTAAAGTTTAGATATGCTACATATAACACAACATTGCTGAGATGGAAGGAAATATTTCATTACAATACTTACATAAATTTTACCCTTCTTGTATCTCAATATGATATTATTTAGCAAAGTGGCCACATTCAGGAACATTAGTTCGCCTGTAACACGAATATTAATTTATATAAATGTGAGCTTTTTCACTGGAATTTTTCACTAGGTAATGGGAGGAAAGAAGAAGGAGGCAGAGCTCTTCTTTCTGGTAAAAACACCACCCCGTAAAAATATGTACTGATATTTTTTAAATTTCAAAGTAATCGATAAAATAGTATTTTTATCTATGTACTCTATAAAAACACTATGCTCAATAACAATATTCTGTTCGATACAATGTAAATTTAATCTAATCTAATCAAACCCAATCCTACCTACCCTAACCCAATTAAATTCATTCTACCCCAACATAACTTGGCTGGATTAGGTTTTATTAGGATAACCTAACTGAAATTAATTCATCCTTTTTTCTTTTATATAACTGCGATCAGCCGCTTTTGACTACTATCAATTTTGTTGGGTGAGAAATGTGGTGTTTAGAGTACAGAGGCCAATGCCACTGCTACTCAATTAGAATACTTGGCTACTTTTGATCCTGTTAATCAATTTGGTATTGTCCAGTAATGCAGTAGCTAGAGGGTTAGAATGGGTAGTGAGCCTTTCTGTGTATCTTTTCCTGAATCTGTTAACATCCTCTAGTGGGAGTGTTGAGGTATTCGTCAATTTCATAATTTCGTATGAAACAAGGTGCACTTTTTTTTTCAAATTTATTTCGACTATCTGCAATCGGCTGAATAACCATAATCAGATGTTTTTCAATACTTGATGTTTGGATGACTGATTCTCCATCGAGATTCAAAGCCATTTTTAAATTTACACATTACACTTTAGTGCCTTTTGTCAAGATTTCATATCTGCCATCTTTTAAGACGTGCAATTTGTTCATCTGTTTTTAACAAATCTTGGGCCAGATTATTTGCGTGGCACCGAAGTCTTTCTTGGTATTTTATGCAACGGTTATTTATTTCCTTGATGATTGGTATACCTAGATATTCATGTATCTCAGTATTACGAACATACCATGGTGCACTAGACAGCATTCTTAAGATATTACTTTGAAACCGTTGTAAACTCTCTAGGTTTGAGTTGCTAGCCGAGCCTCACAATTCCGGGCCATAAGTCCAGATGGGCTTTATAATGCATTTGTAAATAAGCAGTTTATTAGTTAGTGAGAGCATAGATTGTCGACCTATCAGCCAGTACAGTTTTTGACTGTGTATCTTTACTTCTTGTCTCTTTACTTTTATGTGGTTTGCCCATGTTAGTCTCCTATCTAAATGGAAGCCTAGATATTTAGCACTGGCTCTGCATGGTAACTCTTGATTATCCATAGTAACCGGCTTACAATGTCCTTTACGCAAAGTAAATATCATTTGAGTTGATTTAATGGCATTGCATTTGATTCTCCATCTCTTTAACCATTGATTGACACTGTATCAAGCTGTATTTGTAATTTAGCTGATGCTTTGTTGGGATCTGTATCACAGGAGAGACAAGCTGTGTCATCTGCATATGTTGCAGTCTTGTATTAAGACTCTTTAGTAGTATATATACTTAATTTCTTTAATATATTTGTTGTTTTCATGCGGAATAACATTTACAAAGAATGTGTTTAGTGGCTCCTTAGTTCCTTTTTTACGTGCTGTAACAATTTCACCTTTTACTTTGTTTCCACTTTCCTCTATGACATCGACAATAGCCTGTACTGATGTACTGTGGGGAAGATTTTTAATAACATACCGTGGACACCACTCATCTCTATTGGTAAATATATGACCAATCAAACCGTTACTTCTAATATGATCAATTAAAATTTGTTATTTTTCTACTGATTTTGTGGATATAACTAGTCGATTTCTATTGACCACTTTGAGGGTGTATTCATCTTTATTTACCACTTCTAGCAGTAGATTTGTTAGCTGTGTAAGATCATCTATGCCATAGAGAATTATGGGTGGAGGTTTTGATGCTTTTTAGAATTTATTGTAGTTTCGGTATTCTCCACTGTAGGGTCTACAGTTAGTATTGAGAATCTGTTTGAAGTACCAATTGCTCTTGGATTTTCAGACCGTATATCAGAGTGTCTGTCGATACTTTTCGGCTTAGTTACTAGTTTTTGCCTTGATTCATTACTTTTATGGATCTTTGTTTGTGTTTGTACTTGGTCTGGTGACCTAAGTCGTTTTTGATTTTGGGTAGGCATTCTCTGCCAAGGCACTTTTGGGTTCATTTTGAACAGTTTTTGATCACTATTTGGACTCTTTAAGACTTCAGTTGTATCTTGTTTGCTTAATTGACGTAAATCGCTAGTAGAAGCGCTTCGTTCTCTTGCAATAAACATGCTCTTATGAAATTTTTGCTAATAGATGCCGACGATTTTCTATATCGTAACGTCCGTATCGTAACGATTTGCCGACGACTTTCTGTATCGTAACATCCTCTAGTGGAAGTATTGAGGTATTCATCAATTTCACAATTTCGTGTGAAACAAGGTGCACTGACTATGTTTCTTAGCATTGTGTTTTGAGCTGTTTGGAGACACATTATGGTTGTTATTACTGGCCACATCCCACCGGTAAATGCCATATGTCCATATTGGCTTAAGGAGTGAGCTGTATAACAGTAGTTTATTGTCCACCGATAGCACAAAATTACGACCCAACAGCCAATGCAAGTTTTTGTACCTGATATGTAATTGGCCATGTTTCTGCTTGATGTGAGTTTTCAAGGTAAGCCTTCCATCTAAGTAGAAGCCCAGATATTTAACACAATCAATGTGTGGTAAAGTGTCAGTTCCTACACTACAATTGCCTCTCACCAATATAACGTGGGTAGATATTTGTGATCTAGCATGGATGCACCATTAATGCCACTAGGTATACATTTTGTCCAGCAATACTTGAAACGTGTTGCTGGAAGAATCTGTATTTTTGGCTTTTGCCAGATAAGCAACGTCATCAGCATAAGTTGCTATGGTTACATCTGCTGAAGTAGGGAGGTCAGAAGTGAAGATAGTACACAAAACTGGTCCCAGAACTGAACCTTGTGGGCTTCGATCTTCGAACTTCGATCTTGTACAGACAAGATCTTACATCCCATTGCTTTACCTGAAACATTCTCTGAGTTAGATAGGATGCTACAATTGGGAACAATGAGTGTAGAAGCTTTTCCTTCATTTTATAGAGTAGGCCTTATGCCAGAGGTGGTCGAAGGCTTGTTGGAGATCTAGAAAAGCAGCATGTATTCCAGCAGCAGCTGTGTGCAGCTGTATTCCATTTACTCTTTTCTAATTCATCCTAACCCAACATAACCTAACCTAACCCAACGTAACCCAATCTAACCTAACAAATTCGAAAAATGAGTATAAAAACTTGTATCTTTGCTTTTTTTAGTGTGATGGGTGAACAAAATTTAAGACTCGCTTTGTTCCTTTGAACAATTTCTAAAGGACATTTTGTCTGTCTACCTTTTTTATATATACATGATTCTTTGTTATATACATGATTCTTTGTTGTTTTTATAAATACTTTTTGTTTTGGTCAATTTTCAGTTAAAAGCTTAGAGCAAAATTTAATATTACTTTAACCCTTTTTGTAAGAGATGAAATGTGAAAATAATACAGTGAATTTCAGTTATAACAACAATGAAGGGACTGCCAATATTAAGTCACTATACCCGAAAGTCATTACACAAGTAATGAAGGAATAATAATAAACAGCTTACATTTTTATACAAATGTGTTTTTTTGTAACGTATTTTAAAGAAAATTTATAATTGGCGAAATTATATATTTACTTCATTTTCAATCAGGTTACTAGTAGTGACTACTTGTTTGTCAATATTAAAATAGATTTCTCAATCTGTAATAGTTGGTTTCTCTGAACATAATGTAGCCAGTTGTATCAATGGTATATTGTCCATTTCATCATCAGAATCGTAACCAGTTGTTGTAGTAATCAAAAATTTACAGAACACTAGCTTTTCTCTTCGCTTCGTAACCAACGGGCAAAGTTTTAACATTTTTGAAACATCTTGATTTCTTCACCTTACCTATCACCAGTAACTGTACATACTAGAGGCTAAAAACACTGTGATTCTGCGTGTGACCTACGCATTTAAATTGTAATGTCTCCTCAAGGGTTAACTTAAACAAGATATCCCTTTCATCACCTTTTCTTATTTGACTGTTATTGAATCCTTCAGTCAATACTGGTCAAACTGTGCAAACTTTACTGACTACAATATTGAGACATTGTCAAAACGGTATATCTGGTTTTCAGAACGTTCAAATTCCTTTTTTCAAAATAGTTTGGCTAAATGATTTGCTTTTTCGACAAAATGGCGACTACCCAAAGGTACATTTTGACTTCTATGATTTTTAAACCACACAGAACCACGTGCAACTTGATGAGTTGATTTACGATTTTTTTAAATTTTTATTTTGATTCAAAACACATCAATATGTAATATTGAAGGTGTGCTTTTTCCACATCGTTGAAAATGTGGAATGTGACACTTTACTTCACTAGACACTAGACAAGCTTTCATCACTTTGCAGTCTCAAAATTATTGCCAGTAAAAGCATGTCTACATTTGGCTATTAATGCCATAACTATGTTCAATGAAATACAGTTAACGCTCAGATAGTTTCTTTGTAACTGATCCTCATCATTTAGAGCAATACTCATTATACGCAATAAGTTCGCTGTACCTCCTATTGGAATTCCCGGTAAATCTTCATGCTTGTAAACATATGCGTTCCATTGTAACCAAAAGATAAAAAGCCTATTGAATAAATTTTTTGTGTTTTGTTTCCAAACCGACCTGATCATAATATCTGCATGGAATTTCTAAAAACTTGATCATAAATTTGCTACAGTGATCCAATTTTGCTAATTTCAAGAGAGATAAATGTAACGTTGCAATGATTCAAAGGTTGCAAGAAAAGAGGTTGTTAAAACTAAAATCCACAGTGCATTAAAGAGAACTTTATTATTATAAAAAAGTCACCAATCTCTAACATAAATTTTCCCTACTTAGAAACCGTTATCTGTGTTTTTTCAGGATTATTCTTCATTGAGACAAATTAGGTGAAATTATGCCGCAAAACATATATCTAACCAAATCTAAACTAACGAGATAGTTCTTTTATTTAAAAACCCTATGTGCTGACCTTAAGGATAGAAAAGATGTACCTTTCAGTCATCTTTGTCACATTACTTTCACTTTCCGCTAGCTCCCAAGAATGTTTAAAGTATCATTAGCGAGCGCAATATGGAAATAATCAAAATTTATTTATGTTGGTAAAATTAACACCACTTTTTCTCTCCTAAATTTAGGGAGATAGAATTTTGTTAACATGTTTATAAATCCAACCAAAAATACTTATTTATTGGCTTGTAAAACATTTGCACCTCAAAAATACCTTCACTAGTTCAAAAGTATCTTAGCTTGAACTTTAAGTCTGTAATAGAATCTTTATAATATTCTTGATAATTTCTAATCATCAGTTTTAAGTCTGTGCACTCACTCCTACTGCTTGAGTGCTAATAACTGAATTTCAAATTCAGGGAAAATTTGATTAAAAAAATACTCTAAATTTTAATTTGTAGTTTTTATGTGATTTTTCAAATAGAAACCCTATTCATGTAAACAAAAAATACATACTGACAAAACGTAACATAAGCCACCATAATTAAACCTAACGCAACCCAACATAAGCCAACTTACATGGGTTTTCCATATGAGTTTTGTAGTTTTTACATGATGCTCAATAAAGAATTATGTAAAAATAAAAAACAAATAGACAGACAAAATGTCCTTTAGGAATTGTTCGAAGAGACAAAGCGAGTGTTTAATTTTTCCAGCATCACACTAAAAAAATGTGTTTTTGGTTTATAAAAGCCTAAATATTCCACTGATTTTTTAATAATATCTTCAATGTATGGAAACATCCCTCTTACAGATTTATAATAGTACATTTTATGATAGCTTAGTCATAAAAACTATTAACTACATTATGAAAATATGTTGATATTAATTGACCAGTGCAAATAATTCGCAAGTCATGGAATGGTGATATAATATGGAAATAAGTAAGTGAAAAGTATGTTATTTAGTTTTACAGTTTATATATAATAGGCTCTTGCATCGAGGGTTCCGTGCTCTGTTTCAAGTAAAATTGTTTTGTCAAAATCATTAATAATATGAACTTAATGCAATAAATATTTAATAATACCTAAAACAATTAAGTAAGGGGTAAAATATATAATATTTAGTTAAACAGACTGTCAATAGATGGTGCTGTTCATAATATAAATACCTTTCAGAAATAATATATAGAGATATAAAAAGTTTGTAAAATTGTTTACAATTGTCATTAACATCTTTATTCGGATCCCCAGCTGGAAAGATGTCATCCAATGAGCACACAAGTCGTCGCAATCGATTGTTGATGAAGATAACCTCAGCTTCCTGGCCAAAAATTTCACCCATGCGTGCCAACGCGAACCCTTCACCGGTAACTCTAGCCCATACCATACTTTGGTCCATGTTAGAGCCCTGCAATAAAAAAATGTACAATATATTTTATGTTTGTATTGTGACTGAAAATAAAATAAATTAGTTTAAAAATTGCAATTTAGCGTATAGTGTACATGGTTTATTTTGAGGAGATCTGCTTTGAATTATTTACTTTTTTCCTCTTAAAAATATCTTTAGTGTATAAACAAAAATTTCTTTATATTTAAATAAAAACATAGTCCTCTCAGCCATTCAAATAATACAGAAGAAGGAAGAGTTTCTCTCAGACAGAAAAAAGATAAATTTTAACAATAAATAAGTTATATGATTTGAACACAAATTCTGAGGGTGCGTTTAGAATACTTTTATTTAGGTGAATCCGTAATCTCTATATGTATATGGTCAATTATTCTCTGCAGAAAATAACTATATGCTAATTAATTATGAAAATGTTCTTTACTAAATAGCTGATTAAGGTAGATTATTCTGTATATTATTATATTACATAATAATAATAACATTAATATAACTTTAATTCAAGTAATAATTAAATATAATTTAAAATTTATAGGAAAAGAGGCATACGTATTTGAAACCGAAGAAAGATAAAGTACGAGAAAGTTATTGAAAATATATTATTAAAATATTAGATTTACACCATTGTTTTGCATATCTTTCAGTATATTTTATGTAAATATTGCATGGAGTAAGTTACATGTAAAAAAATGCACATATAAATGCCCAATTAAGAACTTCCTTTTTAGTTGAAATCAGTTCATAGGTACATCGATTATTTTTAAGTAAATATATGACAAAAATTTTTTTTTCTCAAATGCCAGTTAATATTAAGAGAAATTTCCACAAATCTTTAATATGCTCAATAACCAGTGATCATTCAAATGATGCACAACCGGCAAAAATCTGAAAGGTGATGAGCGGAGTAAATTTCTTTTAACAAGTTCCTCGCGCCTTCATCTGAAAGCAGTTATAATGAAATCAGGCAATACACTCCACTTTTGAAATATTCACCTGCTAATTGTACAAGTCCACCTGCAAAATATTTATGGAAAGAATAATTTTGCCTTTGGTTTCTTACTTGTCATTTTCAACAAATTCTTCATGACTATTCTTTCTATGAAACAAAACCACTTGACCACTTCATTGTGATTCTATATTCTCTCGATATGACAATAACATGTTTCTTTAAGTTAAATTTTCAAGTTGCTCAAAAAGGAATTTTCGTTTGTCTTGCAGATTGTCATTATTTCATCCATGTGAAAGAAATAAAAAAAGACAACTAATTCCAAACAATGTACTGCACAAGAATACTTAAGCATTAAAAAACTTAAATATTTCACATACAGAGAATAATGAACTTTTTGCTTTCGCACCATATTTATAACGAATTTCTGCATTTCAGTGGTATTGCTAGTTACCATTTTTTCAATGTTCCAATATATTATTTCTTTTTTACAAGAAGATGAGACATTATGCTATTTCATAATAAAGAATAATGTAAATACAAAACAGATAGACAGACAAATTGTCCTTTAGGAATTTTTAATTTAGAATGTGTTTTTGGTTTATAAAAGCCTATTTTTTTTTAAAAATTGAGTCTCCTTCTATGTAGTAAATTGTATTATCTAAAGGTGTTACCCTGTTAAGAAAGCCCGGGACTTTCTGCTCCCGCCGTACGTGTCCCATGATGCCACAGAGTTTAATTTAAATATAACGTTCGTATTAGTAATTAAGTGTTTCACTTAAAATACATTGAAAATAAGGAAAAGTTTTGATTTGTTAATCACATTATTGATAATATAACTTTTCGGATTTCCCCGAATATAGTCAATTGATAAAAAAATATTAAATTACTTAGTCCCACATTTCGATCTAAATAAAGTTTTATATTGGCTATATTAATCATAACATTTATTTATATATAATCATAACACATTCACGACCACAGTTTTATAATAAATTAATTATTTTTAAAAAATCGTTACATAATCAAAATAAATTTGACATTAAAAATAATTACGAAAAATGACACAAACGGGAACAAAAACATATTACTCACGTTAAGAGATTAATAAGAAAAACACTTTCACGGATCTGACATTTCGTTTAAAAAAAAGCGTCGCGCCTTTGATAAACACAACGCTAATTATGACGACTATAAATCATATCGATAACTGGCGTGGCTTTATTGTTTAGCTCATGTTAAAATTTTATCTGTATATTTACTTAGTGAATATCTTGATATAATAAATTAATTTTTTATAATTGATTTCTATCATCTTATCAGTAAATAACTTTTGATACCCGCACGTTACCCGGCCCTGTTCTCAATATAAGAATTTTGCACAATGCATATTTACGGCGAGATAATTTTGATGAAACATTAAAGAAATAACATAAAACATAAGCAGAAATATGTACTTTTTTATAAAAAGTACTGGAAAATTAAAAAATAGAATTAAAAATGAAGCATCTCCATTGCTAATCAAAAATAAATTACAAATATCAATCAACAAAGATACTGCACCACGTCATTTACGATTACAATCTTATAATGATATCCACGCCGATTTATGAAGTCACCTCATATTAAAATAGTGTTTTTCTCAATTAAATGTTTCGTTATTAGTAAACGATTATGATTTAATAAGTGTAACGATTTTTCACATTTGTCCGTGCTAAATTTTATTAATAGAATTAACTGCAAGTGTTATAAGTTCAACGCTGTTATATCTGCCATCAAAAACTGTATTTACAATATAAACTATAATCCACATGCTGTTATTCTCAGCGTCTCAATAAAAAGTTTACTCATTTTGCATGTTTGTAATACGTAGTAAACAATATTACATTAACAGCCAATGACGTATTAAATACACGCGTTACATTTTTAGGAAACCAAAAACTTAGCGTTCAAAGTCGAACTGTCAAAATAGCGTCAAAAAAAAAATAAATATATATATATATATATATATATATATATATATATAAAAGAGATATCTGTCATGAAGACAAGACAATTACTTATGTTTTGAGAACCATTTTTATTTTGTCGTTTAATTCATTCATCTATCTGTTTATTTATCACAATCTAATTTCCTATATACTGTAAACCAAAAAAAGTTGAGTTTAAACATAGCTTGGCTAGGTAGGACATAAATGGGAACATAGCTTAGTATTGACTAAAATATTGTAAATTTAAAAAATGCGAATTAACAATTTCGAGTATGAGTTTTGGTGATCGAATAAACATTTTTTTTTCCTTTTTATAATCATCCTCGATGATATCAAATAATAGCTAATAGTACGGGAATCACAAATTTTCAAGAAAGCAGAAAACATCCTTATGCAAATAGAGCGTTATTTCTTAAAGCGATTTCAAGAAAAATCTAACAAAAGTAGAGTGATACATAACGAGATCTGCTATTATCAGCAGTTCATACACGTGTATATCTAATTAATTTGAATATGGAACTGATTGCAAAATTTTGCCTCGCATTGGTTCGCTTTTTGTATATCCTGTTAGATAAAGTGACCAAATCAATTAACCCTCAGTTCCTGATAGCCACTCGCATACTAAAACCCAGGTAAATGTTTGAAGGTAAATATAATTATGTAAACCCCGGTAAATATAATTATTGTAATATTTCTAAAAAAGAATCAGCTGCTTTTTACGTTTTTATATTGTTAAATTTCATTTTACGTTCTTCTTGCCACCGTGAGAAATGAACAAAATACATGAAGGTTGTTTTAAAACGTTCATAGTATAACAAATAATAGAAATAAACATTTTAGTTACATGGATAAAATAGTATTTTCAGCCATTTATCATCTAAATCTGAAATAATACGAGTAAAATGAAAAAAAAAACTTGCCACATCTTTAATTTGAAATAATCTTTAATTTGCCACCTCTTTAATTTCAAATAGAAATTGAAAATTTCTAACCATAGTTGCTAATGTTATAGATAAACATCTTGTTGAAATAAAATGCAGAAACGAAGTCCTTATAAACTATGAAAATTGCAAAATAAATATTGCATGAAAAAGGTTTTACTCTGAAAGAAAACAGCAATATTTGTATTTAAATATAGACTTGGATATACGTGCATGATTTGTAAATACGTGACAGAAAAAAAAACAGTAATTACATGTTCAATGACATTTAATTACTGTTTGTTGTTGTAATGAGGTTACGTTACGACTGAAAAGATACGAGATTACATTTTTCCAGAAACTCTGCATTATTTTTATGAATTATTGGAATGCTTTTCACATAACACGTTGTGTGTACCACAATTAGGCATTATTAATTGATTGCATATAATATCTAAGCAAAGGGGACAAATGACATCACCGTAACCAAGTGTTATATATTTAACACCAGAGGGCGTTGATGGCATGTTACACGGTCTCTTGTATCGTACCTGGTGTATTAATAAATTAGCTTAACTCATCATCAGTGAACGAATGTCGGTAAAAGTTGGGATTCGAAACGAAAAGATATTACATCCCTTTTTAGTAATCCTCAACAATTAAGTAATTTTATGACGATACGACCATCTATTTTATATATGTGCCTTAATATATCTATTTCTTTTATATACGTTCTATCGTAAACCTGCTATGCGCAAGCGGGTGCTTGGCGCTATTTGGGATCATATTTTTTGTTCGTTTTATAGGAACGTGTCTACTGCAAATAACGTTATTGTAGGCGAGTACGCATAATATGAAAAAGAGAAGAACGGGAAAATTATTGTCCGTTTTCTCGCTTGCCCCTACGCATTCCGCCGTAGCGTATGTGCGCCATCATCACATACCTTTACTTTTGCACATATCTGCCTGCAAATTTCATAACGAAAACAATGATTAGATATTTAAATAATTCTAATTACTTAGATTTTATCATTACGCAATAGGTACATAAAGACTCATAATTTAATTTCATATGTAGAATACAACGAATGCAAGAAAGATTATCATTTTTGTCGTATTTAACAAACGTTTGAACAAATCTAGACAAACGGGGCAAATGCACTATTCCGCAGAATTCAGTGCAAGCATCAGTCCAGAACAATATAATATATATTTAGACATATTTGTTATATAATTTTGTAAATAATTATTTAGTACAATTTTTCGTGAAAACATGTTCTCAATTTTATCACACCATAAATTATTTGAATTTACGAAATTAAAAACTTGACCACGATAGATTCTAACTAGAAGTTTTTTTTTTATTTTTCGGATATCTTCGTTTTAAAAGAAATTAAGATGAAGAGAGTTGGGAGACAGCGTATTTTTTGTTGATTGTGAATAACCTCAAATAACATTGATTAACTTATGAAAAAAACGAACCTTATATTTAAAGAACCAACAAATAATGTGTCATATATATATTGCTAATTTTTTTCTATATCCATTTTAAGAATTTACAAATGAAACTATTTTTGAGAGCTCTGGAAGCATATAACCTCTCAATAACCACTCTGGTATATTTTACCAGGGCGATTCCCGCCAAATTGTGTGCACATGTCGTACAATTGTGTAATTTTCTTGTCGATCAAATAAATTATGCCAAATATTACCAATCATATATTTATCATTACTTATATCTCTTCACTGCCTTTACAACGTATTCTTGAGATGAAAGATTTTTACACTCCAATCGGTCATCGTTTTCATAATACTGCTATCGCAGTCTTCTGAGCTTATATTTTTTCAGCAAATACTCTATCACAGAGCAAATATGGATATGGACGCCGCGTTACGCATCCTGCAAACTCAGCAAGTTTCAGCGTTAGAATATAAGGGTTGTCACACGCTATTGTATTGAGCACGCTTTGTGAATTTTGAGAAATCATAATTAAACGTAATAGTGTATACAAGTACATTGTTTTTGGAAAAAAATATGCGCCTATGAAAAATATTTAAAATTCTATTTAAATGAATGAATGATGCGAGGCAAGTTTCTTTTTCCGTCTATCATATTAATAAAAATGTTATTATATTTGTTTCGAAATATTGACGTATTCGATACTCATAGCAGCCGATTTATTGTTGTTATTATTTTATATAATAATTACAATTTAACAATTGCCAGAAAATTAACAAATGAAGTATATGCAATATGAACAGCATATACTTTAATTTTGAGAATGATTAGTTTTATACTTATTTTTGAGAACAATGAAGAATTAAAAAATTTATATATATGAAAAAATATTGTTATTTCCATTCTTAATTTTATTTTTCATTATGTGTGAACCCTTGAAAAGCGATGCGCAAACCTCCACAACAGCGGCGTGCGTTTAATATCAAAGGCGTAAACGCAATCTATACTGACCCTTGTACCTTGACGAACAATATCTATGTAATGGCGGCGTGCGTGCGATATCAAAGACATCAAAGCTACTAGTGGGCAAATATTTTTCAATTGTTTTACTATTATGATAACAGTACTAGTCATACACGTATAGCAGTTAGTATGTTGTTGCTAAATATGGAAATAAACCTTAAGATGATGCAGTTAGTATTTCTTCACGTTGTACCCATTATTAATAAATATGTACTTTGACACGGTTGTCGCAATTCATATTTTTATATCATTAAACTCCTAACATTACGAGGTCATTCTGGGACTAAACGCACCATACTCGATCGAACGCATGTCGCTGTCCATTTCTTAAATTATTATTAAAATCTTTAATTTCCCTAATATCACGCCACTAATTCACTAATGGAAATAAATAACATTTTAATTGTTTAAATTTCAATATGACATACATTTCTAAGAAAATAATATTTTAAACTTTTCATATTATGACAATTTAAAATTATTATATTAGTAATTAAATTAAAAATTTTCTCACATATAAAAAATCTCTTTGTGAATAAAGACCTCCTCCATCCCGTTCCACGATATTTAGTCTTCAGTTTTCTCCATCCAGTTTTGTTCGTCCATTTTTATAATTTCATCTGTCTATATCTCCTGCAGTCTTTCTACTTTCCTTTTGCCTTTTGGACCACTCCAGATTGTTACTCTTTTGATCTATTTCTTGTTACTCATCTTTGCTATGCATCCATGTAATAGACCCGATTATATAAGAAGTCCAAAAGGTAAATTAAATTTCTTATATAAATCTAAGGTAACGCCGGCTGAGAAGGCTTACTTTTTTACAAAATCAAATAAATCTTTGTTTCACCATTTAAACCCAAATAAAGAGGTAGGTGGTAATGAAAATGTTACACATTTGTTATTTCAAATAAATATATTTTTTAAGTTGTGATTAATTGTACGTATTTTTACTTTAGTTTCTTGTTTGTATTTTTTATTTCTTTTCTTTTCTTCGAAATTAAGTTTCATCACTTTTTCTTGGCCACTCTAGCTCCTTGGATTACAGCTAATTCACCTTTTATAGTATTATCAGTTAACACAGCGGATTTCATCTGTGGTCGATTCGTTTGATTTCCTTTCCTTGGAGGAGTGGAAAGGTTCTGAAACCAGATGAGAAAAGAGTTGAAAAGCCGTCACTATAATTGAAGTATCACGTGATGTAGATGCTATAGGTACTGTAGTAGATGTCAAATCTGTGGACGGTACAACCGCTTAAGTGGTTGAAGGCAGTATGGAATTACCTCAGATATTGCAATATCAAGTGACTTCTTATCAAGTTTTTTTTAAAGAATTGGGTTCATGTACAGTTTCAAAGCTGATTTACTAGCTCTAGGAGGAATAGCAGGTAAGTTCAGGATCGATGTCGTTGGTACACAAGACTTATTTAACAAATTGTCTCTGTTCGCAAGGGTTAGTAGTCGTTCATCATTGGTGCTGTCATTAGCATTTATAGGACTTAGCGTGCGTTCTTCGCTTTAATTTCCCACTAAGTTGGAGCTGGACAGGCCAGGGCTCTCGGCGTCAAAATTCTCGAAAGTTACCAAAGGTCGATCAGTAATTAGGCTCGGAAGGTTGTCAAGATCCTGGAATATTTCGATATTAACTGGCCAAAGTCTGGTCATGTTGAATCCGGAAGATATATTGCACGGTGTGACTGCGACTTCAAACGACCTTTTCGCTATCTCAAGAATATCATAAATAGTCATGACTTTTCCTGAATTAAATCGCAACCAGTTATCACAAGTAATATTAACTGATTTTTTTTATCGGCCGAAAAATGACTCTACCTATCTACTGGCTACAGTTTATGAGTATAGTGAGGAGGAAAAGTCAGTGAACTTGTCCCATTTTCTTTTCAGAATTCAATATTTTTAAGTACTGTGTGAGATGCGTGAGTATCTAATAACAATAAAACTTTATTTTCTTTTGATAACCGAACTTGGTCTCTAAAGAATTCAAGAAAGGTAGAAAGTAATTTTCTTCCACGAACCTGATCCATTAGCAGTACCAATTGATCCACAGGATCCATCGGGTATAAAATTGTCGTTAAATCATTTCTTCAGAAAGATGAACATTGAGGATATATGAGTCCAAAGGGCGTTTCCAGCTAGAGCTATAGTAAGTAATGTTCCCCTTCTCGCCGTGGCACTCACTTGTTTCTGTCATCGTCTAGCAATGATATGATCAGTTTTATGAATAGCAGTTATGCCCGATTCGTTGACGTTCCATATATCCTTTCCTTGCAGTTTGTGTTTGTCAAATACAATAGTGTAATTTTGAAGTAAGTTCCACATTTGTGCGATTAAAACTTGTGGCTCAAGCGATGCTTGTTGGTTGAGGTTGTCTCAGAGAAAGAATAAGATGACGTTTCATAGAAAACCGAAGTCAAGTTTCATCTGCCATTTCCTGATTAAACCAAGAATGAGGACATTTTTTGTTATAGGCCACAGCCAACCTATTGACAAATTTTCTGGCTTCTTTAGTGCTTAGGCCGAAGTTAGCAGCAGCGCAGTTTAAGAGATAGTCAGAAAGTACGTTTTGCTCTGAAGATAAAAAGGAAGTATTTTCGGAATATCCAACAAACGAAGGAATCACCGTTTCATTTGCTTCATTAATCGATTTTTTAATATGCCTGTAGAGGGAAATATAGTTGAGCTTGTATCTCAAAGCCGCATCACGGAGATTTCTTGACGTAATGTTATTCCTTCTGAGGCGAGCTCGCTCATTTCGTAACTCGCCCAACCTGTATCAGTCTTTCTTTCATAATAATTAGGCATACTGAAATAAAATAATCAAAAACAATAAAAACACAAGCTTCATATTATACGCAAATCAGCCGTACAAAACTTATACGAGGTGAGTTTAAACTGTCTGTTTCAAGTCCCTTCAGTGAAAAATATCCTCTCAAGTTTTATACAATTAAAAATCAAGAAACAAAACCCAATGAAATAAGCTATACCAGCGCTATGATTTCAATTGTTATTTAATGAGCTTTTGAAACATATAAAACTCAAACCAAAATACAAACGCATTATGAAAGTATTGGGATCTTAAAGAATCTTTTTACAAAATATTTTACACCTCTGAGATTTGGGTGATTCACGTCTAGAACTTTAAACTAAACTTTATAATTTATATTAGTGAAATATCCGTGTGATATTTATATTTATAGCATTATTTAGCATGATAGTTTATTAATGAATGTAATAATTATACCTAGTACGTTGTTTAATAACATCATCGGTGAAATACAATGAGTTTTGTGAATAATCGCCCACTGATTTAAATACACATTTTGCCAACCCTATTTTAACTGTTAAATTTGTTTGTTTACAAACATTATCTTTTATATATAGGAATATTGTATGGAATAGAATGGAGTTATAAGTGTGAAAAGGAATATTGTAGTATGAGTTCTAGTCATACTCATTGGGTTTTATTATCCTTATAAGTTCTCCCAACTAAAAATCTAAGGTTACAGTTTACAAAAAAACTTTTAACTAAAATAGAAAGTTTTTTTGGAAACTTGGAAGAATTTTTCTGTAATATAATGCAGAGACGTTATAAAACAAAGTAACGGATGACGCGAAAAATAATGACTGGTCTGTACTAAGCTGGGTGTTCTATGACATTTGATCTATCATCTAACTTACCACTCATGGAAATTCATGTAAATATGCCACTTTGAATTGACTAGTCACTTACCGTATTAGTGTGATATTACAAACACGTGTGGCATGACAGTTATGTAGTACGTGTATACATGTTTGTTTAAAAATTTGTTATTATGAGTGGCAAGTCACGTGTCAGATGAGGTCACGTCATTAAGGGTGACTGTCGTTCCGCTTTATATGTATTTGTGTAGCTTAAAGTCAATACATCAAAGTCAATATATCAATAATCAAATAATAGTGTATATAGTACCGATAGATAGGTTAGTCATCTCAACTAACATTTTTATTTTTATTCGAGCATTTCATATAGAAGTTTCAAAACGTTTTTTGACTTATAAGTTTAAATTGATTCATGGCAATGTTCGTTCCTGGCAATGGCTTCATCTTCTATGCTTTCTTTACTTTGTTTAAATTCATTTGACTATTTTTTAATGATTGACAGCTGTAGAACAGAATATGTAAATTATGAAATATGTTAAATGTTAAAAACCATCTCCCTCCCATTAGCTATCTCGTTGTAGATAGTTATTTTTATATATATTTTTAGATACCAACGTCCACATCGCTGGCAGGCCACCCAAGGTTCCGAAAACTTCAAATATGTGTAGTTCACGTCAACGCAATACAGGCATCTTCTTCTATATTTTTTACATCAGAGTGAGATTCTTGGGTCTTCTGTTTTTTTTATGTTTTTCTTCAATCGGGGATTATTTGGATTTGAGGACTTCTTTGTCCCTTAGTGAACCTGCTGTCGTTCTTCTAACTCGTTTTTATAAGGGGTTGAAGTGAGAACATCACTTTTGCCTCTGCAATAATTTTTCCTTGTTTGACTTCTTTGTTCGACTATTGGGATCGCGAGAATATCCTTGGGAGAAGCAATTCCGAAAGAAGTTGTTAAATCACGACATACTTTTCAAGTCGGTGATCTCAGATTATACTATTTTCGCTTTGTATATATGGTCCAGACTGAGACTCTGAGATAGGAGTTCTCTGATGTGAAGGCGACGTAGTTGTAAGCAAATATGATTCAAGAGAGTCCTCTTCAAGGGGAAACAGTTGTTGTCGGATTTCAGCCGTTTAAGAAGCAGTTTCAGGCTCATCATTTATCAGTGGTACGTTTTTGAACGCATTGATTGCTGTAGATGTTTTTGTTGCTTGAATATATGCACGAATAAAGATTTCGCTTATTTGAAAAGATGTAATTATTCGGACCGGGTGCGACCTTAACCAGTTAAAGCAAGCTTGGTCATAATCAAACGGTCATAATAAATCGGTCAACTCAAAGGTTTCATAAAGCCAACATCCAAGCAAAGCATTTCAACACCATTTTTGCGTGCAATTTCAATAACTTCCATGTTTTGAGTATGCGTTACATGACCATCTAGAAGAAGCAAGACCGGGTGGATTATTGACATACCAGAAAACTTAACGAACCATTGGAATCAGGTCATAAACGTCTCAGGAATCATCCAGTCTCGAGCGTTGCATTCTGCTGTCGTCCCTGGAGGAGCTCGATTCAATAACTCCTGCTTCATTCTCTGTCAAGGGAATATTAGCATGGGAGGCATGTAACTTTCGGCTGCATTAAAAGGTACCTTAACCGTAACCGTCTGCCCTCGTTTTGCTGAAGAAAGCGAACCTACCTTCTTTCTTTTCTTTTCTCCAAAATGTTACTCTTTGTTTTGGAGACGCATGATATGCCAGTATCATTACAATTATATATTCTATCTAGCGTCAAATTATGTTCGTCATATATTTCCCCGAGCAAAGAATAGAATTTATTCACAGCCACTTTCCTAAAGCCCATTGCACGAGCTGCCGATGTAGCTTTTGGTTTTCGTATGGATAAATCCCGGTGACCCTTCATGAACCATTTTAATCAATCTATGCCAGCTATCTTTTTATCGTGGTTAAAATTTTGTCATATATCCTCCAAACTGATACGCTAGCTTTCGTAGGACGACAGTGGTCAATCCAAACAAACGTTTCTCCATTTAATATAGCTCATAAGCTCCTCTTCTTCTTGTTTGGAAAACATGAGTTTAAAACTTTAAACTCAACTCTAGGTAGTTACCTGTTTAGAGACAGCTCGCCCGTTCTTATTTTGGCAACGTGACGCTCCAATGTGGTCTGTGGAATACCTGTTTTACTTAAGACTGCATCAATTGCCTGTTTCATACTTTTTAGAGACCAACTGCCTCGAACTTTTATTTCTGTACGTTCGTACTATTTTTAATAGCTAAAACAAAATAAATTCTATTATAAAATGGACAAATCATACTTTCAGACTACTTACATAACAGAGGCATAGTGGGGACAACAGTTACGGGGCACAATGGGATACCCCATGGCCTTGCCCCCGTTATGCCCCCATGTATAGCAATATTTTAAATAATGAACAAAAAAACGAATCGATAGTTAGAGTGTTCAAAACATATTTCAATTTTGGTCAAAACATACCAATAAGTAATGTCGCTAGAAGAACACAATAAAAAACAATAGTAGTAATCCAAATACATAAAATTATGTCGAAAAAAGTTTTCTGTCGTAACAAACAAACGCGCGCAATATAGCCACCGGCTACTATCAGACTGAAGACTGATGCAAAATGGCGATCTATTAGCGTAAACAAAGCACGTCTAGTGCGCGTAGTTACTTGTATGTATGACTATTAACTGCTTTTTATTATTTTGTAATATATTGTTTTCAAATCATTTGCATCACCTTGCTGCAGTGGTCCCTTCTTTGAATTCTGGAACGGTTGACGAACATGCATGCACAGCCCTCACCCACAAACTTGTACATGTTTTTGCGCATTTTCTGTATTTCTTCAATATTCAACTGACCCAAACGTTCAAGGCATGTTTTGCGGTCCAATTTTTGTACTAGATTACACACTGGATTTTGAAATGTTTTCACTTTTAACTCAGATAAATTGTTGCTTTTAAACTTTAAAACTTTTAATTCAGATAATTGTTGCTTTTAATAATTGACCCTCACATCACTATTTTATTGTCTTTGTAAATTAAAGTTTTTTTCTTTCAAATACTATAACCTTGTCTTGTCACTACTCCTTCGGAAAATGGATTTCTTCTTAATTTAGGTACATAAAGAATATTTTTTCAGGATACTCATCTTCCACTTTTCATTGACACATTTGTTAATCAAAACATTTCTTTGGCCAACCACTACTACATTTCCTTGGCCAACGGCTTCTTGGTTTCCCAATTTCAGTGGAGATTCTGTATACGCAGTGGAAGCGTGCAGGGCCCATAACGAATTCAAGTTAAAATAATAGACAAGCTTTCAGTAGTTTAAATTGAAGAAAAAGACTTTATTCATTCAAAGAAACTTACATTGCACAATAAGTACGTGACATAACAGCTTGCGTCTCCAATGTTGCACCACCTAGTGTCAAAATTACTATTTGAAGCTTAGGCACAGAATTTAGCTAACAGGAAACAAGTATATAGCTAAGTATAAATATAAAATTTAATCCAATAATATTAAATATTAATTAATAACACCACATACAAACAACCACAAACAAAAATTAATTAATAACGCCACATATACCAACTTAAACCCTAGCGAAAAAATATAAAGTGTAATGTATTAAAATTAATAGTTCCACCAAAATTCTAATATACGGCACCACAATACTTTTAAAACGCGCTGTTTATCGCATGACTTGTTATGAAGAGCCACTCGACTGGTGCTTTTGTCCCTTGGAGAGGAGAACTTGCTAATCGTAATTTTTATATTTTTACGTCACCTCTATATTGAACCAGGTTTTCGTTACAAAAACTATAATAGATTTTAGTTATTTCTCAATAACCTTTGCTAACTTAGACTTTTGTTAAACGGACACTGATTTTTAAGGTTTAACTATTTTCTGCGCCATATAGTGCGAGATATTATTCAAAAGGCTAATAACAATTTTTTCAAAATATTAGATAATATGTCTTCAAAGATATACTTTAAAATATGCAAAAAATATGTACCCTCACTTCTTTCCGAAACTACTCAATCTGAAGTTATGAAATAAACTTTTCAAGGATTTTAAAATCCCACGCAAAGTTTGTAGAAAAAGTAAGAATAACGATTACTCTAGATCTCATAATTTTTAAAATTCGCACCATTCTTTCAAGCCTATGAAATATATAGTTATATATATTTACGTTGTCAAAAATTATTTGTAATGTTTGTAAATAATGTAATAAAAATAAAATCTACCCTTAAATAAGTAGCTAAATATCTATTCAATTCTCGTAGTGAGAATTTTACTTGTGCTTGCCAGATTTTTAGCATTTTTTTTAATTAGTTAGTTATATCGGGAAATGAATAGTAAATAGTTCGTTCCTGCATCGTTGTATACGATTAAAAATAAGCTAAAAGATGCTATCTAGAAAAATATCAAGTTTGTTGTTTATTTCGGGAACGCGAAAAGATCTAAACATAAAAATAAAATTCAATCGCAACGAGAAGGGCATTTCAGGTTTTAAAGACACCTTCGAGTTTAAACGAAAACCATAAATCGCATTTTATCAGTGACCTGAGCTCTCATAGAGGTCGTCAACTTGCAGTCAGAGTAGCCGAAAATAGTGGACAGCGCGCTGTCTGTTTAAAGGTTGAAATCGCCAAATTGCAGTGAGAGTTTTCGACGAGCGCATCGACCATTTGGCAATTGATCGTATGCATCACTTCGTCAGAGCGCGAGTCTCGGCTCAGCTTTTTTAAAGAGTTTGCCAAGCTATGTCTAGAACTTGTGAGGCTGATAATATCCGTAAGATGCGTCTAGCTCTGGATAGGAAACGTCACGAACATTATCATTTTCTAGAATCCAACGAGCGCTATGAGTCGCGCTTCGAACGAGCAAAGAAACGAAATACTAAAATGCTGTAACAGACAACGACTAATGTTTGTAGTTCGTTAGAGGATAAACGAGGAGCGGCTTGAAGAAAGCGCTGTACACCGTGCTGAACGGTTGACCAATGACCGACGGACGTTACTGTATTCTTGTAAACTTTACATTTGACAAAAAAAGATTATTTAACCGAAGATAGTGCGGGGCTTGAGTGATAGACAATCCTGGTATTTTCAAAAGAAACCGGGCTGTCTTTATGTTATACACTAGGAACAGCAAGTGTTTTTACGTCTGCTCGCTGTTCAATACATTGTGCGGTTCTACTTTGTTTTGATTTTTAATGTACGTGGAAAAATGAGTTATATGCGATACTGTTAATCAAATATTTTCGCCTGAAAAAAGCCGAATTTATGAAGAAATCATTGTAAGTGTCTCCCCTAAAAATAAATTTATTTTTTATACGATCCGAGTACAAGAAAGACTTTTCTCATAAATTTGCTGCGTAATAAAGTGTAAAGTGAAGACAATATTGTTTTTGGTATGATGTAATCCGGTATTTAAGTTACTATGCTACCGGTGGGAAGTCTGCGCGTTCGTGTTTCAGGATTCCCTGAATTCGGACTTACTGAAAACATTTTGTTCTCGGTTGGTGAAAGTATCAGACCTTATGATACGAAATGGTACGTTGAAATAGAGATTGTTCCCGGGCGTTGCCGTTTCGATAAAATATGCGCTTATTTCTAATGTGTAAATACACTGACATTTTAGATATACGCGGAAAGGAAAACTCTTGGTTTTGTGGTAGATCAAGTAGAAGCTACTAACTATCCCATGGAGTTGTTAATTTTTTTGGACGCGTCTAGCCTCCTCATTCATGAGTTGAGCCAAAACTTCGTGTTCCGATAATGATGACGCGTAATTTGCGCCCAGCAAAACTGTGCGACTGAATTAGAATTCTCGTTAAAAGTGTACAAATAAAAATCATTAAGAACATTATTTTTTATATATTCATCCCTAGCATACCATTGATCTTATCCAACTTCCCATTCCGGTTCAAACGTCTGCATTTCCTGGTCGCCGTCTGCTTCGCAATTAATAATAAAAAACCGTAAGATTAAACTCCGGGACTCTCGGCCTTGATCCACGAACGTCATGTTTTACTCACGACCAGCTCCTACGTCGAGTGCTCGAGAGTGAGCGGATATTCATTTGTTCACTAATATTGTGTGTATTGTATAACGTTGTGTTCTTTTTAAAAGAGCACCATAATAAAATACGGTTGCTTATTCAATTAAAGACAATAAATAAGAATGAGGGTGAATAAAAGTACATATTCATAGGAAACACAAGACTATGTTTTGAAACTAACACTGTACTTTTGTAAAATCACAATATCGACAAATATAAAAATGTTAAGTGCAGAACATTCTTAACATCAATGAATGCATGAAAATAAAAAGACAGTTGAAGAACTAGAGAATTCCAGTAGTGCTATTAATATTTGACATTGTTTCAGAGTTTGCATGTTCCAAACATTCCTATTATACATTACAACATTCATATAAACTCTAATAAATACAGGAAAATATTCCCATAAAATCATAAAGATAACATGCATTTATCAGTAAGTAAGCATTAATTATCAAAAAGCCGCATTTTAAATTCCTTGTTTGATCCATCACTAACTCCTTATTATCAATTATCTGTATCTCAATGCTACCTGTATCGGCAACTTCGACACACTTGTATTTATGTTATTTTAAGGTCAAATGTAAAAGGAAATTATTAAAGAAGGAAAGTATTTATTTATTTACATAATTTTAAGTATAATAACATTTCATTATTCAAGTGAAGAATGATAGGTAAAATTAAAATAAGGTAAGTAAAATAAAGTTCTACAGGGAGCCATTTGTAGTAAAACTTCCTTTTTTAAAGAAACTATTTACAAAAAATACAATATGAATTAAGAAACGAACATACCGCACAAATAAAAATAATTATTCCAGCTAAATCGCATTTCTGCATTCTATTAAAAAAATTAAATTATCAAAGGAATGTCACACGCAGCAATATTGAAGTACAGATAAGATGTAAGTGAGTTATAATAAAAGTAGATTACATTTTACTACACTTTGATCTGAACAAAAAAGGCATATGTGCCAGTCATTATTGTGACCATGATTAATTATTAACATCACTTAATTACACTGTTCTTTGAATAAAAACATTGGTTCTCTGAAATTGTAGGTGAATGCAATTATACAAATAGTCTAATTTATGGTAAAAATTTAACTTCAAACTTTAGTTAACTTTTGATAGTTATTATAGGCAATAAATGTTTTCGATAATGCTTTAGTTTATTATTAGTTAGATATTAAACTGATCGATGTCTTCAATTCAATATTGAGTTGCAAAATGTCCTCATTACAAAGATACTAGGACCCAGGAGAGAAAAAGACCCAAAAGATCTTAAAAAATTGTAATTTTTAATAAAGTTATGATGAAAACAAAACAAATTGTTTTTCTAAATTCTATACCGTTCTGGAGTTTTTAGAGTTTAAAGTTAGTCTAGAGTAAAAACATGAAAATAATATGATAAAATATACCAAACTATTTTCATGATTTCAAATTTTTTTGCTCTTTTATTATTATTAAATTACTCTTTAAAACTGGAAATATAAAAACCAGGTTTTGAAGTATGACTTTCACAGCAGGTGTTGGAGCCTGTAAATCTGATCTTTAGAAATATTACCAATATTTACAGCATCTCCAAAAAGATCTACAAAATAAAATAAAGAGGTATAGCAACTACTAACGTCAAATGAACTTATTCTCCTGGCAAATAACCAACTCTATTCATATTTGCAAAATTATCAAAACATCAATATTAAACAATGTCCTCCTGCCTAACTATATACATTCTGTATTGTTTTATTCCCCTTAATGTTTTTAAGACAAAGCTGAAAAATATTGTTATCCTTCGATAGAGACAATAACAATAACTCGATGGAGAGAGAGCTTATAGAGTTAGAGGGTCTTATAGTCCTATATGATTCAAAAGACTGATCATATATAAAGATATTATAGCATAACTAGGAGATATAACTCCAAAACATAAGTTGAGAAAATTCCATTGACCTCATTCCATCCGTTTATAAAATTAATATTTCAACATGAAGCAGATCAAGGGAAGAAACAAAAATATGTCATAACACAGAAACAGATGTATCCATTGATAGCAAGCAAAAGAAAAAAGTAAAGACCACAAAAGTGACTATTCATGGAGTCACAATGTTAACAAATATGGTATTTTTAGCTCAAAGGTAGTTTAACACCAAAATTTCACTCAGAAATAGTTCCATTCAATCAATGAGATCACAGATGAAAATATGTCTTTTGAAACTTCGCATAGCTAGAAGTGACAAATAAAAGGAACGGAAGACATATTTAAATTAGAAGAAAAAAAAATTTATTATAAAAAGCTTTTAGAAAAGAATTAGGTTTGATTGAAGACAATTGTAAAACTTGGAATGAAAATAATAATGATTAGAATACGGCAAGAGGACTTTTTAACAACTGTAAAATAACTGGACTATGTCTTCTAATTGGACTTAATATTCTTAACTCGTTAAATAGATTCTGTTTTAGTTGACCATTATCAAGGAGATTTGAAACACATAGAGACAAATTTGAGTATGCTAAAAGGTAAAATAAAGCTAATTGGAAGTATCCTATTCAATCACAACATAAACAGTTCACATATATATAATTTTGTGTCATTCGAAGGCCATGAGCCCAAGAGGCATCTAACAAAGAAATTAGGAAGATTTGCTAAGGTTATACCAGAAAGCAGTCAAGAGTAGCAACTTATATTATCCCTTTATTGACTGGTGGTACACAAAATTTGTTTAACAAAACAATTCCCCATTCTAAACCCTTTAGCCCTTCCCATGTACAATTTTAGAATCGTTAACACAGTCTGGTTTGTAAATTAACATTTTTTTAATCAACAATGGTTTTTATTTTCCTTAAGTAGAGAACCTGGTTTATATAGATAAAAAAATATTTTTTAGAAACTGGCTTTATGAATAATAATATTATTTGTCAATATCTGTTTAAAAGTAGTGATGATATTATGTTTAAACTGAACCACTTTTATAAAATTGTAAAAGCCATAAAAAAAATGGAAGTGTTAGAATCTGATGTGGACATAAAGAAATTAATTACATAATAACACATGAGTGTAAAAATAATTAAGAGCACACCTTATAAGCCTGCATATTTGGGGAGGGATATAGAAGTGTCCTTCAAATGATAAACGGTTTGTATATAAATATTGAACTACATACTCAAAGGTTTTGTTATTTACACAACAAAGAGTAAGCTGAGGAAGAGGCGCTGTAGTTTTAGTATTTCAAAAGGAAGTCAGATCTGTTCGTATCGTGGTTTGTAGTGATGAAAAATAAATACCATAAGGAGACTAAAGGATTACTTTATTAGCTTTAAATACAAGATTCGCTGTAAGTTGTGACTACAGGCAAGACATAATGATTGATTATTTTTATAATACCATAATCTGCACCAGATAAAAAAGAGTTGCAGTGAAATTGTTTTAAGCGGCACTTGAATTTTATGATATACACAGTATGCACATTCATGTACGCACATACATACACATATATACCTACTGTGTACATACTACAGCTTGCAGCACATGTTGCTGCACTCCATTTATAAATAGAATTCTAAACAAGATAAAAAAAGTAATTACATATATATGTATGACCCTACTCACTATTTGTTGACCCATTCTCTAAAGTTATCAAACAACTTTAGGGCCCAGCGTGTATTTCATAAAAGACAAATAATCGATCGTTTCATAGTAATATTTCGTAAAATTTAATTCTCCAATAACTGCTTTATGTGGAAACCATTCACTTCCAAACAACAGTTATTTCTATTAACCGTGAGCCAACAGTACCATTACATCCCTAAATGTATCAACAAGTCATAACACCCGTTGCTACTATCTCCTGTACTCAATTTTATAGAAATTCCTTGTAGCAAATAATTGTAAAAACACAATAAAGTGACACCACATAAAAATAACAAGTAAAAAACATAAAAAAGCAAGTAACATTACAACGTATGAAACAAAAAGAAGAAGCTTATACAGTGCATATTTGAATCTCAATAAAGCATAATTTATTGTATAGAATTTGTATTGTATAGATTTGATTATTACAAAGTAGAAGTATTACTTCACAACGGAAAATCTTTCTAATTAATCTTTTTGATAAGTTTTTATTTTACGGAAGTTCTGTTTATGATAGAGTACTTTTATTAAAGTATTTTTGAAAATGTAAATATATCACGTCTTTCACAAGCGTTAAAACATGGTGCATATTTCAAATAATAATTAGATCTAAAATAATCGCCATACTTCCCCTACAACCTTTGCATTGATTTCCAAAACCCTATCTTTTTCAAAATTTTGAAATGAGAAAAAGGGCACATGTTTTTTTTTGTTTATTTTTGAAGGTATACTACCTAAAATTAGGGAAAAACTTATAACTGGTTATTGAAAAGCAAGTTATTTCTTCATAATACTCAAAGAAAAAAAACTTACAGATGGTTTATCTTATATTTCCGAAATGAATCCAATACAAAATAAACTATAACAAGTTTTCATACAGTGTATTGATGACTACCATAAATAATAACTATTTTAAGTAAGGAACTTACTATGAAGGTCATCTTGTGTTAAAGTTTCGTCTCACTAAAAGCTATCAAGCTGATATTCATTATGCTAATATCTATATTCACATTAAAATAATGTAACATCTAACTTAGACATA
This sequence comes from Druceiella hillmani, assembly GCA_039881145.1. Classification (NCBI taxonomy): domain Eukaryota; kingdom Metazoa; phylum Arthropoda; class Insecta; order Lepidoptera; family Hepialidae; genus Druceiella; species Druceiella hillmani. The sequence goes on along the minus strand of JAYKKI010000016.1, from coordinate 23,694,121 downwards.
ACAATAAAACAAAATGGTTCTGAATAGTACAAGGCCTTTTTCTTTACAGACTTACATAACAAACATTCTTCTAGCTTTCAATCCCTGCAAAAATATTAAAAACCTAAAAGCGGAGCAACATATTCAAGAACTATAAAAACAAATCACTAAGTAAAATGCCACTACATATTTTTGCTTTGGCATGTAGATGTTTGATGTCATTTCCGAACTCAATCTCTGTCATAAATTCAAATAAATAGATTACATGGTCATGTGTTTTACTCTGAAAATCCAATTTAAACTATGAAATATTGACATTTTCGGCAGACAAGTCATTCCACGATATGAAAGTCTAAAACGATCACAGTTCATCATTATATCGGAGAACTTCATTGCAAGAAAATCTGAATCCATCAAATATATTCTTTGCTGCAACCGGGTCACTACAGCTGGTATTTTGAAGCTAAAAATTCTGTGAATATTTTTGAAGTTATACTTCTTTAGGCGCGTTATGAAAAAATTATGAGTGAAATTTTAAGATTCGTCACACAAAAGTTACAGTATGAAGTTTCAGCGGTTGCAGTCTCGAAACAAAAGCTATTGGCACCATCGTCGCCTCTGTTCACTGTTTTCATATTCATAGTATTTATCCACATGTTTCTAGTGTCTACATTCACACACGTGTTTTAGTTTCATATAAGTGCAATTTATATATGTGCTGATAAATTATATTCAGTAGTGATTTAAATTCAATATTTTGATTAATATATTTACTATTCGTAAATATTAGTGAAAAAATTGTGTTTATAGACTTTTTCAAGTGTTCCAATATAATTGAGGTTATCTATCCGTATGTATTATTTAATGATGATAAAGAAGTATAACTTCTCACGCGCGTACATAAGTACACGCACCCTTTTTTTTCCTATATTATTACATAACTGTACCATTCATAGAAAGAATAATTTTGCTTTATCTCGTGTTTATAAATATCAGAACAAATAAAAATATTATGAAATGTTCTCAAATAATGTTAAATAAAATCTCAAATATGTTAATTTTGTAGAAATTCATTATGAACAATTAAATGAAATTACGTGATGTAGTATTATTTCTACTTTCTTAAAGTTCTTTACCACAACATAGGTTTCGTTGTATTACAACATCTGTTGTAGCCCACCTGAAGATATTGTAATACAACGAAACCTAGATCGTGGTAAAGAACTTAAAGAAAGTAGAAATAATACTACATCACATAGTTTCATTTAATTGCCAATGAAATGTTCTTTTTAATATCTTCATAATTATGTATCCTTTAGTATATTTAAATAAGGTAATATCTAAAATTTTGGTTGTATAATTATTGATGCCTCTTGTCTATAATATCAAAGAGAAAAACTAGTCACGTGTATTGAAAACGTTCATGATAGGGTTCTGTAGCATCTTATAAGAATTTACATTAGAATCACTGAAATTACCCATCAAACTACTGTAGGTATGTATTATTTCGCATTTTAAATAACAATATTATACCTATTTTGCCACATACAAGATAAATAAATTGTTTAGCTGAGTACTTATCTGTGAAACTTTGTATAACTGATCATAAGAGCTACTTTATGTTAAGAAAAATTTCATCTTTACGTGAAACATTTTTTCTAAATTTTTCTGAAATTAATTACTTTACTACCCATTATAATTATAATGAAAGTACTAGTTAAGAGTCACATTTGTGTTTTTTCTATTTTTAAAACAGACTTTAAAAGTTGAGGGGATGGGTGTATGGAGTTGTAAACAACGTTGATCAAATATCTTGGGGTATGCCTTGTTAACAATGTTGACCAAATTCCTGGGACAGAAGCATTAAAATTACTTAGTTCCAAGGCAATTTTTTATTCTATTTTAAGTTCTATACAACAATACCCCACTCTATAGAGTAGGCAACATAACCATACAAACTTTTATTGTGCTTTTGCTTGTCCAACAGCTGTATAAGTTATCTCTGAAACTCTTCCATATTACATACTTTGTATTACTTGTATTTATTTATAAGTCTGTCTTTCTCAAAATGTCAGTGGTACTAGAGTCAATACCATTTGCACTTTGGTATGTATACACTTATGAAATTGACGGTTTATTATTCATACATCTTTTGTTACGAATATACGGCTTGCGATCTATTATTTTTTCTATATTAAAGTACATTCCCAATATAGGCCAGATTCCTAAAGATTCATGCTGCTTCTTTGATGTAGGTTTAAAATCTTTTCATTAAAAGTATTTTACCAACACAAAGTTATGACTACATCTTTTTTATAATTACTGTATCCTGTGAGTGTCAATATTATCATAGGTTATAGTACATGATACCGATACAGTTTAAAATTGACTTATTTTTAAAAATTAGTTCAAGGATTGTAACTTTGATTTTAATTAAACACATTTCAATATATTCTAGAAAAATATTTAAAACTATTGTTCCTAAACTGATATACTTCCTAAATAGAGCAGTGAATAAAATATCTGAAGAGAACAATAAGTAATATTAAACATTTACAATAACTTAGATATTGCATAATAATTAAAAATTGTATAATATCTATAAGAGAGAAAATTATATGAATATGCCTAGATGTAGGTTCGACAATAAATAATTCAATTTCATTTTCTTAAAGTTGAACAACTTAAATATATATACAAAGTTTAAGTTGATTAGAAGAATATAGTAACGACCATGAATTTAAAATAAATACGAAAGAACTAAAAATAAATCAACAAATTTTGTTGTATTTTTTTTGATGTTCCATTTAACACCCAAAGAGCAAGCTGAATATTCTAATCTTATATATTTTTATACTAAAATGATGTAATTTTATATGAATAAAAGTAATACTATAGTATAAAAGTTGTCTGGACCATGCAATAAAATACTAGTTCGGAATTATTAAAAAATCATAACACATTGTGACAGAATTATTTTGACAATTGGTGTCACTGACAACTGACAGCGAGCATCTGTTTACATTTGAATTATTGCAGTCACTCATTTAAGCCTGTAAAAATAAAAAGTACTAGTAAAATTATTAAGTCCATTATTCAAGACTGTGACAGTAAAATTATTACTAATTTATACCTATAGTTTAATGCTGTCTCAATTTTTATCCATAGCACAAACATATTCTTATGTAAACAAGAATTACTTTCTCAATGTTATAAATAGATTAAAATTGCATTAGTCATATGTAGATACGAAACTTATTTGTTAAGTGTTGTATTTTTATTAATGCTTATGTTAAGAAGATGGAAATTGTTGTATCTAAAAGATAATAATTATAACAAATCGATAAGCAACTCAAATTCATTATAATAGAATTACTTATATTTAAAGTTGATACACTGACAGATGTCAGGATAACTTCAAAGAAATCAATATTTATAGTTTGTAAGATTGTATATAAATATATATATACTTTGTTAATTTTGACAAAAGTCAATACTCCTCGAACTTGTAATTTATTTATTATTGATTTAGCCATGATTACAAGACAGTAAAAATTGTTGATGTACATGGAAATTGGTAACCTAGGCAGACACCTATACCAAATAAATCATTTATAGAGTTATATATCTCCAAAGTGTATGCTGCATGTGTGAATTTTCCGAGTCAGTTAAATAAAATTACAAAAATTAGTGTAAAAATATTAAGTGTATAGCGAAATTTATACAGCAGAGTTTAAAGAAGCAGCAAATAGAAGAAAGGGCAGCCTACGGTGATTTCAATAAAGCCACCTATCGACACTAAGTGAAACAGAGTCTATAGGAAAAAGAAAAATAAGTATGAAAATCTCAACCAATGTAAATATTACCGAAGACAATCCGTCAGACTTCACTTAACTGTTAATGCTTCCTGGCCTAACACCACTGCCAAAAATTCCGACAGTGATCTGATTGACGTGAGTGCTAGTGATGTCAACGTACCATCAGGAAATTTGTTATTACAAGAGTTGTGGAAAATGTTGATTAAAACTACTTTGTTTCACTCTCTTCAGCCTGACCCTTTTTTTTATCATGGTCACTACAGACCCATTTTCAAAACAAACTGTGGACATGCCTTTTGTAACATTATGGTTTTATAATAAAAAATGTTTAAAAATAGCAACAGTCTTATAGAACAATATCTAATATTTTTTGTAAAAAAATCAGAACATGTCTCTTTTTCACTCTAAATAGGCATGACTCATTGATACAAGGGCTGTAATGGAAATTCTTCTAACAAAATTAATTACAAAATCAAATGATAGTAAAACATGCACTTGAACTGATCTAAAAAGAGATAAAGTTTTTGAATTGGTACTGCTATTCTAACAAATTAGGAATTTTAATAAAACCTTCACTAATAAATTCCTAAATCTTAGTAAAAAATCATTAAACTTTGTAACAGCCTGAAATAACATTTTCTGATAATTGTTAAATATGCATACCACAGAAGAGAAGTTAAATCTATGAAACAAAATCTTTAAAAGCTGCTCAGTTATAAACCCTTAGACGTAATTAAAAGGGCATATAAATATTTGTTTATTCAACCTAAAGACAATTTTAAGTTTTAGTATAGATGTATATATGTTCCAGTATGAATTTAAATGATCCAATGAATACACAGTAACAGTCCAATACTGTGTGTACTAAGTTGTTAATATTTTTTTATTCATAAAAGCAACAATATAATAAAATACACAAAAATATGTTGAATAAAACTCACATAACTTGCAAATAACACAATTTACTAAAATTAAGCAAAATACATTTCATTCTTTAATATTGTTGGTAAAACATAAATTGTGTGTAAATACAATAATGTCTTATATATTTACTTGTAACATTCTCATATCAGCTGCCCCTGCATTTTCCTTAATTTAGCGGAATGTATTTTAGCTGAATAAACTTTACCCTGGACTGCAATCATTAATACTGCAAACTGAATACCATTAATTTTCTGTCAGTAACTAATTGAATCAACATTTGGTTTAATACACGTTGACTTAAAAACATTTAAATATTTAAAAACAAAAAATGGAAAAATTAGGATTTAAAAAGACAATTTTAGAGAGTATTTTAATTTAACTTGATATAGCCTTGACAGAATTCTTTTATCTATGTCAATATTTAAAATAAATAATTACTTGACAGTTGTTTAATTTTTTTTGCTTACCTATCACTTTTTTATGACAAATTCATTGCCAATGCCAGAACTAAGGCAGAAAAAATATATTTGTACTTTACTACTTAATTACGTTAATGCTAAAACATTTAATGCATTTAATCAGTGATAGCAACAATATTCCCACTTGACACATTCATTCTTTAGACTTCAACTTTATTAACATATCCAGGGTACAATAAATTCATCATTCTTCAAAAATAAATTTAAACTTGCGGAATCACACTCTCTTATAAAACATCTAAAATATAAATCACTAAAAATATATAAATATTTATATGTAATCAATAATATATAAGGGATTTGTACTACTCAACCAGGAATAAAAGAGTAGATTTGAAAAGTTGAAGTAAAACAATGAAAGGCACTTCGTTTCCAAAGGAAATTGATAAAAAAGTGTGAAATACATTTTTAAAAATAAATATATTTTACAAACATTGTTTGACTGACGTAAATTAATCAGTAAATATTTTGTTAGCATTTTCACAATTTAGAAAGTATGGTTAAAACTTTGCTCAAAAAGGGAGCATTTCTATGGGAGAAAATTTCCATTTTTTCTGATTATTAATTTCTACGAGGAATAATGGTAATGCAATAAAACTTCATCTCGCAATTACAAAAAAAAAGCGAAAACTGTTTCGTCGTTTTCAGGTCCGGGTATATCCCAGTAAATCTATACTCTTGGCTAGAGACCAACATTAGAAATATTAAATAGTTATAAAGAAAATACTTTTAGAATTAATTATCCTTAATTTTCCACAGCGTGCACATAAATTGCCATTTTAATATTGAATGATAAATCACATTCTATATAGACATATTACATTATCTCAAAGACAATTTGTCACTACATATAGTTTTTTTATTCTTTTGCTAAATCTAAATCCTCACTGAAGTTTTCATTAGAACGAGGAAATATGTAATTTAATATTATTTCATTTATTTAATGTAATACTTTCCAATTAATCTTATTTTACAATTTGTAAAATAATACCTAAATTTTGACTTATTGCACTTGAAATAGTTACAAATATAAAGGCCACAAGTTTCTTTATAATTATGTAGCTTAAACTAGAAACAATTTTTGTAATACCTCATTATCTTACATAGCCTTAAGCTAAATAATATTCAGAAGTCACCTCAATATTCAGAAAATTGGGTAAATATGCCATATAATATTTTTTATATTTTAGGATTTTTCGTATACACAATAATTGCAATCGCGTTATATTTCAAACATTTCTTCATAAAATTTAAAGTATTTTTTTAAACATTTGTAAGCAAAGTAATTTTTAGGTACTTCACTATCATATTTGTAATCCTTATTAAAATTTCAAATACTTATGGTCTTTCGAGCAGCATTTTATAATGTGTGAACTTGTAATATGTAAAATCTAAAAAAATGACATATCTACAAAACATCTTTCCATAAAATATTTTTTTGCAAAGAGTTAATCTATATTAAAAATACCTATAAAATGGAAATTACCAATTTTAACAAGCAATACTTTTTGAAACTAATTATAATTTATAATATGACATGATGACAACTACTATTACCTTTTCTGAAGTATGAAAATTATAACTTTTTAGAATATAAATAATAACTTGCATTAAAATATTATAAAAATCATTTAATAGTAAAGTTTCATTTTTCAACTTATATTAAGAGACCAGCAAAAAAGGGCCGATGTTGCAAAAATACATGTGATTTAAGAAAAAGTGGTATTTTTAAAAAATATAATACTCTAGGCAGTTCACAATTTACAATCAGAAAAGGACAAAAAATAATATATAATTTATTATCGGATTATAAAACGAGGAAAAGTGATCTTCATAAATGTACATTTATTATGTTTCTAATATATAGACACTTGTTAATAAAGATTACAGTAAAAAGAAGCACATAGTAACTCTTTAAAATTGATTACTATAAACAGTCAATATCGATCAATGCAATTAATTGTTTTTTAAATGAGCTGCCCCTGCCGAAAAGAAATAGTTAACTGACAGTAACATTTATATCACTTTTTTGAATGTTATTTTGCTTTTTCCGATAACTGGTGAGTTTCATGGATTCTGGCGATACCAGTTTACAAAAAAAGAATCATTGCCAATACAAAAAGAATAAACAGCTATTTAAATCTATTTATGTACATACTATTGTGAAAAATAACCTCGCTTATAGAAAAGTACAAGATTTAAAAAAATTTCTATCGTCGATTTAAATAAACCTATTTCGGGGCTTATTATTTTTATTTTCTTTATTTAAGAGTGCCATTTTTATTCTTGTCAAACTCCTATGTAATTCTTAACGAAATAATGAATTTGAATCAAAATAATCCTTTTTATATCATATGATACCATATGATGATAAGGCTTATATCATATGATGGTAAGGCTGATAAATAACAAGATAAAAAAATTTAACAAAGAAACACAGTAAATAAGTTATATCCTTCTAAGATTAATTGAACAGCAAATAAGATATATGTAATACTGTATTTTTATGTAATTAGAACAACAAAATTACATTTTAACTTTAATTTTTTTAATGTAATGCATATTCATAGATAAAAGGTGACTATACGCTGGCTTAAGTGCATAGCATCAGCATTGTTGGTATTCTAGATATTGATATAAATAATTAGTTTTAAAAATGCTTCTCCCCAGTTATAAACACAGTTTGATTTTAATTGTATTACAAAAGGTACCTCTTTATGTTTTTATTATTAAATTAACTAATTTATATACGTAATTGCTTCCAATAGGTCAATATGCTGGAGTGGTGCTTTCGACTTGGGACCTGTAATAATTATTATACCATACATCAGAAGTGCAATATAAGTAGCCGTACATACGAAAAAATGTATGTACATTAAATATAACAGTGTAACTTTACATGACATTGTTTCTGTGATTCATTCAAAAAAGGACTATAAGTGGATATAATATAATTGGATATATATATAGAGGAAAATGTTAGAAGAAAGTGCATTAATCTTTTAGTCTGGACAATACGTCCAAAACAAAACATAACAAAATTAAGGTCATTTAACAGGAATACATGTCTTATAAATATCCAAACAAAGTGTAAAAGTTGTTCACCTAATATCTCAAGACTTGGCATACGTAGGACCACCATGCTTTGCCCATTCACGTTCAAACTCATGCTGCAGAATCTCTGCGCCACGCTTCCTCGTCAGTCCCGTTTCGTCCAGACTCAGCTCACACATCTGCATGTCGTCAATACCTGTACATATATTTATAATCAGAGATTCAATATAAATATAAGTCCATGTAAAAATTTAATACTGGCTCTTGAAATGTTTCTTCACTTTGACTTTGGTCCCAAATTGTCAAATTACTTTCATCTCTTTAAACATAACTAACTCTGTGTTTCAAGGAAAACATAAAATGCTCCATCAGGCTCAAACATATGTGTGCAGATCATATTTCAGGAGATCGATCCTCGTCATCTACAGCTGAAACATTTCAAACTCCAACAAGTCAGAACACTGGTAGTGTTCTGACAATGAATATCAGGCTGATTAACTTGATCCTATGGGATTTTCCGTGACAGCATTCAGTATGCAATAGATACAAAATTTATTTCAAACAACTTAAAACACTGACTTAGGCAACTATTACAGCTACTTACCCAATTATTTTTTATTGTATTTAATGATAACTACAAAATTAATGACGTTTAACCGCCAAGGATAAAAAACACAGGCGTTAAATTAGAGAAGCTGTTTTTAAAGCATATACTCTTAAGAATCATACAAGTACTCGCTCTAAGCATTAGAGAAGCACAACATAATAATTGTGCTTGTCTGATGTTTAAGAACATTAGTTGAAGGACCGAAATAAAAAAATGGTAAATTAACTTAAAATTACAAGTGACCACCGTTAACATAAATTACAAGTGATGTGCACAGTCAAACCATTCTACAAAGCTCATTGAACTTCTCACAGATGTTGTACTGACTAGACTGCATTTAAGTCAAAAACTATTTTACGAACATGATATTGACCTGACTGAAGTAGCACTGGTGTCTTGTCTGGATGCAGCTCCATCTGCCTGGCAACATACTGTCCGTCAAAGTGCGCATACCACCAACCCCGTCGTTCGACCCCACCACTGTTTTCGGTTGAAGAGGGTCGAACAAACGGGATGCGGAAATAGCGATGACGTGCACCCAAGATTTCATTCTTTTGCTGCACACGTGGAGAGTTAGCTGTTAAAAAGGATTTTGATATAAATAACGATTATGGTTTAAGTTATTCTCTATTTCAATATTAATAAATTTTCTAGACTTGGTTCTAAAAATTTACCCTATAAAGTATTTAAAGCATTAAAATGATGGCCCCACAAGAGTGAGTTGAGTTGGCTCTAATCAGGGTGTCTGAGCTTAAAAAGAGCCGCCAGGTCCGGAACCGAATCTATGGTTTCTGTTTGTTGATTTTGTCTTTTAAAAATTAAATTACATGATAATAATTACATCATACCCATTGTGGTGGATTCTAACAGATTACAGAAAAACGACCTTCGCCTGAGGTAAAATTTGTAATTGATCTCTAATATATTTATTCACCAAATTAACATTTTATACCTTCATACATTTAACTATATATTTGAATAATTCTCAGAATTTTCGTAATGAGCCACTTGCAAGAATTTGAAGTGCTTATTATTTACCATTGCGTAAAGTAATTTTGAGCAATGCTAAGATTAATTATGCTGCTGGTCTATAAGGTAAACCTTCTGTAAGATGGCTGGTAATAACTTGGATTAGTTCTTGTTTGCAATGATTATTTAGTTTCACACTTCTTATGATTGCATGTTTTAAGTGAGTGCACCTCATGTTAATTGCAATAACGAGATAAATTATAATTTTTAAATTTATATTGTTAAATTTGGAAAAAAATTCTTTGTGGGCTTATATTCATTTTCGATTACTATATTATACGTAAATTTTTTCATCAAATTAAATGTCCGCTTATTTTATGTCTGTGTAATTATACAGTCTTCCCATAAAATTTCATCACAATCTGACTTAAGCTGAAGGAATTATGATGCTGTGGCACATAGACAAATATAAAGATAGACAGAGGACAGTTGTGATGAAATTACATATAAGGGTTCCGTTTTTTAACATTTAGCTATGGAATCTTAAAAAGTACCATAATAGACTATTTGACTTATATTGTAAAACTGTTTTAAATTGTTCTGTATTAGATTATAAGCACAACACGTTTATATTTCTTGGATATATGACATATTTTTTATATTAAATCACTTTCCAAGTTTAAATTACCAAACTTGCGCTAAAAACCCAATTTTTGTAATGGCGATTGAGACGTGAAGTCCCAAGTGTGTAAACATAAAGAACAGTCCTGCCCTTTGAAGGGAGATATTATTTATTTTCATATTAAATTATGAGTATTCTTAAATTTTATATGACATGAAAGAATATACATTAAAAACTAATTTTAAAAAATTCTACAGATTTATACAAAATCGATTTAAAAAATTTCATACCCAATAACTATCTTCGCGAGGGAATATGTTGTAATCTTTTTCCAGTTAATTCACTTTTTCTTTTATAACTAAGCACTCAATACACAATTAAAAGCAAAATTTCTTACAAATTATAAAGTAATTAGATTAAAATATAGTTTAATTAACACATTAAGTAAATTTAATTATCAAATTGGAAAGTTTTTTTGTTTTTATAGCAGTGGCACCAACATTCAGGAAACAATAAGGTCTATTTATCTATGGTTTACATTTCGAATAATATTGTAGTGCTTGATATATACATTAGTGAGTGCATATGTGTTTGTGTGGTGGGTTATGTTAATAATATATTAAATAATTTTTACCTTTTTTGGTTATCTTTCATCTACCTTCATTTTGTTTTTTAGCTTAAACAGATTCTTTTTATTGACTTTTAATTTTTTAGTTATATTTTAAATTTGTATGTTACCGTTTCATAATTACAATTTTATTATTAATTTATAAATAAAAAACACGATAAATCTTGCGTTTCTCAACGTTTGCAATTTGCGATTTGTATTATTGTATTCATGTTTTACGTAAGAAAATAAGTTACAAATGGTGTGCAGTGACAAAATGCATCTTTGTGCATTTTGATAATAGAAGCAGCAGAAAAACTTTTTGTATGTGTTCCAAAGAATACCAAAATGCGTTGAAAGTGGTTGCAACTTTCTCGGAGGAATCCTAATGATACAGGGAATAAATGAAATGTTTTCTTCTGTGAAGACCACTGTGACGTAAGTTAACGTATATTATTTGATTGTAAAACTCATATTTAAATTAAGAATGGTTACTAATTTGAGGTTAGAATACATTATTTTATGAGTTATATAAATATATATATATATATATACATATATGTGTGTATATATATATATATATATATATAAAAATTGTAGCCATAATCTTATGGCCTTGATTAATGTAAAACTAAAAGGTCCTAACTATCTTGTTCATTTGTTACAGATGGAGAAAGACAATTACTATCAGTACAAAATGGGTTTTAGTCAAAGAATAATTATGATGGATAATGAAAATCTTCGGAATTTCATTGACAGTCAGATCGCAATATAAGAATCTGTGATTCTGACACATCTCGATCCGCATTTTTTAAACGGCAAAGGAGTTCATTCAAGAAGACAACCAACAAGCAATAACAACTAACTCTCAGGCTACCCCTACTGCGGATGAAACTTGTTTAGAATAAGAAAATATGACAATGAGTATGTAAACTTAAGAAACTAAATTCTATTCAATTTCTCTTAACAAATATTTGAGAGCTCTGTTCCAGTCAACTATAGTCGCATTATAATATTATTTTTTGTATAATTTAGTGTGTGGATAAGATAATAAATATAATACATTTATTTCTTGTCAGAATTATTTCAAACATGCAACAAAAGTACATCAACAGAACCTATGGTAACTGCTGAAAAATCAGTCCAGTGTCATTCTGTAAACAAAGTACATATTAGAAGCAAAGCGTGCAGGCAAAAATTCCGACAAGAGATATATCTGTTTCCCCTTATAAATTTTCAACTATATCCACTCATACTTCTCTATTCAAGATTTATCCAGGTCCTAATTGTGTAAAGCCATCTAAAACTGGTGTTATAAATATAAAGAAGAGGATTGACTTTAAGGATGAGGAAAGATCAGACAGTGACATATCCTTGTGTAAAGGGAATCATTAAACATTACAACAAGATTCGAACTATTTCGTCAAAGGTGTCTGTATTTAGTACAAGTAAACAAATGAAGACATTGATAAAATGCAATGTTTGCAGCAGATTTCGCCTAATTGTTAAAAAGTCAATGATGTATATTGGTATTTCTAACACATGTTATTTCATAGTTCACTTAGTTCATAAACATACATTCACCACATGAACATATTTTAATGTGTTTAAAAAAAATTAGATTAAATAGTACTTTTTTTGAACTTAAAGATAACTTTGGATCATCATATAGCAAAAAGTAATTATTTTTGAAAAACATTCCAATAATTGAAATTTTTTTATGCCGTTTTATTGTAAAATTAAATAAGAATTACATTAGAAAAACTTAACCTGTTGCATTTCAACACAATTATTACAATATAAGTTGTATAATATTTGATTGATTACTTGGAAATTGACATACAAAAGCCTTCCAAAGCCCTTTTTCAAGCACTAACTATAAGAAAGGTAATATTGCAAATATTTGATATCTTGCACACCCAATGGTTTGGGTAATTATATTTCCCTGGTTTTGGGGGCACAGCGAGTTATGTCACTATATTAGAAAATTGCAACTTTATAGATTTATAGGTTTAGAACCAGATACCTTCATAGAGGATTTAAACATGCAGATAATGAGTGCAAAAGGAATAAAATTGATAAGGCCGCCTAGTATAGCACCTGGATCAAAGTTATCAAAAGAAGGAGTACAGCAAACAAAAATTATTGGTAGTTTAAGGATTGAAAGAGCTATAAGGCATATAAGAGAGTTCCACATGTTAAAGCAACATTCTGTAATTACTAAAAATTTTCTGCGAGTGCTTGATGATGTGATTGTGATATCATGTGCACTTATTAACTTACAAGACTCTCTCATAACATAGTTAATATATCCTTGCATATCATATTTTAGATAATGTAGTAAAATGTTATACCCTGGTAACTATAGTACAGGAATTTTAGTTATATTGTAATCCAAAATTATGTAAGTAGCTTATATTCATATATGTAACAAATTTATTTAAGTGTTGGTATTACATATTTTGTATTTATAAATATATTTAGGAATAATAAATAAACAGTCTCAAAACATTTAGTAACAAATTTTAATAAAATACCCTTTTGTTTATTCATTTTCATTCACACTCTTCAATTTATTTTATCTATTTATAAGAAAGACTATGAATTAATATTATGTTAATATTTGCTTGCCAATAAGATACAATATTTTGTAACAAATCCTCATTAAATTCTAATGGAATGACATCCACCTTTTTTGAATTTTCAAACTCAGGATGAGCTACAAAGTAAACGTGACAAAAAGTAATGAGTAGTGGTAAGATGAGCTACTTTCTTCAAATTTATTACAAACATTTGCAATTGAACTTGAGCTAGGTTCTTGTCAGTTATTTTTCCATTACTAATGTAATTGCTTCTAGTAATATCACTAGTTGGGCATGTTACTTCAATAACAGCATCCATACAGATTCCATCTAGAGTGGCTGCAATCATTGAATGCTGAGATGATACGAACAGTACGCAAGACTTGACTTTTCTTTTAAGCATATTCTCCACAGTTTTGATCACTGAAAAATCCAATTTCCGACCTCTTTTCAAATGTATCTGGTGTTTTAGCTCCCATGATTGAGGCTACTAATGAAGCATCGGTTGTTTGACAGCGACTTATAAATTGTATCTCAGCATCCAAATACTTTGAATGCTCAGATACGAGCAGATCGCAGTTCATGTCATAAAGAACTCTTATGTTGGTTTTTAGTAGCTGTTTCAATCAAATCCAGAGCCTTTGCAGTTTCTCCTTTAGTGATTCTAGGAGCTTGTCAATGTCATTCTTTACATCGTAGCTTACTTGCATAAGGAAATGATGAAGAGAAAACTGTCAGACATCACTGTGCTAGAAGTCATTTTGATACTCCAAAAGTTCAGAGGTTGTCACATTCTTCTCTTTTGCTTCTCGAAGGAACTCCACAAAAAGATCAGTTTTAGTTTCATATTGTTGTGGAGCTTTTTTCTTGCACAACTGATCTACAGTGACATATTTCATAGAGGTTCCTACTCTGAAGAGTTTTGGTTTCTTCCAGATACATTCATCTTCACTGCAGGAAGGTTCTGCAATACGACAATGAGTCCACATCAAAAATTCCACTGCATGTTTACAGTCACCAGCTGCAGCTGCACAATCCAAGCACTGGCAACTAATAATTTCACACGTATTCTCATCTATCACCATAGTATTGTTGTATGAACTGGCCCTCACTTTGTGATTCACAACACAGTTATACGTATCCAATGGCATCATCCCCATAATATTCTCTTGCGACCATGAAAAGATAAACCAATTATTGTAAATACAAATCTTGCATCAAACTAACAGATCTATCACCATAAACAAAATTTGTGTATGGAAGTACATCATTATTTGGCCTTCTCAGGATAAAATTTAGGTTACTATTTAAGGTGTTATCGTACTTACATTGCTGTTTTTACATTTTTTAGCTCAGCAGCATAAAAATTGGGATTATTTTGGAAAAATAGTCCGACAATTATTGCATCAACTTTAGACAGGTTTCTGTTATCCGCCTTTCACAAAATTGCTATCCATGATAGAGTGAAGTATAGATTTCTAGAGTGAAGTATGGGAAATTGTAAAGTATTACAAATGAACTACAAATATCACTACAAATATTATTAACAGTTTTCGAAATCTTTAGACACCAAGATAGTAGGGCAACAATGACATGATTGCGAGCATGTGACATCTTCATAATTTAAGCTAATCCTAACAGTTTTGTGTCAAGTGACAGCCATTCCAAATATATATATATATATATATATATATATGTATATATATATATACATATATATATATATATATATATATATATATATATATATATATATATATATATATATATATATATATATAGTTCTTGAGGGTTTTAGCATACATTAATTATTATTTTCTAGTCACATTACTGTACAATGCTTTTTAAACTCATAATACATACAGACATCATCAAATAGCCTATTATATTACTGGAAATTTTATAGTAAATACAAAGGGTGATAGTTATAAATTTTTAAAAAGAAAAGAAAGAAAAAAGGATCCTAAATTAAAGACTTAAAGTCAGTGAAACATATTAAGTAGGTATGATTGATAATTTTTTTGTTTGACGTTTTAATGAAATCGTTAGGGATTGTATTTTAATAACGAAATTTAAATGTTTATTTCCATTTATTTAATTTCATTGATATACATGTGTCCTTTGTGTGTCATGTGAAAAACATTTGTTTTGTGTCATGTGTAAAACGTTTAAAAAATATTTATTTTTTCAGGGATTTTAAGACAAATTAATTATCATTTTTAGGTTATACTACTGCATAACGCTTTTTAAACTCATAATAAATACAACTTTTAATATTTTAACACTCAATTTTGAACACAATCAAATAGCCTATTTTGAAAATGTCTTCGCATGACAGCAGATTTAGCTCCAATTTAGAAAACATGACATTTCCATGCTTTTTCCTGATTTAAATTAGTAAAATAATAGTAGCAAGCATGTCAAGTTCAAATGTAAATGATGACAGTAAAAGAATGATTGTCAGTTAATAACTACATTTTAGAAATCTAAAAATGAAAATGTCAAAATACGGATGAAAGTCTATATTTGTTACATTATTATTATATATATATATATATATATATATACACATATACATATATGTACATATACATATATACATTATATATATATATATATATATATATAATACAAGGCGCAATATATTCGTTTTTAGCCTATAGCTTTAGGCACCGGGAAATATTGAAAAAAAAAATGTGTTCCATTATCCTTACAATGTCTATCAGACACAAAGTAAAGTGAAAGAATCCAAGCAGTATATGAAATATTATCCCGGTGTATTCACAATGTCATCATCCATGAACTGGTTAGACTTGGCTCCTACAGCACTCAAATAATAAAAGAAATGAAATAATCTAATGAAATATTCTTGATCTCTTAAGGGCCTGCTTATGACTATATTATTTTCAGCTTTTTCAACCTGAATGACAAAGAACAACGTCTAGATTTTGCAAGTCACTAGACTATTTCTTCATCAGATATTTTTTATTGGATTTGCATCAAATGACTGTGTGCAACAATCGAAGTTCACAATATTATTTTTGGTTTATGTATCCCCGATATTTGGAGTGTTTATCTTCCTGAAATATCTAATTATGATTATTGAATCTTAACTTCTGGACGAATTTTAGTAATCTTTTCTGGTAGCTTCATTTTTTTTACATTTGAACATTTATAGTTTCCTTTAAAAGGTATTAGCATAATTGACGTCCGCCTGCAGAAAATGTACTTTTTCTCAGAGACTTTGCTTTAAAATTGTTGAAAAAAGACCTAAAATAAATATTTAATGTTTAAATTTGGTCCACTTACCTGCATCCATTATACTCCTAGGTGCCCGCTCGGTTTCTCCCATCGTTGTCTTCCTCTGATTCTTTGCCTTCCAAGCGTGATATACCTTCAAACGACGGTGGAATTCATGACGGCAAGCCTGTATTATAAACAATAATTAAATTTTTGTATGTATTTTATTTTTATGAATTGTGTTGCACAGACATATAAAAATAATATGCCTGTCTTCACTATGGTAATCAGCTAAGGTGATCTTAAGCATCGTTGACAGCAAAAATCTCTGATAATTATCTGAGTTCTCAGACTCATCATTAAACAATATTCCACTTTAATCAAATTTTTACTTTCTTCTCTTCTTCACGTTTCCAAAGTAACTCAACAAACCTTTTTAGTTATGTATCAGAATGACATTCTCTTTCATTATCCTCATTTGCACTGCGCAAACTCAAATGTTCTGTTTTTAACTATGCACTACCCCAATGATGTAATATCACATTATCTGCGGTAATGGTAAAATCGGAGAAAAGTTTTAAAGTAAAAAAATGGAGAACTAAAGTTTGTTAAGAATAGCCATAATGTCGTTCCTATTGTTCAACTTACTGCATTTAATAAATTTTAGTACAAAAATATTAATTTTTTTTTATCAAGTATTAATTAATTAATTTCTTTGCTCTTCAGCAAAATTATTATTTAATGTTTTATCAACATTATACCTAAAAACAAATTACAGTAATAATATTACTGAATTAATTAGGTTTACTAAAGATTATACCGTGAAATAATATTCTTACAATTAGCAATATAATTTTAGATAAGTTGTTTAGAATTTGCAAAGTATTATATCAAATGGTTTAAATTATTTCATATGAATACATTGCATACGAGGGTTACATAAGAGGGGATGTCCAAAAGTTTACGCAATGGAGAGGAAGGAAGAGAGAGATACATTTTTTCTTGGTACCCTGCCAAATAGAAACTCATTAGAGATTTATAACTCAAATGTCAAATTCCTAATGTCATTCGTTAAAGAATAATCGTCCCTTAGAGAAGTAAATCTGGAAGAGAATTGTGAACATGGAGCAAATTGAAATACGCACTGTGGATAAATTCCTCACCAAGCAAGGAAAAACTCTTTATACCATTAATGAGTGAAATAGGAGTTGTTTATGGAGATCATTGCCCTGTTAAAACCATGGTTTACAATTGGCATGGTCTATGTAAACAAGATCAAGACTGGATCCCCGCACAGGACGGCCCAATTGAGGCCATCACATTGGATATTGTCGAAAACTTTGTATTAGAAGATGCAACAACTAAAGAAGAAACAACTTTCAGCATTAGTTGGTATATTGGATATAACAATTTTGAGAATTCTACACGATCATCTTCACATGACTAAAATCAGTGCAAGATGGGTCCTAGAATGTTTACGCTGCTATGAAAGCAATGAGTCGAGGCATCTAAGGAGTTTTTGAAGCTGTGTGCTAACGAACCTATGCCGATTTTGGAGAAAATTATAACTGGAGATGAAATTTGGGTTCATCCCTTTGAGTCTGAGTACAAGCAAGAGTCGATGCAATGGCAAAAAAGTAGCACTCCATCCCCTAAGAAGTCTAAGGTCTCGGAAAAAAGAGCACCGAGGCAATTTCAGCCCATTTTCAGAGCAAAAACAAAAAATATTTTTTTGACAAATTAATTTCTAGATCTAATAAGTGTATTGACCTTAAGGGAGATTATATTGAAATAAAAGTTTCATTATTTGATTTAACTTGCAACCCTTCTGTTCTGCAGACTTTTGGACCTCTTCTCATACATTAACAAATTACATAATAAAGTTAAAAGCTACAAATAACACACATCTTGGTAGCCTGACTAAAAAACATGTAATTCATAAATTGAAACATAGAATGCAAATCCAAAATAATTTTTTTATTTCAATGTCTCTTTCTATTATGTAACAAAATTGTACATGGGTTATGTGTGATAT
Source organism: Druceiella hillmani (assembly GCA_039881145.1). Lineage (NCBI taxonomy): Eukaryota > Metazoa > Arthropoda > Insecta > Lepidoptera > Hepialidae > Druceiella > Druceiella hillmani. The sequence goes on along the minus strand of JAYKKI010000016.1, from coordinate 23,675,205 downwards.
TTTTTAATATTTTTTGTAAAATGTTATTGCAATATACCATATATAGTGAACAGATAAAAACACTTTTAAAAAGGATTATCTGCTCATGTGTAGATGTATTATATAGAATAACTGACCAGATTAAGAAACATTCAGAAGCAACATTACCCCATAACCATACGCAAAAACAACAACTACATTCTTGTGTCGCACTTTTGGATTTCAGTAAGAGCATAAACAAATTTTATTAGCTAAACAATATTACAATGGTTGTAAACAAAATTATTTTTTTAGCTTCTAAGGATTGTTAAGCAGGACAGTAACAGCCATCAAACATTTTTTCTATCATATTAACAACACTTTAATCAATAAATCCGTAAGTCATGTTACATTTTTAAATTCACTGAACAGAAAACCAATAATACATACCTCGAGCAATTCAATATCACAGGATGTATTGATAGTATCCCTTAGTTCGGAATACTTCCATTTTGACAAGTCGTACTTTTGATTACCTTGCATGGCTTGTTGCATGCGCACTCGCTCTGACCTGTTGGACATCAATGCAAATTTGACAACCATACTCACGAAAAACAAAATTTGATTAAAAAAGCATACACAATTTGGTAAGCGCTAAAATTAATAAAAAGCTGCTAATACAGGCCAAGCTACTCCTGTTAATCAAACTAAATTTTTTTTGTAGTATTAAATTTAAAAAAATTAAGAAATAATATCAGCTCAGAATCTGTGGAAATAACGTTTCTCAATATCTTAACAGTTCTATGGAATTCTTAATGGTAATTAGAAGAATGTCTTTAGAAATTTGATACAACTTGCCCAACAATTTCTTGAACTTTACTTGATAATGACAGTATGTAACTGCCATTATCAAGTATTGTGTGAAAATACAGGCAGTATGTTATTTAAAGGTAGTTTTTTAATTTTTGTTCAGATTTAAAGTTGCCAATCAAGAAAGATTATTAAAAATAATCTATCAACAGCTCTAGCCATACTGGAGATACCATTTTCAGAAAGTAAACTCTTAATTACCTTGAATTTATTAAAATTTTTAAAAAACTAAGCTTTTAACTATATATTGATTTTAAACCAAATTATATTTTCTCTGTCTTAGGGTCTACTCTTGTATTTGAACTGTGTTAATATAAAGTTTGTCTAGATTAATTTAATTTTTTTATGTAAAAAATGTATGTACGTTTTGCTTCTAAATGATGAAAATGGTAAAAAGTAAGTCGCACTCTTGCAAAAAGTTTTAGACATATATATATGCCAAAACTCTGAAAAAAAATATTATATATAAATTATATTTATTAAATTGAACAAGACAACGACACCGCTATTGTGTTGACGATATTAGGTATCATTATGACGGGCATAAAAACATTCGAACTTTATATATAAAACATGGAAGCAAAATAAACCAAATTTTGTATGTTTATTTTTAATTCAAACGTCGCCCACAACAAAACAGGTGGATAGGTAAGAATTTAGTAGCATAAAAAGTGATACATAATGCAATTTTGTAGCCTGTGTCATAGTAGACCTTTCTTCATAGTTTGAGTATAGGACCTTACAAAACTATATGGTGGGAATGAAATATACAATGAAAATAAACATAGAGGAAGAATATGAAATCCCATTAGTCACCTCTAAGTCTCAAAGCTACTAAGTTATTTAACGGGGAACTAAGGTTTGAACCAAAAGTTGAATTTCTTACAGAGAAACTATTTTTACCTTTTTTACCGATACTAAGAGTGCAATAGAAAAAGAAACAGCAAGAGAAAACAGTGCCTAAAAATATAATGGGCTTGTTATATTTTCGTGGTTTTCATATAACCATTATTAAGATGATGTAGTTTACAGCGAACACATAATAATATGATTTACCATCTTACTTAGAAATATCTCCACTTAGACATTGAATTATCTCTCAATAAAAGCACAGAGAGCTTTTAATTATTCGTGCTTTTTACTCAAACTTGATGAGCTTAGTATGGTAGCATATTTCATAATTTTTTGTATTTGTTGCATCTCTTCTCTTTATAGCTTAAGCCAAATATTATATTTGCTCTTGTTCAAAATATAATCTATAATTAAAAAATATTTAATATGACTGATATAATATTAATGAGTTGCTGATCACACATATTGAAATGAACATTATTTCCATAGGTTACTAAACAAATTCAATTTTAATGGTACTAAATTATTTATTTTGCATAATATTCTAATGCAACGACAAATAGCTTTACTGCAAAAGAACTACAAATTAAGTCTGAAGCTTTTACACCATATTAATTGCGCAGCATTACAAATACTAAATCTCTGAATAAAAAACATTTCCTAAGATCAAATTGTCATCAAATTAAACTCAATTTTAAATTTTACAAAACCATTGAGAAAATTTCTTACTAAAAAGTTAATTTCTCTAAAGAAGTTCTCTGTGTATTGATGATTGAGGCCAATGTTAAAAGTTTTTGTAATGTTTAAGGGATGGAATATTAAAAGTCCATCAACAATATAAAAACAATGAATTATAAATGTTTTTGGGTATGTGCATGGCTAAATAAGTTTCTATTTAAAAAAAAATCCATTTTAAGTTTTGAACTTGCCGTCATGGCATAAAGTTAGAAAAGTTAATAACATAAACCAATTCCTGACTTAATAAAAGAAGACTGAAAAAACTTATGACAATTGACACTAAATTTTGTAGGGATGTGAAATTATCTGGGTTTCATAATTTTTTTGCCACAATTTTTTTAGAAAATGAGAAATAAAAATGGTTTTAAAACATAAATCTTTTTATTTATACCTTCTAGCATCACTATATGTTTCCATCACACTAACAAATGTAAGAAAATGATTCATACATTATTTAAATCATGTTGGTTTTCAGTTAAACAACCAAATCATTAGTTATAATTGGTAAATGAAAATGTATATAGGGAGAGGATTTTTCAATTTACTCAACTATAATGGAGACTATAGAATAGTGAAAATGTGCAAAAAAATTGGTTAGATTATCTGTCAGTGTCGTGTCCAATGTTAGCTGTCGTTAAATGTCAATATTTTTAAACAATATATATGATATAATTCATTTACTTCTTTTATCATAAATTAATCAAATATCAATGAGTTTACTTTCCTGGTTTAAAAAAAATCTGAGATTTATACGAAAGAGTTATGTTGTCGTAAAGAAAAAGTAGTTACAATTTCATAATCCTACTAATTTTAATACCAAATGCCCTAGTCTCCTTTATTAAGAAACTTAATTAAAAATTAATAACAATTTAATAAAAATTAATAAAATTACCCTTCCATACACAATAATATAAGTAATACAATAAACATTAGAAAGCCGTAAGCTACAGTAAGTTATTTACATTAAATTTGGAAAAGTTCCACTCCCCAATTAAACTATTTTCTAAACAGCAATAAAAGTCCACATTTTAACATACTTTTACAGAGAAATTTCATTGAATATTTTAACACAAAACGTCTCAAGCCATTTTTCAGATAAACAAATAATAAAAGCAAAATAGTCGAAGATCAGCTACATAGAAACAATTATCAAGCATTAAGGTTGTTTCTAATAATGCAACAGTCTTTCACAAAAATGATACCCATGTATTATTTCTTAACAACCGTTGTCATGATAATATTTATTATTATTGCTACAAATTTACTCTAAATTTAACATTATTATTCGTAAAACTATGTGTAAACGAAAAGTATCCTTCTGGTGACAAGAGACAATTTTGGAGTATTCGGGAATCTTATCGATCATTTCATTTGCTGTGTATAAAATGTGCCAGAAATTACTGGCAAGTTTGGCACCAAAAGACCTATAAGTCCTATGCGGTAAAAGAATAACTGTTGTTATAATTAGTGTTGAATAACTACTATAAAATATAAAATAATTATAATTTTGATTCTGTGAATGCCTGTCAAATTTTGGTATCTGGCAATTAGTTTTGTTCGCAATATAGTCATTTAATAAATTAAAACAACAAAAGTGAATTGATTAACAATTACAGTTATTTTATAAAAACCTGATATACTTAATTACTCATATTACTAATCTCATTTAATTGACATATATAAAGAGTTTTTAAAAACAATTTTGTAAAAATACTGATATAAAACATTAGATAGACCAATGCTCAAGATACAATTATAACAGGCATTGAAAGCTATGTTAAAGGAACATAAAATTAAATATCTTACTTCTTATGGTGAAAAAGTACGAGTCAAAATTACCATATCAAGGTTCGATAAGAGAAGATATCTAATAGAGAATCTGTACTATCAGACGTAGACTGTTGTATTATTAGAAGCTTCGAATATGCAAATGTCAAAACATGGTTATAAATTACTTAAAAAAATTATAAAATACTGCAAAAATAAGTATAACGTGCATAATTATTTACAAAGGACTAAAAGTGTAGTGAAAGATTAGAATAGCAGAAAATATGTTAGTCAACATGCAAAAGGGCTGTTTCAGCTGTACCTGTTCAACTTATTCTCGCCGTTAATTGTGTCCGATGTGGGGAAACTGTGCGCCAGAAACATTATACAAAATTATCAGTAAATTGTGTAGGAAAATTGTTTAAGTCAATCATAAGAAACTTATAGAAATTCAGTATGTGTTTAATTTTACATTTCATTTGTGTAACATACCGTAGCCTTGAAACTATTTTAATTATCCAAATGTTTACAATATTAATAAAAATATATTTTCTAGGCATACTATAAAAAATTTCATCAATATAGTTACAATAAGTTTTTCAATTTATTTTCAAGTGTTTCTGTATGTCCTTTATAAAGCCAAGCTATTTAGCATATTTTGTGAAGTAGAAGTTATACATTGGATACCGTCAAACAAATCTTTATTAAAAATTTCAACATCAATTATATGCATGTTTTTTAAATATGTAGATATTAGGTTAGCCAATAAGTCTCTTTTATGCAAATAATAATGACAAATTAATGAGCATAGTATTGCTTTTATTGTAATTGTATGTAGATATATAGCTTGTTTAGATAACTTTATTGCTCAGTTTATTTATATTGACGTGACAACATCTTATAAGACATCATGGGATGGGGTAACGTACAGGTCAAAAATTGACACAGTTGTTACATCCTAGACTTCATAAGGTAAGGGCGAGACAAACCTATGTAGTGCCATTTGGTAGATCAGTTCGAGGTCTCAAACATACTTTGCCAGAATTGTGCTACATGCGGTTCCTGAGGAGAGTGAGGAAGCATGCTTTGAGCACATCTCAGTTCACTATTGCTCATCGTATAAGTTTTGTAATTTAGACTAGTTCTAATACAGTATAATTAGTAAGGTGAATGAAATAAATACAAAACAATGGTATTGGAATAATGTGTATATGTTTTATGTTTTCAAACTTAGCCATTTCAAAAGTATAAAGTCCTAATAGCTTCAGTCTTTACAGAGCAAGTTTGACGCATATTAAAATGATTGGTGCACTCTGCACCAAAAGAAAAAAAATTTGAAAAATCAGCCCAAAAGAAGAAAAGTTACAAACTTCCAAAACTTTAAATTTGATGTTTCATGGTCAAGTTTCGACTTTGGTCATACAAACACTTAAACTTCTAATTTCATGTTTCATTGATAAGTTTTGATTTTGGCTATAAAAACATTTATCCAAGACTGTCATTTGGTATTTATATTGTTCACCTAAATCACTGCCAACGCACTTACTCACGATAACAAATTGGCAAGTAACTTTTTTACTAAATTTCAATACTTAAAAATCTGCAAATCATTGTATCATGTGACCTCAGTTCATGTTGATTATTGTTTCTACCCTGTCACTGTCCAAATCTTACAAAAATTTGACAGTGACATTTTTGGACAGTGACATTTTTAAATTTAGAAACTACCTCTGGCACGTTCAATCTTTTTCTTTTTACAGTACACCGGCAAATTTTTTGTATGGCTGCACTATGAGCTTAAATTTTTAAATAAAGTAATGTTTTTTTGACAGTTGGTATTTATATATATTTGACAGTACGCATAATGTAATCATATCACAGTTGGTATTTGTAATAATTTATGTTTTGTCTTATCTGAAGTACCAACTGTCAAATGATTACGTTTATGTGTGTACTTATGACAACTGAGACTTATTGGCCAACCGAATAAGAATAAATCTGAAACTAAGCAAAGTAGTGGAATAGGTATATAACAAAAAGTAATAGAACCAAATTGATTCAAATTGATGTATATTAAAAAAAGGGATATTTAGTTCAATTGTATTTTATCATTTTATGTATATTTTTAACTGTTAAAGCAATGTGCACCTTTCTCAGACTAATTACAATAAAAATAAATTTTTGTGTAATATTATGAGGCTAAGAGAAGATATTGCTGTCACAAGAGTGCTAGTTATGACAACATAATTTTATTGATTACATTGCCGTATGTATACATTTTTAAACATTAGTAAAAATTAATTAGATCCATATTGCCACTACAACAATTACCTTTCATTGTCATAGATAAACTGTAATGTCTTCGTGAACTTATCAATGGTCTTTAATTAAAGTTTTTTATAAAATTTTACAGCCTAAATATAATTTTGAGTAAAAAGTTGTCTTCTTCTCTCATTATATATTTAATCATCTATTTACATTACCATAAAAAAATTCAAAAATTATATTACAAATGTTATATCGTGCTTACATTCCTTCTTCCCATTAGATTTTTGCCTATGTTTGCATGTTGCATTCTTTATTCGTAGATTCCTTTCAATCCATTAAAATTAAAAATTTGTACATCCCAGAGGATATTCACTGTTAAGAGTAACTTTCAAGAACTGTCATCCTCAAGCCGACCATTGTTCATATTTACAGCAAAAGTAAAAAGCCAATATTGAGCAGTTGCTTCCCATATAGTCATTGGAAAGGGTGCAATTATTATGTCAGGGTCATGAATTTGGACAAATATGATGCAAAAAACATACCTTCTGAGCTGAGGTGGTGACCCCTCGACGTGGCCATTGGTTTCCTTAGCCAGTCGAACGGCCATCTCGTGGTCTTGCCGCTCTTGTTCTAGCCTGAAATAGAATATTCCAATAGGTTTCTTTCACAGTGGCAAGTAAGCTGAGTCTAACAACAAAAAGATAATCAAAGCAAAAAATATGTAAACCACACTGTGAAGCATCATTAAAGAATAAAAGTTTTCCTAAAATTCAGCTCAAAATAGCATTTACTTCAATTTTAGATACATAAATAAGAATTCAAAATTATAAATATTGCTACAAGTAGTTTGAGAGTTTTATTAAATTGCAACTGTCAAAGTTGCAGAAATTTTAATATTTTTTTAAAGAGTGCTTCAAAATAGTACACAAGTTTAGAAATGCATGGGCAAGCCACAATGAGATACATAATTCTGCCATCAGTGAAAATAAAGCACAATAAAAACAGACAGTTCCTTGGCTGTCGACACCTACCGTGCATGTACCATTGCTCAATAACTATCGAACATTGACTGGGGAAGCTGGTGAACTTAGTGACATTTAATTTAACTTGCTCCCACAATAATGGTGATGAAAGATACCCCATTTTTTACTTGCATAAAAGGTATTCATTCTGGATTCAATAAAACACAGAAAACTGACATTCATTAGGTTTTCTTTACATACAGTATCCTTCTTAATTCCAGTCTCATTTTCAAGAAGGTTACGCAGAATTTCATATCTCTTAGGCTTGTTAGGACAGAGTAAAGAAATTTGTTTCGAGTAGAAATAAATTGGAGAAAGTTTGGTAAATTAAGTTGTCATTCTAATATTATATCGCTGCTTACACTACAAATGTTTCTCCGAAAATACCAGCATTTATGATCATTTCAACTGGATACGCATCAAGAAAGAAGCAATGATTAAAAAAAATATGACTGTGTGTTGTTAATTGATTATATTTGAAAATGTTGAAAAAAACTTCACCAGTAACAGGTGAATGTGCAAATACAAACAAATTATTTTCATTTATACAAAATTAGGTTTAAGTGAACATCAAGCGTTTCGAATCTTCTGTAAATGTTTCGGAGATATTACTTAAAAATTTGTGTTTATTATCATGGATTTAATTTGCATGTATGCTAATATAAAAGTTATTTAACCTGTTTTCGGTTATGCTAGATATCAAGTTTGACCAGTCACAATTAAATATAAGACTATTCAATTATACTTGTGGCACATGATTAACAAAACTGTAAGAATTGCTTTTTTGTAGCAAAATAAAAGGTTTTAAATTTTTAGTTTCGACTAGATATTAATACGTAGTAAATCATTTGAACAAGAAACCCAATTGATTGCTTGCAGAAACAAAGAATTATAATAATAATTATCCATTTATTATTATATAAAATCGCTTACAGATCCGTGGAAGAGTTTTGATTATAATGGGCAAATTTACTTTTGTTGGGAGTGAAAAATAAAACTGTGAGCTGGTGGCTAGAAATAAAATATAAATTTGTGCTGGGCAAGTTAAGAGATGTCAAATACAAATCATACCCCAATTCACACACGACTTTGTCAAAATAATCCACAACATATTAAAAGTGATTACAGGACATGAACAATTGTTCCTAGACTAGCTGGACCTATTGTAGGCCCAACTAATTCTATGTACACTCTGCTGAAAAACATAGCAATGCCGTTACTTACAACATATTAGGTATATTTCCACACGTCACTTTCATTTCACCAGTATATGTCCGGTGGAAAACTTTTGGTATACATAGATACATTTGTGTAATTACTATGTGCCAAGTAGTACTTTTGTTGCGCTAATGTAATATAATTGACTTTTTGAAAAAATTAAATTTGCATATCTTCTGAATGAATGAACCTATGGCGATGAAATAAAAACTAAATTAACTTTAAATTGATCATTATGTTTTGTTCTAAAAACTTCATCTTTAAGAGATAAGTAGCTTTTACATGTGCACAGAAACAAACAGACAAAATCTTTCTATTAATTTTTTGTAAATATTTTTAATGTAAGACTTGCAACAATAACATAAAATAGATGTAACACCTATATATTTATTTTATATACAATCCTGAAATTGCTTCATAATTTTGTATGTTCATCTGTTTAAAATAAGTTGCCAACAAAACAAGTAAACCATTTTCGAAAAACATTATCAGATTTATAAGACCTTCGGAGGAGTAGAGCATTTTTTCGTCTTTAGGTATACTGGTTACATTTATCATTGAATTGATTTGCTCGCTAGCCACATCAAAGCAAACTCTGTGATACAAAATTGGATGTATTGAAAAGGTTGAAATGGTTATAAACTAGTTGCCAATATATTTTAGTTTTTCCGTTTTCAATTCCATTTATTTTTATCTTTATAATTTCATTTTCTCTCTCTCTCTATTTCGAGTTACATAAGTACTAAATCAACAGCCTTATTTCACACATCATTTTTCATTTACTTTTTAAACAATAATTTTCATTATTACCAGCATTCTTCTATAGATTTTAAAACTCTAAATATACTTGAGATGGCATACCAATTATTGAGCTTTGAAGATTGAACGAAATTGAAAGAGTTTTTTAAATAATTTAAATTTTCGAGATTTAATTTATTCCAAATTAAACAAATAAGAATAGAGAGATAGTGTATTCTATAGATACACCATCTCTCTATTCCCTTATTTTCCCTTGTATTCCTCTATAGCCTGTGTACCTACCAGTTTAGTGCAGAAATTACTGACTTGCTTTTAACAAAACATAGTGATTGTTTAATAGAAACACCCAAGATTTACCTGTAATTTGATTCAAGTCGATCCGTTAAGATGGGGCTAAACAATAAAAAAATATAAAATTTCACACTAATTTAATTTTAATGATATTTGCATGGTTCTAGCCTCAGATACACCTAAAATTATCCCCCCTGTTTGTTTTATCTCAGGTCAAATTCGGCCCGATGAGCCAAAACAAAATTTCACAATGTCTTTAATTTACAAGGACAGCATAGAATGTATTTTTGCTTACAAACAATACTACAAGGAGTTTTTCGAATTGTTGCAACACTACAAACCAGCTCATTGCCAGAAAGTCTATTTTAATAGAGATAAAGCACATGTTACAATAATGAATGAGGGTAGTTATCCTCATCACACAAAAGAAATGTACATAGACCGTTGTTAAATGGCTTCTACAAATTCTTGAGAACAAAATAAAAAAATTTTAACTTTTAAAATTGTCTTGTATTGCAAGGATAAACGGTTTGCAGTGTACCACACAAAAAATGCAGTGTACACACTGGCAACATGGCAAAGCCTCTCTTGGGTTTTCGATATTGACTGATGAGAAAAAAAAATCCATTAAATTGACTAATGAGAAAGAAAAATCCATTATACTAGTAATTCCAGGGTTTTCCATAGTCTTTTATTGTTCTAGTAATGCTATGCCAATTAACTAACGTATGTATAGTGGTTTAATGGGAAAATTTACTATATATATATTATTTACAAAAAATAGGAAAACGCAGTCATTACTTTTATATATTGTGATAAATAATATCAAAAAGAATGCAGTGTTATACCGAATAAGTATCTCGAAATTTTAGACAACCAATAACATTCATACATATTATTGAAAAACACTTCACTATTGTGAAAAACTGACAAAACCAGCTACGTGCCTTCTGCTTGAGTATATACTATAGTATACAATTTTATTTTGTTCTGAGTAAACAAGTATGTAATGAGTGTGCGTACCGCTGTCTTTCCTCCCTATCACGCTGCTCGGCCTGTTGCAACTGCTGCTGAATGCGTAGTGCCTCTGCCCGGTCTGCCTCCTCCTGCTTCAGTCGCTCTGCCTCCTCCAACTTGCGACGTGCCTCCATCTCTGCTTTCCTACCAAATTTAAAGAAACGTTTATTGAATTTCTAAAATCAACCTTTTGGTATTGATAATTATGATTGCTTGGCTTCAAAAGACTTCAATTTATTATAAAGTACCGAATTTAAGAATTTCTTACTAACAGTTGTCTTAAGGTCCGAAAGTGTAATTCGTTACTTTTGGTTACTGGTATTAGTAGCTACGATTACAAATTTTGTTATAGTGACATTAATGTCTTAGCACAGTGTCTATTTTCATAATATATTAGAGTTTTTGAAAATCACTAGAACAAAAAAGGTAATGTACATCAAATATAAGTGAATTGCATTTTGTTTTAAATCTTCTGATATTTATCTAACCAGCATAAGTTTTATTTTCATATTTTAATGTTTGGTAACATATATCATATTTTAATGTTCGGTAATTATTATCGCTGAATAGAAACTAAAACACTTGTTACATTCCCCCAAAATGCACCTGACCTACATCAGATTTCCTAATCGACCCAAAGTATGATGCTTTAAACCAAGCAAGTGAATACGTGGACTAAAATGTCCCGATAATATTTCTTGCCGAAGAAATTTGTCTTGATTGCAGAAAGCATTCAGTAGATGTTTTGAATACCTCTAAAAAAAAAAAATATATATATATATATATATATATATATATATATATATAAATACATATAAATATATATAAAATAGTAGTAAATGGTTTCACTATTTTCTAATCTTGAGTCAAGGGTTGCCAGTTTTCTAGTGATGTGGAGGTTGTTTAAAACAAATTTACTTCTCTCATTTCCCTCTGCAACTCTGATAGCTGTATTTTACTTGAAAACACATTAAAGACAATGGGCTCTTCCAATACTCAAATGTTGTTCTGACTGTAACACTAAAAAAAAACTTATTAAGCATATAAATACATATTTAGTTCAATGTTACACTTACAGTCGCCGATTTTCTTCCTCTTCACGCAGCCTTTGTTCTTCTAAACGTTTAGCCTCCTCACGTGCGCGCATTTCTGCTTCAATCTTACGCAGCCTCTCTTGTTCTTCTCTGTAAAATTATTAGATTTTTGGTCAACAAAACTTATAATTGGTATATAACTAATGGGGAGAAAAAATATTTTTCTGATAAGCAGAGTCATGTACTTGGTACGTGTCTGCCAAATACATGGAGTTTTCTACGATATAGTCACTTTTTATGTAATCAAATAGACAAGATGACTCAGTGCTCATTAGTGTACAAAAGGAATTATTAAAAAATAAATAATTAAAAAAATACTTTTTTATCAAATTCAATTAATTTATTTCGATGATACTGGCATATTGTACTACAGTAATTTTTATAGTTTTTTTTTCCCGAGTACATCTTTAAAATATTTGTTATAAAAGACATTTAATTGCATAACCTTTAAATTGATTCAAGGTAAAAATTATCAAAAAGACTTCAGAGTAACAACGTTGAATGTAAAGAATGGTCACAGAAAATTCAAAATATTTTGAAATCATTCTGCAGAATCTAGATATAGTTGAATCTATATATATAACATGCAGGTTCCAACATTGACACATACTCTATCTTTTATAAGATCCTATGATATTATGAAAGACAGCGCCAAAATAAATTCAAGTAATTTCCCAAACACTAGTTTCATTGAGGTTTTACCTGTTCTTCTGCTCCACCATAGCCTTCTGAAGCGATGTCATCTGCTTGTCAGCTAGACGCTGGAGCTCAATGTACAAAGCATTTATAGCATTTGGCTTTATGTTGGGATCACTCTGAAATCAGTTTTTGATGAGTTTAAGATTATTTAGTGCCTCATGTGGTGCAATATAGGCATAAAGCATGTTGAATAATTTGCAAATAGCTCAAGAAATGAAACTGTAGAAAAAGCATGATTTCCATCGACATTTCTTTCAATTATTCAGCAATTTAACATAATTTAGATAATATAAGTGCAGATTGAAAATGAGTAGAATTTATTTTTATCTCAACTTTGTCAGAAAGAGTAGTCCCGAAATGGTTATAAAGATAGCCTGAAAATTTATCCAGATATTGGCTTTCTTAAACAATAGAGAGCTTAAAATTAGAAGAATAAAGAGATGAAAATGTAAATAGGAAAAATATTTTTTTCACATAAATACATTATAAGTATTAAGAAAAGGGTTGATTAGATATAGTATGCTTTTTATATATTTAGATAAAAAAATTTAAGAAAACATTCAACTAAAGGAAATAACTTAATATTTTTTATATATTCCAATATGAAAAACTTTTTCCATCATCAATATTTTCATAATTTCAATTTAAATAATTAAATTGTTTACAGCAAATTTATACATATCATAAAATTGTAACGGAGTTAATTCTATAGATGGAAAATATTTTTAAAAAGTGTTTGATTTAGTGTATAAAATGATAATAGAAGTCGGAAAACCTATTTTTGTCTGTCTTTCTGTGTGTCAATTAGTTCTTTAATTACGTAAAATCTATTACACGGAATTAGTATGGTTTGCAAATTAAATTTGGTGCTTTTTATTTGGATTCTAAAGATATATTTTATACCGAATTCCATGTAAACAAAGTCAAGTTGGCACAGCTACCAATAATATTAAAAGATATCAGTTAATTTTCCTTTAATCATGATTATACTACATATTTATGATTTTTCTTAAATATTTCTTATTATTTGGGGTGCGACAAATATTTTTTATAGTAAAAGTTAATTAAGTTAGTACTTTACCAGAGAAACACTACATTTTTTTATGGGTGCAATTAATATATTTAATTAAGATTTTTAATGCGTATATTTCCCTTGGTTAACATGGACCTGCACTTTATTTTACTTTAACTAAACTGTGTTAATGTACTGCAACCTAATGCACTTCTTATGCATAATATTACCACGTCAGGCCTGCCCTTTCTCCTCTCCGTTCCCCTTACATGTGAATACATTATACCGAATGTCATCAAAATGCATTTAAAAACCTTTTAACTAAAACAACTTTTAATTTGTCAAAGTATTTAACCAAATTGTAAAGTAAATAGGACAATTTTTAGATATAAAGTGGCCCGCCTCGACTTCATACAGTTACAATCGATTTACTCTTTCTTTTAACTGAAAAACTTGCTGTAGCCTTTTTTGAGATCGAGACCTTTTTTGGCTCACAACTCCCTCATAAGTAGTATATCTGTAATAGTTTTGCTGGCCTTCGTCCCAAAAGCACGATTTGTTTGAGCTATAACATGATTTTGTTGCTACTATTAACTATATCTCAAAAATAATACGACATAGGCATGTTCTACATAGCTTATAAAATTCTGGAAACTAAAAGCTATCATATTGCAAAAAATGTATTTCAGATTAATAATTTTTGCATGAACCCCCTAAAAGACAAACAAACAAACTTTGTTATATTAGTGAGCTTCAAATATTTGAATTCTATAAATGATTAACTTTCATTAGACATCTGTTTTAACGGAGTAAAAAATATTTATTTGGTAACAGGCCATTGTATCAACTCAAGTCGATACAGAATGTTATACAATCATTTTTGATTTCTTCTTTACATGGTCTATATATCTTTTGTTATATAATAATGTTCGAATCAAACTATAATATGAATATTCCACAAACCTTTATCTTTTTACAAGCAGCCTGGATAGCTGTCCTTAACTGCTCAATATCTTTCTGGGCATCAGCTTTCTTTGTTTTAAGCTGACCCACGACCTTCTCCATTTGCTTCAAGTTGTTCTCAAAATCGCGAATTTTCATAATGCCTAGATAACGTGGTCGATGCTGCTTAGATACCAGATAGCCACGAACATGCTTCTGTACCATGACGAGACATTGGCGACGGTAGAGGATTTTATTTTTCACTGTAATCATAAGAAAATTTTTTTTATGTATAGCAGTCTGTGGAAGACATTTTTTCTGTCAATATTGCAGTACTTCGCAAGACTGAACTGACTTCTTTGCTAAATATTTACTTGCCTACGACCAATTAGGTCTTGACATGTATGAGTTAAAACCCAATTTTTTTAAGTAAGTACAAAAGCTCATTTTATTGTCTCAAGTCATTTTCAAAATTTTAATTTCAATGTTAAAAGTATACAGTAATAAATAAACATCCTGTTATTTTAAATAAATAGAAAATCAAGAACTTTAATTTACAACTTTTGTCAATAAATTCTTGATAGCTTATAAAAAGTGAATATGAAATTGATAATCTTAAGATGATCCAAACTTATGAACTAGGAAAACCTGAAAATCATTAAGTTTCTTTCCATTTTCAAAATATATAAGATCAATATAAACATACAATTTTATGTTGATTTTGAAAAATAAAAATTCAACATGAATCTCCAATAAGCTAATTATACTTTCACAATAATTTTTTCAGCAATTTATCAGTAATCAATTTTTTGAATGTAGTATTTCTTTTATCAGGAGTCAAGAGAGGATGAAAAGATGTTTTGAAAAAATAGTCACAAACGTTTTTAATGCAAAGTGAAGTTAATATGCAGGTTAAACAAAAAAAGTTAAATCTGTCAAACAAAAGAGCACCTTATCTATTTCTCTTAAATTATCTTAATTTATCTATTTCTTATTCTATATTTTTTATTAATGTTATATGACTCAAAAACACACATTTAATAATGGAGAGGGCTGCAAAGATGGACTTTCTCCACCTGGATTTGACTAGCCAAGCCATAACTGCATCTACAATGGTTTTCAGATTCTCCGGATCAGAGCGCATGATTGTATCAAACTCAGAATATTTGCCCGGCCGGAAGAACACACGCGTCACTCCAAATTTAAAGTCCTTCTCAGAGAGATGAAAACTGTGGAGGACAGCCTGTAGAGAAGAAATGGTGGCTTTGATTAAACTTATGACATAAAAATAGGTAAATAAATAACAGAAATTGCTTAATAAATATACTAAAGTATTTTAAAATGGTTTCCATTTACGTAATATTTACAAACAGGAATTTGGAACTGAAATATTTAAATTTATGTTGAGGTATTATTCTTCAGTCAAATGTATCTTAACACTTTCAAAATTAATTTTAGGAGATGTTAAATAAAATAATGGACGTAACTAATTGATATACAAATTAATTTTTAAAAATGCATAAACATTTTTGTAACTGTAGATCACAAACGTTGCTAGTAATATATGCTTCAGAGGTAGAAATTTTAAAATCTAAATTGTGTACAGAAAACATCAGTATAATCCAGTGCAAGGATGACATGTAAATCTGCGAATGTTCAACTATTATATATATATATATATCATTTGAAAACTGTGTAACAAAGTTTATCCACTTATATTCAACTGTTGTGCAGGACACTTCCCCCTCTCTGCATGTTACTCCTGCCCCGTATGACAATTTACCCCCTTAAACCGATTTTACATCGTACCTTTTATTTTACAAAGAAACTTTACTTCAAAAACAAATAGACAATATTTAATCTTGCTCATTTGTTAGTATATTACAAGATATAAGCACACAGTGGTTTGTCCTGTTGATAATTACATAATGTAATTTAATTACAATGAAACAAGAGAAATGTACCTCCAAATATACAACTTCCACCATATAATATACGTTCACATATAAGTCTATTGTTTACCTAAGACTTTATATCTAAGAAAACCAGCATATAACATTGTATTACCTTTAAATCCAAATATTCCCTGACAATAGATTAACAATCCAACAAAGTTAGAAGTTACAATAAGTTGATAATAACAGAGTGGTTTACACTTGTGTTTCATTGCTAATTAAAATCTTACTTACAAACACTGCCAAATGTGTTTGAACATAAAAAACATAGCAATATATTCAAGTCATATCAAACACATATGACGAAAGATATTTTCATCTTCCTGCATCAATTATTTTCTAAATTGTTGTATTTCCTTAACATATCTGGATGAAAGGCAACATGATCAATAGATTTTCCAATTACATAAAAATAGAACCACATCATGAAAACAGATGCGTCAGATAAAAATGGATTATTTTCATCCCTTTCCATTAACATTTAACAAATAAATATTAATTTATTATGGTGACTACATTTTATCCACCTACTTCGGGACTTAATTAAATTTTTTTTCTAAGCTTGTTCAAAAAGTGAATAAAAAGTAAGTATATGCCTTTTACCGATTTATATATTAATCATTATTCAATTATAATATTTTGTCAATAACAGGAGGACTTTGCACTCGCAGAATTTCTGATCTTTACTAGCAAAAAACTTAATATATTTTTTATATATATACTTAAATTATTTTTGAATAATATGTTCTAAAATCTAAAGAATTCTGTGGAAATTGGAACATGTTTTGGTCGAAGGATGCTAAATCTGGCAAATTTGGTGGATGTAGTAGCAAATCCCATATAAGCTGTAACAGCTTTAGACGAGTCATTAAACTCTGTGAAGTCAACTCTATGACGAGTGATTAACATCTATGAAGACATTATCGTGATGAAACATTACTTTTTTAATAAATTATGGCACTGAAAAAGTCCCTCAGTTTGTTCAATTCACATTTGAATCAATTATTTGATTGTATCTGGTAACAATTAGAAAAAAATATATTCCAATCAAGCAGAGCATGAGCTTTCTCCATTATAAAATAAAAAATATAATGAAAATTTTCATTTTGATTTCCCATTTTTAATAAAATGCCACAATAGTAACTTTATAAAATAATTTTTTTTTAAATAAAGCTTAAATAGATTATTTGCTTAGGAATACAATTAATGATTACCTATAAAAGAATAACTAAATTGCTTTCTAACAAATAATGTTTATTAATCTCATTTTAAACCAAATCTAAAATTGTAACAAAGCATTGTCAAGAAATAATTACCTCGCAGAACGTCTTGGGTGTGAGGGCTTGCAATTTAGGCGGCAGATAGCTAGAGTAAAGGCCATGCAGGTCGTTGAACGGTGCACGTGAAGGATAGCCATGTTCCATAAGCTCTAGAACAGCTGCTGTGCCGCTACACTGTAATTGCGTTAGCACCAGAGCACTCTCCACGCCTGAGCTCACCATACGTGAATTAGGCTTAATACACCTTACAAAGTTAGTACCCTGTAAGAGTTTATAACAGTTGAAATTTTCACGTGGATATAATGTATCAATCATCAATATACCATAAAAAGTTATTAATAAATAAGAAATCATATCTACTGATGAATAGAGATGGACAGAAAAGATTCAAATAATTGAACAAGTTCATCTATATTCTTTGACCAAATAGGTTAAAATTCAAAATTATATCATTCTTTATTAGTTCACCAACCAAACCAAAAATTGCATAACCTACAACGAATTACAATTATGTTCACTGACTTACTCCATACTCAATACTTGATGTTTAAGTATTGAATATATTCGGCGTTAATTTTGTAGAAATTCATTATTCACAATTAAATGAAACTATGTGATGTAGTATTATTTCCACTTTCTTTAAGTTCTTTACCACGACCTAGGTTTCGTTGTATTACAACATCTTCAAGTAATATAACGAAACCTAGGTCGTGGTAAAGAACTTAAAGAAAGTACAAATAATACTACATCACATAGTTTCATTTAATTGTGATGTTTAAGTATTACAATATGTAGGTATATACATATATAAATATATATTAGGATTAGGTCAGTTATGACAGACGTTCGTGAAGTGCAAAATAAACAATATTTCCAATATATAGCTAACTTACATGTATAACTTCATAGACCCGTTGACATGCCAGAACAAAATGGCAAATAACCATTTTCTCAAGGGAGAATGAGATACTAAATTCGGAAACAAGTCTTCCGAAAAAAAGTATTTAAAATAAAACATGAGAATTTGTAGATACATTCAAACAATGAATCCAAACGAATCAGCTTATTTAAAGTGCATCTATTTCCTTGTGGTTTGATTTAAGTATTTAAGATATTAAATGAAGAATTAAAATAGACAAAAGCCTTAGTACCATTTCTCTTTCTTTGATATATTTTGGTTTGGAGCTGCCAACACAAATAAAACATACCTTTACAAATGCTGAATAACCACAAAATAATTTTTGCACAGAAGGTTGACAATGGTGGCCATATGTAATTGTACAACTTACATTTTGTTTAAGCTTGTCCATGAGCTGTGCAAGCTGTGTCTGGAACTTGGAGCCGACGGAGATGAAGTTGAGCTTGCCCTTGGCTGCATGGCCATCAGTAGGTGTGCGGAACAGTTGCTGTACTAATGGACTATTCGACTCCTGCACGAGGAACTCCAACGACGCATGTAGCGCATCATTATTCTTCTCTATGAACTGGCTCTAAGGATAAAAGTTATATTTTAAACATAGATAAATACATTTAAATTATTGACAAATTGGCTAACGTATTAATACTAATTCAAATTGTAGTTAAAATAGATTAAAACTATAATAGAAAAACTAAATTACTTTAAAAGTTACATACCTCCAGTGCACTCAAAAATGGATATATTAAATAATTTTTTGAAAAGCTATTTTAAATATACTTAACATTTTATTTATTGGTTCTTTAAATTCCACAAAAAATTTATTATTTTTTTTCAAATAATTAATGTTATTAGAGGTTATTTATAACTGAAAAAAATACCGCTTCAGTCTATGCAACACAGCTTCTTTCAATGTGATTTTTGTAATATTATTTAAAATACTAATTTTTGAGAACATTGTACGTATGCCACTAAAAACCATAAAAGAAAATTTGGAGTGTCTCAGACTGACATGAATAAGACAAGATGTCGGCAGAAGCAATTGCAAAGGGAATTTCATACGGCTACATATGTTGTTTTGTATCTGTTTCCATTCCGCCTTCAAATTTGAAATATTGCCCACAAAGAAACCAACCAAGTAAAACAAGAATAAGTTTCAAATGCACTGTACAGATATATCTAACCGTGTTATAACAAACAGATCCAGCAAAATGGCGCACGAGGAAGCCCTCATCGTCTCGGAGAGTTCGATGCGCTTTCAGACGCGACGTTCTAGGTAGCTGCAGGCGACTGCTCCCGCCGCTCCACTGTTTGTGCACCGAATGTGTAAAGTGCGCAAAGTCTGGCTTCGGCAGCTTCGACTCCTCATCCAAGAGGCTGAATATGCCTGATGCCTTGCTTTCAATGAGGTCTGGAAAGTGAAGTAATATATATAATTACAGTGATTGAAAAATTATTTATTACATCCCGCATAACTGTCTAACTTGCAATTCATAGGAAAAATATTTAATAAATAGCTAACTCGCGTACTAAAGAAGTAACAAAGCATTTCGCAATTAGTAAAATAGTACCAACTTTAAATGAAAAAAATTACAAAATATAATAATAAAAAAGAACAGCTCAATATGTATGAGAACATGCATAACGTAGGATTTCATAGTTGTTAATATTGTTTGAAATTATTGATGCAAAATAATTTTGAATAAAAATTTTAATCAGAAAAAGGAAAAGTTCAAATATAGAATTTTTCCCATTTTTGAAACCAACGGTAGAAAAATTGAGAATTAAATAAATTTCACGACACATTATTTTCCAAATGTGGCTTAGAAATAAATAAAATATAAATAGAATCTCAATTACATTTCAAAATATCTATCCAATGAGCTCTCACTCAATGGGAAATGCAAATAAAAGGACACTCATATTTAATAAAATATTTAATATTTGTACTGACCATGTTAACGGAGCTGTGCTGTAGTTAGTTAATTAAGTAAAATAAAACAATTCTTACACTATTTACTGTCATTATTCGTACATGTAATATACGTTAATTTATTAACAAAATTAATCTAATCCAAAAAGTTGTTCAATTAGTTATTTATGTTTTTGGGCATAAAAAAGTGATTTCATAACATTTTTGAGCCAAAAATTGAAATACATTTTGAACCCAATAATAGAGTAAAACAGTATTTAAAATTAGTTCCACATACCGATACAGTCCTGGTTGTCCACAAATTGGATCTCAGGCACGTTAAGACCTTCGCGTCGATACAGTTCCTGCTCGTTCTTGAGAATGCGTTCATTGAAAAACTGCTGCAATTTCTCATTGCAGTAGTTAATACAGAACTGCTCGAAACTGTTCATCGTGAAGTATTCTGTGAATAGCAAATGGTTCTATTTTTGGTTAATGTTTACAATGTTATGACAAGTCTTCTTAAGAGTGAAATCATATAAAATCTATACATATAATCAAATTGTAACAGATTAAATTCTATACATAGATAATATTTTTGAAAAGAATGACAGTAGAAGCCAGAAAATCTGTTTATACAATTTTTGTTTGTGTATGTGTTAATTTCACGCAAAATCTACTGGATGAGTTTTGATAAAATTTGGTATTGTAATAGTACATACACAGGAGCAGCATAAAAGAAAAAAAAAAATTTTTTTTTTCCTATTTACACGCGAACAAAGTCATAGGCACAGCAGCTTGTAAGCTATAAACTTTTTTTAAAAACATATCATGGAATAGTGATTTTTAAATGGCTAATTAATTGTATTTTTCGAAATAATTTCTAATATTAATGAAAGTCTTTAACCAAAGCCAGCAATGTCCAGCACGCCAATGTAGTACGCAGAAGCCTGGAAGGGGATGGAGGCATTGACGCGAGCCACAACCAAGTCAAACAGACGTGCGTATATGGCTTTCGCAAGTGCATCGCGTGCACTCACCGCCTCGTGGATCTTGAGCGGCACCCTGCAAGTCAAGTAAGTAGATTATAAATAACAGGTACTTGTAGTGTTGTGTTTGGCATATGTCAACCATGGGATGACATACATATAAATAAACAATGCATGATACAAAGACGATGCGTGCAAGTAAATAATGCACTCAGTGTGCAATTTATTAAATTACAACGTATCGTAAAATAAACCACGTATTTAGCTGAAAATATTTAACTAATTCATGGTCTAATCAAATATGTATATATTTTTTATCAGTATGCTATCTAAATTTACAACATTCTTAGCTGCTAAAATTTAAGATTGGTACAAACTTAATTAACCCAAGCATCCATTGTTTCAAAATGTCTGCAGAGCGCAAGTTGACAGTTTATAAGAGAAAACAATTCATTCTAAGAACAATCCGGTGAACACACTACAGTTTCTATTGTTATATTTGATGCCTGAAAGCTTAATTCCTTTAATTCTCTTTAACTGATGGGCATATCCAGTTTTCTAACATCGGATCAGACTATCGCTTAAGGATATTATGTTGTGGTCTATTGCATGTTACTTTGCCATCCGCTACATGCATCTTTATACTGTCTGCATTCCTGGATGTGTGGGTGAAATATTGGAGCATCCGATGTTGCCAAACTACACATGATCTAGATTTACGTTCAAGGTGTAAATTGTTTCGAGTCAATATGCTAGAGTGGGATGCCATCCAAAAGATTAATAACATTCTACCGGGTCAATTCTATTCTTGCTTTCTGTAGCTTTCAGGATCCAGAACTGAAAGCCAGAGCCGTAATGAAACATTAGAACAAAACTGATTTGTAGTAATTAAAATATTTTTATAATAAATCTGTCATTCTCTGATTTGTCTATAATAGGCTATTTTACTTATACTGTATAACTGTTTTAAATTGTTCTGTATTGCATTATAAGCACACTACTTTTATATTTCCAGGATATATGCTGTATTTTTCATATAAATCACTTTTAAAGTTTAAATTATCAATTACACACTAAAAACACAATTTCTGTAATGGCGGCTGGTTAAGTGGCACGTGATGCCACACACAAGTAAACATAAACAACCATCCTGCCGTCCTGCCCACTGCAGGAAGATATTTTTTTCATATTAAACTATGATTATTATTCAATTTGACATGATATGAAAGAATATTCCTTTACATTAACAACATATGCAAAAAATAAATTCTGCAGCTGGTGATTATTTATTACAAAAAAATGAATTTGAAAACATTTAATACCCAATGATTTTCTTTGTGAGAAAATATGTTTTAACCTTTTTTTCCCAGTCCTTCTTTTCACTAATCACTTATTTATAAGATATCACTAATCATTTATTACACAATTAAAAGTAATTTTTTTTATAAATATAACAGGGCGTTTGCAACACTGATTGAATTTCAGAAAATATTGTGATTACTTTACCTTTTTTTACAAAATATAAACTTCGTTTTTCGAAAATGAAAAGAATTATTATTACGTTATAATCTAATAGGATGACCACGAATTGTAGTATATTTTTGATGTCAAATACCCTATTCAATCTATATATAGTCAATAATAACATTTAACAGTAACTTCTAAACTAGAACCCACATAATAGCAGTGCCTTTAAGACCACCCCTGGAGCTTTGCATGAGACGCGAGCAGAGAGACATGCGCAACTCTCCTGGATCCACGCCCAGGAGCTGAGAGGCCAGCGCCAGCGCTGGCTCGGAACCACGTTGCACGCTACAACCGCCACGAGTGTCCTCTGCGTCTTCCTCAAATTGCACATTGCCAAGGTGCAGTACTGCCGCCACAATGGAGTAAATGCCTGTGCGCTCTGCATCTGACAAACCTACACGAGCTAACGCCTAAGGAAAAAAGGTTCTTATTATTACATTTTACTTTTACATTTTTAAGCCTGTTCGTTAAATGAAAAAAAAATGTTAATTCAATTCTCAGGATCTTGACTGACATAAATAAAAAGCTATAAAAAATGTCACTTCGCCCTGGGACGTACGTATATGTGCATAGAAGATGCTATGCTACAAAAGTAGATGAATACGAAGTATAGAAAACAACTTGTGACATTTGATTTTTTAATACATTTGACATTTCAGTCATTAAATAATATATTTGCAACATATTTAAAAAAAATACCTGAATAATCATAGTTTTCGGGTTAAAAATAATAATATAAATAGGGTAAATTTTTATTTACTGATTGAAATCAATAATAAATCACGTGACTAAGTGTTTTGACACAAAGCTTTGCATAACTGCAATAAATGTCAATATTTTCATCTTAAAACACATTTCTTGGGGTAAATAAAAACAATTCTAGGTTTGTTGATATACATTGTGGATAATTTTATAAAAATGCTAAGACTAGTCCGTTAGCACTTTTTAATGCGCGGTTTGCACTTTTTTAAAATGTATTTAAAAATATCATGAATTAACCTGATGCAACCTCTGGAAATCCTCAACATCATCCAGTAATGGATCATGAAGACCTCCTTGCACGGCTTGCTGTTTGCTCTTCTGATCTACATTCACCTTCTTCTCTGACTTTGTCGAAGTGAAATATTGAGTGCAGCCATTCTTCAGATACTATAAATGAAAGGGTGAGTATTACAACAAAACTGTAAAAGAATATTAATATAACAATTATAACAATTACTTAATTTCAGATCAGCTCTACATTCAAATTATGTGATTTTTACCATATGTTTTATAGTACAAAATCTTTATAAAACACGTGGAGTTTATTGAGAGAAGGATTTCATGACCTGCAAGAAAATGGTGTAATGACTTTTTCGAATCATCGATTGTTAAATTTACTGGGAAGTTGGAAAATTTATTCGAACAGTTAGTATTTAAAACTTTTACAATTTTTTAATTTATTATACAAAAAGATCGTGGAATCAGATCAAGACATGGATCAAGATCATGGTAAGAAACTTATAAGTGAAATGAGAGATTGATGGCTTCATATAGTGAGTTCACATAAATTTGAAGATAAAATAAACAAAATTATTTTTTCAATATGTCAATACATTCCAATATATCAAAAAAAAATAGATATGTCAATTGTCATTTCTCCATTCATAATCTTATTTTAGGTTTGTAAATTTTTAAGTGCTTTGAATATAAATTAAGAACATGCTTTGTTATCTAGTTTTATGTACACATCAAAGTTATGAAATTACCAACATGACACAGTAGCGGTGTTGACCGCTCTCGTTTTTAAATAAAATATTTCAACACTTATTTTTCAATGAACATTTTTGATCCAGGATCGAAAAGTCTGAGTTATTACTGGAATAAAAATTCAAAAAACTATTTTCACAATCTGCCGAAATGGAAGTTTTCTTTAATATACATTTCATTAATATCTATAATAGTTTTGTATCAAAATGTTAATTACACAGAAAAGAAAAACTCCTTTGATCTCCATACGCTATGGTAAAAAATAATTCTCCCACTTACAAGAAAATCATCAGGCTTCGACAACCTTAAAGCCTTCCTCAGCTCGGGCGGCGCGCCGGCACATAGTAAGTAGAAGACGTGATAATTCCTCTCCTCGGGACTTTGGATGCAGATACGAGACTTCTCAAGCAGGTAATGAGATATGTGGCCACCCACCACTTGGTACTTATTATTGAAGTGTACCTCCATGAACTTACCGAAGCGGGAGCTGTTATTGTTCCTGGTCGTCTTGGCATTGCCAAATGCCTCTAGGATCGGATTGGCTGGAAGATACGGGATGCTTTGATTAATATAATGGGAAATTATAAAACTTCACAAATTTGTTAAGGAAACTACTGTAAAGGAAGTATACTTGATAAGTTAATCAAGTCATCTTCAATGACCAAATTTAGTTAATTATTTTAGTTCACAGATAAAAATAGTACATTGTATACGAACAGGAACATAACTAAAACCAGATAAATATATTTTAATTGATATATAAAGATCCTTAAATCATTAATATTCATTTTTGGATATATATCCAAACACACTAGACACCTTCACCTTAAGTAGTTATTTATAATAAGATTCACAATAATGTGACAAAAGCTACCTATACAATTTTAATACTTTTATTTTATTACCATAAAATAAAAAAATATGTTAATAATAGGTTTTGTCCCAATCAACAGAACGAAATATTATTATCGATAGATAATATAAAAACAATTTTCATATTTTATAAGATCTCTGTTCCAATCTAGTCTGTATAAACTTCAGGTTAGGAACTACACTACTACTGTTGTTCTTACAATAACAAATAATACATTGCTTATTAAGATTTTACATGTAAAGTGTCATAAAAAATATTATTTATTAAAAGTATTATCAGAATATGTAAGGACTAACTTTCGTTATAAACCATCGTACTTAGTCTCTATGATGTTAAAAAATAAAGATGACAAAAGAAAGTGTAGCTGTAAAAAATAGATCTTGTTAAGTTGCTATCCTATGGACACTCACCATCTAGAATTTTCTGCTCAACGGGACCAGCTGTCTTAGCCCAATTGCTGCAGAGGTATTTAAGAATGTATTTGGTGGACTCAGTCTTTCCCGCACCGGACTCACCCGATACTATTATTGACTGCGACTGTTTAAGGCTTTTCATATCACGAAATGACTTGTCAGCTAAAAATGTATATATCAACATATATATTAGTGTCTTTACATTGTAAGCATAAAAGATTTTGCAGTACCAAAATAAACAAAAGATCTTCATTTAATCTTCGTTAATTTACTTCTTTATGGTCTATCTCTACCTTTACCTTACTAATAAAATATTTTTTATATAAGTTAAAAAAAACTGTATCTGACAATTACTATGTACTCATTCTTCATTGAAACTACAGTACTTAATAAAAATAAAACTCGGTAAGTATGACAAACGTGCAAGAAACATAGATGTTGTTAAAAAAATGTCCACAATGCTATATTACAAGAACTTTTGGCTATGTATGTGCCAGTGCTAGTATTTTTTGTTCCTGCAAAATAGATAGAACTATAAAACATAGCTCCCAGCCACTAAACATTGGTGGAATGCGAGAAAGTACGACTGACAAAGAGGAGAAATTATTTAAGGCAGGCTATGTTTTAAATGTGACAGAATTTAATTCACAAATAGAGATTAAAATTACTAGTCAAGAAGTTGAAAGAAAAAAGAAACGCTGTCAAATTTAATGTCAAATTGTCAGTAAGCAATTTCCAACTGTGATTATTACGTAGTTGTGTGTAATTAACACATCAAATAAGCACAATAAGCCAAAGAACAAGTTAATAAATTAAACACTATTTTCGTTTAACTTTGTTTTGTATAGTAACAAATGACAGTAACAAAAGTTGATTATTTCATCACCAGATGGTTCTGATAGCATCTTGCACTGTTCCCATAATAATAAATTGACTATAACATGAAGTTCCAAATTTTATTAATAATTTGAAATACAACAGTAATACAACAAATTGGGTCAATAATAAACATTGAGGAGTAAAAACTTTAATGAAAAAAAACTTCATAAACTATTGATAAAATTTGCACAAGTTGTCAAATGAATACTCAACATAATAGAGAAGGAGGAATATTTACCGATAGCAAATACGTGAGGTGGCAT
This sequence comes from Druceiella hillmani, assembly GCA_039881145.1. NCBI lineage: Eukaryota > Metazoa > Arthropoda > Insecta > Lepidoptera > Hepialidae > Druceiella > Druceiella hillmani. Next base: position 23,647,941 of record JAYKKI010000016.1, on the reverse strand, counting down.
TTCACCGAGGGACCTGCCCTGGTAACTCTTGATTGTGGGCTCTTCATAGAGATCCCTGATTTCCTTGTAAGGATTAACAGCCAGAAGAATGTTTGCCACGTACGTCTGAAAATATTATGAATTTGGGGTATAGATTAGTTAAAAACAAATTTCTCTGTAGTAAAAAGTAAAAAAAAAGTGGCAAATATGTAAAATTAAAAGCTAACTTTCTTACAGTTTTTATTTTTCTCTTTATTATAAGATAACATTTAGCTCATAATTTCGTCTTTACAATTTTTGTTTTAAATTGTCTGTTAAAACCATCCAAAAACTTGCGACAAAATAAAAAGATATGTGTGAACATTAAATGTGTAGGCAAAAAGGAAAAAAGAGCTATGTTTGGTTAAAAACTTTGTGACGATTATTTTTCAATTTATTATAGGAACACAATAAAAGGTAATTAATAACAATAAACTAGCAATTATGAAAAATATTTGCATATCGTCAAAGAAACTATAAATTGTGCAACAATTTTACTGATCTAAAAATTCCTTATGAAAACGCATGTACATATTTTTAAGAGTTGATGCATCATTGAAAAAACTGGAATGTCTTATGCAGAGTTTGCAGGCTTGAGATACAGAAACTTTAAAAATTAGGATCTTGATAAAATTACTTTAGGCCTTTTTTAAGTTGCTTAACATCTTTCCAGTGCATTATTAGACACTTGATTAATTAAATAATTAACGCTCCCAAGTGTTTTATAAAAGTAACATGAAATTCTTATTAGATAGTTGTGGCAATGTCGTCTGTTAGGTGTCTAAGTCCTAAATAACATAAAATAGAAATTAGAAATTTACACAACACTAGAAATGGTATTTAAGATAACTTAAAATTATATTGAATATATTTGGCGTTAATTTTGTTGAAATTCATTCTTCACAATTAAATGAAACTACGTGATGTAGTATTATTTCTACTTTCTGTAGTATTATTTCTACGTGATGTAGTATTATATCTTTGCCAATATCCCACCTGAAGATGTTGTAATACAACGAAACCTAGGTCGTGGTTAAAGAAAGTAGAAATAATACTACATCACGTAGTTTCATTTAATTGTTAAAATTATATATTGAGCGGACTCCCGAACATGTAAAAACCAAAAACCATAGTTATTTGATTTGAGTACAAATGTTTTTTTTTTAAATTTTGTTTTTACTGGAAAACAATAATTTGGTTGATAATCAACATTGTCATTTTTAGATCTATTAGTTTACCAGGTATATCCCATAAATGGCCTTACAACTTAAGCTGTTTTTCGGGTTTAGTATTCCCTATATCCCATATTCGATCAGCAAATACCAAATATAAAATAATAAAAAAACTTATAAGCAGTAAAACCAAAGTATTTTTGAGAAATTCACAATATTATTATGCCTATGAAACACTTGCTATATCAACATGATCAAAATAATATTAATATTTGCAAATAGTTTCATATAAACACAAGGTACACTTAACACTCGCAAGTAGTTTAATATAAAATCAAAACACCCTTAATCTTTAAATTTTATGTGTACTTAATGGTGCATGGAACCCTCATAATTATGTTATATGATGTGCCATTAGAAATGTGAACATAATGACAACTCTGTGCCATTTGTCAGTCAGTCAATCAAGTTAAATGTTAAATGATTTCTTACTGCTCAAATCCCTTTTTAATATACTACTTTCCATATATCAAGATATAAATAACTCTAAAAATGTTTCCTGTGGACTTCATAATTACCATGCTAGAATTCATTGTGCGCATTTGATCTTCTAAGATCAATCTAAAAGAAAATATTGTTAAGAGGAAACACAACATCGTACATACAAAATGTGGTGTACAATATCAATAAACAAGAAATTTACAGATAATTAAAAAATTGGATAATAATGACTGTTCGTATGTTTCAGATATGTCTGTAGACCTTGAGGCATTGCAATGTTATTGTATTAAAAAATTTACAGAAATGTTTAAGTCTTATGTTGTATACATTTCTTTCGACATATTTCGTCTTTGGCAAAACTGTGATCTGAAAGAAGTATAACTATTTTTTAAAGTTTCATATATATATACATATATAAATCTTTTGTATATAGTTTACAGTTGCAGACACATTGTCACAAAATACCAAATTATGCAATTAATTGACGTAGAAGTCATAGAGGGACATACAATTTTTTTCTAAATTTTGGCAAATATGTCATTTGCGAGTATATAAAATTTATATTATATTATTTATTTCAAAGCGAATACTTATTATTTATAAATTATTTGTGGTTCCCACGTATCACATAGCCATTAATTACCCACTCCGTAATGTGGATAACATTAAGAACTTTTATTTTTTTAACAGCTAAGTTCAATAGTGCATTCATACTTACAGACATATATTAGAAAATTTACATTTTACATTATGCCAATCGCATATATTTCTAAATATATACTTTGGATAAACATACTCAAGTACCAAGTCACTAAAATGTACTAATAATAGTAGTATTAGGTACTATATTAGTAACTAGGCTATTTCAATTCTACCTTTTCTTCATTATATACTGGGTGATAATTTTTAATTGAATTATACTTATATTTATATGACTTAGTTTTGCCTTATATTTATATGATTTTATCAGCCCTACAAAAGTTGCAGACTAACCACGTAGAATTATGATGACGATTATGATACGAAATATAGATACATTGTGCTCATTCTTACAATTTTGATTCTTCATGCAAGTGTTGTATTTTTAAGGTTGCCAAGGAATTAATAAATAATAAAGAAATGGTCATTCTTACTATCTACAGAATGTCTTCAAGTACTTTAAAATTGTTATTAAATTTAGTTGGACCACATTTAAAGAAAAAAGTACAAATTAGAGAGAATAATTTTTGATAGTACAATAGTACGTATCTCAGTAATTAAATATTATCGAATTAATACGTTTTATAGTTTAAACGTATGCATAGCATTACTCAATCAGAAACTAGTATGATTTCCTTGTCTTTTCAAATTTTGACACTTAGTTTCATAGTGAATTTGTTTAATTACTCGTCCAGTGGTATAAAAGTTACAAGTTTTAATTTATCTACTCCCATTATAAATTGTTTGCATGAAGTTTCAATCTCAATATTCTACAAATAATATTATTTTATTCAAATAAAAAAAAAGCACGCAACAGCTTTAGCTTTGCTCGTCATATTCTACAACGAAATTCCCGCTTCTGAACAGCTCATGCCGCACGCCTCACTAGTTTACTTCAGTATTACTATATCTACCGAGATACAGCAATATTTAAAGCGTGCCAGTGAAACATGTGAGACAAGAAAGGGGGTACCTTCATAGACACCCTCTTTTGTATGAGGAGAATGTTACAGGTTCCTGCAGGGACCCTGAGACAACCCACGCGGTAAGGTAGACATAATGTATTTATAGAGTCATCAAAAAAACAAAGACATTCCACTTTTTCTGTATGTAGATGTGAATATATTACATATGTAGTATTTATGTAGATATGGGCATGTAAATTTTCTATGCATTTCATATTATCAATGAATCATCTCAAGAGGCGTGCTCGTTCACTTCATAAATATTATATTCAATTATTCTGACAAGCATATTATTTAAGGAAAAGATTTTTTTAAAAGTTGAACTTTAAAAAATTTTACAAAACAAAAAATGACACACCATATGTAACCATCACTTACTTCCAACAATGTATTGCGGATCAGTCAGGATTTAAAAAGCCGTACCCTATACTATCTTAACAACGTGATAATAATTCATGGAAAGGCACTTAATGATAAATTAATTTATCACCAAGATTATGATCTGTTATTTTATCGGTGTGCAAAAATTTTATTGAATCTTCGACTTACGTAAATCTTGTCCTTCTTGTATCGTAATATGATGTTATTTAACAATGTGGCCTCATTCAGAAACATCAGTTCACCTGTAATATTATATATTTTATAACATTGAACCAAATATAAAAATATAGAAAATATTATTATATATTAATATATTATTTACTGGTAAACTTAGATATTTTCAGAAGTAGAAAATATCTAAGTTTTCATATGTGTTTATTATATGCCTCTAGTTATATATTTTTAAAATAACTGCTGAAGAGCATGTGACTTCTATACTTCTTATTATCAAATTATAATTATGCTATGTTTGTCTTCAGTGTCCTGGTGACTTTTTTCATTGATCAATAAAATTGTTATTTATTCTAATAAAATGATATAAATTGATGAAAAGATTTTAATCAAATAAAGCTCAGATGTTTTACTCATCATGACAACTAAGTTTAATATATTTCAGTTGAGAGTAAGAATATATTCAAAGAATATTCTGAATGTAAAGAAAATTTCTAGAAATTTCCACCTTAAAGCTACCATAATAATTTTGTTCTTCATTTCTACAGATGGTTATGGGAATTATGAAAATAAAAAAATGTAATTCCTTTTAAAACCTTTTGTTTTTATGCTTCATGCCTTTAATGTTATCATTAAAATATACTAACAGATACAAAAAATGAAATAAAATGATCATCAAAAATTTTAGCAAGACTTGGCATATATTCTTCTGACAGGCTAGAATATGGTCCCTGTAAATTCTAAGTATAACCAAACATTTTGACAAATACTATTTTTTTCTTATAAAAAATTAAATAACTTATTAGAAATCATAGCAGCACTTAGCATAGCTTATTTATGACAGATTAGTCTTCAGTTACTGTAAGTTCTTAAATTATAACCAAAAATTATTAATAAACAATTTTTTTTGCAGGAAGCTAAATAAATAAACTATTAGAAAGTAAAAAACTCCCTTCTGATATGTTCGATTATGGTTATTGTAGTTTCTAAAGTAAGAACAAGCAGTTTGAAGTTACAAAAAGTTATCTGCGTTTATATAAAAGACACTCACAATTATCGTCGACATCCTTTTTGGAATCGCCAGCTGGAAAAATATCATCCAACGAGCAAATACGCCGGGGTAGATGATTGTCGAGGGGTAGTACTTCTGCTTCATGGGAGAAAAGCTCGCCCATGCGTGCTAGCACAAACCCCTCACCCGGATCTCGTGCCCATACCACAGTTTGGTCCATCTTGGAACTCTGTAGAAAAAGGGATTCAAATGATCTTCGGTTGCTTAGTTTGGACTAAAATTGTGAATGCAGTTTTTAGAAAAAAAAAAGGAATTGGTGAAGAGCTCGGTATTTTCAACAAAGATTCGAGGTCTATAAATAATTTCTATGATATCCGTATATTATCAGTATCATTATGCAAACATCATTCTTGTATTCTCTAATACTTCTTTTTACCTTCATTTACATCTAAACTGTTTAAAAAATGTTACTATTATTATTAATGTTATTATATAATTAAACATTATTATTACCTGAAAAAAGTATACAAACAAAATAAACTCATTTACGATTAACAAATAAGTAATATCACAACAGAGTCCAAACAGGCAGCCACAAGTTAAAGCTAGTAAACTTCAATTCCGAAAAAATGTATCACTCATAACTTTTATATATGGATGCTATCAATTTGGCAAGATTGTTTATGAATATAAAAAGTAAGAAATATATCATTATATCTTTTTGTCAAATGTCTAAGAACTTACAGAATGCTAAAACTGTTTTGAAACATCTTAAAACAAGCTATATCTTCTTTATAAAACCTGTCATAGATTAAATAGCTTTTAGATGACCTGTTGAAGCTATTTCTACATTTATCTTAACATTATTTTGCCCCATGTTATCCGCTGCAATAAAAATTCGCAACACATCCAAAACACAACAACTTACAATCATACGTAGTCTTCTGTTTTTATAATTTTTATTTACAAGAACTTACTATCATACATAGTCTTCTGTTTTTATAATTTCCTACATTTCGTACACTCATTATGTCTTCATTCCCCATCTCAATGATTTAATTTATGCTTTACTCACATACCATTCTGCATTCAGACTTCCGAAGTGACCAAATTATATACTTTTGAATGTAGTAAATTAGAATATGGAAATGAAATGAAAAGGTATATACACGCTGAGAAATTATAAGAACATGGAAACTAAATTACAGAATACCAAAAAAAGTCTTAATATTGTTTTTATTTTAAAATAAAACCTAAACATTCTTATATACATTAATAGGTTTCAGATATGAGGTGTCTTTTTCTTTGACCGCTTCAGTACACAGTATTTGGTTGGATGTTGAATTCCAAATTTAAATATATTTTGTTTTAAAGCCTTACTGTTTAATGTTCAAAACCATTCTCTTTCTCACAGCACTTTTTCAGAATTTGAACAATTTTTATAAGACTAAAATTCAATTTGAAAGGAAGCAAAAACGATCTCAAAAACTTTGTTAGTCCTTGTTCAGTAGACTTACGGGGCATAATTCTACTGTTAGAGAAATTACAAAAGTATATCAGCAATACTTTCAAAGTAAAATTTTGCATCTTTAGTAATTTACATTTCCCATTTCTTCAGTGAGACCACATGAAATTGGGAGAAACAGAACTTCACAACACACAGGGTCAAGAATTGTTGATAGATCATTCCGTAATTAATCTATTGATTTGTCATTTTTTGAAGCTTAATAAAGGTGTTATTATTACTAAAATATTTATCAACTTCTTAAAATGCTTCATATAGGTTACCGAGTGGTTTTTTCTGTTACATGAAAAATATTCAAACATTCTAATCTTTTGCTAATCGCAATGATTACCAAATTCTGCAGTGCAGTGCAAAACTAAAAATTCGAGAGAAACTGTTACTTTCATAAAATTTATTTAATTATTTCTTGAAAACCCCATGCCCAACTTACAGTATTACTCAAATCGCTGGGCATGTGGAAGAAAATGTAACATAGAGTTATAAAACAATGACGAATAAGACAATACACTCATAGAGTTATTCCACATAATTAAAAAACAAATACACTTTAATTTGGATGAATATCATCTCGCAATCAGTCGTGAACTACTAAGCAACTCTATGACCCCATTTCTAAAACGGTCAATGGAGCGGAAAAAAATATCTAGACTAGGTGCATCTCGCAACACTGCGTTAGCAATGTGAGTGCACAAAAGACGGCGAACGCTGTAGAATATTTGTACGCGCTCTAGGAAGGTAAAATAAACAATGACATCGTCCCCTCATGTAGCAGACAGGAGCATAAAGGGCCACTAAACTCAGGATCGAGGGGTTATCAACATGATTTAATAATTTAAAAAAATGCATGATTAAAAGCAATTCCCTTCGGAGTTGAAGGGAATTACATCCAACCATGCCCATTATGAAATCTGGGGGAAATAAATAAGGATAATACCCATGCATTTTATAATACAAACCTATTAAACTTTTTTAATATTTTCTCCAGCATAAGGATATAGGTACCTTCATACGGAGACTAGATGACTGCATTCATTCCAAGTATACTACGGACTAAAGAGTTAAATAGTGTAATGATACATTTGGTATCTTGAAAATCATGGATTCCGTATGATAAATTAAGGCACTAGTACCTTGTAGGCTTTCTGACAGGTTTCCACGATATGACTGTGAAATGTATGACGATTGTTCATAATACACCAAGATCCCGCATAGTTGAAACCTTCCTGAGTGTACCTCCGCCCAGCTTATAACTACGGACAAGTGGGCATGTAAGCAGAAGTATGTCATCATATCACATTTGCTTACATTCAAATGTGGCTTGTTACTTAGACTCCATTGGAATACAGAGTCGATATCATGTTGGAACAGATCAGTTAAATTGACTATTAACACCTAAGAAGAGTTTTAAATCATAGAAGAGAAAGCAACGAGCAGTCTGACAACTGTAGGCAAGTCGTTTATCATAATCAGAAACAGAAGTGGACCTAAATTACTACCTTGACAAACTCCAGATTGAGTAACATAAGGCCGAGATTCGAAATTTCCAAGTCGGACGTATTGTTTACTAGCCCGTAAGTAATTGGCGAAAAATTTATTAGAGCAGGAGACATACCTGTTCCCAATAATTTCACTAATAGAATATCATTGTCGACTTTTAAACAACCTGTAAACACAGACAACCAAATAAAGAAGTATAAAAAAAAATGTATACTTTCTTAATTTCAAAAAAATTGTCGTAATGTTCCGGGTTCTAAAGTGCATATGTTCCGTATTTATTAATACCTAGTTTCTAACGTAGTAATTACTAAAAAGGCATATATGTAACAAACATATGTGCATAAGTTCATTGATTTTACCTGTGAAATTATAGATAATTATTACAGGTCACATCGTTATAATATAAAACCTTCCAAATTTCAAATCCTATAAGACTCTAACTTTAAATGTCGATAAAATAATTTCTCAAGTTTTTCTAACTAAATTATTTTACGTTGACGCATACCACAATAGATAACATACGTTTAGCAATTTATTTTATTCATCAGTTTCTATGCATTTTAAAATATCGCCGCGTATAATTAGACGGTTTTAATGGCCGGTATGCATTTCAAAGAACGGATCTCTCAGGTCGAGAGAAATGTTAATGTGCCAGCGGTGTAATTACAGCGCGCGCAGACGCGCGTCCGCGGGCGAAAGTGTTTCCGCTCTCCTACCTCCACTTTCTGTGTTGCCATATTGTGTAATGGCTCGGTAATATAATTACTTGTTACCCGTCATTATTATAAGCACGATACTCTTTTTTGTGATATCAGCCTGTCTCGATCGTGCGTGACGATATTTTTATAGATAATGAAATAAAGATTGCATTATTTGATGTTTACCGTCTTTTGATGTATATACTTTATAGAAACAATTTTGAAAGCTTGAATGCTTCAATTACAATTTTAATTATAGAATAACTTTTTATATTATTTAAGTGACAGCATTGACATATTTGTATGAGTGCCGTTGGTACATCGGAACACTAAAAGTTTGATTTAAGGATTGTTGGTCTAAACGTCATTTGTAGCAACGAACAAAATTGGAATTTATTTTAAATTCTGCTTTACAACTATAATTATATTTCGTTTCCGAGTGGCCAGTAACTTCTACCTGTAATTTCGACTATTTCTTCAAACCAACTCTTATCATATTTTTTTCTATTGGTGAAATGATTTCACTGAACAGTTATAGAATATTCACATGGACGGAGACTAAGGATGTGAATATCCTATAACCGAGCTACGTACCGACTAGCGGACATAATTTGCTGTCAATATTTAAAAGAAACTTTATTTTTATTATAATTATTCAGTAATTTTGTATCATCTTCTTTAATGAGGAATTATTTATTATTATATAAAATATTTTGATCTGTTAATGCCCACATTTGGATAAATGAATGTGCAATATTTTATCAACTAGATGTGATATCATTTTGGCTTTTTGAAATAAATCATTTACAACCATGAAAAGTGTTTCAATCAAGTGTTTCCAATTTCAAATTCAATAATAAAGATTTAAAAAATATCATTCTCACAATCACAATCACTTCAGAATTATCTACATTCGCGCCCATCGCTTGATTTGTCTATATAATCATCAGTCGGGTTAGGAGAAATATATTTTACTGGTGGGCGATACCATAATTTGAAGTAATAAGCACCTTTTGTTCAAAAGACAGTTCTTCCGAAGGAATGTGCCCTAGTTTCTGACACAATTTTTTTTATATTATACAAGTCTTGAAGTCAACAGACGAAAGCAGAAATATATTCGAAGTAAATTTCTTTACTCTAGGCTCCAGATGAAAAGGATGTTTATTTAGATATAAATTACTGCACGTAAATAAAATACATACTACTAAGATTTCCCGCAAGCGTCAACAATAACATATGTTATCAATTCCATAGATCGAAATGGTTAAATATTCCCAAGACTATATTTAACAATGTCATTACGTAAAACCTACACGCGCATGCCACTTAAACTAGGAGACATTTACAAGAAATAACTGTTGAATGCCATCGTAATAAGCGATAAGATAGCGAATATGTTGACCATAAACTAAATTGTGAACGTCTCCCTACTTTTCTTTGTGTTAATATTAATTATATAACCTTTTTTTGCAGAAATGCCGAGGAAATTCTCATAAACCACGATTATTTACTGATATTAGCTTCAACTTTTTCATATTACAATCCACTCACGAAGATTTGCCAATTGACAGCAACACGCAAGAAATCGAATGAAAGCTGAAATTCATAATTCTAATCGTAATAAGGATAAGGAGATGAGCTATAATTAGAGATAATAGGTTATGATATAACATTTCTTACAAAAAAATCTTGCTTTGTTTATAACAATACAAATGTATTCTTATACCTTTGATTCTCAACATTGTAAATATCTTTACATGAATGAATAATACCGTTTTTTGAACTATGAATTCTCAATGTCAGTAAATTTTTATAATTTAACAGGGTAATATCAGATCTAGAACCACAAGCCCGTAATTTACGTGAATGTACAATATTTCTGCTATAAGTAGCTAATATGTTGGATCTTAATCCTTTCTTTCAAAGGAGATGTGAAATTAAGTCTTCAGACTGGGTCTCACATCTCCTTTGAAAATTAGGTACGCAAATAATACGGTTTTTTGAACTGTGAATTCTCAATGTCACTGAATTCTTATAATTTAGCACGGAAATATCAGATCTAGAATCACAAGGGCGTAATTTAAGTAGATATACAATATTTCTGCTATTAGTTGCTAACATGTTGGATCTTAATCCTTTCTTTCAAAGGAGATATGAAATTAACTCTTCAGACTTGGTTTTACATCTCCTTTGAAAAATAGGTATGCAAATAATACGGTTTTTGAACTGTGAATTCTCAATGTCACTGAATTCTTATAATTTAGCACGGAAATATCAGATCTAGAATCACAAGGGCGTAATTTACGTAGATATACAATATTTCTGCTATTAGTTGCTAACATGTTGGATCTTAATCCTTTCTTTCAAAGGAGATATGAAATTAACTCTTCAGACTTGGTTTTACATCTCCTTTGAAAAATAGGTATGCAAATAATACGGTTTTTGAACTGTGAATTCTCAATGTCAGTGAATTCTTATAATTTAGCACAGAAATATCAGATCTATAATCACAAGCGCGTAATTTACGTAAATGTACAATATGTCAGCTATAGGTTGCTAAAGTGCTGGATCTTAATCCATTATTATAAAGTAGATGTGACACTAAGCCTCCCCACTTGGTCTCGCATCTCCTTTGAAAAATAGGTCGCAAAACAAACTTTAGTTTTATATTACTTTTTGAATGCCATATCTCGCTCTCTAGTTGTGATAACTCTTTCGTCTCTTACATTTTTTGTCTACATTTTTTTTACGTTTTAATGTTCCTCTCTTCTCTTTTATATATTTTTCTGTCGCTATTGTAATTTTTTACCAATATCTCACAATACGCTTCTCGACGTATTGATCCTGAACTTTTCATTACACTTTTTGGTTTATATTTGCGTTTCGTTCCTATAATAATCGCGATATAGATGTATTTTCTAATTACACTATAATTTGTCTTATCTTACTGTATTAAGACACCTAAGTAGGTCTGAGACTTTAGCTTTGAAATGTTTAAATTAGGACATATAGCTTTTATCATCAGTTGATTTAATGTGATTTACAATACGTCAACTCAAACCGTCCCGCAAAATTATATGTGTCTAAATTTTATTTTATTCGAGTGTAACATATGAATACAGTTGTGCGAATTTTTTGCATTTTATGTGAAAACAGTTCAGACATCTGAATGTACGCCACAGTTCTATACGTTTTCTAATTAACAAATCAATCGTTAAAATGTAGAATGACATGTATTTAAAAATGCTAAAATTTGCATGTTAATAAATTAGACCATAAACCAGACATATTTACAAGTTATTTATCACGGGTGAAAGTAAACAGCAATTACAGACCGCTACCTCATGCCGATCTATTAACACCACGTCATGTCACAATTACCCTACGTTTGTGCGACGCGGCACGCAAGATTACCAGAGTTTTTGCTACCAATGGGACACTTATAATTTATGTTACGACTATTCCATGTCCGGTGTAATCTAGCCGATTCAAATCCAATACAAACCTTTTTTATTATTTTTGTTTTTCCCTCACGTTGGTACATATGGAAATACTACAAAATGTAAAAATGTTTCGCTTTAATAAATCGTAAATTCTAAACCTCCTACAATCGATACCTACTCAATACATAAAATAGGTCTATATATGGACTAGAAACGATAGCACAGTGTACGTTCACAGATAATACTGGAAACGAACAGAACAGAAAAAAATCATCAGTATAAAAAAGGGTCCAAAACGACTATAGATATATTAGGTACATTATAAGACCGAGTTAGAATTAAATATTCAGGAGCAATGGTAAAGTTGATCTAGATAAAGTTAGTGAAGAAATGAGGAGAAAACAGCAAGACGCTGGATGAAATTGGATAGAAACGGCCTGAATTCAAGTTACAAAATTTTTACTGCAGCGCTTGACAGCAAGATAGAAATAGCTATTACTATACAGTACTACAATCTTAGTATAATATTCCGCATGTATTAAGTTCATAATTGTTTACCATTCAATCAGGTTAAACGACTAAAGAACTTTGCAGAAACATTAGAAATTCATTAAGCATGGAATGAATTAAAATCGCATTTTTTTATGGTTTTGATATTCGATGGAACAATATTTTGTATACGTTGCCGTTGTCAGTGACGCAATAACGAAATCATTGTCCAATCGTCGAAGCTAAAAATGTCTTTGAACGCCCTCGGTACTCGGAAATTTTAACGCATGGAATCACTGCGCCCCTGAATTCCTTTGCATAAACCTTTGCACTTTCCGGGAGCGTAGTCACAAACAGCACTGAACAAAATTTTAATCGTGGCAAGATGCGCATTTGCCGTAAAAGACACTGCACCACTATATTAGCTGATATTTAATCGTTACATTATTAATAACACTAAAAATAAACAGAATTTGAAAATAAGTTTATATTATAATGATAACCGTGTAGAAAGTAGTTAGAACTGGAGAGCTAGATCTCCACAATATAATAATAATTAAATATAAATAATATAAACTCGATCGAAAATATGTTTACTCACGTTAAAAGATTACTCAGAACTTTCACAGATCTAGCGTTCCGTTTTAAAGAAGAGCCGTCGACAAATACGAAAAAACGCTAATAGTGACGGCTGTATATCATATCGATGACTGGCGCGCCCTCACTTTGCCGTCCACCTCTAAACGCGTTGAAATGTTATCTATATTCTTAGTAATACAGTGATATAGACGGACTAATTGTATTATTTTTAAAATTGATTTTAATCGTGTTATCGATCAATAGCTTTTAGTACCCGCGTGTTACTGGTTACTTTTCCATGAGTAATAATTTTAAAGATTCAATATTCGATACGTACGTGTTACGTCCGTGAATCTCTTTGTTTCTATATAACAGCTGATAAGTTTCAATGTATACTGCACACAACGGTAAAATTCCATATTAAAATACGTAATTTTTTTACTGTTTTATTTTTGTTAATATTCTCATATTAATTTCCCAAACATAATAGTTTCTTGTCTTTTTTAAATTGTTTTTTAGGGTTTTTGTAAATGCGATATGATAAGAGAGTTCTTGATTCCAGCCTTGCAAGAACATCAAGGGAATACGTCCAGGATATGGTTCCAACAATATGGTGCCACATGTCATACTGCCACATGTCATAGCCCTTTTGAATGAAATTTTCCCGGGAAAACTCATTTCACAAAGGGGGAATATTGAATGGCCCCTACGTAGCCCAGATCTCACTCCATGTGTTAATTCTTATGTAACCTTAAATCTGTAGTGTACGATTTTTATTTTTACAGAACTTTACAACAACATTATCCGGGAAATCAACAATATTCCGAGGACAACGTTTCGCCGGTTGTTAAAGAATGTGCGACTTCATTTTCAAGAATGTCAAGAAGCTGAGGGGCGTCATTAAAACAACATTATTTTTAAATCATGAAAATTCCATTACCTCTATTTTGTAAAAATAAATGATGTACGTATTTTAGTTGTTTTTAAATTTCACTTTGAAACCCCCAACACCCTTTTGGCCCATCCTGTACAAAAGAATGGTATTAAAACGATATGTAGTATTTGTTGTGAAGTCCCTTTTTGCTCCGGAAGGAAAGTCAGTAATAAAATAATTTAAAAACTTCAGCGTATCTTAATTTCATTCTGTAGTCATATAGTTCACAGGGGGTAGATTGTTTTCAAGTGTTTTTATTTTGAATTATTTTTTGAACATGACACTTAGTACTTCAGGTATATTCCTAATCAATTTTTGTTTTATTTGTATTTGTTATATTACATTTAAAAGAAATTGCTTTTTATATATCTTGGCGCCATTTGTTACGAGTGTGGAAAAAGCAGCAAAGAAAATATTTTAGCCAGAAATTTTAACTACACCGAGAAGTCTGGTGTGGGAAGAAAACATAATCAGTCGGCAACGTTACAATATACCGTTATATACTGCAACGTTATATACTTAACTTATAGTAAGTGAAGAATGCCGAACATTAAAAAAAAAGTCGCAAAATTAAAAATTATATATTTAGTCGCAAATTATATTATATAGCGATAAATCATCTACGTTTATGTTTCAGCCGAGCGAAGCCAGGTAACGTAACCAGCTAATTTAACTAATAAGGCTATCATATAATTAATTACATTTTAACGATGTGAATGGTTTGTGACTACATAAACCAATTAACGTTACTTTCTCATCTCTACGTTCGATTATAACTAACATATATCATCTTTAAATATCTAGACTCTTTTCTCATTGTTATCACGAATCCGTATTTACTTAAATTTATAAGCTACCACTGTGACTGTTGAGTATTAAAAACTATATAACACATGCGGAGAGATTTATAGTGCCTTTTTTCTTTCCATTTGCAAAGTCAACATTATGGATTCGAAGAGCAATCATTGAATCAGTATCGTAAGCGGTCGCTAACGAATTAATAAAATTAACTTTATACATGAAGTAAATAAAAAAGTGATAAATTAACATTTTTTTAATGATAATTTCTGTGAACATTTGCAATACTAATTCAATATTCCAACTGTCAACAATTTTCGTTTGCGGCCAAAATTATCGGATACATTCACGAGAATTTTTATTGTCCATTACTTTAAAACTTATATTTGACGGTATATGGTATAAAATTACAAAGATAATAAAGGTTTATCAATGGGCGAATATGGAATATTGATAAGACTACTTATCGCCAATAATGATCGGTCCGACCTATCGCCAGCTCATTATTATTATTTATCAACACCTCGATATCTCGATTCTTCGACGTATCCACTTAGTCAAAATAAGTGTCGTATTGAATTGAACAAATGAACAAAAACGGAATATTACAATATTCAAATGATAAAATATTTATTAGCATCGATTTATTTATTTGATATAAGTGATATGCTATATGATGTTCAATGTACGACTATTAGCAAATATAAGATTAAAAAACATTGCGCGTTGAAAGAGACTCTTTCTATAGCACCAGCTTTTGTCCGCGGTTTCGCCCGCTAGTATCAGGAAAACGTAAAGAAATTTTTTCTTCAGAGAAATTAGCATAAATTTTGATCAGGCCACTACCTATGTACTAGGGAAAAAATTATATTCAAAATAATGAGCTCAATCTACCAGACCTCATTTTTAACATTTGTCTAAATTAAAATACTATGCAATATAAAACGTTAAATGAAACATGTTTCATTAGATTCAAAATTTAAATTAAACGGAATGCGCTGCGGATACCTTTTTTTATGCTCGAGCGTAATTTTTTTAGCGTTTACATTTACTGCTATGCTGCACATGGTAGCATAATTATATATAGCCTATCTTTTAATTTAAGATGTGTAATATCAAGTCGCAAACGTTTATTAAAATTAAAGCCGTTTAAGCATAAAAAACAAACAAATCAGCAGAAACTTCTGATTTTTATCTGTATTAGTACGGATAGTAGAGATTATTTAGAAGGAAAAAAGATAAATATTAAGATGATCGTATGAAAACAAGAAAATGATATTAATAGAAATAAATAGTACTGTTTGGAAAAAAACATTTACATACTAACGAAAAATATCACGGTAATTGCCTTATTTAGGTATTTGACTAATGTCGATTTTGGGTATTTGACTGATGTCGATATTTTTTGTAAAAATGTTTTTTAAATTGCAGAGTAGGTTTAAAAAAAACATTGTGATGGAAAAAATTACGCACGGAGCAAACAATTATGATGATGAGAATAAATACGTGTACATTTTTTTTTTGGTGTCCCGTTGTTTGCCTAAATAGGCAAAACATTAATACAAGATTCTAACGGCATCACTCCAATTTTAATGGATGTTGAAGCGACTACTATACTCCAAATATGGTGTTGTAGTTAAGTATATATGTACCTATATAGATTACGATACACAGCTATTCATGTGTGCATATGCTCATAGACGGGTATGTATAATCGCTGGTTTATGAAATCATAACTACGAAATAGCATTTTGATCGTCGAGGTATTTGTCGATTCGACTCTGTAAAAAAAAATGCAAAGAAAAACAAAATGGCAAACTCGATGTGCCAGATTGTCAAAAACTAAAAATACTCGTAATAATTGTTGAAATCAATAGAGTATATGCGTGTAATATTTATACGTATTATATTTATCCGTTTACATTATTATAGCATAGTAAAAAATATAAATGCTGTCGAAAAAAAACAACCAAATTAAAAACAAAAATTATTAAAACAGTCATTTAAACTGTTTAAACGCCGCCATTTTCGCGCACCTTAGATGACGTTACAAGCTATGTCCAAGCTATGCGTTTTTTTATCGTAGGTGTTCTTATTACTTTAAACATATTTTTAATATAATAGCCGTTTAAACCGTGGAAGAAGCACGAAAGCCAGTTTATAAATATTGCATTGTGCCTAGGTACAAAAATACTATTAGAAGTGCACCTGATAAAGTGTTTTTTTTTGTCCAGAGAGACGGAAATATACGAAAACAAGGTGCAGGAGCGAAAACAAAGTAAGTTATTTTGTGAAGGTCGCTTTAATATAAGTGTGTTCTATTTGGATAGCTAATAGGTTTTCAGTTAATCATGAGAGAGTTTTGTGTTGAATATCAATTTTTGATGCCATTCTTGCTTATGCATGAGACTGATAAAAGGGATGTAATACTGATAGGAAGTTGAATATTATAATTTAGTAATTATAGATGAACAAAAGGCGTTTATCATTTAAGGGGCATACGAATATGAGATGGTTGCCTCCTGGATCCCTTCTGGAAAATTGAATGTGAAAAACCAGAGTTTTGATGGGAAATATGGCTTAACCCGGAAGTAGTTCGCACCCGTATCTGAGATGGTCTCTCCCATGCCTTCTGCCAGTCAGAGACGATCCAGAAGCGAGCTAGGGGAATTATGAGTCTAAATATAAGTAGCTACCGCAGAAATTGCTGCTCAAAAACTAAGTTCAGTATGTTTTTTTATATTTATATATATATAGAAATTCTATTAAAAATACATTAACTAAATACTCGATTCGTACTCGAAGCAACTACAGGCGGTCTACACTTTACAGTAATTGGTTCCGAAATGATTTAGTTTCCCCCACCCCTTTTCCATGCTGAAATGAGAAAGTAACGATTATGCGTCATTATGCTGCGTGCGTTGACGACGGTCGGAAGTAAGTTGTCACGGTGTGAGCGGCTACGTGACCTCGACCGTGACCAACTCGATCACTGCTAATCCTCACTATGCCGCGTGAATATTCAACCGTTTGAACTGAGATGGAGTTCTCGGTTTAATTCTTGAATAAATTTTAGATGTGACTTTTACGTTTTCTATTAAACTTTTGTATCGTTTGTTCTTGAAATAAATGTAAATAAATGGTTAAATGAATATTTAAGGTTTACAGAGAATTACAAAGGTTTTCATTTTTTTATTTTTCTATTAAAACTACGAAATTAATATATATATATATATATATATATATATATATATATATATATATATATATATATATATATATATACATATATATATTACCATTATATTTCTCCAAAATCATACCTTCTTAAATGACCCCTTAAAAAGTAAAAAATGTGTTGGTTTTTAAGGAAAAATAAATAAAAATGTTAGTTACTGATTTCGTCTGTTTAAATTGTGGAATATTTATTAAGAAACTGACTTTAATTTCAAGAAATTATAATACAGAACATGACATGGTGTGCCCCTTTGATGCAACGTATACTTAAATAATTAAACTTATTTCGATGAAGAAAAAATTATCCTTAAATATTTAACTTAACTGTTTTTATCGTTTTAAGTAGCAATAAAATAACTCAAATTTTATAAGGTTGTGAACTAGACTAGGTTGTGAACTAACTAGTCTCGAACTAGAAGCATTTTCAATGCTATAAAATTTATGTGTAACAATATTTGAAAATATCAAATTCGGTTTTAAACTTTTAAAACTTTTACTTAAAAAATTGAAAACTGTATTCTGATAGTCAGAAAATATAAAATTAAAATCGATCATAACATTAATATATCTGTTAAACCGCATGCCATACAATTAACTGGAAACTAACAAAGAATTAATATATAACAAGTTCCTGCAATAAGCTAAAATACATCTTAAAAACCACACAATTTGCTACACCTTATCCGCTCGCATTGCACGCTCAAGCGCGTGTCGTTATGCGTATAAACATTAGTTGGTTTAACGTCAACACACTCGTCATAAATGTTAAATCATTATTCAATTCCCAGCATTTTATTGTCATTTACGATTGCCAGATGTGAATATTTTATTTATTTATTTACTTAGTACAATCCTTGCTCTTCTTACAACTCATAGCCAATGCGTGAGAAAGTTAATAAGAAAGGAGAGAAAACAAAATTATAATATATCAAACAAATGCACAGAAACAATATTAGTGCCGAATCGAAGAGGAGAACAAATCGAGATGAGGTAATGTTTCCCAAACCGCTTTAATTAAACGTGCGGGCAATCGGGGATCGCAAACGGATGTTCGTACGTGCATCCCTACACTGAAGAATTGTCGATGTAACCTGTCAGCAATTTGATCGAATACAGAACTAGATGCAATTCTTCTTACTTACGGATACTTATTGGTCAAAGTAATATCGGCACGGAGACTTATTGGTCAAAGTAATATCGGCACGGAGACTTATCGGTCAAAGTAATATCGGCACGGAGACTTAATGGTCAAAGTAATATCAGCACGGAGTCTTATTGGTCAAAGTAATATCGGCACGGAGACTTATTGGTCAAAGTAATATCGGCACGGAGTCTTATTGGTCAAAGTAATATCGGCACGGAGACTTATTGGTCAAAGTAATATCGGCACGGAGACGTATTGGTCGAAGTAATATCGGCACGGAGACTTATTGGTCAAAGTAATATCAGCACGGAGACTTATTGGTCAAAGTTATATCGACACGGAGACTTATTGGTCAAAGTAATATCGGCACGGAGACTTATTGGTCAAAGTAATATCGGCACGGAGACTTATTGGTCAAAGTAATATCAGCACGGTGACTTATTGGTCAAAGTTATATCGACACGGAGACTTATTGGTCAAAGTAACATCGGCACGGAGACTTATTGGTCAAAGTAATATCGGCACGGAGACTTATTGGTCAAAGTAATATCAGCACGGTGACTTATTGGTCAAAGTAATATCGACACGGAGACTTATTGGTCAAAGTAATATCGGCACGGAGACTTATTGGTCAAAGTAATATCGGCACGGAGACTTATTGGTCAAAGCAATATCAGCACGGAGACTTCTTGGTCAAAGTAATATCGGCACGATATAATATCTTAATATTTGGAAATATCAAATTTGGTTTCAGACTTTTAAAATATCTATACTTTTAAAGCTGTATAACTGACATTCCTTGTATTTCGGTACAAACTAAAATTGAAATTAAAAACAAACTAAAATTGAAAGAAAGTTTAGTTTACTTCTATTTATATCACTACTATTTTATTCATATATTTTTTACATTTATTCCCACTCGAAAAACTTCAAGCCGTGTAGTCAATTTGAATCTAGCATCTTTTCTCAATCTATTAACCCAATTCACATTCAATGTGATAAAAACAATTATTTTTTGTATGCTGATCTGGAAAATACCCGATAGCTTTCACAATTTTACTCCGACAAAACAATACAGCCTTCAACTTAATCATTAATATGAAAAATTGTAAAACGCGAAAATTCCCAAAAATTAATGTTCATATAGTTAACATTAATTTTACAAGACAGATTAGGACCTATAAAAGCTGTCATTCTGACATAAATTTAACAGAGCCTTCTATTAGTAAATTATGAAATCAAAGTCGATTTACAATGTTTTACCCTTTTTTATGTATAACTTAATATATAATAAAATATATTTTTCTAAATTAAAATAAATGTATATTTTAATTAAAACCAATTGATCACACCGGGGAATAAAGCTAAGCACAATTTACATATTTGTTTAAATCACTTCAAGTGCGGGATTTGTTGTTTATCACTTGCCCCTCTATAGTTAATTTAATTTTTTTTATCCATTAAAATGTTATAATACGGGTAACTTCAAATTTGTAAGTCAAACGATTATAGATACCATTTTAATTCCATACATATTTAATTTTCTTTTTTTAAATTCCTTAATTCCACACATGTTTCATTTTCCTCTTTTTAAATTCCTTAATTCCATACATTTTTCATTTCCCTATTTTTAAATTCCTTAATTCCATACATGTTCCATTTTTCTATTTTTAAACTTCTCAATTTTCGTATTTCTTAATTTCCTTATTTCTATACATGTTTCTTTTTCCTATTTCTAAATTCCTTAATTCCATACACGTTTCATTTTCCTATTTTTAAATTCCTTAATTCTTTACATGTTTATTTCCCTATTTTTAAATTCCTTAATTCCATACATATTCCATTTTCCTACCTTTAAATTTCTCAATTCTATACATGTTTTGATTTTCCTACCTTTAAAATCCTTAATTTCATACGTTTAATTATATATGTTTAATATATGTTTAATTTTCCTACCTTAGTTCAAAACGATACAGAATGAGTCTTCATATAACATACAAATTATGTTATATGTAATAAAATAATAAAGGGTGATTTGTCTGCGATTGCCCAATAAGTAAAACATCGGTATACTATAATAAGTAAGAATGAAAGAAATCTAACAAAATGATGCATTTAAATTGTTTTCTGTCTGTCTAAACTCTATAAAAACTAAAAATGATATTGTTTCTGTAAATTATATTATTTCTTCTATTATATATTATAATCCATTAAATATTTTCACGGAAAATAGTAAAAACCTGATTGAACTGAACATATGGCAAAATCTATTGAAAAAGCAGCGTGGAAAAGCGCCTAGCCGAGAAGATCTTGAAGATGATTAAGGATATTGTAGAATTCACAACGATCGAGATCGTAAAATTGGCCAGAGACGCCTGTAGAAAGTTCGTTAAAAACGAAAGCTGTCGTGTCTGGATTGGCCCAAAAAATAGCCACATCTGATATATCGAGCTCCACCAACATATTTAAACTTTTCATCGTTCAATGTTATCAACATATATAACATAATAATAATTGACAGCAAATTTAGATTGTAACTTCCATACTTTTCTAGCCCTCAGTATAGCAATATTTATGAAGGACCTATTTGTCAATAAGTCGATAGTATATGCCAAGCCACATTTAAGGAAAATGAAAACGCGTCATAATATAAAACACTGACTAATGACAACATTGGCGATTTTACATCGCCAGATGCCATTGCCGATCTAACCGTAGGCGTGAGCCAACGAAGCAGCAAAACTTCAAGGATAAGTAATACGCGAGACGTGTGGGTGGCTTGAGCGTTTAATGGAACACATCGCAATTATACTCGCAAATACCCTGTACTGATCGCCGCCCGTCTACGAGTATATTAAGCATTCAAAGGTACAACATTTATGAGTGCACACGAACGCACGTTTCGTCGGATCAGATTCGTTGGTTTTTGAAGGTCTGTAGTCTTTAGGATTCTTTAACGATTGATTAGATCAAGTGGACTAAGTTAATACTATATAAGCGAAATACGAACATTTATTACAGAAGAAATTATGTCAGCTGGTGCAATAACAAGTTATGATATTATATATATATATATATATATATATATATATATATATATATATATATATATATATATATATATATATATATATATATATTATAATTAACAAGGACTCTTGAAGTATCAATATTAGCAAGGTGCGTTAACGTTAAAATAGTGTATCTCAAATACACTATTTTAACGTTAACGCAAGGGTAATGTTATATGAAAGCACACCGAGCGCACGGCATCATCATTGTGACACGATGACACGGTAAATACCTTATTATTTAATATTTAACGATACAAGTGTTATTTATCGGCAATAAAGCCCAAATCGGGAAAAATCCAAGAGGAATCCAAAAAAAGTTTGCTAAAAATTCTTACCTGTATAAAAAAATAAAAATTAAGTGCGCAGATACTGTGTGTGAAATCGAAATATGTTTAAGGCAAATTATAACCACATTTTTTTCTACTATCATGTCATCTATTAGTTTCGGTTTAACTCGATAACTATTCGATCAATAAGGGTCTTCCATACACCCACCCTGGGTAGTGGAAAGTAGTTATTTCCTTTTTCTCTTGAAGGAATTTTTACTGTGTTCTACATATCGTTCTGTTGTTAAATATTTCAAAACCGAAATGCGTTACGACATATGAATATGACTGCAAAAATAAATGGGCAAATTAAATACCTTGATTATAGGACAATTTAAAAGTATATTAGTAAAAGTACGTTAGTTATCTTGCTTGTTTAATAAATAGATAAAAGTATCTTCTTAGATTCGGTTTTTATTAAACACCTCATAAATCAAATAAAGTGTAAAGCTACGTAGCATACCCAGGAACTTCTTCTCCTACAAAGTCCAGCGAAGGTTTTCACAGAACTTTCCCCCTCCCCTGAACAAACAATGCGCTTCATGGAATTTCTCTGTATGGTACTGATACTCAGTTTTTGTATTACTTTTATGCCTCAAACAGTTTTCAAGTCAACGTTTCCGCCCGAATAAAGCGTTCAGAGAGAAGTTTGGAGGACGGCGACAAATGCAAGGTAAAATTTAAATTATGAGCATGTATGGGTGAATTACACTGCTCGTTTTGAAAGTAGTGTATCGGTATATTTTTTCATAAAGATGAGACTTCATATCATAAACAAATTATATGATATAAATAATAAGATAATAAAGAGTGATTTTGTTTAATTGTTCAATAAGTAAAACATTCCTTTGTGGATACAAGATATTCACAACGTCTGACAGAAACATTCATATTAAATAGTCTTATCTGTCTGTCTACATTTGTTTTTAACTACTCGAGCGTTAATAAAATTATTTCTATGAAACTTTTATTTGGATAAATTAGAACGTATGAAGTACTCTAAGCTTATAAAGTAAATTAACCACTATAATATGTTAGTAGAGGCCAGAGGTGAAAAATCAAGAAAGCAGACATAGTCGCATGTAAAAGTTTCTTCTGTAATGTAAGGCTTATTAGATATCTATAGGTATGACAAAAAAACAGTCCACTATACTTCTATACAGGTGATTGTGTGCAGGAAACTGTATATAATTGAAAAAAGGTAATTTCTTTTTCATTGATTAAATGTGTTTTTGAAAAAAAAGTGATTTCGTCTTCATTGATATTGAAACTTTCAGATTTTTTCAATTCCGAAACGGTTGAGAATTGTCGCATCACCGCATAACATTTTCTACACAATATGAATCATAGGATAGAATCATCCGTATGAATAATAGACACGTTTTTGTTACACCTACGTATACATATAGAACACGTTAACAAAGAATGTGTCTATTATTCATATATGTGATTCTGTGCATCAAACTGGATGTATTTGAAACACGTTTCTGCAAAAATATGTAAATTTTTCTCCGTCAAAATCGCAACGTTGACAGAGATTTCTGTAGAAACGATTGAACATTTCATATAGCTCCTAACATTTTCTACTCAGTTTGATACACAGAATCATATTTATGAATAATAGACAATTTCTTTGCTACAGCTATACATATTCTGCTACACATTCACACTAATAACGGCAACAGTAGCAATAGTGCCGAAACTCTGCAATTTCAACATAGAAATACGCCGCTACTGTGTAGTCATAAAGTCACCAAAATTAGGAACAAATGGCGTCAACATCGTACTAATCTTTTGCATTTACATAATAGAGCATTCTGTGAATAATATCGGATAGATGGTGTTATTTAGGACGGTGAGTTTATTTTTTCTACAGGGGACAAAAATAAAAACTCGTGTGAAATTGAACTAACTTTTGTAACACAATGGTATTCAAGAGTTAAAAGCACAGAGCGTTGAAATTACTTATTTTAAATTGAATTATAAAATACACTTAATGGCATATTGCTATGCAATTGTTAGTTTCTGAGTTATAAGCGCTAGAGTTATAGCATACTTTAGTGCATCGTACTCTTGATGTGACCATGATCTAAAATCCAAAAAGATTTAGTTTTATGTCAAAAGAGGAAATAGAATCCATGCCTGCTTTTAAAGGCAATGAAGTCAAATTACCTTCAAAAGAAAATGCCGGTTTTATTCTTAAATTTTTTGTCCTACATATAAATAACTGCAATCTTTGAAAATCTCGTAACTTTCCTACATATGGAGTCGCCATTAATCAATTTGCTTCAGAACTATTCTAATCTTTTGAATCAGGTTCGCTGATTCCTATTCGCATGTGTTGAGACAATTACATTAAATCAGTGCTTTTACAGCATGGGTATTAAATATAATACAAATTAACATACACGTCGCAGACGGGATAAATGAAGTAGACGCTGCCACCGCCTTGTAGATGCTAGTGAGGTCTCTTTCTATGACGTTACCTAAACATGCAGTAACGCGCAAGCAATGGCACCCGTGCGTGCACCCAGTGAATATTTACACGAAACCTTTCAAGTCACTTGACATAAGTTAAGACGTATTTGAGGTACCATATTAAAACTCTACATACGCTAGAATGTAATAAACACCACACTGCATTTTAATTGGCAAGTGTTTGTTCCTGCAACATGTTTCACTTGATTTTAAAAACTTGCCGAGTTCAAATATAAAAGTTATGGTAAGCTTTTAAAAATGTGTATATGTACCTTTACTTTCAACCTTACTTTAATTCCACATAAAACAATCTACTTGGAATTTGATGGTTATTTCGGCTTTAACTCTTTTCTTGTACATAACGCGATGCTCTAAAGAAAACTTGCCTCATTTTTCACATTTATATTTTTGATGTAATAAACTCATTGCCTATGAATATTGTATTCTCAAATTAACTGATAAATGTCTGCTTCGTATTCTGCCTTTTCTATTAGTAATTTCTGTCGTCCCTTACTTCCATCTTGGTTCTTTTCTTTTCCTAGTTTATCGTGCTTAAAATCTAATCTTTTTAATTTCTTTAAAGTGCGTTTGTTTTCATTTTAATAAATTATGAATGGTTTTATCGGTTATGAATGAAACTAACATATTACTGATATGATCGTAAATTAATTAAACAATGAATAATTCGCTTATTGAATTATTTGAATTCATTTCTTATTGGTAACTTATAGATTCAATAAAAAAAACTTGAATGATGTATAATAAATAACACGAAATAATAAAACATGTTCCACGTATGGGAAACGGAAAAGTACAATTAGAATAAGCGAACTAAATGAATGACGAATTTAAATGAATGACTAAGAATTACGTCGTTCATTTTTGATCAAGTAATTAATTAGTAATATCTAATCATTCGATCAGGGACATAATCGGCTAATTCACATATATCACTTTTATCATTCGAAATATTAAAAACTACTAAGTGAATATTGATCCGATATTCAGTATAATTCATTAGGGTATCTCTATTGCAAATAATTCGTTTTATTCTACCTTTTTCATGTGTCGCTTTAAATCAGCCTCTATTGCTATAGAAAGATATATCAAGATGCACTCCACGTCAGAAGAACTTGCAAATTGGGACTAAAGATGAAAATAAAAAACGAGTGTGCTTTAGACCACACGACTGAAGTAAAACTTCAAATTCACAAAATATGAACTTTAAAATGAATTTACAATTTTATTCACTTTAAACGTAGAATATTTAATGTATTGAACAAAATAATTTCTAAAATTGTTCAAGAACGAAATGAAATTACAAAATAATCGAAAAATCACCGTTCGCCTAACTCAAACTCGCATATATATATATATATATATATATATATATATATATATATATATATATATATATATATATATATATATATATATAAAATATATATATATATACATATATATATATATATATATATATATATATATATATATGTATATGTATATTTCATGCACTGGCTATGAGAGAAAAAGAAAAAGAAAATGTGCGCGCGCACTGCTCTGTCTTGCTTCTGCAGTGTGATACAAACAATAGGCTTGCACTATGTTTTATATATACGAAACATAACTGGCTATGAGAGAAAGAGAGAAAGAAAATGTATGCTCGCACCTCTCTCTCTTGTCCCTACAGTAGTATACGAAACGTAACTCTCTCTCTTTCT
Organism: Druceiella hillmani; assembly: GCA_039881145.1. Classification (NCBI taxonomy): domain Eukaryota; kingdom Metazoa; phylum Arthropoda; class Insecta; order Lepidoptera; family Hepialidae; genus Druceiella; species Druceiella hillmani. The sequence continues at coordinate 23,621,079 of JAYKKI010000016.1, read as the reverse complement.
GTCTTCACTAACTTATATCTCCCTCTCAACTTCCGTTAGCCTCGCCCGATCAAACTTTTCGTAACGCCCTCGTCACGCATTCACCAGCTTACTCCCCAAGTCAAGCGTGCGTAAAGAAGTTTTACTTCAATAAAAATATAATATGTCCAAATAAGCCATTTTCTTCTTTCCTTTTTGTGTCATTTTAAATAAACCTCGATTCTCGATACTACAGAAAAACAATATTTTGTCAAACTTCCACGTCAGAAGAGTTTACAAATTCGGGTGGAGATTAAAATGAAAATAAAATTTAATATTGAAATTACACTTCTTTAAATGCGGTACCAAAAAATGATGAGAGTGAAATTTATGAAGCCTGCGCACGATGCAACGAAAATCGACAGGATGAAGTCTTAATAACCATGCGTGTAGTGACTGATACTATATTCATGATAGTTTTTGAGGTATTTGTAAATCCACCAATCTAAGTTATAAATGTTCTTTTAAATAATATTTTAGCACTTGAAATTTAATAGTGGTCCCTATAATATAAAACATTTATTTATCGTGACATTCGTGATAGAAACAGTGTTTATAAGCTTTTTAAAATATATTTTAAGCGTATTTCTCTAAGTGAGGTTAAGTTTCGGTATGTATTATTTGCATTATAAATTATTTAAATTTTAACTATTTGATTGAATTTAGATTTTACCAACCGTATTTATAATCATGCTATAGTTCTTTTATTATTTTATTTCCATTTATTATTTGTGTGCTAAATAAAGTACTTCTTATATTATGCGAAAGAAGTATACTTCCAACGAGCGTACATAAGTACACGCACATTTTTTTAGCTGTGATCAATTGAGGAGAAAAGCAGGCGACACATCTTCTTAATGAACAACGCGTCTTCAATTTGAATTTAAATCAAAACAACAAAATTCTCATGACTTTCAATACATTGTCCGTGTCGGTGTATTAATATCTATTAAAGTAAACTCTGTTACTTACTTTCAATAAGGGCACGGGGTTAATAGTATAAGTACCAAGATTCATAATTAATACATCAAAAGCCTTCATTCGCGCGTGAGGGAAACAAATGGCAAAACAAATGGAATTAGAAAAATCTTCTTGAAATTTTCCACTCAACCCCTTTCTTACATAAGTTTTCTATTTGATATACAATATCTTTTTGCCACAACTCTGACCGCAAGGGACGTTTTAGCGCACAACGTCTCTTAAAAATCTATCTATTTTTGTTAAAAGCGATTCTTCGTGTAATAAATCTTACGAGACATATCGACTTTTTAAAAAAAAATAATTTTCTACTAACATTTGCATGAAACCATTGTTTATAAGATCATAATCAAAAAGTAAAAAAAAATATTAAAAATGAATATTTATAAAGATTTTAAATGTCAATATGTGTGTGACACCTATTTAATACCTAACTGGATTTTACAAAATCATACCAAACTGTTTCTCTTAGTACAATTTCGGCTATTTCCATTTCCAGTAGGAATAAATAAAACACATATCCGAAATTCGCCTTTCCAAAAGCATATTAAATAATATCCAAGACCAAGAACCTATTCGCAACCGCTCGATATGTCATTTTTAGTTTAAGCTGGTTAAGGCTACAACGTCCACGAAGCCATCGATTTGGAGACATTTCGTTGACATTTGACAAATAGCTCATGGCGTCATGCTGACGAGGACAACTACGGTGACCTGGTTAATAGAGGCCTTCCATGCTATTGTAGCCATAGAATCAAGACGGTATAATCAATACTAGAAACACGAATTTACTTACAAATGTTCACTTGTCAAATTTGTGATGTTCAACTTTCACGATTGACGATTGAATTTGGTGTCAATCTGAGAAAATGATTTTCCCCGCTCCCTAGTGTCAACAGTGAGCAGTAGTTCTCTGTTCAAGGCTGAATAAGGTGTAAGGTGTACCGCGTCTTATATAGCTCTTGATGGCACACGGTACTCAGTGTGCATGTACTGCAGAATATTTAACATTTCCGTTAAGTTTAAAGTAGTGTATGTCGAGAAAAAAATATGATACGAATAAATTTCATAGCAGTCTAAACAGTAACGAATATATATAATCTATATAAGCTTAAAATGTGATGTTGATCTCTGCAATTAGTGTAATGTAAACATTTTTTTAATTAGATTGTTATCTTTGCAACGTATAAGAATGTATTCAAGTTTAATTATACTCACTTCTCGTGATTCCATTAGATTTGTTTGTATATAAATATTTTTGCTATAACCAACTGTTAGATATTGATGGTCCAGTAATAATGCCGAATGTTTTAATATTTTCCCAAATAAACAAAATATAAAGCCCTTTATCAAGAAATCACTCTTCACGTTCACTTTTCGTATTCTCCGCTTTCTGTCTACGCAGAGTAGGCGGGAGTCACTTTCACTTTAGTTTGCTGTCGTCCGTGGATGATGAGTTTCTTAATTACATTTTGTTTCCAAGTATCATGCCATTTTTTAATCTCGATATATAATATATGAAAAACCCCGTAGAAACAGTGCGAGGATCTCATAATTTGAACATTCGCATTCAGTAAATCATGAAAAAAGATTGATCAATTTGGAAAACGGATTATTAACCGGTGTTTAAATATTGAATTCCACAATGACAATAAATGAAAGCCTATGATGGACGGCTCAAAAACTGTCTTTATAGTAAATATTTTTGAAGTTATGAATTATTATTCAACAATCAAACAAAAATTAACTTTTTTTTCAGTGATTAATAAGGGGTTTTCTGTAAATTGCATGGCGTTTAAGGGAGGGGAAGAATTCTACAAAAGATTACCCTTGACTAGCTGAGGACAGTGTTGCACTTTGTTTCATTTAAGTGACGTTCAATAAAAAACTAAAATACAAGTTATTCCATTTGCGCTACTTTCCTTGGAATCGTATTGATATACCCTGACGTCCTACAACTTGACATAATGATGTCCTCAGTAATGAAGTGAAAAACCCTTCTAGATACAAAAGATAAAAAAATAAATAAATAACTAAACTTGGCTTTTGGAGACCCTTAATTTCTGTTTGTGCTAATGACGATACACCTGGTCAAAGTAAGTTTTTTGCTTTATTTTTTTAAATAATCCCTGTTCATTGAAAAAGAAATGTGGAAACATTATATTTAATAACATTTATTTCGAACTTTCAATTAAAATGATTTCGACAATTTGCATCGACTATTTTAAGAGATATAGATCTGCGACTCCCACTTGTTACGTTTTTCGACACGCATTTTTATTATATTTTCTTCAATCCCTGTTATCTGAAGAGATTAGTTAATAGAACTAATTACAAGTATTTAACATAACACACACTTAGCGAGCTTAGTCTTCGCACAAAAATAAACTTTCGTACAGATATTGTCGAAGCGAAATTTTAAGTAACAGACCTATTATGGGGACATAATTGTGGTTATAAATAAATATGATTATAGCATTTTGAATATCAGAAATATTAATATAATTAATTAACGAAACTTTAAATCATCATTAGCTCCTGAAACTGATATCATTTTATCTTATCAAAATGATTACATGGTATTAACAATGAGTTTAGCAAATATATTCGAAACATTTAGTATTATATTAGAAAGTAAATACTATACTATACGTCGAATAAAATCTTCTCGGAAAACTCACACCCCTATAGAATGCCACGATAGGTGGGTGGCATCACGCGTTTAGATAAATCTACAATGAATATATCAAGAGATTATTTAGTGTCTCTAATTACTGAGAAACTCAAACAAAGTAGATGTAGGAGACGATACCTACTCAATGAAGGTTGTATTAGATATCAGCTTGCTAGAAACAGACCACCGACCTCTTGGTGATTAATTGTCGAAAGAGACCTGAAAGCACATAACCTAACATCATAGATTACCCAGGATAGAGAATTCTGGTGCAGTGGCACAAGGAGATCTGATCCCAGATAAACTGAGAAGAGGGCAAGAAAAAAAAGAATTATAGAAAAAAAGAATCATATATTAGAGTACCACTTTCGCCTCAGATAGCCTATATACCACATTGTAATGAATTTCATTGTCGGTAATTAAAATGGCAATGATTTCACCATATCTTCTACCGTAAAATGGATAATAATTTGAATGATTGCTGGCACTCAGTACGACTCCTTGCTTATAAGTGCAACTTCTTTATTTTGACAACTGCCCATCAACTTTAGAACAACTATATAATTATCAACAATTGTGTTTAGGTTTCTGTACTTAAAAAATAACGCTTATAATTTCGAATTGTGAGATGGGTTATCTCACAATTACTAAAGTTTTAAGCCTATGCGTATGATAATTATATTAAATAAATGGATTCTTCTTGTGAAATTGCGCACGAAATTATATTACGAGTACGTAGATTCTTCTTACGAAATTTAACCCCGTTCACTATTTTTAGCATTTGCTAAATGTTAAGCTTCAACGTGACTTGTGCAATGTATCTATCGCCCACTTTTTCCACCATAAGTTTGAAATACTAAAAAAAATCCAAATAATTTTTGAAGTGAAATTTTTTTTTGTTTACCTTGTCCAAATGTTTTCGATGTGAAAAGATTTTTGCGATTTGCGACAACGGTAATGCTAAGTGTACCCAAACGTTTCGACTCCGGGTATACTCGGTGCTAGGCCGAGTGCATTTGGCACTCGGCAAGAATATAGAGCGTCCCTTTTAAGTGTATTTTTATCACTTTGCCTAATGGAGTTATTTAACACAGTGGTAAAGCTCTATTATGTACGGAATGCGACGGCAGTCAGAGTTCGAATCTCCATACTTGTGTTTTTTCTTTGATTTTTTGTTATTTTTTTATAAAAAATATTATTTATTAACAGAATTCGAATAAAATTCCCTCTCTATCGCGCTCGGGGCATACTCAATATAATAGAGTATATATTTATAATGAAAACATATATTTTCTTTTCAAACAAATGTATTTATTTATTATGTGATACATTTTGTACGTAATTGGAAAACTTTAAAAATAATTGAGCGTATTTGTATACATTAAAATGCATATACGATGCATTATGAGATTATTTGGTGGCAAAGTGGATAATGATAATAATCTATTATCATTTGAATGCGCACTGCTTTATTTTGGTTTCTTCCGTGAATGTATAGATAGAACACCACTACTATTAATGTTGATTATCTTTTATTTTAATTTTCGTATTCAAAATATCCAACAAACGCAAATACGACTATATATCTTATCAAAGTTTTCATTCCTACAGTGTGATCTTAAAACGCCATTTTTTAAATTCAATTTGCATCAACAATCATAAGCGATATAGACAGCCACGGAATGTTGCGTGTTCCAACATGCACTTGTGAAGCCTTTATGAATTATGGTGACACTATTATATTTTCCGAGCATAAATTTTATTTAAATGATACTCCTACTAGACCCTTCACGGTTCAATAATTTTACGCTGTGTAAATTTAAAAAGGACAAGTTTGTGCGAAGAAAGGCCTGTAACGTAAGAACAGAAATTAACAAAATAGAATAATGTAAGCGGTATATACCGAAAACTATAAGGTTTGTTACAATAAATAGAGTGAACGATCAATATTACGTGAGGCTGAACTAGTACTGGTGGTAATTACTGTCTGGCCTATATTCATTAGACCATAACACAGTGACACGCAAGTAATAAAATTTTAATTTCTGTAGGCCACAGCAGCTGGACTGGCCGTTTCTCTTATGTATTCTTTCGTAAATAGCTTTGAAATGTCCAACACGATGGAAACATGGTGTCAGGAAAACAATAGTCCAACGAAATTAGCAGGATAAGTAGATCATAAAGTTATCCAGATTTTGAATTAGATAAGCATAAGTGATTCGAATAAACCTTGAGATCCGCTTCCGCTCAATACTATTTTTCGGTACACATGCATAAGTTCAATGAATGCAAAAGTTTTTCTTAATTTTTTTTCAATATAAATTAGCCAAGCCAAGTTAGACTATAAGATATAAATTAACGGGTGGCTCAAATGGTAAACAATTTTGCAGGCCAGTCTATTTTAGAAAGTAAAGGTATGCTTATAATTGGTTTATGCCACTAACCGAGATTTAAGTGAAGCCTAACATTCAGTTTCTACTACGGAGCTAGTTAATCTACAACAAACGTTTCTTACGTATTTAAAAATAATTATGTTTGATGACAACGACACTTTCTAATAGAAAATTTAAAAAAAAAATCTTTTGAATTCGGTGACGCCGCAAAAATATTACCATCCATTCTTACCCAAACGCGACTACTGTTAAGAATAATATATGTTATTAAAAACTTCGTAAATTTTATTGTTGGTTTAATTTTATTCTTAATATTTTTCAAACCTATTCGTAATTTATATTACGTCTGGCAACTCTGCACAATGTTTGATTCAATGCAACTGTATTACTGTGCGTGCTTCGGAGAGCAGCCTCGGAACTTAGCACGTACAAGCACCGCCCCACATTCTCCATTGTTCCACCGTGAACCCGCTATATACAGTTTGAACGTACATCTTTACGATCTACTGACGAACACACCGCCATATATTCATGGCGAAACAATATGACCTTATAATAAAATAAAACTTTAAAAAACTAAAAAACAATATTTTTCAATATAAACTAAAAAGTGTAAAAATTTATTATATTATCTTTAAATATAAAGATTTTGGTCAAGAGCGAAAGGATGTCTCTGATGACAAAAAAATATATATATATAATTTTAATATAAAAAAGCGCGTTGGGTGATCTCAAGTTACATTTTCATAATGATTCTACCTTTGCAGATAGCTAGCAATAACAAAATTTACAACTGACACCAAGTACCCCAACGGTTTTTTTACAGTGAAGTTATTTTTTTATTATCGTAAACATCCTTTCGCACTTGATCAAAATTGTTAAAGGTTATGTTTTACTTTTAGTTCATATTGCTACAAAAACGTGTTTATTTTTACTTTTACGAACTATAATTTTATTCGTTTTAGTCTCAAAACAAAATCTTTATATTTAAATGTATTGTTTCCAGACTAAAAGAATAGTTCTTTACAATAATTTTACATTTTTTAAATTATTGTATATTCATCGATTCTTGACACGTGTGCAAATTTTTAAATACTTCGGACGCCTGGAAGTGGGTTAATATTTACTACGGTTAATGAAACGAAAATCTTGTTAGGGACGTCTTTAAACACAAGTCATGACGAAACAATTTACATAGTACTGTTCCTAAATAACAATATATTTTAATATATTGTTTGATATAAGTCACCATAGTTTAACACGTAAATAGGAATTAGTCATTAGCTAAAAAAAGAATTAGTCAGTAGCTAAAAAAATATACATGCATTTGTAGTTGTCTTACATTTTCATAAGTTGTATAAGAACAACAATCTCCAGACTTGGCCAGTCTGTAAAAATATATTTAAAAAACTAATTTTACCGACTACTTACCATAGTAGAAATTGTAGTATAATGGTAAGTAAATTCAAATTTCAGCCCTCAGTGTTAAATTGAAATTAGAAATTGTTAATTTTTTTTTTCATTAATTGACTATATACTCGCACGAGTCAAACAAGAATTTATTACAGTCGAACATTCAGATAGTAAGTAATTAGTTTTTAAAATTCAACGTAAAACATATTTTTTCACATTTTTCTTGCTACACAGGTTTGTTTTTTGTAATTTCTTCTTAAATTTAATTATATAATAACTATGTTTCTATCCCAAAAATTCGTTTCGCCTTTTTAAATCCACATTTTCTCAAGTCGCTACACAGTGGGCATTTAGGCACAGAAATTTTATCATTCGCATGGCTTTAACAATTATCAATGAAATATAATGCCGATTTGCAAAAGTCTTCTCCGTGTATGACCAATTGCTAACTATACTGTATTAAATATCAGATTTTTTAAATCAAATAATCTCAGAGAAAAAACCTCAAAGCTCTGTGTTCGCTCCATTTTGATTTATCGTAATTAGAGTGAAGATACATGTTGTAGTATCTGCAATACTCTCTCACTAGCGTGACCCGTGCGAAGTCTTCGCATTATTTATTCCATTATGAAGCTCAGATGACAGATCAAACAAATATTTTACTAAAATTGAGATATAGAGGCGCAAGTATCAAAAGCATTGAGCTAAAGCGCCACTTTATTTATACGTGAGTGGTTTTGAAATTAAACAAACATTTTACCGACCGTCAATCATATTGACGTTGAGCCGTTAGATGGCAGCATTGCTGTTTTGTGTATATAATTTTAATAATCAATTAATTTGCAAAAACAATAGCAATAATAATTTTTTTAGTTGTGGATGCCGGTAGAGCAAGCAATTATCTATAAAATGATATATAATTTATGTGGATTAGTTGTGAAGTTTTTTCTAAAAAGGGAGAGTAACATCTTAACCTTAGCGTATTAATATATATGATGATGATTATGATGATGACAGTTATAAAAAATGATAGTTTTATTAAAATCGGTTGAATATTTCTTAAGAGTTGTATATATGTAAAAACAACTGCATCCCTTTTAATTAAGAAATCACGACAATTTTCCATTAATCTTTTTCCTGTTTTTAAGAGGGTATAAAGAGAACAATAACGGATATGTAGTTTTAGTTTCTTAGGGCTCATTTATTATATAATAGCATAGAAAACCGTACGAACTTTAATAACAATAAATGATCTAACTTTTATTGTTCTACGATATATTACTAATAATTATTAGTTTTGGTGTTTTAACTGCCCAAAGTCGGTCATAATTTATGGCATCATATTCTGGAAGAGATCCCGGTCTAATCCGCCGTATTCATCACAATTAGCATCACAATTACATTTGAACACGTAATTCTGCGTCAAAACTTGCATTCTTATCTATACACTGACTAGCTCTCCAGCGCGACTTTGTTTGCAAAGCATATGTAATTCGACGCGGACGCCGACATACCCGCGCCAGCTGCCGACTCCGCCGCCTCGCTGGCCACGCAGCTATTCTTTTGGATATTCAAACACACTGTTCTTTGAATTAATACATTTTATAAATTTTGGATTTATCTATGGATTATTTATTTAAATCACATACAGTTGTGAGAAGTATTTATGTATATTAAGTACTGATGCCGCTTATTTAGTTTATTTTGACAAAGACCAACTGCGAAATGACGAAACAGAGCCGTAAAATTCCGAATTAATGTTATATATATTTTTTAATAATACATACAAATATTACGGACTTTCCTTAAAAGACAGACATGAAATATCACTTTTTTTGACACTTTTTAAGGTTCCGTACCCCAAAAAGGTCAAAAGGCACCCTTATAGAATCACTTCGTTTTTCGTCTGTCTGTCTGTCTGATTCTGTCGATATCATTGAGATACACAATTCGTTTACATATTATTTCGTTATATATTTAGCGATTTATACATCGCAATCCAAGAATGCAGTAAATTCGGTAATTTTTCTCTGGTTTAAGTTACAATATTGTTATATTTTACAGAATCCCACATTTTTAAGAATATAATATTACCCATGTCCATCTGGAATAATGTAGCTTTCTTTTGTACTCGTTACATATGAACAAATATTTTGTTTTGTTCATAGCAATCGCAATCGCACCACTAAAAAGAGAATAAGGTAATATGAAATTTCAAAACACACTTGAGAAAAGTTTTCTTCTATATTTATTATAGATGAACTTAATAGTATTTTAAACTTCAATCTTACAGTTAAATTAATAATAGTTTCCAAAGGTCTATGCAGAACTAGTTTATTCATAAACTTAGTGTAATGTTTAATTAACTTAACTGGTAAATTCAGAGTTGGTCAGTGGGTGAAATATAGATAATTCTAAAACGTATCGGTAAACGGTCTATGATACCTCAACTCTGGGCCCTTTCGCAATCTTTATAGAAACTCAGATCTTTTCTGCCTATTCGTAGAAACGGGTTTTCCAAATCGATAGAAATGTGGTTATACTTGAACGTTCCCGCTGCCTTTTAATACTGAACTTGTACAGTTAAAATATTTTCAACTATTAAATGTTCGTTCTTTTGTATGACATATATTTAACCAACTACACTGCGTATTATACCTAATAAACCGGTACTTTTAGTGGGTCAATGCATTCAAAAAACGTGGCCGGATCTCTCTATGGCTTAAGCGAGCTAACGCTTTGTAAGTATAGATTAAGCTTCTACGGTACAGTTAGATAATTTCGCAGAAAAAATGAATGAACAGACAGCATGATCAAATAGATGGTACAATAATAAATGCAAAATACATAAACGCATAACGTAATTTGTGTCTGACTTCACTATCGACAAGGTTAGTCTACATCACTAGGGTTGCTAAAAAATTATAATTATTGTCAAAACTATATAGGTCGAATTTTAACCCTTTCAGACGTTTTTTATTTTGAGCTTATATTAACGAAATATAAGGAATATGGTAAATTTTTAATATCTATAAAATCACACTGCTCGTCAACTTGAATCTTGAAATTATGATTCATGAAAAAAGAAATTATTAAAATATCATACCGCTTCGTCAAAACTGTTATACAATATTTAAAAAAAAAATTGTATTATACACGTTAGTTGTATAAAGTTCACACTTGTATAACATCCAAAACTGTCTATTGTTATACTTCATACAATATTAAAATACAGAAGAGGCTCTGTCATTTGATTATTTCAAGCAATCATTTCATACTATTTTCATTCATTACTATCAAATAGTGTATTTGATTAATATAATTTTTATTTCATAAACCATAATTTCACGGTCCAAGCTAATGAGATATAAAAATATTTTGATTTAAATTTAAAGTTTAGATAAGGACGGATATACCGAATTTTGATGTCATTTTGTACAAATGTCATTACCTATATTCTACGGGAGTGCACGAGACAAGATTCCCACTTTACTCCTACCATTATATTTTACTTCATAAATTTTATAACGTTTTCAATAGTGGTTTTTAAATTATTTATATTTATGACAGTTTATTAAAATCAGCAAATTTAGTAATAGGGTATTTAATACCCTATTGTGAAATTATTAAACATAAAAGTATTTCTTACAAAAAATAGTCATTTACAGTCTTAATTTCTTTAGAAGTAAATACTTAGCTTTCAATAACCATGTTTGTTGGGAAAATCAGGTATTCATTGGTTTCATCGAAGATTTTAGCATTGAACCCCATCCATTTCCACAATTGTCGTATAATATCTCAATCATATCTTCGTTCGAATACTAATTATGCTGTATCTTCAACATATTTTCAGTGTTTCTCGTACAATCGGTATTAAAAATGACCTTCAAATCCTTTTCTTTTTTCTACAAATATTCACGGACTTTGACAGCCTTAAATGTGGCGTCGTGCTTCTCTTATCTGATGAATCACCCAGTTTGACCGCAAATCATAGTCCGCGACCTCATGCCGCACTGCTAGAACGCCACATACAAGCGGACCAAGTAACTAATTATTTTTTATCTTAGAATATGCTTGAAAAGATCATTTCAAATATAAATATATATTATACCTGTGCTATACGTGGTGACACAGCATAATATACTATGTTTAGTTTATGAATTCATTTAACAGCATGCTAATTAGAACATATAACAAAACGTGACGATGACTAAGCCGATACGGCCAAAATATAACACCCACTGAAAACCTGTTTCAAACTAAATTTTAGTAGACTTGAAAGACTTAGAACTCTATTTAAATGCAATTCAATCTATATACGCCTATCAAAATGTTAAAAATTCCTGTTCATAGCTATTACTTTTTCTGGGCAAATTGACGTTATGAATACTCGGAAACTATAAGGCTTCAAGAACTTCACTTCCTAATTACTCATACAATTTTTTTTAGTTTTCTCATCTTTTATAGCTGAAATCAGTTTTGAAAGACAGAAAATTGCTGGAGCGTAATGTAATTTTTCCTTTTCTTTCGTAATAACTAGTTGAAAGTGTTAATCCTTCATTCCTTCTTAAATATTTACTTAATGGTAATATACCTCGAACAACACCAGCAACGATTGTTCTATTTTTTAAGAATCAAGTTCAAGCTATCAGCACTTTGTTTATTTCCCTTAATTGCTTATTTCTCATTATGTTTTTTAAGCTAGACCATAGATGGGTATTATGCCCTTTAAAACAAATTTCATTGATCCAATAGATCGTTTTAAGTGAGGATCGATCTGTCTTTTTTTAGACAATGAATAGAGAACAGGTAGAAATGCACACATACTTGTTAGGGCGCCAGTCTCATATTTGGTATAATATACAAGATTTTAACTCCCGACAAGCTTTAGTTTTGCGACTATTTACTTACTTGTCTTAAGGTGATCATTAACTGTGAATGATATTTTGTACCGAATTGGTCAGTATTAAAAACGGAGCAAGTACTAGTTGGGCTTACGGTTTGAAGTTTAGTACGGAACTACATCATTTAAAAACACGTTCTCTTTGGTACCATAGAAATATATTTTTAATGAACGAGCGTGATGCTGATTATTTTTATATTTGGTTCTCAGAGAATAAATATGATTTCATTAGATATAAACTATTATATTTATATATAATTTTAACACTTATTGTGTGTTTATTTTATTACAAGATATTTCGAATATTTTCCAGGGCAGTTATCAGATTAAAAAAAAAATAAATTTATTTGGTAATAAAAATGCCCTGATAACTGGAGTGTATCACACATCGTTACTTTTAAACAAGAAAAAAGAAATAAAATATATTCATATTACTCGTAACTTATGAACTATTCTAGATAATAGTAATTTTAATATTTGCCCTTTAAAGACAGCATATTTTAAATATATTCGAGATTAGTTATCAAGATTTATCTAAATATATTTGAGAACAAAATTGGGCCGGCAATATCATTTGGTGACATGAATGGTTATTTTGAAAGAAAAAAAAGAAAAAAATTGCATTCTCCCCAAAGAATTCTTTCCAAAGATACCACCAGGCCTAAGTGAAAACAAGAATATTTTTCGATTCCCATTTTAGAAAATCATGTATTTTTTATAAAGCATTCCCATAAATTATAGGTTTTTAGGGTTATACGTCCCTCAAAATGAAAAAAAGCGAAACCCTTATATGATGACTTAGTTGTCCATCCGTCCGTCTGTCTGTCAAAACGTTTTTTCTCATAAATGACTTGCGATATCCAGTTGAATTAATATCGCATACAACGGTCTACAGCCTCTTTTCAAAGTAAATGAAAAAGACTTTGGAATCATACATACGATGTTATATGAAAACAAAAGATTACGATAAATTGTCTTCTATGACGCTAAATGATACCAGTACCTCGTGTCAGCTGAGCATTTTGATTTCTGTACAGAACTTGTCATAGTCTTAGTTCAATAATATTCCCGTGAAATGCGAGTAGAACTCGCGTTACGAGGCTTCCATTCGTACTTACAAATTTAAAGATAAATACATTGAATTTATATTAAACTAATTCAAATATAAATATTATTTTACACTAGGAAATATATTGCCTATTATGTTTTTCCCATGTGTTTGAAAACTGAATCTATTTCCAATATCTCTTCAATTAATTAATGCAAGTTCTTTGTATAATTTTGAATAGAAGTTTTTATTAAATGCCATTATTGTGATTGTATGTTTATATATGTGATATATATTTTTATATACGAGATTATGGAGTTTAAGGGGGTGAGGAAAGCACGTTGAAAAATGCTTTAGTGTCTCACATCTCATGAAAGCCGTACAAAAAACATTATAGTCATTATAGATTGCGTTTTGATATACCCCTTCACTGATATACCCCATTCTATGGAGTCTGAAAGAAAAGGAAGCATCCTATGCATATGGGATCTATATAGGAAGGTACTTCAAAAATGGTAAATAATATTTCTTCTTGTGTTGGGGTGATTCAACTTTATTCTCTTATATTCGTTACAATCGGTCTTAATCTAAAAGAACTATGATGCGGACTAATTGACGGACCATTGAATTTATATATATATATATATATATATATATATATATATATATATATATATATATATATACACACACGCTTGCGCATACATTTTTCTACAAAATATTTGAATGTAAGAAATATTTAGAGATTTTTTAGAAAATAAACCTTTCGTATTTTTCTTGTTACTTTTTGTTTGATTTATTCAGATGCTCAGTCAACTCATCCATCCCATACCAAAAAAATTATATTCATTTATGTTGGATAAATTAAAACATTAAAAAAAATAATTACACATCAGAAATATATTGTAAAACTGTACTATCAAACAGATACCGACTTTTGGGCAGATACTGGCATCAAATATATTGGCTTTAAAACGGATACTGACTTCAAAGGTAGTGAACTTTTAAACAGACACTGACTTCACATATATGGACTTTCACCGGGTATTTCCATGGAGTAGAAGAAAATATGAGCATCTGGAACAGTGCTCAAAATCGAACTGACAAACCCAGCGATGGATGGATGATGGATCTAGATCAAACAAAGAAAGAGCATAGAACTAAAACTAGAACATTCCCGTCCTGTCTTTTACAGAACTATTACTTGCACAGTTCTGATCTCGTTCTTCAATGTCGAACATTTAGATAAAATTCTTTTCTCATTCTTCAAAAGCTACCGTTGTGTTAGCAGTCTCAACAACGCTAACGAAGTGTAAAAACCTTGAAAAACCCGCCCGGGCCCGAAGGAATACTCCGGATCGCTCGCACGCTCCTGTGGCGTTGAACTTCAACGAGCGAGCATTCTTAGAACACTGAATGCGGTCGAGCAACGAAAGAATCCTTGGAACCTTTTACAATTAAAGAAAATTAGTAAAGTGGTAAGAAGAATAAGCATACGCTCGCCTGGTGTAAACCCACAACTTAAGGGCGCTTGCTACGTGAGAACGCTGCATTATATTGCTTACAACGCCTATGTAGTTGACTATGGTATGAATCGAATGTAGGTATTAATAAGGTAAGTTACAACCCATTATGTATTTCTTCAAATCGATAATAAGAATTGATTATCTCCATTTATACCGCAATTAGTAGCATTTTCCGTTTCTTACTTTTAATTAAGACTAAATAACTACCATATAAATATTGAAAAAAAAAATTATTATGGAACGAGAAATGATTTGCGAATATCTTTTTCCAATAAACTAAAAAACCACGAATATACAAAGTCGACACGGAAATGAATGTGGGCGATGTGTCAAAATTATTTTTCCCAACACTTTCCGCACTGATTAGCCAAGATGGAAGAAGAGTTGAAACTATTTTTAAGCGCATTTTACGGTGCCTCATGCGCGCGGTTGTATTACGCACCGCTCGCTCCACTGACATGGTATTCCTTAATTACCCATATTTTACGGTTCCTTGTCTCTTACGGCGCAAGTTTCGATTTCTTCATCGTACGGTTTAATGCCGTAGCTAACAGGCAACTAGGCTTATTGATCGCCTACGCAGATGTATGCAGAATTGTTTTTTTTTGACAGGCATTAGTCATGTTTACCACTCCATGTATATTCTCCTAGAAATACATTTTTTTAACTTGACGTTACCAGTTTAGAGAAGTTATTCAAGACTAGTTTTTATCCGCGAGTTAAAATTAAATTTGTGTGAATCAAAATTAAATTTATGTAAATCAAAACTATTGCCATTTCAAAATCATTTCTACATCCATTCATTATTCCCACAAATATTAAAGATTACAAAAATATTATTATCCATTTTTAAAATAAACTTGTCGGAATAACTATTAATAAGATTATTTTTCATTTGTCGTTTAGATAAATTATTATTCGTTTAGATAAATTATTAATAAAATAATATTAATTTTAATTGCTTATTTCAAATTCAATCTTTATGGATTTTTTTATTATTTAATATGGTAAGCCTCACATATTTCTTCTGGTTAGTTTTCAAACTTTAGTTTGACCTAACAGTAGATTGGTTGAAAAAAATATTTAAAAATTTCTATTAACCTATTATAAAATTAACCTATTATTATTTTATGTTGTATAACTTGATAACGTTAACAATACATTAGAATAAGGTGTCCGATTTTGACATATTTGAAGAAATATGATGCCGAATATGTAAATATACAAATCGTTTTAAAAGATATTAATAAGTTGACTGAGAGCGACATCTGTTTCTTTTATAATCAACCATCATACTCCCAGTATATTTAAATGTAGTTTTAACATTATCTACTAGATGGCAGTATTTCTTTTTAATTTTGATAAATGTTTTTATTTTTATTTAATAATGCGTTTACATTTACAAATCAGTAACTAAAGGTATGATTTTTATCTATCTGATTCTAGGGCATCCTCTCAGGAAAAAAGTTTGCAGATGTCGAAATAGCTCAAATTTCCCGACGCGACGAGCGAACAAAATAGTTTTGTCCTAAACTCCACACTAACGATCAATGACAATTTTATTAAAACCCACAAAGTAGTTTTCTACGACGAAAAACTAATAAATAAACAGATAAATTAGAAATATCCCAAAATTTGTATTTTATTTTTCTTTCTTCTATAAACTAGGGAACTAGTTTAAAAAAATTACAACTTCTAAACACTAACTTCACAATTTGAATTAAATGTACAAACTGTTCCGCCAGAGTTTTATTATGTGCACTTTACACCCAAATAAAACAAGTATTTCACTATGTAAAGTAAGGAAACTTTGGGTGCATAGTGCATCATGGGTATATTGCAATACGCTTATTTTTTTTATAAAAATCAAATATAAAATATTATTATTGATTTTTAAAATAAACTTGTTGGAATAACTATGAGTACGATATTTTTTCATTTGTCGTTTAGATAAATTATTATTCGCTTCTTAATAATAAAATAATATTAATTTTAATTGCTTATTTAAAATTCAATCTTTATGGATTTTTTATTATTTAATATGGTAACCCTCACATATTTCTTCTGGTTAGTTTTCAAAATTTAGTTTGACCTAACAGTTGATTGGTTTAATGCGATTTTATTCTGTTACATGATTTGTTATTTGTGATATCGAGTGAGTGAAATTACGAATATATCGTTTTTTAGTGCTGGTGGAACATGGTATTAGTATGCCAAATGTTATTATAATAGCCCTAAGAATGTACATCTAGTGTTATTCGTCAACCAAGTCTTGATACAATCAATTCAATACCGGAGGATGACCCGTCATTTCAGTGATATCAATCAGGTGATACTTCTCCAACAATATCGATAAACATGGAACAAAATGTGCTAACTTATTTTAGAAGGAAGCAAAATTCGTATGCTAGAAGCACAGCGTAGATAACTTAAGTCAAAATTATTGTCGTCGGTTGCGAAAGTGCGGTGAGTACGGGGAAGACACTTAATACGGAAGCGGAATATAAAATTTAGGTATGTCTAAATACTAAATACATTCTAAAACAAAATTATTTGTGTTTTAATTATTATGTACGCGTGTTTAAAAAACTAGGTTTTTTGAAACGGATAAGTGACATTTAATTTTGACACTTGACAGTTCAAGAAGAGGGGCGACTATTTCCATACCACTTTTGGAAGAAAAGAGATTTACGTGACTGGAATAAATATTTTACAAAAAAGTATAAAAAGAAATCATAATTTCTAATTTTTTTATTTTCGCGGAACTAAAGTTTTTTACATGACTTACCACGATATTCTCTACCTAAAAGAAAAAATTGCTCGCTGAATGAAATTGAATGAAAAATGAAGATCACTTAATGGGCCACCTGTATGTTGGCCTCTTCCTTGTCCTCACAAGAACACGCAATATACTTAATTATTACTGTTGCCTCACACGTTACTGTTCACAATAAACGAAAGCGAAACAGCTCTATGTGGACCTTTGTTAGTGATTTCGACATCGGGAAAATTTTAACATGTCCTATTACCATATTTCTACCATATTTTTACTATTTTATACACACCTTTCTATGTTTCATTTGGTTGATCTGTAAAACTAATAATTCAGTTCTTGCTAAATATTTAGAATATAAAATTACTCAATACTCTTCTATTTTATTTGACGTCTTCACATTGTAATTGTGAGTAATTGTTGCGAAACTGTCCTATCCAATGGATAAAATTTGGTCTATTGGATACGTCAGTTTCGTAACAACTTCTTGATTGTCACTCTTTAAACTACGTATTTGTAAATCAGATAAAAATTTAGTAATTCATAATATCTAAAAGAGTTTAATCATATGCTAATAGTTTTCGTTCACTCTATTCCATCTTAATGTTTATATTAATGATATGTATGCACATGAAGGAAACTTTGCCACTGTAAACTCTTGAACCATTAATCATGTGTAATCCGAAAATATGTAATTTTTTTAAACTAGTTTCCTAGAGTGCTCAACATAAAGTGCTCTCAATTAAATGAAACTACGTGATGTAGTATTATTTCTACTATCTTTAATTTCTTTACCACGCCCTAGGTTTCGTTGTATTACAACATCTTCAGGTGGAATATTAGCAAAGATTCTGCAAAAAAGTATAAAAAGAAAAAAATAATAATACATCACGTAGTTTCATTTACTTGTGAATAATGAATTTCTACAAAATTAACGCCAAATATATTCAATATAAAGTGCTCTGTTTAGCAGAACATATTTTGTGTATTTTAGAGCTAACAAAAGTTGATTTTCGAATAATTTAGATAAATCTGAGTTGAATTCATCTTTTTTTAAAAGAAACACACTTAGTTACGCTGAAAATGCGATCATGGCAGAAATTTCACACGTAGTGACTTAATAATGTGATTGTTAATTTCTGAAGATGTTACAATAGTTAAATCATTGCGATATTTGTCTATACTATCGCCATATACTAAGGTAGTTTTTAACATTATAAGTAAATCTCTAGATGTAGCTCTCTAGTGTAGAATCTCTAGATGATAGACGTTTTCACATGATAGAAATTTCCGCCCATCACTGCTATCGTTTAGAGAAAAATAAATAAAATAAAATAAGATACTGAGTTTGTATAAAACGTTATGCATATTCGTCCAATTTTGTCAAACTAACTTCGTTGCAATCAAGATGTTATATAAAATATTCTTATAAAAAAATAAACCCACTTGAAATAATCAGCGAATAAGAAGCGCATAGAAAATTTGATAAGTGCACTCTGCACCAGCCCTCGAACCACAACTATTCAAATAAGAGTGATACCATGATATCTTATCTAATCTTGATTCTACAGGTAAAAGAAATATCAAAATCGATTCAGTAGTTTTTGAAAAATCGTGAACGTGCCCAAGTTTACAAACATACAGGTGAGACGGAGAACCTCTTTTAGCAGTTTCAGTGATAATTTTTTAAATGTCATCAATATTATACCTCGCAATGTAACGAATGAAGATAAACAGCGAACAAGGTGCCGAATTCAATTTACCTCAAGTTTAGTTTCGCTTACCAGCAACGGTCGTCACTCTGCCCGGAAGTCATTGGCATTGGTAACATCTACGAAATACCGCGCAGCCATATTCCCTCCTCTTGTTTGGTCGTTTACCTCAATTGCAAAAGGCAAAACAAAAACTAAGCAATATTGACATGCTTCAGCCAATCGCATTCAGAGCTGTTGAGAAACGGTGAAGTGAAATCGATCGCGCGTAACCGAGAGAAATCCGTCTGCGGTTTTGCATCTTAAACTATAGCATATTCAAATAGTTGTTTCCAAAATTGTGATTATTTACTGAAATTTACATAATGAATCAATATGCACTTTTAAATGAATCAATATGTATTTACATAGTAAATCAATATATTATTTACCCCAAAAATATATAAAAGGCACATAAACAACACAGGTAACAGCAAATATAGCTGTTGGAGAGCTGTGCATTGAGGCCAAATAAACACTAACAAATAAATTCCGCTGGCATCAATATGTTATCGTCTTTATTTAAGTAAAAAGAGTTAGAAATAAATTGGAATCGGGTATTGGTAGTTTTCTAATCAAAAAAAGATCCACTGTAACACAACTGTTGAATCAAACGTGATATTTATAATTTTTATAATCAAAAATAATAGCTTTAAGTTCAAATTTTAGAACAAAAAAAATTTAAAACAGCTATACATTTACAGCTATAAATTTTAAACAGCTATATATTTTACATTATTTCTAAATAGTTGTAAAATAAAGATTAGGGTACACGAATTTCATGTTTTTTCTTGAATTCCTAAAAAGTAAAGAATCATAAAGTACTCTTTTGGATTTAGTCTGCTTTACCCGCTGAAACTTAATAAAGATATTGAAACAATTTATTTCTACAGTCCTTAACTTCACAAACTCTCATGAGAAATAGGATCCTAATTGCACCTCAGTCAAAAACATTCAAATTTTCTATATAAAGGAAACGGTTAGAGACGTATTGTTTTTTTTTTAAACTATTTTTTTCGTTTAAAAGTTAATCATTTTCAAATTTTCTAATTCCAAAGACCCTAGTTCTGAGAAAATTGTATTTTAATTTTGCAGTTAATTTTTTAGAATTTTCAGTACTTGCTTTGTTTTTGTGTTTTTATACATATTTCAATAAACCATAAGTTTAACTAAGCATTTTGAAACACTATCTTTTTTGTGAGTCCATTTCTCTTTGTCGAATTTGTGGCAAAATCGATGTGAAATCCATTGAAACATGAAAAAACTATAATTACAGCTTACAGATTGTCAGTTGTTGGTTTATAAGACGTAACTATTGCTTTAAAACCGAGAATAGATTTATTATCGTTTTTTTCAGTTCCGTGAAAATTTTACTAGCGGCGATAAGGTCCTTTTTCTCATGAAAGATCGCATCCGTATTCGAGTTATTTTAAGAGGCCAACAGCAGTCATTGTTTAAAACACAAAAACTTTTTAATTTTATCCATGTTTTGCATGCAAATGCAATTTTTTAACATCATTTAGCTCTGTTACTTATGCAAAACAGGTTCTCGAACTGTTTTATAATCCTTAATCAGATGAACCGTCATAATGTAATATTTTATGTTTATAAGGTAATAAACTAATATAATTTTATAAAAAAGGTATATATATATATATATATATATATATATATATATATATATATATGTATATATACATATACTTTTCTTTATTTGTATTGAATAACCATAACTTAAAAATACATTAACTCGTTCGTAGTTTTCAATTCATCCACTTATGGTGTTTGTTCAAGTGCTCTAACAATTCCATCTGTTGACGTCACATATTTCACATATCACGTTCTTTGATAGAGACAAACGTACGTAACTAAAACTATACAGCTTTTTGTGAGAGAAAATAGAATATAAATAATAATAATAATAAATACAAAAAATCAAGAAATAAAAAAAAACCGACTATGTGACGTCATTAAATTTCTATCGACATATTGACAATTCAGTTTGCCTATTGTTTAGTCTGCTTTTAGTCTTTGCTGTACTTCCTTATTATCTGGTTACGTCAGAAAATTCACTCGAATCGCTTGATCTAAAAGGCAACTTTAAATTCTAACCAGACTCTACCGCGCAACATCCATTCTCGTTTGCATGGACGCGAATATTACGCAAAAAAAAAACAAAGTCACATGCGATTGGAAATCGCAGAGGTAAATTTCTAAAGCCGAGACGAGATTCAATTTCACTTTTCAACTTTAACGGTTGTGACGGATTCATTACACGGATGCATCGCACACTAGCGCCGGTCAACAGCCAGTCTGTCGCCAGACAATTATGCGGAAAATCGATTCGACCGTGAGAATAGAGAGGTATTCGACAGCGGTTCTCAATGCCGTCCTCGCGCCTGTGAAACAATATGACAAAGTGGAAATGTGCGTTTTGGACTACGTACTTAATTTGTTTTAGAAGAGTTTCCGAAATATTATCGAAATTATTTTTTTACATCGTCAATAAAGATAAAATTAAATTCCAGATTTAAATTTCAACCACACTGGGACTTTTTACAATTTTATAAATATATAAAGTGACAATTTCACTCTCCAAATTAAAAAGACTAAAGAGTCTGTGGCTCTAATTTACATTGTTCCTGATCTAAACTAAGTCACAGTAAAAGTGTGGCGATCCATTTAGAAGCTCGTGTGATAGTCTAATAGAATTTAAACATAATTATTAGTCTACCATACCACAAACAGAAGATATTAAACGACGCGAGTGCGCATTCGGATCTTGCCTGGTTCCAATATGTGAAACTACTTCAAGACATAAAAATCTTTCAATAATAGAAATACAATCTCGTTAACGCACGGTGGACATCATAGATAAGCCATCGATGAAAATTGACATGGGTACCATAAGCATAGCTTACAGGGGAAATAAAGTTAGTGGGGAGCAGACGAGATAATTATCTGTTTCGCTCTCGAATTGAATTTTGAATTTCAAATTATTTGTATTTCGTGTACAGAAGTGATAAAAGTATCACTTTTAACTGTGCACCGTGAAATTAGCTTTGTTTGTCTCTGGCGGCTTCGCAGAAGACCATGTTCAAATTCATGTTTTCAATGAAACACGCTATGTGGGGAACTTTAATTGATGTGCCCAATGGAGCATTTTAGCAAAAATATTATTTTTATTATTATTCTGCTTTTGAATACTATATTATTTAAAAATACCGCTAACAATCACTTCAACAAAAAAAATCGATTTAAAAAGTACTTTTACTTGTGACAAACGGTTGTCAATTGTCTAATTCAAAACACACCTTTCCACCGTTTTTTGCTTCATTTCACTTTTTTATGTTTTCTTAATATTTTTTTCATCGCAAAGACATAATTTATATGAAAATAAATTTTACGTCCATTTTTCAGAAAATAAACCACGAACGGCTCTTGTAATCGTCCAAAATTATTAATAGCCGAAATTTACCTTTGCAAAATTGCACTTTTACCGCATTGAGAATATTAAATAAATAAGACAGAAAAATAAGAATTAATTTTAAACGTACGTACCGGGCACCGTACACTAATAGCAAAAATGAAGGAAATAAGCCCAAACGCTTTCCCCAAATATCAAAAATGAAAAGCGGGTTAAAAGCCCCGATAGACTACTAGTTCACGTGCTAGAGCCCCGATAGACTACTAGTAACGTTAGATCGTCATTAATTCTAACTTCGTTACGAACAATGACGCCTACTTTTTAATAAATAATGAAATAGACAAACAATTTGCCTTTCATTACTGTTTTATAAGGTACTTATTTAAACCGTGCTTTCTAACATTTAACAGTTAATGTACGATACATTTTAATATCGCTTAAAGTAATTTTCGTTAAGTGTAATAATTATTAAAAATTTAACATAGTAACATGTAACAGTATATGGAGTATTGTAACCAATATTCGACGCCAAATGTTTGCATTTTTAAGGTTTGTGGCCAAACTAGGAACCCTGATATTTTAGTCATATCAATTTGTCTGTCGGTCTGTATGTCATAGCCGTTTTACTCGCAAACTACTAAAGCTATAAAGCTAAAATTTGGCGAGATTATACATATTTACAATACCTAGATTATGAAATCTAATGATTGTAAATTACGGAATAAAATATTTGGAAAAAAAATTAGGGTAGGTGCCTCAGAAAGGGGCTGGATTTTTTTTATTCATCTACCCCATTATGTAGAGTATCGTTGAAAAGGTTTTTTTCAAAAATATTGGGAGTATATTACGAACACCTTTTCGATACAATGATCAGTTTATGAAATGTTAACTTTTAAGTGCTTTGTTTATCGTGCCCTGTCGTGGCCCCATTCCCTACCAGCTAAACCGCTGTTTTTGAATAGCTGAAAAATATCTGCAAGAGATATAAAAAGAAATTAAAAAGAAAATTATCGCAGCTAGTAGGCTCTACTAGTTGACAGGTAACAGTCGACCAAGTTATGAGAGGTAGTTGATACTGTAGAAACTTCATAGAAACTCAATACGAGTGACTTAATATACTAAGATATACTAAGTTATATATTTATATACTTACGTGGTGACAAACAATATCAATATTTATAACTAATTTAACAGAAAGCTACGCTTAATGATTATATGCACCTAAATGTGTATGGAATCGTCATAATGCGAGTAATACACGTACTTAACAAGTTCTTTTAAATATAAAGAGACTGTTGATGCCTGTTTAAGCGAGTGCAACTGACTTTCTATTACTACTGAGAGGTCAACAGATGTCGGCTGACGAACTAGGTATTTAAATATAATATGTATTTATTAGAATGTCACAATCCACTTGTTACAAATCAGCTACCCATGAAACGCGACACTGGTATATGTCACAATATATGAACGAAAATTGACAAAATGAAACACCAATGGAATTACTACGGTCTCCGTCTGACTGTCTCGTCTGTCCTTCTGACTGTCACAGGCAATTTTCTTGGAAACTATTCAATGTAAAAACTCGAATTTTACCACGGAGATAGAGTATGGTGGCTCGATTACAGACAGGAAGTATAAAAAGGTGTATTTTGGTTCTAAGGGTTATTTTCAGGAAGTAAATAGGGAAATTTAAAAACGTTTCAAAGTTATCGTGTAGGGGTGTCAAGTGAAAGGTTATTGAAACATAAATTTCACCATCTACTCGTATGATATATTTTTTCGTGAACATTTTTCGGGGAAACGCTTAAAGATTGCTGTCCTCACTATTTCTCCAGAAGGTTGGCTCAGAAAAATCTGAAGAAATCATGAATTTTGGGAATTAGTTCCAGATTGAACGAAAATGATCTAAATTGAAAAATTACAGTGCGATTGATTTTTATAAACAATGTAATTGTTTTAGGGAAAAGTTTTCGACAAAAAGAATTTCTCGCGATGTGAACTTTTATATTCCTAAATTTTTAATTTGGCTCAGCGGCTCATTCGAAAGCTCCTCCACTCAGCTCCGCGCATAAGCGATGTGATACAACATTGGTGCAATCGGCGGCGGATAGCGTGCCAGAGGGGCCCCATTTGAAGCAAAAAGCCGGTTTGGATTACTATTAATAATTTAAGTGGGGGGAAGATGCTACGGAACACTAATTGTGTAAGTAGGGCTAGCTCTTAACCAACATTTTTTTAAAATCGTTTCGATATATTTCAAATACCACACAAACCAAACATATGGAAACAAAAGAAACATTAACGCCTTATAATATTAATGTTTGAAAAAATGTTGAAAGCCTTTTAAAGCCTCATTCTAAATTACTTCAAACTGACTATCACATTAGAATTCAACCGTGCTTGCCTCAATACTATAAGTCATGATGACACTGAAAGATCCACCGCTTGTATTTGAATTTCAATAAGACTATTAAAATATTGCACTCTCATATGTACTGGTCGTTAACAGTAATGATGTCTCTAACAAAATTTCATCCTCATTAACTTGATACAAATTCATTTCTCGTGAAAGAATTACTTTTACTCCTTCAATTATCTCACTCATTTTGAACGCGATCGTGCCACATTGAACTGGATAATTGAAAATAATGCAGACGTTTTCGAAATTTCGAAAATATTTTCGTTTTAAGTTTGGCCGTCTTTAAAACCATTTTACCATTCCATATATTTAAATCCGGCCCTATTTTTAAATGCATTTTATTAAAAATTGAAAGGGAATATTACACGACAAATTTTTTTTTATTGTTAAAGTTCAATGATTTGATTTTAAACCACTGGACATCAAGAATATGTCCAGTGGTTTAAAATCAAATCATTGAAAGTTAACGATAAAAGTATCAGGGCAAGTATCTCCTTATATTTACTGAACTCAAAGCATAAGCCAATATTTTGCAATGAGTTTGTCACTATAAGTTGGTTACGATGTTTAAGTAAATGCATGAATAAATAAACGAACAGCTTCGTTAAATGCATTAAAAGACGCTGGCACAAACCGATATATGCAGGTCAGAAATCGTCGGTTGATTCGAATTCCAAAAACTTAACCTCATTACAGTCAACAGTTAACTTCTAGTGTCTATGGTACACGTTACAAAGAACACGCAGGCTGTATTTATAGACCACTTTAATCCGCCCCCGAGAAACGCTCTCGCACGCCAATCCGATTCCGTTGCATTCTCCAAAGCCATAACTCCGTCCGAAGCCTGCCGGACCGCCATCTACGTGTTATTGGAACGCGATAGCCGGACTGACGGAGATACCGCTGTAGCTAACGGTCGCTCCCGCCCGTAGTGTCCATTATTATTATTATTGTTATTTGCAACTGTAAAGCAACCTCCGGCTGCGCTTAGGCACTCGGATTTACAGTGAGCGGCGTCGCGTGGCCCCGTAATTATTAATGATGTTGACAGCGGTATAATGAGACGATATTGGCGATAGATCGATTACGGGAGCCGCGCTCGGACGATATCGATACGGCATCGCGTTATTAATTTAACGGTCGTTGACGAATATTTCTAACACGAATGACCTCAGGATCAAGTGGTAGTGGAACGTTGTCTGATAGTCGCGTGTTTATTTTGAGAATCGGCACAATGAAATATAGGATCGATATCGAGATAGCTTATTACAGGATTGATATTAGGACAGCGTATTACAAGATCGATATGAAAATAGCATATTACGGGATTAATATCAACATAGCGTATTACAGGATTGATATCGAGATAGCGTATTACGGAATTAATATCGAGACAGCGTATTACAGGATCTATATGAAAATAGCGTATTTCGAGATTAACATTGAGATAGCGTATTACGGGATTGATATCGAGATAGCGTATTACAGGATTTATATCGAGGTAGCGTATTACAGGATCTATATGAAAATAGCGTATTTTGAGATTGATATTGAGATAGCGTATTACAGGATTTATATCGAGATAGCGTATTATATATTTATATCAAGAGAGCGTATTACAGGATTTACATCGAGGTAGCGTATTCGATTTCGGTGTTTATTCCGTGTCACATACATAAAGAAAAGCCATGATATTTCTGGACCAAATAATTAAGCCGAATTATAAATGCATATTTTTTTAAATGTGTAATTCAGTATTTTGTGAGAGGTATCTGAATTGTAAAGGAAATAAGATGGGGATTTGAAATTTACACATAATATGTCGCTCCTTGGCTTAAGATTGAACTGAAAATGTTATTTAAAATGATGTACCATTTTATAGCAAATAATCGTCCATACTTGCAAATTGGAGGGGTGGATGATAGTAGAATTGCGTCCGGCTGTAATAGTAAGTTGCGACCAATACAAAAACAATATACACACGCACACACACGCACATATATATATATATATATATATATATACACACACACACATATATATATATGTATATATATATATATGCACATATACATATATACAAACTATTAAATTATATGTGTATATTAAATTTACTCTGAGTGCACTGTAATTTGAAAGGTTAAAAGTAATCATCCTAAATGACTAGTAATCTTTTCTGAAACGTATCACTATATCAGGAAATATTGCTAGACATTTTGGTCTGCGTTTTAACCTTTTTTTCAGATTTTTAGCATAACTTTTTAAAATAAAAACTAGAGTGCAGTGATCTTGCTTGCTAAATTTTTGATTAAATATTTACATTAATCATATTAACATATCATGACGTATAACAATAACATGTAAATTAATAATTTTTTTTTCGGAAATAACGAAGCAAAAAATTATGAGAAAACCACACATTTCTCGAATAGTGTAGAAAAATTTCAGTGTAACTATAATATTTCTGGCGCAGTCACAATTCTTTTTGCCTCGTGATTTTATGGTAAATTTACTCACTTTCTGGTATTTTTATTAACAACAATATGAAAGTTTCTAAAATCAGCCCATTAAAGTGCATGGCTTGATTTATTACGCGATTTTTAAAGTTGCAAAACTCGAAATAAAAAGTTTTCAAAAAAATATTCGTGGCGCGTCCGTCAGAAGTTTTTTTCTCAGAAACCACTTTAAATTCGGCATAGCAATAAAGCATATTAACCCTCATATCTCAATAACTGATATCCAAAAATATTTTTATGGAAATTTTAGAGTGAAAACATTTATCATTTTTTTTAAATATAGTGCATATTTTTTCTTTTTTGCATGTGAAAGATTTACTAGGCAACGGAGTTGGTCACTGCTTATTTGCTCCGCCAGGTGGTATATCGTCAACACGGTCATTATCTATGGAACGGCCGTTGTCAAACGTCAACTGCATACGTCAACGTTTATTTTGTACATTTCGTAGGTTTCATAAGGCTTTGTGCC
This sequence comes from Druceiella hillmani, assembly GCA_039881145.1. Taxonomy (NCBI): domain Eukaryota; kingdom Metazoa; phylum Arthropoda; class Insecta; order Lepidoptera; family Hepialidae; genus Druceiella; species Druceiella hillmani. The sequence continues at coordinate 23,592,768 of JAYKKI010000016.1, read as the reverse complement.
GTCCCTGATAGCAAAAAAATGGGAAAAACATTTATTTCCTAAAAAACAAGAAAAAAGTACGAAAACGTTGCAAAGATTGACAGAATTGTGACGGACAGTGGCCGTGTCGCTTCACTCGCCATCTACAATAATTTTGCGTGACCAACTCCATAGGTTGTTGAAAATTAATATCTGTAAATAGTTTAATAGAAATGTACACTTAAATATCTACAAGTGCCTAAATTTGCACCAAGGTACAAGTTCTCCTCGTATTTTAACAACTTTTATTCATTACTAAATATTTTATAAACAAGTACCGTGATGAAAGTCACACTTTACATAAACAAACTTAACTGCACCTCAATCGATGCAATAGTTTTCGTGAAATCGTGTAGAAACTTTCCATTTCCGTTTTTAAATGACTCGTTGCATATTTATTAACGTATTCACATTTTCATGTCCAACGCAAAATATATGAATGTATTCATAACCAAATTAATCTCACAATGATGATATATGTATCTATGTACATGCAAATGTTACAATTAAACTAATGACGTAGAACGTTTTTAAAATGTTGATGACTTTTCGCATAATACGCTTTTCGACTCCGGCCCCTTGAATTAGGTCTACTTTTTCATATAATCCATCCTGTTTAATGCATTTCATCACTTCGCTTACAACGCCTAAAACACAGTGCAGAAACTCGTTCAAGATAGAGTGTCGCAACAACAGGCATTTCTCAAAGAACCACTAGCCTGAATGTCTATGCACATTTAGCGGGCAATTTGCATCGTCGTTTTATTTCGAATCTTACGAATATAGTTCTCTCTCTTATGTGAATGTGAATTCATTGTTTATATTTGTAAAAAGTGTAGATCGCCCGCTAAACTTGCTTTATCCTAATGCGCGACGCACACGACTGACAATAATCGAAGAAAATACAACATTTAATCCTACAAAAAAGTTGAGCTATCTGGCTGGCTCTCACCGATCCAAAACATTAGGTATTAAAACCCGTTAACGGAGAAAAGAACGTACGAATGAGCACGCGCTACCGGAGACGGCGTGCATTTAGTCACTGACGAGCTGATCTTGACTTATGCGATAATTCGACCACCGAATTCATTCCACAAGAATCGGCAGTTGTCGGCCGCCGACTCACCACCTACAAAAGTCGTTCGTTTGTGTTGTACGTGAAACTATCAGCATATTATCGCTGGGCCCGATGATGGCGATGACATCAAACGTATATAAATAATTATATCTTAAACACTCACTTAAACCTTTAATCCGGCTTAAATGATAGCGAAGCTGCTGGAAGTTAATATTATTATTAACCCCTTACATTATAACATACTTTCACTTATAATTTAAGCTTAGGATAATTATCTTTCAACACGACATCGATGAGTTATCTAAATACATAAATTATTTTCAATTAAAAATAACAGTACTAAAATACGAATATTTACATTTCGTGAGTTACATAGACAAACTCATTTTACCACGAAAATAAACTAACGCTTTCCATATCAAATTATCATTTATAAATCTATACATATGACAAAGTAGTAATAAAGTTCGTGTCTGTGCACGTAACAAGCAGGAAACACTGAATAAATTTTAATGTAACTCTGGAGTATTATATCTTAGAGGGTTAGACGACATATGTAATAGAAAACGTCAAGATTATTACTCGTAAGGGTTGGGCCGATGACCACTACGTTATTTAACAGGCAGCATATGTCCATTTTACACGCAGACATTATATCACAGTACATTAAATATGTTAATTCTCGATATCAACATCAAATTATCTACTGTATCTCGGTGTTTATTTTATTTTGAAGAAATATGTTTAATTCAATTTTACATTTATATTTACATATACATTATTTATAAGATCCTCCTAAATGTATCCAAGAGGGAAAAGTGTTAAAAGCTAGAAATATGTGATAAATCTAGAAATATGTGACACAGCTCTCTCTCAAAGTGTAAGCAGAATTGCCAGCAAAGTAATATTAATGATTCATAATGTCGCCACTAATAATGCCCTGTAATCATAATAGATTGAAACTTATTAGATATGAACGACTGTCAAATAAGGTCAAGTTATCTATTACTTTTTTCCTAGCAGACATGACAGATAATAAACAGGTAATATCGATAGATTCAAAATATAGAACACTACAACTTTGCGTAGAATACGCATGACTACAGTTGTGACCGCCCCTTACTCAACACTCCTCCCCCTGCCCACGCCTACTGCCTACACCACCGCCTCGCCGGACACGCAGCAATTTATTTTTGCATATTCAAAAAACACTGTTAAATCTAAATGACATGCATTTAAGAGAAGTATTTGTGTACTTGAAATACTGATGATTAGTTTATTTTGACAAAAACAATTTTGAAGCGACTGAATAGAACCGTAAAAATCCGATTTAATTTTAAAGTTTTAATCATAAATGCAAATATTACCGACTTTCCCTACATATAGGATCGTAAACTTTTTTGTAGATGTCGATTAGACACACGATTCATTCGTTCATTTGTTTTGTCATATCCGTAACGGTTTCCCTAGCCTAAACCAAGAAAACAGACAATTTGGTTCCTTTTCTCCGGTTTGAGTTGCAAGTATTGCCATGGTCTAGGAAAACCTATTTTTTTAGAACAAAATATAGCCCTTGTTAATTTGAGATAATATAACTTTCTAACATGGAAAGAATTTTTGAAATCGGTCTAGTTTTCGAGTTTATTTTGTCTTCAAGGTTATGTACCTTGAAGACAAACAAAAAATAAAATAAATCGACACTCGCCTTTATAATATTAGTATGATCTGTATCTGTATACAAATATTATTCTCGAAGGTCGACTTTTCAATCCTCGGTGTATGTTTTAAAATAAAACTCTACAAAAGCTCAATTTCAGTAACATTTCTGTCAATAAATAACGCCACAAAACTAATATTTTTTTCTAATATCGCTGCCATAGATGAATATAAATCGTTTACAAGTTAATATAAAGTAAACCTTAAAATTCTAACACGTGTTTCGCTTCGCTGCCACAATTAAAATGACAACACTAGAACATAGATATTTTATTTCTCTAGAGTAGGTTTCGTAATATTTAAATTGGATTATTTTCTTTGGAGCAGTTAATCATTTAAAATTAGAATGAGACAGATTTTTTTAAATTATGAATGACGCCACAAATACTAATTCAAACATATCGGAAAAAATACAATAACAGATATTTGTTAACCTAGATAACTATAAGCACAAACTCAAAATTATGTGTTTTTCAAAAGTTGTTTTTCGAAAGTTACGAATTATTTTCCAATTTAATAGGTGTCTAGGAAAATGTATAAACAAACACTATTTGATTCTAAAAACGTTATTAATTTTTACGGATTTATAACTTATAGACCATAAATATAACATAATCACACTCACAGATCACATGTAGACTTTTTTTTGCATGAACAGTTTTTTTATGTATCTAAGTAACGTGAAGCCACCTTATAGTAATGCGTACGTAGTTGGAATATCACAATGGATTGTAACAATCCAAAGTCTTAGAAGACGGACGCCATTCTGAATTCAAGGGAAATCAATTTTTGTATTTAGAGAAGAAAAGGAAAATCACATTCAAAAAAATTGTTATAATGATGAATTAAATAACCGATATAGACAACGAACTATAATAAAGGTTATCAAATTCAATCGTATCAGGTGGCAAGAATACAATTCTATAGCCCCTTGTGGCAAATAATAATAAATTCTTGTGGCAAATAATGTGGGCCCTAGCTTTACAAGTCTATAGCTCCTTGTGGCAAATAATAATAAATCCTTGTGGCAAATAATGTGGGCCTAGCTTTACAATTCTATAGCTCCTTGTGGCAAATAATAATAAAGCCTTGTGGCAAATAATGTGGGCCTAGCTTGCCAGACAATTTCCTGCAAATAGTTCTTTTGTTCACCCCCTTTGCCTGTTCACAATATTAATTTTCAGGAACGTGATTGATACCATAAAAACCATCATCCATTCAAAAATCAGACCACTTCAAAAAAGTTATTTTCTCAAAAGACGAAACGAAAAAAAAGCCCCACACCCAATGGGTGAAGAGCATCGAAAAGGATCTTGAGACTAGGGGCATTAACCGTTGGAGAAACCTGGCCTCCGATATGATCCAGTGGCAGAATTTATACGAGAAGATCATGACCTATTACATGATATAGTGCGTGAGAAGGAGATTCTAATCAATTGCAAGCTGTACCTTCTTGAACATAGCTCATGCACTTATACCGCGCGATACAAAGTATGCCCCACTTTACGCATCAAAAGTACAATTTTCCTATGCTATTGCGTCTAAACTGAATGCAAACGTAGCAATTACCGAGAAGCGAACTCCAAGCGGCAACCAACGAGAGCATGAATGAAGGCAGTGAGCGGATCGCCAGCGTCACGCTTGGTTAACCGCAGTCAAACGATTGCGGCCAATGGGCTTAGGGCTGGTTCTCATGCCGCAGCTGCTTTGAATTTACAATCACACATATATCTGCGTGTTTGTCCGCAAAGTGTTGAAAAACGTTGAAGTATTGTTCGGATCGTGCATTAAAAGGTTACATTAGTTCTTAAAACGTATTAAACGTTGAAATAAAAAAAGTGAAACTCTATATTTAATACTCCCAGATTAACGTTCCCTTGTGAATGGGAGAAGGCGCATATTATTCCTTTACCCAAAACATCTGGGCCAAACTAGCCCAAAGATTTTCGACCTATATCTATGTTATCACTACTATCAAAAGTCTTTGAACGGACTGGACATTTTATACTTGTTAGTTTTTTAAATACTCCAAATTTACTTGGCCCTGCAATCTGGCTTTAAGTCAGGGCATAATACTTCAACTGCCCTGCTAAAAGTGACTAATGATGTGCGCCTAGCCATGAATAACACCCCTTATCTATCTGTCTTTATATTATTAGATTACAGTAATGCATTCAAAATATAGATGGCGCTGAAATGGAAATGTATATTAATTTCTTAAATAGTTTTAAAGAAAAATAATAGGCTTTTTCTTAGCTTTATTTGAAATAAGAATTTAGACTAAAAAGTTTTTTTTATTTAATTTCAGACTAAACAAAAATTAAACCGAAATCAGTAATTCCGCCGCGCTAATGACTCACTTAAAGAAACGACGAAACAAAGGTATATTTACTACCTACTTTTCACTAGTTCATCATAAGCGTTTCTTAAGTTAAAAATAAAGGTAATGATGCCCCTATAAATTATTAGAAATTTTCCGTATTGATTCACTATAAGGCGACCGAATAACATTAATATATAATATCGAAAAATTTTTTTTGGAATATTTGAAGACAATTACGTGCTGTAGTACGAATGCAGGGTAATTACGTAAGTTGCCGATGGCTTAGACCATAGACAATCAAGGTAAAAACAACAATAACAACAAGCAACAAAAGTAAATTCGATAACCAAAGTTATTTTTGGTTGTTAACAATTTCAAAGCTTCCTTTTTTTCTTATTCGAGATATGGCGCATTCAGACTTACTTTCACTTTTATTGTTACGATTTTAACTAAGCGGCCGAAGTTGGAATAGTATATATTGATTTCTAGATTTAATTGTAAATATTTTAGCATAAATCATCTGTTATTGAACAAACTTACGTTAGATTAGGCCCGCAGTCGTCATGCACCTGAAATCAAGAAAAATACACGATTATGAAATTATATCAGATACAAATCGTTGCATGTACATGCAGCAACACAATACGGTAGTTGACACATTATAAATTTTGATAGTTTTCGTACAATATTGTGAAATATAAGTTAATTAAAAACCAGTCTTGAAAAAAAATCCAAGAATGTATAGAAAAAAAAACCAGTAGGCTTCTAAATTTGAAGATACGGATAGAGTTGTGTATATCCCTGTCTCTTTTCCTCTCGTAGAATATAATGTGCAATATTAAAAATGACCTTACAACACAGTATTGCCGTCCTTCTCTAAACGTTAAATTTATTTAAACTTAACCTTTTTCGTTACGTACGTCCGCACGTCCGTCTGGCACAGACTCACAGTGTTTCAACACTTATATTTACATGCAAAATGTTAATTTCTTTTTAACTTCAGAGATATGTTAATGTATTATAACTTGAGAGATATGTTAATTAATGTATTATCATGTAACGTGGAGGGGACATTTTTTTCAAGTATCCCGAATGAGGTATGATTTAAGAGATATGTTAATGTATTATAACTTGAGAGATATGTTAATGTATTATACATGTAACGTGGAGGCGATATTTTTTTCCAGTATCCCATCGAATGAGGTATGATTAAATTTCTTTCAAAATGTAATTGTGCTTGGGTTTATCATTTTTAAGCCCCATTTGCGAAATATTGAGCTTCAAAAAGAATTGCAATGCTCCCCCTTCTAATTTTTCAGCTATTATTTTCAAAAATCTGAAAAAAATCTTCTAGATCTAGCATGTGATTACAATTTCCAAATAAAATTATCGCGGTTAACTTTTATCGACAATTTCAAAAAATATGGACAACCAAAGGACCCTACTTTGTGCGTGTTCCAGCAATTGGCCGGTTTTATTTATACGTCTTATTGTTCTGATATGTTTTATTCACGAGTGCGTGAAATGTTTACGTCTTTATTAGTTTCAATGCATTTGCACTTCAAATGAAATAACCGGAAACGGAAAACAATAGGAAGTCTTTTTACAATATTCTTCTTTTCGATTGCCTGAAACTAGCAAATTCCAAGAGTGATCTTGGAAATTTGAAAATCTCCTCAATATTATTATTAACCAGCAACAGTTGCAACGAGATCGAGTGACGACACGTCTCTCGCTTGGTCTGTATTGGATTTATGTGTTCCAATAGCAACTATAAAAGAAGCAATACTCAAGATCTCTTCTGTTCTTACTGGCGGGTGGATTATCTTACTGAAGTCCGAACACATAACGGGAGCCTCGACCAGTCTGAAGTAACGGATACAGATGAACCAGAATGCCGTGGCAAGAGGTTTTAAGAGTTTAAAGCGGTGTTAATGCAAACTAGTTCTTTTCGTAGTGTTTTCTTAAATAACTGTATCTAGTATTAAATACTGGCTGCGTTATTTAGCTTTATTCGGATCAGACTTTATGGGTGAAGATAACCAGATCGCGTAATTGCTACATTAAAATGTATATGCTCTGTTAACTAATAGAAGTATCCACGTAATCTCCGTTAAAGTTCTGCTAAAATCTGTTAGATAATTTTTGTGCAAAGAAGAAGTAAAAAATGCATAAATGAGAAAAACTTGGGAAAATTATTTTTTCGCTCTGTAATTCTTCATTTGCGATAATAATTCGACTTACACTGTTCATTTGTGATAAATATGCTGTACTCGGCTTTTTATTAATCATACTTACCTCGGTGGAAACTAGACGGTTATAAAAACTTAGGCAATTTTGTTTCATCATATGTAGTCTATCTGCTGTGATTTTAGAACGATCATATGGTCAGCTCAGATTCGAAAGAGTGCCTATATGAAGATTTCGTTTCATTTTTAAGTTAAATTTTACTAATATTTTATGGATGTAATTTTTTTTCGCTCTTTAAGCATGAAACGTAAATTAAAAAGCAAGGCGTGTCGACTGTCACTGAGAAAATCGTTCAAATACTTTTCGATCACCAGTTAGACGACGTTAAACATTATCAGTATTTCAATGAGTGATAACGTAACTTTCGTTTGTAAAATCATTTAAGACGTTGAGCATCGTGTTAGGAACTTTATTATTTTGTCAGTATTTAAACCAAAGCCAACTTAGGTCAGGTTCCACTTGTTGGACTCGATTTTCGTTGGGCTCTGTCTATTTACTCGTAGTTTGATTTGAATTCGACTTCAGTTTGATTGACTTGAACTCGCGCCGGGCTCAAATGGATTAGCTTAAATTTGCATTGAGCTGGATCAGGTTTTTTATTTTAGTTCAGTTTGTATTGGGTTCCATTAGAGTTTGGCCGATTGGATTTGGTTCGCATTTGCATAGGATTCAGCAGAATTAGATTTACATTAAGTTCAATCAGCACTAGTTTTCTCGGGTGGGGTTCACTCTAAACTAGATTCAAGTTGGGATCGATCCAAGATGAGTTATATTTAGGCTACGCAAATTCGTTTGGTCTTCAATTAAGCGGGAATTCGGCTTTTTTGAAGTGGATTTCTTTACAAGAACAGGGACGTATTGAAAACCGAACTCGTTGTAAAGTGCGTTTGTTATGGTCTTTTAGATGCTGAGTTACCCGATTATGGACTCATCACCGGAGTTAAGCAGAAGATTAGTCAGTAGTTATAAAGACAACACAGAAACGCCATGTGACGTGAGCTTCCTTTTAGGAACATTCACTTCCTGTAAGACAATACGTAATGACTCTGAATTTGAATCAACTCTTAAAATAATGCTCTTTCGACCATTTTTTGTTTGTTTTTGCGCATAAATATGTGACTATGTATAATAAATGGCTATTTTATTATCAATCTGTCAATCTAGCTTTGCCATCACGAATTCCCTTTTGATGGATCACGTGACGAAATCACGTAAGGGCATGATTTTAGTGATAACATTGTAATTTGTTTGCTCGTCAACATTCCATTTTTTCGATGTATTTTATAACAAATACAAATCTGGAAAATTCGAATGGTAGTTTTATTACCGATCTATCGATGTAAGCATTGACGACGGTGCTCCGTCGTGATCCATCAATCCGATATCATTATATCGATATATGTGTGCAACAATGAAAAATGGATGACGTCTCAACGTTGTAATAAAGTTATTTTAAATTATAGTTCAGTGCACCGCCGAGATAAATTTCCTGAAATGGGTGAAAGAACATATACGCATGACCCACTGTTTCACCCATCAAAGCATTTCGCTCGGAAAATGTTGCAATGAGGTATCCGCTGGTATACTTGGATATAATTAATTATTTTACATAAGTCTTTTTTTCGTGTTTCTAGGGTTCAGCGTAAAGGAGGCATTCATTTTCGTAATACATATAATATTAAGACAGTTAAACATACCCCGCATATTTTATTTTAAATTAACAAAGTTCCTTTATTCCTTATTATCGCTATGGACTAATACTAACGAAAGCAAATAAAAGAATCAGGTTTTCAAAAATATTTCTTAATGCGTATGTTTGTTTATTACTATATTGTTTTACAGCCCGATTTAAGATATTTTATAAAATGGCTATACGGAATAAAACTAGCATGAAAAAATTTCAAAACATTATTTTACGTTATTCAAGGAATTTGTCAGTTTCTATGTGCTCCCTAATATTGAAAATGCTTTAATATTTACAATATTACAATACGGAAAACGATGCATAAAATTTAAAAACACATTACTGCTACTCAAGTGACATTGGCCGCTGAGGCGGACGTCCAACTTGACCTCAAACCGTACACTTTTGCGTAAGACGGTAATGCAGCTCGTGAGGCGCCACGCCGACGCCGGCCAGCCGCCAACTGGGACCAATCAGGTCGCGGTTGCTCGTGGAAATACTGGACCGGTTAACGAACTCGGTACCTGCAGCCTGAGACAGCTAGCGTGGCGCTACCGTCCGTAACGATGATACAGCCTTCAGCAGCGCCGAGCCGAATCCCAACAGTGTATAGTGTCATTCAGTAATAATTCTTCGTCTGCTCAGAAAATGAGCGGAAGAAACATTAACTTCCAAGAGATGAAAAATGTTGGTATTCATTCGAAAAACCAATACTATTTTCATCTCAGATTAGTTGCACCAAAGTCCGCCAAACCAGGCAAGACGCCTGATGTATGTATTCCAATAGCAACTACTAGAAGCAATAATCAAGATCTCTCCTTCCTGCTCTTGCTGATCACCTTAACTGAAGTCCGAGCACATAACGGGACCCTCAACCCGTCTGGAGTAACGGATATAGCATAATCAGAATGCCACGGCAAGAGATTAAAGGTATAATTTGATTACTCATAGGTATTATATATTTAAAGCGGTATTAATGTGTTATTAGTTTTAAACTAGTTTTTTATTAATAACTACTTAAATTATTAAATCAAAAATAAAATACCAGCTGCTCTATCTGGCTAAACTTGATAATTATGTATGCTCACGGAAACACTGAACCGGTTAACGAACTCGGTGTCTGCAGTGCAGCAGATAGCACTGCGCTACCATGAGCAATGATGACACGGTATTCGAGAGCGCTGCGCCATTTTCCATTTATGGTAACGTTATTCCGTTGTAATTCTTTATCTAGACAGAAAAATGGAGGGAAAAAAATCAATTCATGAAAGCTGAAAAATATTGGCCGCTCGTAGTTTAAGTTACAAAATTAAAATGTTCATCATTATGATAAAAATCATTATAATACAAATCTATGCATATTAAAATCAAACCCAACTAACTGATGTGTACAAGCGAAACCTCGGCTACTGGCCCTAAAAAGATTGGAGAAAACATTTTTTTTAAATATATACACCCACTAAACAAGATTTTTTTTAAAATTTCATCCCTAAGAGGCTAAAAGGGGTGGGTACACTACCTGTAGCAGATTTAATTAATTTGACCATACTAAAATCATTCAGATCAATAGATTTCTATTTGAACAGAAAACCAATCGATGGAAAAAATAACCAAAATTGGCTAGGAATTGCGACCTGTAGCGTAGGTATACCTATAGTACAGGTCAATTGCGGAGAGTGTGTTTTTTAAAGGTAAATTTAGATGAAAATAAATATTTTAAAAAATTAAATGTAATATAATTTACAAGAAGTCTCGTTTTTTCCAAAAAACTAAATTAAAAATTTATTATTAATAAAATTACCCAAGTTATAATTTCTTCTATCGTGAAAACTAGAGAGCGGTCCGCTGGTTTGAGCTTTTTTATCGAGTAAATAAAAGAGTTTACCCCAGCAGAATGTTGACTTTTATCAAATTTAGATAAGTAATAACCATAATCTGAGTCACTTTATTAAAGTGATATTATGCTACGACGGATATATCAGTAAATAAAAAAATTAAAAATCGGCGTATTTTATCGCACAATTAGCTATGAGAATTAGCTATGAGATATTTGAAAAAGTTGCAAATAAAATTAATCCAAATACTAATATAAACGAAAGCTTACATTTACATGCCGAACGAAATCTGTTGTAAAATACATACAATTGGCCCATCATTGAGACACGCAATTCGCAAAAGGAATTTCTTAGTCACTGCGAATGGGTTTTTCAAAAGCCTCATTCTAAACGGATGAAAAAATTTTGCGTTTTCCAGTTTCAATCATTTCATCCTTTCTACTGGTCTGGGAAACATATAATTTTCAACATATGTTTTTCTTTTGCAAAATAGGTATCTATCAAATGTTTTTCCAGGGGTTTAAAGTGGCCAAAAGTTTTTCCAGAATCATTCTCAACCGGGAACCTTTCTCCAACCGTATGCGTTATAAGTATTCTACCCTAGATATTTTGTTTTCGGTCATATATAAATATAAATATGAAAATGTAAATAGAAAAAATGGAAATTTTAGATTTTATACGAAGATGCGCTAAAAAAATACGTTCGTCACCGAATTGAGGCATGAGTTTGTCCTTTGGTCGTGTCCTGGATTTTGCCCTTTTGAGAGTTTTTGGATTATAGTATTTATACAAATTATAATACTACAATAGACCGAGGACTAAATCATGAATATTGTTTCAAAAGAGATAAAAAATCTGTAATATTGCTTTATATTTATGATTATGAAGTAAATAACTTGTACAACGTTTTGGTCTCCTCTGTTAATTGTTCAAAGCTTGAATAAATAAATATGGACGTCCCTACTTAAAATAATCAAAACTCCACACAGTAGATGTAAGACACAGGGAAAATGGCAGAACAGGTAAAATTCTATAAAATAATTATCGTGACATGAAATTGTTCACATTTGTCATTTATTAAATAAACTTTCAATTTGTTATGAATAGAAAACGTGTAAAGAGATTTTTAAATTATTTTCGTTGCCGACATTTTGTAATTTGTAATATAATAAATGTAAGTTATGTAATAAATACTAAAAACTAAACTCTCCGTCTCGGTTTAGTACAAAGAAGGTCTACGACAATCATTGACCAGATATTTGGAAGGTATCATCTTGTTTATGGAATACTTAATAACTTTCCATATCAAATTATATTTCTCTTTTACTCTCTCTTTGATAAAAGCAATATGCTGATCATTAAACGCTGGTAATCTTCAAATATACAGTAAGTACATAAGTACAGTAATATACAGTAATCCTAATGCATTGATATTTTGAATGCAAATTCAAATCTTATCAGTGGGTCAGTGAATCATCACAAGCCATTTTTAAATAAACCACAAGTTATTTTAGTAAATGTTCGACATTATAAAGAATTTTTCTGCATCCTGTTTCCTTAACGTAATACAATGTTTTTTTTTATTACTAACAATAATTTCATTAAAATTTGCTTCGTTTCACTAGCATTACCGGAGCACCACAAAGGATACCGCAGAAATTATGTTCTTCACGTTTCATCCATTTATCGTGCATGCTTCAGTAACGTTTTGATTTTATAGTTAATTAAAATTCATCTAATATAAATCTCATTATGTATTAACAAATATCAATTACACAACAAATCATGCGCAGCTTGCACGAGTCGTATTGCAATAACCAATTAAAATAAAGTTCACTGAGCAACCGTTTGAAAATATGATCGTTTAACTGGATAACTTAATATATAACCTCACGAGAGTGATTGTTTTCCCAATATTGGTCCGAAAGTTTTTTCGATTCCACTTATGAAAGAGTAAAAACCTTTTGCGCTGTAATCGTAATTAGTGCAATAAAGATGTATGGAAAACTCTGGTTTTCTTTAGACTTTCTCGCTGAAATTATGACACTTCATAAATTTAATAATTAAACCGTCAATTCTAATCGACAATTATCTTCAACGAGTTTTGTTTCTGTGTTTTTCCCTCATCCTTCAAAAGGTTAAGACGATGCCACTCAGGCTAGTTTCTAATCTAATTTCAATTCACATTATTATTTATAATCCATAAATATAATTAAAATTCTAGAAAAGATAGATAGCAAAAAAACTATAATTACTGTATAAATGTAATAATAACTTATATTCATTCGAAAATTAGTACTCAAAGTATCCAAGATAATTAGAAATGATCGTATAAAAGTAATTAGTTATCTCATATATAGTTATCTCATCTTTTTCCTATTTATTTAACTTCAAAATATCTACAATGCCATAAACAATTCTAATCAATATTTACACAAAGATGTATCCTCGTCAATATCGCATAAACAATTTAATAAAAGCCCCCTACCCGTATTAAAAAACGAGTTATTTGAAAGTAGTATTTAGTGGACTTACACTAACTGTATTTGTTATAAACAAACTTAAAACAAAGTTAAGCAGATAAATACTGTGGGAAATTGGATAATATGGATATAATTCGATTCCAGGCAGTAGATTTGTAAAAAACCTGTGCGAAGTTATTGGTTCCAAAGAACTGAATTATTTCCAATATAACAGAATACAAAATATCGTCGGTGCCCAATATAAAACTACGTAAGAAAAAGTGGAATTTTGGGATTTTATATAAAAATGCGCATCGCTCTGTATTGATCAAAAATTAAAATAATATCCTAAAGAACCCAAACTTAGTGAAACCTCGGAACTTATGTAGGCTTTCCTGTTCGTGAAATCTAGTACGAACAAATAAAAAAACAGGTAAATTAATTCAAATTTTGTTTGAACCAGATCTGAATTAATATTCATTGCTTTATGATATAGATGTCCTGAATCCTTAAATTAACACTGGAAATTGAATTTTTTTACTGAAAAATAAGGTTTTCCAAGACACGCGGTAACTTCCTTTCAACTAATGAAATATAAATTTTGTGACTTACAAGTTAGTCAAATCTAACGCCCAAATTAGCATTTATCCATTTTACTAAGCAAATCAAATCTGGGAAACCTAAATTGCGTTAATGTTCACAGCATCAATCAAATGTGTATATATATATATATATATATATATATATATATATATATATATATATGTATATGTACATGTACATGTACATGTATATGTATATATATATATATATATATATATACATATATGTATATGTATATATATATATACATATACTATATATATATATAGATATATATATATATATATATATATATATATATACAAAATCAACGTCACTAAATATATAAATTATGTCCCATAACATGGCAAGAATAAATACACAATATATTTAATTCACAAATATTTTTAAGCGGTAGCGAAAAAGGTTCGGTTTAGACAAATAGAATTCGACTTAACATAATTTTAATTGAATTTTAAATCAATCAAATGATCTCAATATGTTGTCACAAAAAGTTCTTAAACTCAAAAATATGTGGCCAATAGACAATTGTTATGATCTAAGCTAACAGCATTATCAAAAAGTTCTTCATAAAGCTCTCTGATTTATTATATCCGAATATTTAACAAGCGAATATTACTAAAATGTCACTCCGTGCATAAAAATCGTATTCTACAAACAGCTGCGAGCTTAGCAGGAAGGCTACAAGTCTAGCCAGATTCAATCGGGCAAAACGACATTCACGCTGTATTAGCCACCAATTTAGCCTTCAGATTTTAATTATTTAAATTAATTGATTATTAATTGCTTGAAAATCTTCCTGGGAATCATTGGCTTTTTTCGGAAAATTATAATTATCTCGCTGATAACAATAACTTGAAAATTAAATTACAGTCGTTAACACAATTCAGGCGCCGACCGAAATTATGGCTAACGAGATAATTTTAGGATATACTCAACTACACAATAATATACGGCTTAGAGAAACATTAAAACTTTTAGGGAATCAATTACAGTGTGGTTGAACAATCATTTATTAAAAATCACCATGGTATCACAGATATTGTAGTCACAGAGTCAATCCAATGGTGTCGCCTTTCTATCTCTCTAGTCCCACCTTGTTTTGCAAAGAATACTCTTATTTTTATTAAATTTTATAATATTCGATTCTTTTTTCTTTCATTTCAAAATTGTTTATTTTCTTCATCATCGATTGTTCACTGAAACTTCTGAGAATTTGTCGTTTAAAAATGACTATTTGCTTTTCATCACTTTTATTGATATGTATCTCGTACTGAGATACATATCAATAAAAGTGATGAATACCATACCATATCATACAATAAACCAAACAATAATATTCTGATATGGGGTAAAACTAGCTGTGCTCTCATATGTTGCTCTTGGTTATAAACTATTATCACACCAAATTTCATCAAAATCCGTCCAGTAGATTTCGCGTTATTGACAAACAAAATAACATACAGACAGACAAACATTTTAAAAACAGATTTTCTGTCTTTTGCTATCATACTATTTTCCATGCACAGAATTCACTCTGTTACAATTTTATTATTATTTAAGAAGTTAGTTTCTTTTCGCCAAAAACAAAGAAAGCATGAAACCAATCATCGGCCGCTGATTACGAATCTGATCAAAAGTAGCGGATTCGCGATCATTATCAATTAATTATTTCATCCAACTTCTTGACTAATCGGCGTCACAGTTGATTCGTTAGATTGGTTTGGTTAATAAGTTTTTAAACCCCACTTGTTCTTTATCAAGAACTTTCCACTACTTGGTTGGCAATGAAAAATTAGAAACTTAGATTAAAAAAATTTACTTGGTTCCTTTGAACATTCCATATTGTCGAGCTCCGAACAAATGACAATCACATCGAGCAATGTCAAGGGAATCATACTGGTGCTAGATGTCGTTAATGATTATAGTAATTTATAATAACATATTCAGAAACTTACCAGAACGCTTCTGGGAAATTCCGGACCTCATGGTAAAAAATTCATTAGTCAACCAAACAATTCAATATTTAACCTTTTGAACCATAACATGCGCTTATTTTGTCCATTTGAATTTATAATTAATAATTATGTATTTTTATAATTTTTTACATAATTTAAATTTATATATGATATATAATTTGAATTTATACAAAAATATTGTATCCCAAAATACTAGATAGCAACCTTTTAGCTAACGAAATATAAATTTTGTGACTTATGACGGAGCATTATTGTCCATATATGTTTCGCAACAAATCAAATCTAAGGCCCAAATCAGCATTTATCCATTTTACTAACAAAAAAATACATCAAGGTTCGGTTTAAACAAATAGAATTCGACTTATCACAAAATGAAATTTAAATCAAATAGAGATACGTTTTATTTTTTCGCTCGCCATCAAATATATTATAAATTCAAACTATATAAAAATATATTTAATATAATTTCTATATATAATTTGAATTTATATTTGATAGCGAAAAAAAAGTAAAATATATCGCTACTTTAAAAAAATCAATTTATTTAAAAAAAAATACATACTCTAGAATTCGCGTAAATGATTCTTTGATATGTTTAAAATGCTCGATTGTTTTTCTAAAAATCATAATAAAACAATAACATAGTTGCCCACTTGTACTGATTAGTATTATTATAAACCTTCGCTGCTGATTATCAGCATTCCATATATACTTTAGAACCGCTGTTGTTAAAAACGAGTTGCATATAATGATTGTATACAAATATATAAATTGCAATCCTTAAGATGGGCAACGATAGATATATTCATTAGATAAAATTTCTGTTACCTCAAGAAGATACCATCATAGCCTTAAACTTTATTCGCGAGTCAAATGCTACACGCTACGTGCTAGCGTAAGAAGTAACTGAAAACAAAAAATAATTAGGCTACTTAATAATCTAAATAATGTGTGATTTTATAACTATCGCTCGTACATTGCCAACTTAATCTCTTTAAATGCCTTCAGGCGGCAGTTTCCGTAAGATTAACACATCCGTCATCTTAGACATCCGTTACGAGTGCTTGCAATCGCATAGACATGAACCGTTTACTAGCCGGCAAACCAGATCGCGAGGCGCCGGCGAGCAGCTGACCGGCTCGGCCGCGACATCTCGTCGGTCACGAACGCCGGACCGGTTGACGACCTCCGCAGGCGCGACCGCTGGCACCTCACTATTCACGCTGGCGTGTACATTGTATTGGATATTGTTACCGAGACCTACTCGTACCAGGTACATACATGATTGTATACAGTGTTGAGTTTTATATAACAAGTCCGTATCCTTCGGTGAATAAAAACGAGAGCGGGAGAAGGGAGGGAGTTTAAACTAAGTAATAATTAAAATAATATCGATGACTCGAAAAGTGTTCGCGGTTTACGCAAGCACATTTTACCCATTACTGGCGATCGAAAAACGCCTGCCGTATTTAGAGAATTTTTTAGGTCTCCGATGGTCTGACATATTAGAAAATTCAAAATGGCGGGTGGGCTTTCACGATTGTCATCAATCTCAAGAATTATCCAAATCGATGTAAATCAATAACAGTTTTGACACTTTTGTATTATGTATATTTATTTATTGATTTATGTACTTTAATGTCCACAACTGATATATACGACGGACTTATTGCTATGAAAGCAATCTCTTACAGCTAAGCACAACGTCAGTTCAGTCCCGCTCGACGAGCGGCCAGGAAGCTATTATAAATATTTAAATAAAATAAAAATAAAAAAGCCTATTTATTCTGTAACTAAAATAAATTTAAACTATACTGTTAGGAAAAAATAGAAATTTTTGAATGTAGTTAGGACTCCATTCGGGCTAAGGCATCCCCCAACTTCTTCCAGCGCTCACAGTCTGGTTCGAGGGCCGTCTAGTTCTTTGTACCTGTTCCTCTTTCTATCTCGTTCGCCCAGCGCATGTATAGTCTACCTTGCCATCTTTTGCCTATGGTCTTTTCCATAGCGTCACTATTTTTGTCGACTTGGCTTCGTGCATCTTAACATAGTGACCTGCCCTTTGCCATTTCTGTTTCATCCAGTGTTCTACTTTTGTCTTCTCTCTTATTGTCTTATGTCTAATCTTATTCATACGTTTCACTCTGAGAATACTTCTCTCTATGGCTCTTTGGCACGTAGTTATTTTGTTATTTGCTTCTTTCCGTCATCTTAGACATCCCTTAAAGTGATTGTAATCTTTTTTGAAAAATTGCATAGACAAGAGCCGTGCATTCTGACATCCATACGTCAGCATTGGGAGAAGTCAAGAATCTATTACTAATCAAACTAACAAGGTTTCCTTACCTAGGTAAAAACCTAATGAACATCATAAAATATGAATGGCATCCCTCAAAACTATTTCAGATATCGGAATGAAGTCTATATATTAATCCAGGCTAACCTACTCGTATGCCAAATTTCTTGTAAATCCGCACAGAAATTATGAATTTATAAAATAAGAAAGGCATTCTCTTGAAACTTTCGCATTTATTATGATTGCATTTAGTAAACGTACAGATAATAAGAACGGATTTATAAGATAGACTTAGACATACCAAATTTATATAAAAAGTATCTATTTTCACCTAAATTTTTATTTATAAACTATTAATTATTAGTCTGTACGACTTTAAAATCGCGGTATATAAAATTGTTATTAGTTTTGTCAGTCATACATTGAATTCTCGCATATGAAGTCGCGAGCACCAATTATTATATAATAACATCGATTTCGAACAGCACAATCATTACATTTCAAAATTTGAAATAATATACATACCTATCTTAATAGATTATAGATT
This sequence comes from Druceiella hillmani, assembly GCA_039881145.1. Lineage (NCBI taxonomy): Eukaryota > Metazoa > Arthropoda > Insecta > Lepidoptera > Hepialidae > Druceiella > Druceiella hillmani. The sequence continues at coordinate 23,573,977 of JAYKKI010000016.1, read as the reverse complement.
AACACTTTCGAGCATTTTAAAATAACCTGGAAACTAACTAGATTGATTATAAAACTCCGCTTAGATCGCACTGGCTGATAAGATTTAAAATTGCATCAAGATGTGAATGCATTAGGACTATAATATATTTTTGTAGATCAGGAACGTTTAATGATCAGCACATTTTTAAAATTACGGATAAATTTTAATCGAATGGTTAAATGGTGGAATTAAATTAGGTTATCTTGATGTATTCGTATCATAAAAGTACAGTTAATTCTCTTGCATTTTTCATACGCCCAAGATAGCTCTTGCCAAGCTACTCCTAAATTTTGGAACTATGGTAATGTTAGGAACAAATATACTTTAAAATCACAATATGTACAGCTTAGGCCATACAAAAAAGTTAAAGGACTTAAGCAATTGTAAGGGATTGCTTTTAACACTATGCTTTCTAATGACATAGGAAGGAATCACGGTTAGAGCGAACGTCAAAGTGTTGAATCGATCATCACAAAGGCAAGTCGTTTCTTACTTTTATGTTCAAACAAATGTAAGAATATATAATACAGGATAGACTAAACTGCCATAAAGATAATTGGATGCTAGACACTTTTGCCCTTTTAATGTTATGACGTCTGCCTATTCTCCGGTCGTGACGTCACCGCCGTAATCGCAAACAGTAAAAGGGGACGCTCCAATCACAAGTCAAGGTCTGCCCGCTCGCTCGGCGAAGCGGTGCCTACCTGCGCGACGTTCGGTCCTAATGGCGATCGTTAGTAGCTAGGTATGGATATTTCGTGGACGCGAGCGGTGACTACTTGGGGGTAATAGCAAATGGCAATACGAGGTCACTATATACGTAACAGCCAATAATACTGATAGCCGCATACGGTTACGTGTTAATGTACTGTGGGTGGATGCGGGTCGCTTTTGAATTACGTAAAGTTTATCATTTAAAAGCAAGTTTATTTTGTCAATTTGACACAATTTGTAAATCTATACCATACAGTACGACAGTCCAGGTAAATACTTTTGAAAATACACTTGACACAGTTGTATTGTTTACTATTTAAAAACAATTTTATTATTTATTGTCCGTTTGACACCGCCTGTAAATCTATTAATTTTTAACACAATTGATCAATCTAAATTTGACATAGTTTGTAATATATACCATATAATAAAACAGTTGAGGTAAAAGCTTTTGTAGACACACTATAATATTTAACAAAAATTGCGGACTCAATGACTAGGCTTTATAGAGAAATAAGAGTTTTGTTGGAATTTTCATGTATCTGTTTATACTAAAACTACCAGATGGTCGTAGATGCATTTCACTGTTGTATTTTTCATTATTTAAAAACAACTTTATCATTTAATATCAATTTAACAGAGTTTGTAAATAACTGATAACTTTACCACAGTTGATCAGAAGTTTGACACGGTTCTATATAATATAATAAAATAATAAAGACAAACAGTCCGTACTTTAATTAAAAAAAATATGTTTTATTTAAAAAAAATATGTTCAAAAAAAATTAAGTTCATGGATTGTGAGTAGACTATAAAGAAAAAATAAACCAATTTTGGAATTTTCGTCGGTATGTATAACTGTATGCGTATCTATTATATGTACAGTATAAAAACTACTGAGGGGTTTAGATTAGTTTCATTATTTTATTCCTCAGAGCCTGGAAAAAAATGAAGTGTGGGGTATTTTTCGAATTTTTATCTTTTCCTTTGCTAGGTATTTTTTGTTTGTTTAAACTCGCATCTTTCAAAATTTACAAAAAAAATTTGGATAAAATTTCCATCGTTATATTGGTTACAGTCTAGGAAAGAAACTGAGATATCTTACTACATGGTTTGGAAGTGAAGGAAAAGAAAAGAAAGTATCGGAAGTGGAAAAATTAAAATAAAATGCATTAAATTTTTTTTATTGTAATAAAAAGGCTATTTTTCATACCTCTTCTTATTTATATTTGGCACGTCAAAAAAATTACATTAATGTATAAATATAATTTTTTTTCATTATATTTTCAACTGTCAACTTGAGTAAGAATAATAATTTTAATTTACAAAGGTTGAATACTTTGCTGGTTTTGATTAGTCCGAAAAACGCTGAAAATAAAAGTGATCCATCTATATCAAAATAACTCTACGTTCTTAACCAGCGAAGTATCTACCCTCTCAATGACAGTTCGCCATACGAAATTCTGCAACATAGAGTAAACAAATATTGCCAACAAAACCATTGGCCTTTCCATGTCGAACTCGTACACTTGCAATCTTTTTGTATAAAATCTTCGGGAAAATTTTGTAAGCCACCTACAATAAAGTCTATTATAATGACAATAAATTCTAGTTACGTAAAATAGAAATTAAAAAAACCGACCAAATGCGTATCGGAGCATGATAAACAAAATAATTTAATTTAACAATTTTATAAAATGTTAGTATAAATTTTTTTTTTAATTGTTAAAAGCCTCTGTTGACAATTTAAAGGGGGGAGGCAAATTGAACGTTACGCTGAAGTATATTTTGCAAACGGGATTCAAAAATGAAAAATAGTAAATAAAACTCAATTCGGAATTCAAAAATGAAAAATAGTAATAAAACAAATAAACCCAATTAAAAAATTTTTTTAGAAGTCTTGTCTCCACACGATGTGTTACAAATTTCAAGATTTGTCTGCTCACGACCTTGGGCTGCGATCTGAAAGTTTACTCACCCTACTTATTATGGTTGGCTGGAAAAGATTGCTTATGTAACAATAGCCCGTCACATTTAATATATATTAATAAATATAATAGATAAATATAAGGGGAAGTTGATAAATAAATTGGATGTGACAAAAATTTATTAAACGCAATTTTATATGTATGTAGAGGTACATTAACAATTTTTTTATAATTTGTTACATATAAATTGAGATCGCTATATGAAGTAGCTATTTGCAAAATTTCATACAAATACGTGTAAAACCGTAAAAAAAATCGGTGCTGTGACAGGCAGACAACCGGATGTAGAGCGGGTCGTATGTTTCATTACGAGACCCTAAGATCAACAACGACGGACTAAAATATATAAACCAATCCAAGCGTCCCCGGATGCTCTAAAATTTCAAATTACAACAATAATTTTACTAGCTGGAGATCTAGTAACGTTTTTGAATGTCATTTAGTCAAGGGTACGTAAGCATACGTACCTAGGTCGGAGTATGCAAGCGAGTGAGCGAGCATGTCCCGTCGCAATCAAGCCTTTCGTGATCAGACTAAGTTAGTTAACTTTTGGTAACTTATTACTTAATCAATAATTCTTAATCTCACCCTTAAATTGCCATACCACGTTGTCATTGCTACTATACTGCCAGAGCAATAACCAGGCTACTAACATACTGCAAGACCGCAACAGCTAGACTGCCGTTCCCATCATGAGAGGTTTAACAGCTAGAGGATACGTTAACCGCTTGCATTGATAAAAATGACCTTCCAAAAAACGTTGCTAGCTTTTATCCTATACATAATACATATCCGTATCGATCAGTTTTCCCATTATCTTAGAAAAGAGCCCGGCATTTTCAGAAAGCTGACACGGATTAATCTGATACATAAGTCACTAGTATAACTGCGAAATATTGTTCAATATAGTAAATCTGACCTTTCAACTGCATATTATAACTTGACATTTTCCTTCATTCCCTTTAATGACTCGCAAAACTTCAACATTTAGGGAATTAATTAAAGTATTCATTGTTGCAACATCGCACAACTCGCTAATATGCATTATGTCAAAAAACCGACAAAAGTTTTCATTGCTATACAATAAATCAGCGCAAGAAGCGGGGTCGTACCATGGTCCCAGTAGGCTGCAACTAAAATATGGGGAACTTTTATCGACCCCTATTCCAAAATACAGGCAAATTGAATGTTATGTTGGTCAGTACATTCGTATAATTGAGACAAACATATGTGCCAACCGTTCATGCACCTGGCTTTTTACCGCAAAGGTTAGATGTTATTGTGGGAACGTAAAATTATATTATCGAAAAGTATTGGTTGCATTTCGATTACTGAATAATGTGGAGGTACTTGAAAATTAATTTTTTTTTGTTTATTATGGACCTTATTTCGTTTAAAAAATATTTGTACCTTATTATGTTTATATAAACGTAGTGTCAATGTCTTGTCAATTTCAAGACAGCTTCCAATCTGTTCCAAATCTAAGTCACTACTTTACGTGCATTATGCAAAATATCAGTAAATACCGGGATTATAGAAGTGAAAACAAAGCAAATTTCGCTTGTTATTATGACACCACGATAAATGTATTACATTACTAAATTCAATATAATATCTAGAATTACTATTCCAATTTTGATAAAAATAACAGATTTTTTTAAATTTTCATTAGAAATGTTTTCCACCATTACTAAACAAAAGGACAAATACAGCCCAGATAATTTAAAAAAGTCCTTGAAAAGCTTTTCTTGTATCAAGCCATTGTTTTGAATAATTAAAAGCTTCAAAACTATACAACATAACGAATATTATTGAAAAAGGATGAAATGGGTGTGCCAGTTAGTATTTTTCGAATAATGAATCTATTAGTTACCGTGATGGTTGCATTTGTAAAAGCAATAATAATACTAAATCTCTGAATGAAAACGTGTCAGTATGGAACTACAATAAAATTAAGCAAGTTCAGAGAACATTAAAGTCCTTTTGTTACAGGGCTAGTATGTGTATGTATATACAGTAGAACCTCTGTAAGTCGAACTTCAAGGGAGACGCCAAAAAATTCAAGTCATAGAGATTTCGACTTACGAAGGGTTTCGACTTACGGTCACGTTACGGTTACGGTCTGTTTCCCCTAATAATATCACAAAAAAGGATTTGGAAAAATCAGTTCGTAATTTGGCTTTGGACTATTTTTTGTAAGACGGAAATTAAAAAAATCCTATCTATTGGTAGACAAACTTAGTAAAAACTATGTAAAAAAGTGAATTGTATTCGTATTCAGAATAAGAAAATCTGATTAAACTTCTATTTGATTTCACACATTCTTTTTGTAATTCAATAATTTTGAAGCTGTACATAACATCAGTATCACATCTGGTTAGCTACGAATACATACATAGCTCTAATAAATCGCAGTGAACTGGGGTCTCTCCACGCTGACCTTTCAATTGGATGCTCTGCAGTGCCAATTGCAGGTAATTAGCCCTGCTTGTGACTCCGTCTCTGAGAGTCAGACAATGCCACTGGGGTATCGAAGGCTAAATGACTTAAACCCTGCTCTGTGTAGTTAAATTGTTCTTTTATTAATACGCTTGATCTTCGTTAATCCTTTCTATCGATCTCTGCGCACTTGTCGCTGAATTGTATCAGTGTAAGTACATTGTTTACTTGCCTCATTCAATGTGGCGGGTGATTGAGCTCTTTGTGACGTTATGTAAGAATTGCAGTATACAGGATAAATAACCACATTTTTTATTGATGACTTCCCAATAAAGTGTACATAATAACAGGAATAAAATAACCACATTTTTTTATTGATGACTTTCCAATAAAGTGTACAAAAAGCAAATATAAAAGGCGTACAACTTCTATATACTAGCTGTACTTGCGACTTCGTTCGCGTGATATTCGCTGATGTTTATTGTTTAGAATAACAGTCACGTGTAAAAATATTGACAATGAATGAAAGGTAGATGGATAAATACCGACATAACAAAGATTTGTTTAAAAAATTAACCATAGACTTCTACGAATGTAAAACTTATAAAAACCGTTAATAGGTGACGTTAGCTGTACATTTATTCTGGTAATATTATAAGTCAAAAACCCGGTTAAAAAAAGTTTATTATTTAAACATAATATCTTATTAAAATATAGTCACTATTGTATATATTATTTAAAAATAGTCACTATTGTAAACCACACAGAGAAAAAGTCGATCGGCCGGTGGGAATTGAACCGACGTCTTCGTCGTACCGTGCCAACGTGCTAAGCATTACACCAATGCTAATACAACTGAACTGTCGAAACTATTATGACTATTTATTATTACCATCACTTTTACTTTTTTATTTATTTTTCCAATATTTATGAGCTTGAAAAATAATTAATAGATGGCATTGGCACCTACATTGTAAAAAAAACCTGACTTGGTGTCAGGATCTTTTTAATCTATAACATCCCAATAAAAAGTGTCCTATATGCGGCTCAGAGGTACAAAATATTACCATACTAAATTTCATCAAAATCCATTTAGTAGATTTTGCGTGATTGAAAAACAAATTAACACACAGACAGACAAAAATTCTAAAAACAGGTTTTCTTGCTCATATTATCAGTCTACCCTAAATCAATCACTCTTATTAAAATATTTTCCATGTACAGAATTCACTCTCTTAACAATTTGATATTATATATAGTTATTTTTATACTACTTTCCATCCAGAAAAAAAGATTCAGGTATTTTTCCTTTATTTTCTCACATATCTCTTTGTAACCGTTCTTTCGTGACTAAACATTATAGTCATTGTTGAACAAACAACAAATTATCTTTACTATTTTATTGGTCTTTTCTTTAAGCTGATCAGTCATGTTGAATATCTGCCCCTATAGCCCTCTTTCTTTCTACAATTTCAGCTCGAACCAACTTTTCTAGGTTGTCGGCCACTAGTTTCGCTTTAAGCTGACAGCGTAACTGACACTATGTTATGGTTATCCACGATAGCCCCAGTATTCATCTCAAATACTACATTGAAATGTGTCAATTCTTTCTCTCTTGAGTTCAAATGTGTAAAAAATAGACCTTGAACGAGGTATTCAGTCACATAATGGAAGACTCTTTTATTTTTTAGAACCTTTTTAATCATCCTTTTTCAATGTTTCCTTTGATCAAACTAAAATTTTAAGCACGGGACTACAAAGTCTTTATGAATGCGATAAGATTGAGATTTGTGCCGTTTTGGTAGATTTTTTGCGCACCTCAATTTGATCAGAGGTAACGGGTCCGTGGCGAGGATCGAGTGAGTATTTTTGCGTCATTCTGAAAATTATGAACATTATAAATAAATCCATCAAGTGAGAATCGAACAAACTTTAAAAAGATTCCACATATAAATTATTTAGTAAAATTGGACAATACAAATTTAGAAAAATAGCTAATATGATTTAAGCTATTCTTAGTGTTGATTGTTTAAATAACATTTAAAATATAGAGCAGGAATCACAGAAACTTAGGTATTTGGTTTAAGTTAGATCTCGTAACAAAAATGATTTAATTCGGGCGAATTTGCAGGTTGCAAATGTTATTTGTCAGGGGTTTTTCTTCTACGTTGAAGGCACCAGGCTTTGAAATAAAATATATAGGTATAATTTGAAATAAAATTTTCGGTTTTGAATTAAATATGTGTAAAACGTATTCTATTTAAGAGTTAGAAGCCTCAAATAGGAAGACAGCGTTATCGTAACAAGAACATCATCACAAAAATATTCGAACCCATTGGAACCCATTAAGTACGGGAACCTAAAAGAGATCTTTCCACAATAATGATATATATTTAATATGGGTCCCTTGCAAAATATAAGCACGAAAGGTATTTTTAAACTAGGCATCTTCCCTCTAATGTAATGGAAAAGACACACAGATCCTCTCGATTCGCGTATACGCAAACAGTAATGAAGTTAATATGGAAAATAGCAAGAGAAGGCCTGTGTCACATTCAGAAGACGACTAACATATTTGAGTCTTTTGAATATTTAACTTAACTGCCAATAGCATCTCACTTAAAATTAAACATTGAAATACCGAAGAATTAAGCAATTAAATGGCCGCATTCACGTTCAAAAATAATAATTTTTTTAAAGTGAAGTTGCTTTCTCTCAAGGCATTCTTCTAATTAAATCGACGATTATACTTTCTAACTGTCCCGCCAGACGCAGCGCTATTTCGGTCCAGACGATTTGTTAATGAAAATGTTTTATTCATGCCATATTTCGGTTTCGATGCAGACGCGCGAAAGTTTATTTATTTTTGAGTAACGGAGAAATTTTAACGCTTAGATAATGCGATTTCGCGTTTTTGTTCTCTTGACGGCTCCCGTGGCGACATTTCGGTAGTTAATAACGCGTTTGTTATTTTTTATGCGTCTATAAAGCCCGACACTATACACGCCACCGTGTTACGATTTAATGTTGAGGATGTAAGTCGTCGTAAAATGATTTATATGTGATTTTCGTGTCTGATAAATATTAGTACACATAATGGCTCTCACAAGAAGTGTCAAAACACAATGTCGCATGAAGTTCAATCCGTTACGATATATATACTGGTTGGGTTATAAAATATAGGTAATGACTTGCGAGTAATCAAATCGCAACTTTGTTGACAAAAAGAAAATCAACGAAACAGGACGTAACTCTCCACGGATAAACAGTCCGAAGGACATGTTTTAAAGTGACCTATCGTTCTATTAATACGAGCTTGATAAAACTATAGTTTTCCGGTGAGACTAGAAAATGATAGAAACTGTTGCCTACTGGTGAGGAGATATGAACCCATAACCTTTCGGCCACTATTTGAGCGGTTATATAGTGTATTACAATAGAAAATATAATTAATATAATATAATACAAATGATAAATACGAAGATTGGTAACAAGCTGAAAAAAGACATTATGTTCATTCTTTACCGTGCAAAATTATTAAAATTTATTTACAATTTTGCAGGCAAAATTAATTATTAAAAAAAATATAATAATCACGTTAGCCTCAACAAAATAAATTACATATAAAAGACTGCGATGCAAGATGAATCGTTTTAATGACCTCAAAAGTAAAGCCGTGATGTTCTTCTTTACGGACAATTTAGCATAATACAAAAAATGTTTCCACTTCACGTAATGTTTATTTTTATTACGATATTCAACAATTTCAATTTATTACGATATTTCATAAAAATGAATGGGCTTGCTCAAATCAAGCGATATATTAATCAGACATAAATTCAACAATAAAATTTACTGAACACAAACTCTATTTTCGCATGAAGATGGAAGGGTTTACTCAATATCAATCAACATCGTAATCAAAGCCCAAAGTTGATCATGTGAAAATTACGTCCGTTTTGTTGAAAATCCAGTTTAAAAATTATTTACGTCTTTCTATATTTCTTTAGATGTTACTTTTGACAGTAATTGCTGTTGATTATTTATTTTTGTCGATTCAAAATAATGAACAAATATTTAGTAACGCTACATTACCCGAAATATTATTGTTAAATTAATATTAGTGTGTTTGTGTATTTGTTTTTAGTGTGCCGTGCCGAAGATGAAAGGAATGCTTAAAGTAGTAAAAGTTAGTATTCTTTGCTTATAGTCTCAACTAAGTATCTTTCCGTCCTACTGTCGGTCACGGTCTTTTTATAACCTATAGCGTGTTACCTAGAAAGCTGAAATTTGATATAGAGATTGACGATCTAAAAGCATTTCGAGAACATTTTATTGTTACACATTATTCATTGTTACACATTACGTGAATATTACATTTTATTGTCTGCATATACGTGTTGGGTTATGAATGTTAAATAACACTATTTCAGCAGTCCTTAAAGACACTACAACTGCATTGCGCGATATTTCACTCATACACTGTTATCCATATTTTTATCTTTTTAATTTCATTTTAATTATCTAAATTAGAACGAAAAACTAACCAAATAGATGTCGGGATACGCGTAAAATACATACATTGGAATCGTTGCTACAATTTACCCGAAATAATTAATTTCTAATTAAATTCTAACATCCAGAATTTTACGGATTTTCAAAACAAACAAATTTTAAATTTTCGCCTCTGCATGTAGGGGAACATTAATCGTCTTTTTTTAAATATTTTGCTACGTGTTATTTGAGATCATTATATGAAATACCCTACGAAACTTCATGCGCATAAGTCTGTAAAACTAAAAACTTGGAGCTGCGTCGGACAGACGGATGACCGGATGATATTAAGATTTCCTTGTTGAACCCTAAAAAACAAAATTCTTACATCGAGACTGGTTTATTTATAATGATTGAATTGAAAATATTAAAATTTATTTAAAAAACCAGCTGAACCTACGACTTCGTTCGCGTGAAATTAAGAATAATAAAAATTATTAGATTTTTTTTTACTCTCATATGTTTCTCTTAAATATAAACTATTACCATACCATATTTCATTAAAATCCGTCTAGTGTGATTGACGAACAAATTAACATAAAAGACACACGAAAATTCTAAAAACAGGTTTTCTGCTTTTTATTATCATTCTATACGCTATATCTATCACGCTTTTTAATACATTTTCCATGTACAGAATTCAGTCTGGTACAATTTTATTATATGTATAGATTAACACGTATTTCAATTGATCTCTTTCTCTGAATCAACTGTCTTTCTCCATCCCGGATGTTTATGTAATGTGTTCACAATTAATTAAATGCGAATATTCGACATGTGTCGCTGTACCTTTTTATATCGATGCATTTATTAATCTTGATATAAAGCAATATTTACTGATTGTTGTATCTTATCGCGAAAATTTAACTTTTAAATAAATATTATCACTAACCTTCAAATATTCAAACTTCCGCCCTAATTACTTCTTGGTTACAGCTATCGCCAGGAAAACCATTTATATTAGTACCAATATTTGCAGCCGGTATTTAACTGATTCTTAACAATTCTCTAAATACTTGGTATATTAAGATAATTACTATAAATCACGCCCGAATTGACACACGTTTACAGCTGAACGAAATAAGTACACGTCAATCTGTTAATTTTCTAACTATGACTATAACAGTGGCATGCTAATGTTATAAACCTCGTTTCGAATCGATAAATTCTCATGTCATAACAATCTTTAATTGATTTTTAGTAAGTCACTGAATGGAAGAGTATAAAGACATTGTTATAAATTACGTTCTAATTAACAGACAGATTTGCAGCTGAACGTATTAGGTACATGTCAATCTGTTTATTTTCTGACTGTGACTCTCATATAACTTTTGCATTTTAATATTGACGAATAAAACTTCGTTTCATTCTATAGCACGTCGAATAATTCTCATTTTGGTATTTTAAATTTTACAATTGTTTTGCCACACAATGCATCGTGGTTCCGTCATTCGCGTCGTGCATATTGTATAAGCGTGGAAGCCACACACGCCACAATCGATACTAACGGCACCATGTGAAGCAACGTCGCCTCTAATAGGATTTGAATACAATGAGAACATGTGCTTACATAGTAGGAACGATAAACCATTGCGTCAATAGTAATTAAGTCATTTTACTTTTTAGGGTTCCGTACCTAAAATGGAGAAAGGCAACTTTTGTGTAAGGCTCAGATTCTATCTACTTATATTTACCTTTACTGCAGCTCTATAATTTTTCAAGTGTCTATGATCATTCACAATTTTTTAATCAGTCGTATAATGCTACGACAAATAAAACATAAAGCCAATAAATTCTTGCGTACTCATCACAAATCACTGTTTTTGCATTAATATCGTATAAAAATAAAATACCAAATTATATAAAAGAGACTTGGGAAAAAACGTAGGCAAATTGGTACTAAATTTTATAAGGACACGCAACTTCTCACAATAAAGGAAAAAATGGCTAATTATGATTGATATGCAGCATCATCAAGGCGACACGACACGACGCAATGATTTGCAAATAAAAAACTTATTGAGGTTTGATTATTCAGCGAAACAAATTATACTTCACAGAAATAATTATCAATTATACAGGCAATTCTGAATTCTTTTTAAGTCACTTGGTTATGAATATGCTTATGATATACGAAAAAAAATTGTTAAAACAAAGCCCTTTTTATATACTCCCACTAGCAACACTGTAGGTTTTTTACCATACTAAACATTTGGACTGAATTATTTCGGTTTTAGGTTACTCGATAAAGTAAATCAACAAATTAAAATATATAGGAACAAGACGAATCGACTTGCTAAATTATGACTGGTTTTTAAATTATTTTATTACATACAATAGTGAAAATTAAAAATAAATAATTTTATAATCAGATTTACCTGTCATATCAAATTTCAATATATTTTTTTACGTTGTTTTCATGTTATACTTCATTTATTTTTCTCATAAGTTTGAGCTAACATCACTTGATTTTCCCGGTTGAGAAATATGAAATTTATACAAAATGCTTACGTCACCATGATCAAAAATTCAAAAATATTAAAAATTCATATTTCTTTTCCCTCGATTTTCATCTGCTCCATCACCAAATACGAAATAAGTTCTTTTACAATTGATGAAAAACAAAAAAAAACAAGTTTTCGCAATCTGTAATAGACATCGACAAACTTGCGACACGGTCGCGTGTATCTTTAATAACGTGACCTTTTTTATCGTGTCCTAATGTGAAATGGTAAAAAATATACAGCATGTTGTTAAATTGGAAAAACGAGTCAGCTATGGATTTCTGAGTACAAGATAAGAAAATGATAAGCAATAACATTTTCTTGTTCTTCATTCCGTTCTCCATATATAGTATTACAAAATTAACTAAACATTTAAATCACCTCACACCGCGTGGCATCTTCAAAGCAACACGACACGACGCAACGATTTGGAAAGAGAAACCTTGTTGGGATTAGATCATCCAGGAAAACAAATTATATTTCATAGAAACAAATATCAATTACACTGGCAATTCTGCGTTTTTTCAAGTGTCTTGTTTACGGAGGTTCTGCTTATGATGATGAATAATTTTAATGATGGATGAGAAAATTAATGGAAAATAAATTATTTGAAGAAAATAAAATTTTGGAATTATAAAAAATATTATAGATTGCGCTCTTTCGAAATAAATCGGAAAGATAATTCTTACTGTATCAATTACTACAACGGCGAACGGTGTAACAACAACATGTATATCTGATATAACTGAAATTGAAATGTTTAATTGTTAACATTTATTAAAAATACACAAGTTAATTGAAATCAGAACGAATTTAACCATCTGTCAGATAGAATTTAAGAAAAATGTCTCCCTACCTTCGTCAGATAACTCAATTAGGACTCGTGACCGTATCTTTACATCCAAAAATTAATGTATATATGAGTTTTCCCCACTTATTGTCTACCTCCCCCCCCCCCTCCCCCCGGGCAACAAATCTTAACGTATTCTTATCTACCTTCTTAAAGGACAGGATTGGCTCCATCGAGCCACACCGCGCGGAATGTGGTATGTTTTTAAAACACATACCTACCATTATGTGTTTCAAAAATGCTAATTGATAAAATATGATATTTGCATATGCTTTAAAAAGCATACGGCAAATTATGTTTATATTTAGTCTATGACAAGGCCAGTAGTACCTTTTTCGCTAACTTCATATATGGAAAATTGTCCCTAGCAGGCCTCTATATAAGCATATATGTACATATCTATATATTTACGTGCCATAGTCAACTCTAATAAGGTTTAACCGGTATGGTGTTATCTCACGTATTCCGCATTCATCTTTTATCTTATCGCCGTCTACCATTAGTCACTATGCGAAAATACGTTATAGTGAAGCTGCTACAAGTGAAAATGTTTAATTTTTTATCTGTGTAAACAAATGAGTTTAATATTTCACATGACGACAATGTCTATTCAATTCATAAATTTGCATGTTTATCATTTTTATTTCAAATGAGTCGATTTGTGTAAAGTGGCTTTATTAGTTAATGGAAAGGTAAATGAACAATAAGATTGTAAATTTTAATAATGTCGAAAATAAAGGGGAAACAATTTATTTATTTATTGAAAACAATCCATAAAATATATTCATATTGTTAATAAAAGAAACAACCAATATAAGACCAAACCTAAGGATAAGACAACTTGCAAAAAAAATGCCTCTGACATCGACCTTAATTTTCTAAAATTTTCCTAAGTAATGAAATTCTCAGACTTTTTGCGGTTTTTTCAAAATGTAGCTACTCTGAAGAAAATATGCCACCATAATCTTTAATCTGGTTTCAATTAATTTTTTTTAATTCTCGATGTGAAAGAATATATTTGGACCATTTAAAATTTTCAATAAATTATTTGTTAATAGTAAAAAGGATCTTCATTTTGTTATTCATCATAATTCTACAGCCATAACAAGTAAATTGCTTGAAAATTAAAAAAAAAATTGTACATTAAACATGATGAATTTCATTGCGTTTCTATTCCGGTAACTAATCAAACAATTAAAAATAATCAGATAATTCCGCCATAATTTTCGACTCGTACAATGTTACAATATACGAATATTACAATATACGAATTAAGAGTCGTGAGACGCAATTTAGAAATGATAGGGAATTGTATTTAAAATGATGATTCAAGTGCGTTCAATTGACTTTTATTTTTGAACTTCCATCTGGAAAAATAACAATTCAAAAACATTACAATTCAAAAAGACGACTCCCGTGTAGTTGGAAAGCGAGATTTTCCCGTTTTGACCGCAATCGAGCCACCTGTCTACACTGAGATCAATATAACATGATGAAGTTTGTACTCCATTTTGAAACAGCAAAATAACTTACTATAAAGCAGAATCTTCTCTCTGCTAGGTTCCTTATATTATAATTAAAGTAGAAAAACTTTATGGAATCACGTCAGCTCAAACTGAACTTGCCAGCTCGAATCGCAAACTATTTCTAATCATGAACTATTATAACTAAATTTGTCGGTAATTTAACATGAATATCTCCAATATCCTTAAAGAAAACTCTACGTGTAATAACTGATAAGTAACAAAGAGACGGTTATTAAAAAGAGTGAATGAAAAACAATATCTACACTATTAATGAAATTCAATGTACGAAAATATTCTGTACATTGAAAATATTTAAAAAAAAAAGTGATCGATTTGGCGTATATAATAATAAAAGTCAGAAAAACTTTTTCTTGAATTTTTGTCTGTCTGTATGTTAATTTGAGCGGGTATCCCGCAAAATTTACTGGATGGATTCTGCTGAAATTGGGTATAGTAATATTATTTATCCAGGAGCAATATATAAGAGAAAAAAAGTAAAAAATTGTTTTTTCTAATTACACGCAAACGAAGTTATAGGCATAGCTAACATGAAATAAAAATAGAGAATTTCATAGACAAAGTCTGCAAAATCGTTTATTCAAGAAGTTTATTGCTGAAGGGTGGATTGTATAAAACAATGAGTATATACGGCTTATAGAATAAAAGATGCTCTTATGAATTTAGTAAAGAACGAGAACTTGAAATGATTAAAAAAAGCAAAAGAAGCTATATATAAAGGTATATTAATGTCAACAGTTATATCTTGAATAAGGAAAAATATTAACACATCAATTTAGGATTTATATTTTAGAAATATGTAACAGATCAGAGTTTCTCAATGCGGGACACGATACAACCGATACAACATTATATCCACACACCACCCCACAACCACGCACCATCACGCATCAAAACGCAAGAGCCCACAGAGCATAGACAACAACAATGGCGTCCCCCGGCGTAGCGCTTCCGGTGATGGCGGCGTGAAATGGCGGACAAGGTCCCCCCGGTTTCCGGCGGAAGAGATCGCGCGTCGCGCCGTCACGCGCTGCCGCTAACACCTGCCCGGCTGGGTTTGATTGTTTGTTTGACTGTTAGATATTGTCAATCGGCTGTAGGCCTTTGGTCGAGGGGAAACATCGGCCGTATCCTATTTCATTGCCCTCTGTTGACCGATGACTAAGAGCAAAAACTGTACGCATTTTTATTAAAAAATGTCCGACGTTATTCCATTTATATTTGGCATTAGATTAGCTTATTTTTTTTATGAAAAAATACGTTCAAAATAACATGTTTAATGACAACTTTGATTAAACATTTAAAGTCTCGCATGTGCTCTCCTCATTACGTAAGCGGTTAACTTGACCAATACATATATAATTTGTGAACCGACCAAAACACCACAAAGTAATTTATATTTTCATTGCCGAAAATTTTAACAGACTATACTATATAAAAAAAGAAGTAACAAACTGGTAATCGGCATGAATAATAAATGGAGGATAATAATTGGGACAGAAACCGGATTTAGAGGAAAATCAAAGGAATCAGCCGATGCTAGAAAGGAATTCAGGCAGAAAATACACTTTGGGACCAATCATTACTGTGTATTCATTGCAGACCTCGGTATAATTTTGCTCAATATTTAACAGCGATATAAAATAAAAGAATATTCCTAGAAGGCTACTAGCTTTTATAATAAGGAGAGTGAAATTTTATTAGCGCCCTCCAACAGAAAAGTTAAAATTTCGATTTAAAATAAGCCTCGCTAAGGGATATTTTATTGTGCTGAAAATAAGACGAAGAATACATGAATAATTGCGTATGCAATTATGTCCTAATAATGAAATTATACTCTACGTCTGCACTGCTTATCTTTCAAACGAAAATGAGAGATAGCAATCTCTGAACATCCAACTGTCAAGGACTGCCTATCTGTTAAAGACTTTGGATGATTTTCAATTAGAATTACTGTCAAGTACTTTGGATTTCGAGTTTTTTTTATCTCGCATGATTGATTATTAGCCTATCATTTCATCACTTCATATGTCTTTAAAGGAAAATTTAATTAAACGAATACCTATTTCAACTTATCGCTGAAATTATTAAGTTTTTGATGTATCGTTATCAATACAATGTCGTGTCAAGTTCTAGATACAAGAAAAGTTCGTGAATAATAAGTTAAAAAAATTCTACACGATTAAAAATAATGAACAAAGTTAATACAACAAATTTAAGCAATGTAAAAGATTCTGCCGTAAAAAAAAAGACCGAAAGCTTACATAAAAAGTTTACACCATCACCTTTTGCTATTTATGCATGGCTGCTTTCCCTTGCTAGCATTTAAATCTTTTTTAAACATTTTTACTCGCGTATTGAAGCTCATGCCTGGACGGGTCTGAAAATAGATTAAAATCATTTAAATGGTAAATGGTTTAAAGTAACAAGTTAAGTCGATAATCTCTGAATGTGGAAATTGATTTTTTGTTCGCGACTGCCACGCTCAGGGGAAAGATAATAATGTACAAGATATATTGCATTATTTACCGCAATCAGGCTCAAATAATCTCCTACGATTTACGATAGTGACATACGCTGAACATTGGGTTGAGAGTAGCTTCCTCATTTTGATCCGTTTACCGTTTTCGTATTTGATCGATTAAATTCCCTCTCGAACCGATCAAATATCTAATAATAAAAAAAATTAAAATATTGAAATTGTTTTTTATTAATATTTTTACCTTAACTTCTGTTAACTAATATCATATCATATAGGAAAGTTTCAGCTATGGAAAAACTCATATAATTTAAACCTTTCATAGGGCGCACCCAGAGATCTCTGTTGCTGCTTTGTTTTCTATAAGCAATTTGTTTTCATTATATATATAATAATAGTGTAAATACAGTGAAAAAAATGAAGGAATAAAGTAGTTCAAAATGTTTCTTTTCATTATCTTCAAATATGACAAAGTACTTTGCTTCTTGTGATCTCTAAATAACCAAAGATGACTACATCTTGTGCCAATCAAGCAGATGATATCCAAGATGACTACATCTTGTGCCAATCAAGCAGATGATATCCAAGATGACTACATCTTGTGCCAATCAAGCAGATGATATCCAATACAATGATACGTCATACTTATGACATGTTTATGTTAAAAATATCGCTATGAACATTGCGCGCAATAATGCTATCTCAGCAAACGACGAGAGTTCCTGGGTAGCGAGTTAGCTGATAGCAAAATTATTATTCTGGTCACGTTTCGTATGACTTAACGAAGCCGTAATTAACTGCCAATCAGCGTATTGCAGTATCACCAGTTGCTTACTATAAAAAGACGATTATTTAGCCACTGAAATTGCTCTGTTTTATGAAACTTCCATATCTTACTGCCGGTAGGTAAGACGTGAAACAATTTCCAAACTGATAATTCACATTCAGTCATATATAGCGAGTGTCAGAAACCATTTTTCCTGTAAATTTTTTTATGGTTCTTACAACACAATCGCACTTCAGCGTCTGCAAGTATCGAAATTGTTCTTCCCAACCTAGTTGGAGATTCTGCAAGTTCTGGTGATTATAATAGCAGCTCACCTTTCCGCGCATGAAGTATATGAAATAGAATGTTTGTACCGATATTATTACTCGCCCTTATCAGGCAATAATTGTACATTTGAAGTATACTAATAAACCAAGCAACCGTATAGGAAATGTACAGAAAATTATATAAAAATTATATAAAATACGAACTTCAATGGGACTTGTTTATTTAATTATCTTTGAAAATGAATTGTACTATTTTTAGCATCGAGCCCAAAGGGTTGAAAGTACTCAAAAATGTCATAATGGTGTGCGGCATATAGCAAACCGATCAGGAAAAGAAGTCAAGATTACGATCCACGCGCGAAGTAAAATCGAACAGTGTCAGGACATGCACAATTAGTGATGAACATAAATGATACTCCGTCAAAAACCTGAATCTTAAATATGGCGCAAGTTCGGGGCGAATAAATAAAAAAAGAGTTAAAATATAAACCATTGCCAAGTTCCAAGAGCTTTCTCTACGCTAAATCGATATTATTTAATAAGTATTTAAGAATATTTTACAGTAACTCATCTGTTAGGCCTGAACTTTGCCAGTTTTTGTGATAGATGAAAGTCCTTATTTTGAATTGCCTTTTAATGCAAGCACATTTACAAAATCCAAGTTTTGAGATAAGCTAGTCATAGATTAACGATTTCGACGAATTATCAAAGAGAAGATCCTAATTAGTGATTTTTTGGGTATATACCTTTGGGTATAATAAGGACAAATAGATTAGGATAAGATTTGGTCTCGCTACAAAATCGCAGCTGAGAACAACGACTGTAGTTACAATAATTTGAATGCAGATTTAATATTGTTTTCGACCTTTTTCTGAAGAAGTGAATTAAAATATTAATCGAGAAAATTCTATATTGAGAAAAACACGGGAATGGCGTAATATAACGCTTCTTGGCGCGAATTTTAGGAAACTGAGAAAACGTTTTATGTAAATACCTAAATCGTTTGATTCCTTAAGGGAGTAAACGTATACGTATTCGTTTATAAGCATGGGAGTTTCATGTTTTTAGAATGCCGTCTTGATAAATATCGCCATCTGAAAAGGAGATTCCAATTTGGTCAAATATTTACTCCACTTGCTTTAATATTTACTCCGCCTAACATTCAAAAGCCAGCAAATAAGCTTCGCGCGGAATTTCCAACACAAACTCACGCAACCTCCGCACGTACCGAATTCCTCGCAGAGTAATTTGTATTCTAATCGGAGAACGTAGAATGTGAAGCTCGAGATGCAATAACTCCTCTCATTAAATACAATTATATTTAAATGAATCAATATTACTATTTCTTTTTAGCATAATGTTCTGAAAATCGTGACCGAATGACTGTTTAGCCCGACTGAGTAATCCATCAAGCGTAATGTAAAATTTAGCCTACGCGACTCGGTATATTGATTTTCATTATTGATACAATCAACCATTATTCCAATTGTCATTGTTTATTAAAAGTGGACTACGACCGATATGTTTTTTTTACATCAAGTTAAAATTAATTCAATAGTAATTATGAAATACTAGATAATGTAAATCTAATTAATATTTCGTAATATAATACCAAATACCTGTAATATCTCAAATACTAGACCAGCCCGGACAACACCGTTTAAAATATTTTTGAGAAATAAACAGTTTTACACTAGCGTTTCGAACGAAATTTGTTAGGTTTAATAGTGCGTATATTTACATCTTAAATTTTTTGTTACCCATTTAGCACTTACGAGCGGCACACGGTCTACCATTAAAATACATTAATATCGCTGTTATAAGTAATTACTTTTATATCGCTCGGCTCTCCCTACTCAATGCAGCTTCGTAAAACTACATAGGTACTTCCTGTTAATACATTGCAAAGGAATTTACATATAGGATATAAATAGGAGTAAACCTCGCACCAGGTTCCGTTCACACTTATATATATATATATATATATATATATATATATATATATATATATATATTTATAATTGAACAGTAGGTAAATATTTTGCCTGGTATATATTTGTCAGTAAAAAATAATTCGTTGGCTTCATCGCTATACTTTGCAAGTTCTATGATAACAAAACAACGAGTGTGTTTTAGACCACACGACTGAGTAAAACTTCAAATTCATAAAATATGAACTTTAAAATGAATTTACAATTTTATTCACTTTAAACGTAGAATATTTAATCTATTGAACAAAATAATAATTTATAAAATTGTTCAAAAACGAAAAATAAATATACAAAATAAAAAGGAAGTCACGAGGACTGCCGACAGAAGTGAAACTTAAAACTATATTCCCCTTCCCCTTCTTTTTCCTTTATATTGCTACAAAAGCTTTTCACTAACTTATATCTCCCTCTCAACTTCCGTTCGCCTCGCCCGATCACACTTTTCGTAACGCTCTCGTCACGCATTCACCAGCTTACTCCCCAAGTCAAGCGTGGGTAAAGAAGTTTTACTTCAAAATGCTGCAGCTGATGATTATTTATTTAAAAAAAATCATTTCGAAAAAAATATTCATCAAAAATATGTTGAAATTTGTACATTACATGCTTATTTCTCACTATATTCACAATTAATTTATCGTTAGACATTACACACTCGAGACACATAAACGATTAAAGAAAAATTAATGAAATTAAATAATTTAGAATAAACATTTAAATTACCTTCAAAAATGCAATTTCTATCAGTTTTAAACACCAAATGAGGAAATTATCAATTATACCAACCAACTTAATATGTTTCATTATCTTTAAATATGTATAGTTCTTTTTTTTAATGTATAACTATCAATTTTTGCATTTGCCATTACTATAAAAAAATAATTATGATAATTAATTTTTAGAATCTATATTTATTATACGTGAAAGAAACATTACAAACGATATAAGTAACTAAAATAATTTCCGGCCGCAACTAATGTATTAAAAAATTTGTTTAAAAAATTACTTCCATAAAAAATGTATTTTTCCAAAAAAATATTTGTTTCAATATTTCGAAATTCATAAATCAAGCAAAAGCCCAGACCAGGCCAGACGCCCAGAATGATGATGGATTGATCATTCTGGGCGTCTGACCTGGTCTAGGCTTTTGCTTGATTTATGAATTTCGAAACGAATTTCGAAATTCACTAGATACTATTTCCTCATTAATTGTGTGTACGGTGGCTTCACAGATGAATTCCATTTTTTTTCCATTTTACGTATATTATCTGCAATTCAAGACGCCCAGAATGATGATGGATTGATCATTCTGGGCGTCTGACCTGGTCTGGGCTTTTGCTTGATTTATGAATTTCGAAACGAATTTCGAAATTCACTAGATACTATTTCCTCATTAATTGTGTGTACGGTGGCTTCACAGATGAATTCCATTTTTTTCCATTTTACGTATATTATCTGCAATTCTTTCTTAATACCTTGATTGCACAATTAATTTAGATCTCACTATGAAGCATCCACTTGCAAAATATCATGCACATGGGTCTAAAGCTGCAGAAAATGTGAGACTGTTACAGACGGAAGAACATGAAGAAATTATAAGGTTTCCCTTTCACTACGGATCCTAAAAATGATAAGATTAACATTTTCCTTTCTGATACCAGATACGACATTCTAGAAATCAATGAATTACGTACAGAAATCAAATTGCCAAATGTGAACTTTCGATTTAAGCATCGATTTATATACACTTTATGACCTTGATCTTACGCACAAACGATGTTGCGTTAAAAAAGTCTTATTATTAATTTTGTCCATTGTGTTGATTTTAAAAATCGACACAATGGACAAAATTAATCTTTTGAACTTAAACGTCTATGGCGACTCGTCGTACCTTTGATTCTAAAGATAGTGACGCGCTCTAAACAAATCAAAACGCCCGCCAAACTACCGACCATTACTCATTCAAGCGCCGGCCTAGAAACGCCGTCACGATCCAGATTACAGTCACTATCTACGTACCTCTCGTCACGAAACAATTATTATACTTCCAGCGTCGCAGTCGCGCAGCTGCGACAACAAACACGATCGACTGGTTCACACTGCTGCTGCTGTCGACGGCAAACATCGGCTCCACTACGCTCGACGACAATGTGACAAGACACAATATTTTATCTAATATGTGTTACTATTTTTAAGCAACTACAGAGAGGCAAACAAGGGGTTAATGATTTTCGTATATATACAGTATATACTATCGCATAAATAATTTTTGAATATTTACGAAAGATAGGGGCAATCATATTGTCAAAAAGATAGAATTTTATGTTTTTTAAAAATCCCACGAATTCCAAGACATTTTAATTTTTTTAAATTTTCAAAAATAGACATTTATAGCTATTTTCCTAGATAATATAGCTGCAAATGAAGGAATTTTCTCATTTTTTCTTCATAAAGTTTCTAAATAGGTACACGATTAAATGTGTATTAGAATTTTAAGTAACCATTGTAATTTCGCTTTTTTTAAATTTTAAATTAAAAATTAATGATTTACTCAATTTGTTCCTGTTAGTTTGAGCTCTTGTGATATGAAATAAACGTATAGAGTCCTGGATGGCCACCCGTTTTAAAAATTGTGCATTTAATAGAAATTTTAAAATAATAAGATACTTGCTTTTCCGTTTAAAATCAAGAAATATTGCTATTGAAGTCGCATATGAGTTTATTTAACCACATTTAAATTTCCAATGAAATGTGTTTAAAAAAAGGCCGTTCAACATATCTTCTAAACCTGAAAACCCCAATTTCTTGAGAACGGAAATCACGTAGCTAAGAAAAGCTAGATTGGTCGTCTGTAAACTTTGTCTTTTATGCAACTTTAATAAAAAAAATCCGCAAGGTTGATACCGAATTAGTATTAGGGTCCAATCCGCTAGCTTGGAAAATTTCAGGTTTCTCGACCATAATGTACGGGGCATCCATACTCCTGTAGCCACAGTGTCAGTGACACGTCATGAAGCAAAACCTGAGTATCATTTCATAGGAATTCCAAAAGTTCTTGTGTATTATGCGTAGATGGTAATTCGAATCGACCTGTCACTCGTCATTGTGACAAAACTTTGTACTCCGACAAAAACACGGCAGTACTGCCTCGGACATCTGAGAATATGCAGCCAGGTATATTTAACAGCATTACGATAAGCAAAAACTAAAGAACTTTCCATCTTTTTGCCCATCATTCCCTATTTCCTTAACGCATTGCAGACGTCACATGTACGTTATGTTATCGAATCAAGAAGCAATTTGAAAGTCGCTAAAATTAAACACAAATCTATTGAAACACCTATTAAGAATGTTTTTTTTTTCAAGTGCGTGATTATTTGCATGTATTTATTGTTTTTTTTCTTTTATCAGTCCCATACACATTTCGATTTGTAATCTCTAAACTGCAATCAAATTTCAAGCACACTTTTCAACAAAGTATAATTAAATAAATTTGGTTTAAAATTCAAACTTGGTGAAATGAGTCCCTATGCAACTTCAATAGCAATATTTTAAACGAAAAAAGGGTAAGAGTCTATTTCAAAATTTTTATTAAATGCGCATGTTTTATGGAAAAAGTTAGGTACCCAGGTCTCGATGTATTTTTCGCGTCGCAAGAATCAAACTTAGGAGAAGAAATTTAGTAAAGAACGAATTTAAAAAAATTACTAAAAAATAGTTACTGAAAATTCAAAAATACATTTAATAAGTTAATTATTATATAATACAATGAGAAGTTTCTTTATTTGTAATGAAATAATAGAGAAGAGTGCTTAGTTTTGAAAAAAAAAAAGAAACAAAAAGTCTAAATATCTCGGAAACAGTGGGATTTTTACTAAAGGCTATTTTAGTTACAAGATTATCCACTATTTGCGATACACTGTATGTGTGTTCGTTTGTTCTAATTCTGATTATATAATGTGAAAAGTTGTGAAAAAATTAAAGATATTGATTCAAAAGAGAGTGAGTTCCAAATTTAATGCCAAGGAGAGGGTAGAGATATCTCCTCGTCTCGTTCGCTCCTGCTCAATAAAGCGAGCTTTACTAAGTATGGCGACACTACTTCATATTGACGTCATTATCAGAACGTTAAATTGAAAGCCTTGTATCACAGATGATTTTTAAGAAACGTTGAAATGTGTTTCACTCACCGTCAGCTTGTACCTTCCAATTATGATTTCTGAAATAAAAAAAAATTTGTCAATTATCCAAATGACATAATGCAGCATCATTTGAAGTGTTTGGTACCGTCTTAATACTACAGTTCTTGCAGACTTAAGACGATACTATTTATTTATTAGTATGACCTGTAGTTTCCAAACGAGACAGTTTGCCTTGCGAGGTAAATGCATGTTTTATTAAATTATTCAAAATATCTTCAATCTGAACTAGATGTTCCTTTTTCTACACTCTTCCTGCCTGTTTCATCTTAATTATATTTATTACATCAAATAGGTCAAAAGTATACCGAGTACACAGGTTGTAGACAAAACACTGTAGTTGTAGACAAAACACATAGACAAAGCACAGTAGGCAAATACTGGGAAATACACCACAACTTATTTACATCTACTTCAATTATGAGTAATATTAAATTCAGGGGGGTGTTACGGCTCGGAGAGTTTAAAAGTTCTATATGTATATTAGGTTAGTGGGATAAGCAGTTTAAAAATACCATTAGTAATTACGTCGCAAACCGCTAGGATACAGTGCGTACCAGGAAAATATCAGTTAATATAGTCAAAAGTCCTTGAATGCACTGGACAATGAATGCGCTACACAGATGTTGCGTCATATTCATTATTTAACACTTTGTTTTTATAACTATATAACACTTTGTTTTTATAACTATGACATATGTTTAAAAATTCATATTACTGAAACGTATAACCAACTAAATATAATAGAAAATATACATATATTTGCATATATATTTACATATATAGAGTTATAGACCGAGAAATTGTTGGTAGATACAACAGGAGATAAACAAAAACCATTGCAAAGTAATGGAAAAACATTTGAATGGGGTACTTCTAATGTTGAACAACAGTCTGGTGTACCCTCTGGTTGGGTACTGTACGGATGCGAGAGGATTTTCACTGCATAATAAATAGTGAGATATTTAGAAGAAATATCGACAATGGTTGCCAACCCTTCCAGAATTAATATCTTAAATTTCCCATATTCTAAAATTTACCAAAATCCCCACTCTAATCAGCGCATATCATCACAAGTCACACTTTTTTCTATAGTCAAAAATTATTTACCTCAAATGCTCCATTTATTTTTAATAAATAAAGACTTTTTGTTGAAATCATATATACATTAGAAGGGCTTTATTTTTTCCTTTTTTTATTAATATCACGTATGTTGACTTTACGTTATGTATGGCTTTATTTTTTTCCTTTTTTTATTAATATCACGTATGTCGAGTTACGTTATTTCTCTATAATAAAAATGACATATAATATCTCGTTCCAGATTTTCTTCCACCCGGCTTTTTTCCTTTTAAATTAGCATCCTTAGCCACGTATCTCTTTCCCGTTCTCAGATCACTTAGTACAGTTATTATGTAATAGTAGCTTTTTGAAATAAAAATATCTATGAAACAAGAGTAATCGTAGATTTACAATATTTGTATTCCAACTTACAATCGATTTGATACACAATCGATTTGTCGTAACATATTGTCATTAAAATTTCCATTCTTTCACCTATTCACAAACGGAAAGATATGAATAGACGTCATTGTTCTATTACATCCGTTCTTCCGTTTATTATATACCTTTTGTTGTTATTACTTGACAATAATTATAGATTTCCTGGAACTGTCAATTCGGATTGAAGCATAATTTGGAAATGAAAGTTCCAACCGAGTCGCAAGTTAAAATTATTAACATATTATTAACCAACGCAGTATATATATATATATATATATATATATATATATATATATATATATATATATATATATATATATATGTATATGTATATATATATATATATATATATACGTATATTTTTATTAAACTTTTGTTACATGTATGTACATACTTTACAAAAAGATTCAATTGTATTAGACTGTGCAGCATAGACGATAAGAAAAAAATGATAAAAATGGTATTTTCCCGACAAAAATGAAATGATATAAATTTCCTTGAAATTAGCACATCCGCTCAGTAGCAATATGATAATAGTCGAATCCAATAATATTGTCAAATCAGATAAAGGTATTTTTATACTGAAATGCAAAGGCACCTGAAATGCACAGTAACAAAAATGTATAAAAATATATGAACGTTTTTAGTAGCGACATGGCATCCGTAAATTGTGACTGCCGTTGCCGGGCGCTATCGGGCTTCGCCGCGGTGCCGTCACAGTAAAAATATGTTAGTGGTTACTTAAACCGTTTCAGCGAAATTCCGCGTCTGTACACAATTTTTATAAACATTTAAAAAATGGTATTTGAATATGGTATTATTACATTATTTGTATTAGTAGAAGTATTATTTTTTTCTAATTTGTTGTTTCATTAACATTAACAGGTAATTTAATGTATCTTTATTTATATAAACCCAAACGCATTACAAAACTTTTACCTTCTCAGAATGTGTAATGTGAGCCTCGCAAACATTTTATACAATATTCGCGCTATTTCGCGCATTTTATATAGCTTATCGATTATTTTATTATATGCTCCTTAACTATACCACATAATTTATAACGGGATAGTCACATTCTAGCTGTCATACACGACGATTCTAAAATTTTCCAACTTATATATTGACTTTTCCTATAGTTGAATAAAAACTTGTTAAGTACGAGTGTAAGTCGCATTACGAGACTTTCGTACACACGTACGTAAATATTTATATTTAATAATTCTATTAAACTATTTACAAATATTAACATTGTTTCACATAGTCATGTAAATATATAAATACATTTCCCAGTATATGTTTCACACACATAATAAATATACATTTTAAAACACAAAGTTATTTTTGCAGTCGATTTAAGTCACTTCCGTGGAGTTTCTATGACCTTTTTATAGATCCTACTGCAAGTTGTAAGTTCGACTATTACTCGTAAACTAATTTTCCTTTTAATGTCATTATATCATTACATTTACTACTATTGTGAATACTTTTAAGATATTCAATAATAGCGGTTTAGCTGAAGGGCAGGGGGGTTTGTTTGACACGTAACTCAAACAAAGATGATCATTTCGAAACTTAATACGAGTACTTAGAAAATGGATTCGTGAATCGAAAGTGTTCATGGCAAACCCCCAGTATTCAACTATATCCTAGACAATGGGGATGCGAATAAAAAAATCACCATCACTTTAAATGTAGGGGATATACCCGAAAAAAATGTTTTGAAAAAAATTTATCATAATTTTCTAGGTGTTATTAAATATGAATAACCACGTCAGCTAAATATTATTAAATAACCATTTCAGCTATGCAGCACTAATAGAGTCCGAGTAAAAGCTGTGATGTGCAGTGTCCGATTCCGGCTGTGACATGCAGACGAACACACAGACATACGGACTTGATGAAACTCTAAGGGTCCAAATTTGGCTACGGACCCCTAAAATTAGGACACTGTAACGGTCTGTCGTAGCGTCGATTAGAGACCAGCATCGTACCCTTGCCTTGATGGTGTCGTGTCCTTTCTATCAGATGTAAAAGCGTCCAAAGGATGTATATGTCAAACTGCGGAGTCCTTTCTATCAGATGTAAAAGCGTCCAAAGGATGTATATGTCAAACTGCGGAGTCCTTTCTATCAGATGTAAAAGCGTCCAAAGGATGTATATGTCAAACTGCGGAGTCCTTTCTATCAGATGTAAAAGCGTCCAAAGGATGTATATGTCAAACTGCGGAGTCCTTTCTATCAGATGTAAAAGCGTCCAAAGGATGTTTATGTCAAACTGCGGAGCTTCAGAATAAATTTAAAACATTTTCACCGTACGTAACAATTAAAATCTTAGATTTAATTTTTATATAGTCATTGTAATAACCTCTTGTCCCTAATTGTATTTTTGTTTGCACACAAAAACCAGCATATTTTCATTCGGTCCTAACACTTGTTCCGAGTGGTTAATCGCCTCAACATACTTTTTAAAAAGTGTGTTATCGGCCAAACAAACGTGTTTATTCAAACAATGATGATTCACGCTATACTAATTTTCAATCGAATTCATTAATACTTTCTTTGTTTAATGTAAACAAAATACTACATATTTTACTTTGCTGTAAATAATATTTTATGTTATGGAAATATCTATTTCAAGCAGTTTATAATATCATTATAGTAAGTTTGATATATACACATACATGTTATATATATATATATATATATATATATATATACACATATATATATATATACATATACATACATATGTACATAGGTATGTATGCATGTAGGTATTTATTTCTCCTTTTTTCCATCTGTGTACACATATCGCTCACTTGCTATTTTATTACGCATAGGTATAGATATAGTTGGCAATAAATCTTATAGACAGTTTTTTAGTCATATTTATCCCATTGACTACGCACTTTTTTGCTTGATAATGCCCAGCGGAACAAATAAAATGATAAGTTTTCGAGTTCAGAAATCTGTTCCGCTCTAGAGCTATGGCACCGCAAACTTTAAAGCTATATTCTATACAAAATATAGAAAAACTAAATGGGATTGGAACGAGGGAAATTGCAGCATATTCGGATTGGATTATATATGATACCCGTTGTTTTTAGTTATAATCGGTATTCTAAGTTTATGAATAGTTACAGAACATAACATTTGTGCTATAACTTAAAGTACGTGCGAACGTATTCTCCCGTTATCAAAGTTGAAAAGGGTTTTTCTGCTTAATGTTCAAAATAATACTGACTATATATAGAAAATAATAATTATACATTTGTATGTTTACATAAATGAAAGAGACTCACCTTGTAACGTTTTAACGAAGTAATGGATGGTAAGTTAAGTTAGGAATTAAGCACTTGGGTAAAGAAAAAAAAAATTATTCATAAATCGTCATATATAACCAATATTTTTAATAAAGCGTCTCTTTCGCGAGGTATATATCTTCAAACTTTTTCGAGGTATGTTCCGGTTTTCTTTTTTCAGAACTGAGTTAATTTTACATTCTTAGTGCTCCCTACGAAGCTGGCGTGTGAAAGATGAACCATATTATACATCTTTAATTTTTCATCTACGTTACTGGAACGTTTCGAAATGTTATATACATTATTGTTATATACACTATAATTCTCTGATAGATTTTTTAAATTCACGTAGAGTTTCTTTCGTAAATAATATATGATTCAAAAAACTGCTCAAAGGAAAGGATCTTTTGTGGGTACAAGAAAATCACTGGCAGGAGAGAAATATAGGCGATTTCATGACGGGTTTACCTTGTTTGACAGCTCAGATTTCAGAGCTTATCCTCTTGCTGTAATAACTCAGATAATTCTGCTACTCTTGATGCGAAACCTTCCAAACATGCTTGTAACATAATGTAAACTTCATTGTTAGTATTAAATTATAATTATGTAATTATATTAGTGTAGGTAATTCACGCAATGCCTCATTTTGACGAAAATTTTGTCTAGGTTTACTCCAGCCCTTTTTACGTACCTACGGACGTCAAAGTTTTCAAATATTAGCAATCAACACGAACTTAATAGTATTAGGAAGAGGTAGTGTTCACGAAAGTAGGTAAATCGTTACACGAAATCATCTTTCTTCGATATGCATTTATTTTCCTTCACTTAATTCGTTTTAATTAAGCGTATACATCGACATCATTCGGTCTTTCCGCACTTGGCGAATAATCGTCCCATAATTGTAAATGCTTTGTGAAAGTGAAAATAATGTGACTTAAACGAAACTCGATTTTTTTTTCAGTCAGCTATAATACATACAACATCAATTCCATTCCACGTTTGAATATTAATAAATATTTTTTCTACACCCGAAAATAGGTTTCTGGGTTACTTAATAAATCCACGACCAAACAACGAATCGTTACCAAACTTGGTGTACATATACCTAAGTGGTTTATGTGGAAGAATAATATAGTTCATGATTCGATTAACATATAAACTTCAATTTTAACCTTTTTTTAACCAGAGAAATAGCACAACACCTGCAAAATTCAGTTCAGTGCTTTTGACGTGATAAGGTCTCATCCCGCAGGCTACATGTCCAAAAAGTTTGCGTTCCAAAAATTATCACGAAAACCTATTTGAAACTTTTTTCATTTTAAAATTTTCCACATTTGAAATATGATGTATGGCTTTTTAACCTGGCATTACTTTTATGTACAGAATTCCATGTACAGTGACTGAAAGGCCATATGGATATAAATACTGAAGTTCCTAAGATTTTCTCATGTTCGTGGCATCCAGATCCTAACATGAAGAAAAGAAGTCTTCTTTGTACTTTGTATTATAGTATTTACTATAAATATATATATATATATATATATATATATATATATATATATATGTATATATATGTGTATATATGTATATATATATATATATATATATATATATATATATATATATATATATATATATATATATATATGTATATGTCCTGTTTCTCCGATACCCAGCCATTGACGTTTGCGTGTTTGGTTAACGTATGTAATCCATTTCTCATCGCCAGTTACTAACAGTCGAAGTTACGTTTCAATAACTGTCGACAAGTATCAACTCTCAGTGATATTGATACAATGACAACTCCTGGTCTATCCCGCACACCCACCATATTTTGAAACTTTTCCCAATTCGTGCAAATGTGTTTCTATGGTGCCATGACTGCAGTGTAGCTCATCTGCCTATTGACGAGTCGTCAGTCGAGGGATGATCTTCAATTAGGCGTCGTAATCGTTAAATGTCCAATTTAACAGGACATCCGGTACGGGGTTCGTCCGCAAGATCGTAGTCCGCATTCCTGAACTTTCTGAACCAAATCTTTGCCGTCGCGTAAGACACCGTAGACTCGCCCATCGCATGACATATATTATTTGTGGGAGTGTCTCCATCGTGACCCAGACGAATTTCGTAAAGAAATAGAATCCGTATTTGATATAGATTTAAATCCATTATCTTTAATGTAATTCACTTAAAGCTTCGACGCTGAATGTTGTCAACTGACAGCACTGCCCTATTTATACCCTACAGTAAAACATTCTAGAAGTTTCGAGAATCTTTCTAGAAAAGTCCCGAAGTTGTGGCTAAAAACTTACTAGCCAACCTAATATCTCACAATATGGGGGTTCTGTACACACTTAGGCGCATATAAACATTTAAGCGTACTTTAGATTCATATTAAATTATTCGTAAATATTGATAATATTTCTCACCATTTTAATATGTATATATACGTATTAGCATATCTTTAACAGACACAATAAATTTAAATTTTATATTACAAAGTTATTTTTGGAATTGATTATACCATTTGTATAGAGTTTCTGCGAACTTTTTGTAGGAACAACTAAATGTCATAAATTGGTCGACTATTACTCTCAAATGAGTAGAGCCTGCTTATCTGGGAGAATTTTCTTTTTAATTTCTTAATATATACTAACGTGAATACTATCAAACAGGAAGGATTCGGGGTCACGTAACCCTAACAAAAATTACCATTTTATTAAAGCCTAATATTTCGTAGAAGGATCCCTGTGTCGAAAAAGTATTCATAACATACCACCAATATTTTTTAAAGACCAATTCGACGATAACCTTCACAATGGTATATACTAATTTAAAAAAATCAGAGCCACTTTAAATGTAGGGATTGCACCCCAAACTTTTTTTAAAGATTGTATTTCAAAACTTTGTAGGCGTTATGAATACGACTACCTATGTATTAGCATGTCAATTCAATTTCAGCTTTATATCATTAATAGCCTGTAAGGAAAATGGCTGTGCAGCCGGACAGACAGATGGACAAGGCGAAACTATACGTGTTCCTAATTTGGCTACAGAATCCTAAAAACCTATTAAAATAAATGCAGTCATGATACCTTTTTCGCACGGCTTGTCTGTACAATAATGACAATTTTAGCATAATTTTTATTCAAGATCAATTTTGAAGCGAAACAAGTTTGAATTAAAATTAAGCTAAAACTAGTACATTTTTATTAAAATGAGGCATATTACCCATTGGATAAAACAACCGAGCAAGCGTTCTAACTTCTAATTTCAAAATTGATTTAACGTTTACAAATACATGGAAAATCTCTTTACGCATAAGTGTAAATTATGAACATGTCACGTTTTTAATTCATTCTCCTAATCCTGTAGCTACACCGCGACGCTTCTTCGCTAGATCGGTGTCAATAACCCACTGATTCAAGTTCAAAAACGGCGACACCTACATTTACAAATACACACCTAAAAAAATATAGAAACATTACAAAACAATTGAACCGAAGAGGCACCCAGCTGTGCTGGCTACCAACCACCAACACACAGTATCTGCGTAATGGTATATTGTTGTTAAGTGAAATTGGTATCTACGTGTCTGTACCGAGAGGTTCGTTTCGCCTGCATCGACACACAAGGTCGAAAGGCAGACATGCGATCTATATGAGTCACGTTGTCATATTTCACGACGAGAGTCGACTCAACTCGCGCAGCGCGCGCCCCAGTCATGTGTGCTTTGATAAATTATCGATTATTCGATAACTGAAAAATTTAATCTTTAAGCCAATGTCAACGATTAATCACTTCTTATAATCATCCAATCAATTTTTAATTATAATAATTTTTTTGTACTTAATTCAATCGATACTTTCCTATGAATTAATAAATATATCGTGACGTATATACGTCAGAATGAAACATACTTTGAACAAAAAAAAATGGAAAAGAAAATTGATGTGATAAAACGAATGCAAGCATTCTCCATTCAGTACATACTTAGTTTCTTACACAGACTGTATCTTGCGGCAATTATTTACCGAACCCGCTATATGTTATAATAACTTTAAATGCCGTTTCCAAAAAGTTATAATTTTTGAGTTGAGGAACTTTCGTTCTGAAGATGCCATACGTAGCAACATTGTGTTTATATTTATTTATTACTAGCTTTACCCGCAACTCCCCTCGCGTAGAAGTTGTAATATTCAGAATTAATCACTGAATTGGACATCTTTCTGACAAAACGATTTAACCCGTTCCTCAGTGTCGCTGCCGTCGTCGTGTCATACACAGAGCTTCGTACCAGTACGCGTTTGAAGATACGTCTCACAAATGTTCCGCTCTGTAAGCTGGCATTTACACCAACGATTTATACATAAAATTTCCTTCGATAAATTCTCTCTATGACAGGGAAAACTGCAATGAAATACATCTAAAAAAGCTCAATTTATAAGTGAACAGACATACAGATACACGTGGCATTTCTTATATATAGAGACTACCCAATAGAAGTACAAAATGAAGATCCAGTTTTATTTTAAGATCTTGTATTCTAGCGAAGGAATAGAACCTATCCTAATCTAAATTTGCAAAAAATAAAACATATTGTGAAGTATAATTTTATTATTCGTGTAGCCCTTAATCACAGTTTTTTGCTGTTCTGCAACACGTGGCGAAATATTTTCTTTAACCGATCTCTCGAAGTTTTAATATTTTACGTTCGTAATTTGCCCAGTTATATACATTTAAGTTTTACCGTTACGAAAAAAAACGAGAAAAAATGTTTAAACGAATAATATTTTTAGAAGAACAGTGGTTTAATACTCGATATCCGCCAGTCCGTTTTTTGTCCTTGACCTCCATATACGAGGTATAAAATAAAAGCTTTATCAATGACGAATTCAAGAGTATATTTAAAAAATACAAAACTTTCTTGAAACAATTTCCTTTAAAATAACAGCGAAAAAAACCACATAAGCTCACGGATGAAGATAGATAATAATTAATAATTTATGATGTAGAAATTATAATACAGACATAGAAGTGCACCCTTTTTTCCTTATTACTCTGATTAAAACTACATTTTCACTAATTTATAGCGATATGCATAATTAATTAATTTTTCACTCGAAGCTATTGAATAAATGATAATATCACAATGTTCACTACAACTAACATGACTACGTCGATCAAACCTTGACGCATGAGCCGTATGCTTACGCGTAAGCAATGCTTGTGACGTTTCGACAGATTAACGTTGAAATAACTTTTTGACATTCTCGGCCGCCATGTTGTTGGCGCTCGGTCAGTACTGCCAGCGGTCGGATGCATTCAATATTTTTTTCTCAAACGTTACAAAATTTTATTTAAACTAGGACGTCACTAAAAAAGTTACACTTCAAAAGTGTAATTTTTTTAGTGGAAAAACGAAGACGAAAATGATTAGCAGCATATATAGGATGAAATATGAAACGAGCGCTATAAAATATGATATTAAACGCATTAAAAATAATCAAGAAGACTTAAAAATAAATTTATTTTAATTTTTAAATTTTCATTCCAAACTGTTTCAACTACTGGAATATCGGCCAATCAAACCAGAACAAAAGGTCTTTCCCATCACTAATGTACGACGGCTGTGTTTGCACTTAATATGCTTGTGTATGTGGCAGTTTCATTAAATAAATGACGAATGTAACATGTGTTATTATTATTATTACTAGTATTATCGTTTAAACAAACCGTAATATGAGAAGAGCGTTCTCGCCAAGTGGGGAAACCGATGAAAAAATATCATGAAAATTTGTATTTATATATTGTAAATTTCATTTGTAACATCAGCTGTACGCATATATTAATCGGAATGACGTAGATCGTATTCTAAGTTAAATACGTGCGGGCAGAGTTCTCTAACATACAACTGTCGCACAATTTCCCCGCGATGCTATTATTCCTTTGACGATCCGTTAGGACCGGTTTGAGAATGGCCCTAACTTTTTTTGTACTTACGTAACAAATATGATGTCAATATTATATTTTTCATTTATTTTGTTCACGATGGGCGAATATTTATCTGGAAATATATAGGCAAATAATAAAAAAACGGACAGAAAATTTAACAATCCGATTTTCAAGACTCGAAAGAAAACAAGAAACTAGAAAAAAGCTAATGATCTTTAAGAGCTAAAAGCTACTGTACACATATGCTTAGCAATTCTGCTATATATCCGCCAATGATAGTTTAAAGTTACTGGCAACAAGCTTTCATTAAACAAAAGGTAAAACCAGAAATGGAAATATATATATATATATATATATATATATATATATATATGTATATATATATGTATATATGTATATATGTATATGTATATATGTATATGTATATATATGTATATATATGTATATATATGTATATATATATATATATATATATATATATATATGTATATATATATATATATATATATGGATCTAAATACTTAATATTTTTGATCTCAGGATGAAAATCATATTGTTACTGGATTACGTTATCAAAAACATGCGAGCGGTACTTCATCACCCATTTTACTTATGTAGATACTTCACTTATCCTATAGGAATATTTTACTTCTTCACCCATTTTATTTATGTAGATACTTTACTTATCCTAGAGGAGTCTTTTACTTCTTCACCCATTTTATTTATGTAGATACTTCACTTATCCTAGAGGAATGTTTTACTTCATCACCCATTTTATTTATGTAGATACTTCACTTATCCTAGAGGAATATTTTACTTCTTCACCCATTTTATTTATGTAGATACTTCACTTATCCTAGAGGAATCTTTTACTTCTTCACCCATTTTATTTATGTAGATACTTCACTTATCCTAGAGGAATATTTTACTTCTTCACCCATTTTATTTATGTAGATACTTCACTTATCCTAGAGGAATGTTTTACTTCTTCACCCATTTTATTTATGTAGATACTTCACTTATCCTAGAGGAATGTTTTACTTCTTCACCCATTTTATTTATGTAGATACTTCACTTATCCTAGAGGAATCTTTTACTTCTTCGCCTATTTTATTTATGTAGATACTTCACTTATCCTAGAGGAATCTTTTACTTCTTCACCTATTTTATTTATGTAGATACTTCACTTATCCTAGAGGAATCTTTTACTTCTTCACCCATTTTATTTATGTAGATACTAGATACGCGAAATTTGTACCTTATGTAGCTCAAGACTCCAAACATATTTCTACAGGCAATGCCTCCACCTACATTAACTTGACAAGTTCATGAATTTATTACGGTAAGGATATTTCAAAAACGCTATTTGAAAGATCAATGTATTAGTAAGTTCACGCAAATTAAGAATCCGGTTTCAAAATTAATACTGTGAATATTACTTTTGAAGCCGGATAACCACAGAGGAAAAAGAACAGTAATTTCCTCTCCAATTCATAGCTAATTTGAATTAAGTTTTCTTCATTCAAAGATAAATCTATCATAGATAGTATACGACATCAACCATATACAATACGATCAGTCATGTTAAATTATTCTTCTGTATGTGGTACATGATATCAACTGTGACAACAAATTTAACAAACTTAAGGCATTGACGTTATGAACCAATTTTTTTTTTATTACCTGTTCTGTAAGTGAGTGTTAAGAAGCTGTAACTTCTATATGACAAGACTTACTACCTTCATGCTCCACTTTGCCTAACACTAACACCGATAATATAATTATTTACACACTGAATAAAAAAGACATACAATTTAAAGAATTTATAGGCGAATGTATCATGCTCAACCGGAAAATTTGCAATTTACATTCTCTAAAAACACAACAAACCAAAGTTAGCGTAAGTTAGTGATGAAAGAAAGTAAAATACACAATAACTAAATTTTTATACGAGAAGGACTTAAAACTAAGACTTAAAACTAAAAAAAAAATTGAAACTATGAATAAACTTGATTGACATACCTACCCGTTTTCGAAAAAACGAGTGTCTTAACTGAAGAAACGTTATCGGCAAGTCCTAGAAATTACTCCTCATTCGATGTGAATAAAAAAAATAATGTAAAAATCGAAAAAAAAACGTTTTATTACTCGTAATAGTAGACTAGTATTTTTCAAAGCACAATTACGTGAGTATCAAATTAAAAAACAAGAAATTCCGCAAAAAAATTCTCTTGTACTAAATACAAAAATTGTACAAAAAAGCATGAAAAACCATTCATGAACAATTTTTCCGACTACATAATTTCTTAATACATAGCGTTTTTCAAATGCTTGTCGAGAGTTTATATCCAAAATATATTTCTTTACAATTTTTATCTTCTTGTATCTCTGTAAGCATCTGTTTTAATTTTTTGCATCAATTTTTATCTGTCTGTCTGTAAGCATCACGCAAAAACTACTTAACCGATTTCAATAATACTTTCAATAGAATAATTCTTGGAATTCAAATTAAAATTTAAGCTACCTTTTGCACTTTTAAAATATTTAACGTTAATAAGGGACGTTTTATTTACATATCTGTTTGTCTGTTTGAATATCTCGTGAAAATTATTAAACCAATCTGAATTAAACTTTTCCGTCGATAATGCATGGTACAGAACAAAATATAGTATCCTTTTTTGACCAAATACTCTCTGAGAAATATTAAATTTAATTAAGTACTGCTAACTGCCGGAGTACTTAAAATGAGATTAATAAAAATGGTGAAAACTATTACTGCGATTCGGCTTAAGTTAAGTTAAGATGTAAGATACTTTTATATCGGTCAAAGTACTTTTGAGATGTAAACCTTATTCGCTAAGATATAAATTATTTTTATTTTGATCACATCGTTTTTGACAGGAAAACGATCATTTTCACTAGCGAAAAACTCAGTCGCAAAAATAAAAAATATTCGTGAGCGGAGCCGAGGGAATAGATCGCTATTTGTACCAACGACTGATTGACATACATGTATATATGTCAATTAGTAGTTGATATAAGAAAAATTAATAAACTCACACTTGATCGCGTATTCCCCCTACTTTTATTCCAGTTTACAAAATTTCTTAAAAATAATCACAATGTACAACAGTTCAGATGTATATGAAACAATCCCTACGTTCCAAAACAATGTAATTTTCTTAATATTGATTATTTTATGGAGTGGACTTAAATAACATCCTTCATCCGCTTTATAAGCACGCGTCTTACACCACAAGATATCATGCGAACTTATAGCACGCTCCTTATAATTAGAGCGATGCGTCACACTCGCTTAGCACCAGCCTTTGTTGATTGCGATAAACGTTTACGGGGAACTATGGAACAATATGCATTAAGTATATTCACAGAAAGCGAATTAAATTATTTGACACTTCCGTGTTTAAACGACGCCTGTTTATTTATCATAAATTACTTAAATTCTGAAATTGAAAATTAAATAACGTTCCGCTAAAGGAAATATACCGAGAAATGTTTACACCTCAAAAGGAAAAACGGAACCCTTGTAGAATCACCCGCATGTCCGCCTGTCACAGTCGTTTTTCCCAGAAACTACTTGACGAATTCTCGCATAGAAATAGAGCACAGTATCGTGCACATATCGCAGTAGTTAACACTTAAAAATAATTATATGGGAATTTCATGGGGAGCAAGCAAATTAAGTATGAGAAAAACAGTTTTAAAATTACATATCCAGCATGATCCAGGGTTTAGACGTGAAAAAATGTTAATAAATATACTTTCCCCTTTTTATTTCTACCTATTGAAACTAAAATTAGGAAACAAAACAAGTACCTATACGCAAAGGTTGTAGGAAAAGTAACAAGGATACTAGAATGGCCTACTTATTAAGTATTGTTAAATATTTATTGCGCTATGCTCTAAAAAATGCTTTCTTCTGAAGACATCTTAGCTCCTAAAATGTATCACGACGCCAATACTGATAGACATTTTATATATAATATATTTGTTACAACAATATAATTATTTAAATCCAAATTACAAGAAAATAGTGAAAAAATAATGACTGATATAAATTCCTCACAACAATATATATATAAGATATATATATATATACATATATATATATATATATATATATATATATATATATATATATATATATATTAAATATATTTGTTACAACAATATAATTATTTAAATTCAAATTACAATACAAATAATGACTGATATAAATTCCTCGTGTTAAAACACAAAAATAAGGTTTCCACCACTTTTTTCATATTTTAATTATTCGTCGATATATTACAACGTTAATATAACACGAATGAACGTCGCAGAACCAAAAGTTTCACGCGATCACAATTTATACACAACTGATACGCACGTCGTACAAGAGTGTCGAGAAGTGTAATATTTGATATAATTATAGTTTATAATATTAATAGGAAAAAAATTCTATGTTTATTTGCTTGTCCGTGCTAATCTCTGGAACCACAAGTCTTATTTTAAAAATTCGTTTTAGTGCTATAAAGCTCATGCTTTGAGAAAGGTTACAGATTTATACCATCAAGCTGCGATTCATAAGGGCTGTACGGTTCTTAAAAGTGTCATCCCGAGTATTACTAGCGGTATACCCCGACTTCGATAGCAGACGCCGTTTGGCAAACGAAGCGGAGACTTTAATGACCACGGGAGGACAGCAGTATAATTAAGATATACAGAGGTCAACAGTATAATTAAGATATATACGCGTTCACAGGCAGGGTCGGACTGGGCCGGTAGAGCCCGGGTGGCTCTCCACAGGCCTGGGATAAGGGTAGGTGGGATAGTATCGGATAATAATGAAATGTACATATTATTAATTATCAATGATACGTATTATTATACAAGTATAGTTCTTAAAAAGTACTTAAGAAACCGCGTTGAATGCCCCAAAATCTGTTAATTCATTTAGAAGGTATTGTCATAAAAGGTTTTCAAAAAGTGTCTTTTAAAAATAACTTTCAAATAGCTTAATGGAGCAATATTTTTGAATAGACATTATTTCTTGTAACATCATCGAATACCCCAATTCAGTTAATCACTCGGTAAATATGTTTTTGTTTTAAACATAAAAAAGAGCCATTATTATTTTTCGAGCTCAAGGACTTCGACAAACTAACAAAAAAGTTATATACCTGAGCTCAAAGACCTCAGTAATTAGGACAAGAAATATTTTTAAGCGTTTTGAACTCGAAAATAGCGGGAAGTTTAAGAGATGGCCTCAGGATCAACCATTTTTCACATTTTTCCATTTCATTTCTCTCTAAGTATGTATGAACCATTTTACCTGTAAGTCGTTAGCCAGGGGATAGGTAGGGTAGGAGGCCAACGCAAACTGGGGCCCGGCTGGCAAACGCCACCTCGACTATGTGGCCAGTCCGACACTATTCGCAGCTAATTATACATAAATATGAATATGCACTTTATTTTCCCTGGAAGCATAACAACAATTGTAATAATCTAGGCTTATTTTGCTGAAGACCTGCTATTTCTTAACACGCTGAATGACTGGTAATGGAAAACGAAGCTCTATCCATCGTTCGCTGTCTACCAGTGTGTTTCACTTTTTGTTACGGCTTAATTTTCTTAACTACCTTACATTATCATCACAAACGAAATGTTGCTTCAAAAATCAAGCACACAAAGCCGGAATAAAAATGTTCACTGTAAATGCGTGGGTACGCACACTTCCATTTATGTTTGAGTCAAATAAAATTTATGACCAATAATCAGTGACATTGTAAAATACAATATCGTGAAATATATGTCGTTTGCTCTATCGATACTTGTGTCAACGTCATCGATCTGAACTGCAGCCTTTTAAGCCACTCAGTAACCATATCTCATCGCAGTATCGTGGTGCATACGATACCAAAATTGTTTCGAATCGGTCAAAAGCATTTGACCGATTCGAAAACTATTTACATTTAAATATATGTTATATGTGTTAAGGCATATTAAATCTGTCAAAATACATTTTAAATATTTAGAAAACAGGGGAAAACGTTTAATACTCTTAATGATTTGATGAAAAAATTAATGAATTTTCTTATTGTTATCACGTAGTACTATTACTACCCACAATATGGACTTAGATTACTAGAAACGTTTTCTCATTCTATCTATATTTATTTACATTTTATCACGTTGTTAATCTCATTCGAGTATCAATGACCTTCTTAAAATAAATCGGTCGTAATTTCTTTCCTAACTCACTGTTATCCTACATGATATTCGGAGGACAAAATCATACTGCCTTTACATCAAAACTCACAGAGATAACGAATTCTTTAATCAGACATTTACTCGGTTTGAATAAACTAGCACTTATCTGTGTGCATGCGACCAGCGTCTGCACGAGAAATGCAATATTTACTCTCGGGTTCGCAAATAATCACTTTAGCAGGATGGTTATGCCTCGGAGTTGGAGTCGCATCTCTCAAGAAACCTCAGTGGTATTTCAAGGGGGTTTACAAAATATTTCGTGCCGCACTTGCACCTGTATCACTAAAATATTCGTTTTTAAGAGGAAAGAAGTAAGGAATTAGTATCAATTTTAATACTTGCATTAATAAAAAAGATGCCAATATTGCGATAGTAGTATACGCATGAAAATCGGTAAAGAAAGGTATTTTATGACAGTATGTTAGTACTTCGATTATGTATGTATGTACCTACATAGGAATGAATGTATATATATATGTGTACTATTAAAGGTGTGTTAAGTTTGCGTTTAGTTTCAGACTTTTAATGTTTTTGTATTGCTAGGCGGTGCGTGCATTACGACATATTTACAGATTCGGAAAACCGTACTGTTTTCCAGATATGCTACCTTAAAAATGTATATCTATATCCTACAAGAACTTTTTGACGCCAAAAGATTATGTAATGTAGCTGTCGTATTATTGTTGTTGTTAAAGTTATATTATTTGATATTGCGAAAATAGTATTTGAAAAGTCATGATGGAAGTTTTTTTTGGTAAGTTTTCGACCATACCCATGCCCACATTTTTAATTATATTCTTGTAGTAAAGAAATAAACTTTAAACCAAGTACCCTTTATCTTATTATTTTTCTAACATATATATACATATGTCGTTTTAGGGTTGCGTTATCTAAGAGGAAAAATCGGAATCCTTATAAGATCACTCAAGTGCCCGTCCGTCAGTTCATCTGTCAAAAACGTGTAAATATAAGGCTGAAATTCGACATAGCGATAAAGCACGCTAAATAGTCATAAATTTAAAAAAATTGTATATGGAAAATTTAAAGGAGACAAATAAAGTACTGGAATTTTTTTAATGTGTATCTATTGTATGAGGTATAAATTAAAAGACTTACTAAAACTGTTTATTTTAGGATATTATGTAGAGATATTGCTAAAAATGTTCATAATCTTTTTCCAAAAATATGACGTAAAAGTTGGGATTTGGCATCATGAATTACCTCAGTAGGCAGCACTTAAAAATAGTCATAATAATATGGAAGAATACTAAGGAGGCAAATAAAGTGCTTGACAATTTTTTTTTTCATTTCGTGTATCGTGATTAATGTCTAGGAAAAGCATTTTAAGAAACGAAAGAGCAAGTTACAAGGATACCAAAAGTACTGTACTTACTGCTGATCTTCTCAGAAAATATTCTTTCTTTTTTTTCGCTCTAACTCCAATACTGCTAAAGAATCATGAAAAAGACAGCGTCACTAGAAATTCACCTGAACATTATCGGAAAGCTACAACGATGATTGTAAATTTCATAGTTTTTGAGATATTCACAATATATTTTTATGTTTGTTAAATATATAGGTATTAGGTAATTTATTTACGTGCTGACACATAATATTAATTCATTTTAAATAGTTTAATAGAAATACTATGTGCTCTTAAATGTTTGTGTGCTTGAGTTTTTTGGAACCATCGTAGTGTGAATCCTACTCACATTTAACGTGTTTATTTTATCTAAAGATGTCCTTTACCATCTATATAGATTTCCAGTAATTTTTTTACGTAGGATCGATTGTAATTCTCTCTCTGCTTGGCGGAAGTGACTCTTCATCACACA
This sequence comes from Druceiella hillmani, assembly GCA_039881145.1. Taxonomy (NCBI): domain Eukaryota; kingdom Metazoa; phylum Arthropoda; class Insecta; order Lepidoptera; family Hepialidae; genus Druceiella; species Druceiella hillmani. The sequence continues at coordinate 23,530,774 of JAYKKI010000016.1, read as the reverse complement.
TATAGCTGCTGAATAGTCGTACAGACAAACTATTAGCATTGTTTTACTTCCATTTTTTTTGACATTTTACGGGGATCAAAGGAAATGCATCGTAAACAAAAACTAATTTTTTTGTTCCAAGAACTTCTCGCAATTCTATGTTTTATCCCGCATGAAAAAAAAAACAATCTATAGTCAGTTTGTAATAACTTGACACTAGTGAAAGCTATTCCCCATTTCCACCAACCCAATGCCAATAGTGGCTATAGAAAAAGGACATATGGAAGAAACTTTGAACTAGTTATCTGATGGATGTTATTGATCTATGCTTGGATACTGAGGTCCTTGTCAAATTTATGGCAGGAACATTCTACTACGGATCTTAAAGGTGTATAAGGATTTAAATAACTATAAATGCTTCAAGTCTTAGAAACTTGATATAACTTAACCATAACTTTCATCTTTTGCGCTTCGTTTGAATTATGAAACATTTCCATATATTTTGTAAGTGTATACATACCACAACTATTTTGTCAATATACTAACTTTATCAGTTAATTCAAATAATACTTAACAAATGTGTAATTTCCCTAATGCACTTGGATAATTCACAAAATTACCCTGTTAAATCAGTCCGAAATGTATATTAATGGGTTTTCAATGGAAATTCCTAAAATCATGACTACAAATAAAATACTAGTACATTCTCGTTACGGCAACACAGTTATTACTTAAAAATGTCAAATGATTATGCGTTTTAGGCCTGGCAACAACTATGATTATTAGAAAACAGTTAATGGAAGTCGTCGTCGTCGACACTATTAGGGGTGACAACACGGCATTGTAATATTTATTTAAATAGAAACCCTGTTTTATGAATCGTTAAGGAAAAACCCTTCCAGTTTTGAAGGGTTCAACGTACTCGTGCAATGAAAGTCGCTGAACTACGAAGAAGAACATTTTACAAACACTTTATTGAGAACACCAGTTTCAATATCGTTCTACAAAGAATGTGAAATCATACATTACCTACTTTGTTAATTGGTAAATGTTAATAATTTCGGACTATACCTTAATTGAATATAACAAAAGAACTAGAGCTCAAAATAAGACAAATAGATAAAGACAAATAGATATAAATGTATAAATTCAGTGCCACCGTCCTCAGAGACATTGAAAAGAGATTATGTGACAATTTGGCTACAATTTCCGCTATGATTATCTGACACGTAACGTGTCAATAATTGCAACATTCTAAGTAAACAACCATGCATGATAGAACGTGGAATATCCATTGCGATACCGCTAAAAAGTTGGGCTTAGAAAATTATTATTAATTTCCGAACCATCTGAAATTAATAAGATAATAAAATTGCATTTACTTTCAATTCTTTATTTCCATCTTCAGCATGTTTAGGATTCCTTATCTCAAGCTGAAAAACCGAACCCGTATAAGGTTACTCACATGTTTGCCTGTCCATGTGTCAATGTCGATTTTCTCAGAAACCATGCGACGTAGAAATTTGAAATTTGCGTGGTAATAAATTTTATTAAGCCACATATTTTGCACTAGTTTACTTCTTCAAAAATATTCATATAATAATTAAAGAGGGTATAAAGAAAGTATTAATTTTTTTTGCACTAGTTTACTTGTTTAAAATATTCATATAATAATTAAAGAGGGTATAAAGAAAGTATTAATTTTTTTTCTCAGAAACCATGCGACGTAGAAATTTGAAATTTGCGTGGTAATAAATTTTATTAAGCCACATATTTTGCACTAGTTTACTTCTTTAAAATATTCATATAATAATTAAAGAGGGTATAAAGAAAGTATTAATTTTTTTCTCAGAAACCATGCGACGTAGAAATTTGAAATTTGCGTGGTAATAAATTTTATTAAGCCACATATTTTGCACTAGTTTACTTCTTTAAAAATATTCATATAATAATTAAAGAGGGTATAAAGAAAGTATTAATTTTTTTTGCACTAGTTTACTTCTTTAAAATATTCATATAATAATTAGAGTGTATAAAGAAAGTATTAATTTTTTTTCTCAGAAACCATGCGACGTAGAAATTTGAAATTTGCGTGGAAATAAATTTTATTAAGCCACATATTTTGCACTAGTTTACTTCTTTAGAATATTCATATAATAATTAAAGAGTGTATAAAGAAAGTATTAATTTTTTTTCTCAGAAACCATGCGACGTAGAAATTTGAAATTTGCGTGGTAATAAATTTTATTAAGCCACATATTTTGCACTAGTTTACTTCTTTAAAATATTCATATAATAATTAAAGAGGGTATAAAGAAAGTATTAATTTTTTTTGCACTAGTTTACTTCTTTAAAATATTCATATAATAATTAAAGAGTGTATAAAGAAAGTATTAATTTTTTTTCTCAGAAACCATGCGACGTAGAAATTTGAAATTTGCGTGGTAATAAATTTTATTAAGCCACATATTTTGCACTAGTTTACTTCTTTAAAATATTCATATAATAATTAAAGAGGGTATAAAGAAAGTATTAATATTTTTTTATTTTATTGAGTAAACTTTCATTCTTCGCACTTGAAAATTGTTTGCTATACCACCCTCTAGAACCGAATTATATCGAAATATAACTCTCCAGTTTCCCGCGATATTCAATTGCTCAACCACCTGATCGCGGTCGCACTAGAATGTGATTTGTTTACGAGTGAAAATAAATTTGTCGAAATGTGTCGTTGTTGCCTTTTGTAGTTCTTGTGTATTTTTGTATTAAAGTTTAATCTATAAATGTAAATGTTGCTAAGTCATTAATTTATTATCGTTTCGAATAGGTTACATTGTAATTTATCAATAAATGTGTGTAAATAAATAAATAAACAAATCATGTGGGATATAAGTGGGGTATTTTAAAGGTTTGTTATGAAGAAAACAAAAATATTTTTCATCATTTTAAATTGCATATTTAAAAAGATATGCTGAAACATATGGAAAAATAGAGCACAAACAACCCTCCCTCTCTCTTCGCCCCTTATTTTCGAAACCCTTATTACTGAATGAAAACATCATAAAAAAAACAGGATTGGTAACATCTGAATATAAGATTACAAGAAAACTGTAGCGATTATCTTAGATCTAATATTTTTTTAAATACACGACATGTTTTAATGCCTATGAAAGATATGGTAGGCAATATATTTCCGTTGAGGAAAAATTAATATATGTAAATATATAATTTAATAGAAACACTATGTAAACATTTATAAATGCCTAAAGGTGTACGAAACCCTACGAGGGTTTCGTACACCTGTCGTGCTTGATGGATCTTTACTATTTATTATTGGTTACAAAGCTAACGCATTCGACTCTCATTAGCTATACCGAATTTTCCTCATAAATGACGCATGTAGCTGTAGGTGTTGAATTTTTAAATCGTGTCACAACAATTGTGTTGGTTACCACTAATTATATTGAAACGGTCAACTTAGACGATAATTCCCAGACAGATAAAATGTTGAAAACATAAATGCTGACACACTCGTTACAATTAACTTGAAAGAAACGGTTCTCAGAAACGGACCTAAGTAAGTAGCTGACTATTAAAAGCATATTAGCAAAGTCGACTTTGTGCACGTTGAAGTGCGTTTTCTCGCTCTTATCTTATCGCTCGCTGTGCTGGAGTTACGAACAATGTACGAGTAAAAACGAAATGAGCATTTTTTATTAACTAAATATTTATACAAAAGTGTTCGCGCAATTAGTTTAACATAAGTACGGTTTCTAAAAAATATTACACTTGACCGCTTTACATGCCGGCGTTGCTAGATTACTTGTTTACGAATGGTTAAAATGGAACTCGACCGTATCAATGAATATCTTTACGTATTTGATTTTACATGTTTTTTTAACTTTAATACAATGTTCTACATTACTACGAGAATTGTAATATGAAAGTATTTTTGTATATATTTTACATATTGCATTGAATTTTATATTAGTCAGCTGGACCATAATTTTCAGCTTTTTACCTTTATTGCTTTAACTCATCAGGAGAAACGCATTTAAACAATTTTGATCATATTTTTTAACTGTAATTGCCTACTGTATATGAGTATTTAAGCTACATTCTACTAAAAAAAACTGTAATATTCAGAAAAATAAATGTAAAGGTAATTTCTAGCAAAATGAGCAAAAAATTTTAATACAATTTAACTTTTGAAAATATTCAGAAAAAAGTTTAAAAAAATACTATCATAATAACAATTTTTCATTCATGCAAAAGGTACCTAAATATTCGTGCTTTTATTGAAAGACGTAAAGAACATGAACGCCATAGTAATTGCCCACGTGAAGTGTACCCCTGTTAGAACATTTGTTTGTTCTCCTGGGTGTTAAAAATGGATATAAATTGTTTCAGTATATACTTCAATTGTTCGTTTTGTCCTGCACAAACCATGCAAATCCGCTACGAAATATAGGCAACTCTCTTACCAATTTCAAGAGCAAACTCCAAAGCAAACTTTTAGAAGAACAGATTTCTCTATCAAAATGAATGTGTGTTTGTTTCACAAGCGAATGTGTAAGTATACACATTCATTCCAGTTACAATCAAAATTAAGAATAAATATCAGACAGGATATCCTCATTGTTTTGATTTATTGTACTTGGATCACCTTTGACGGAAAAAATATAACTTAGGACTTGATTTCATTATCTCGTTATGGATCAATATAATCTTCGTTATAAATTGTCATGAAGATCGTCTATTTAACATTGGTCTACTAGATGATGAATCTAGTGCAGAATCCATACGACAAACTTTTTCTAGCCATGAATATGATGATAATCACCACAAAATATTAAATTTATCTGCGAAAATAAAAAAAACAAATACAGAAAATAAAAAAATAAATACAAAATGACAAAAAAGGGTCGCCTAAAGAGTAAAATTCTGCGTAACAGGATACCACTAGCACAAACACTTCACCATGCGGCCATAGTAACACTGGATGGTAAGTGCACTGCTTTTACGGGAGAAGGAAATAATAGTTTTAAAGGTACTTAGGTGCTGAAGTAGCTATGGTGCTGTAAACATTAAAAAAGAGTTACATATTTTTTGTGAGCTCGGATAAAGTCTCTAAAGTCATTGCAAGTACTCCTAGTTCCGAGGTACATATTTGAACCATGTCATTTCATATCTTGGCTTTAAGATGAATCTTAGGTTTTCCAACTGTCAAAACCCTGTTAAAATGAGTCGTTCGTCGTCTGAAAGTAAAAGTAAAATGAAACAAAACCCCACCTAATCTGTCCAATAAAGAACTCTGGCAAAGATGACGAGGCTAAACTGCAGATACGAAAGATTATCGTGTGCACTCGTCCGCGGCAGCATAAGCTGACACCTCTCAAACAGCGCGGACTATGCACAACATTGAGACGACAGGATGTGACTGCGATGCGACGAGCTCGTTATTATTGTTCGTTATTTATGAATTGGCGGCATTTATGCGCATACGTGGCTCGTGTGCCTGTAGTTGACCAGTTACAGTACGGTAGGTAGTTGCGATATAACATATGCCTATTTTAGTGAGATTAATATACAGACTGTTCCAAATATGACCGTCTATACGGAACAGAAATTTCGACATTATACCATATGGTCATTCAATTGCTAATGATTTGAGTTGTAACATTTTTTGTACCTTTCCTAGATTAATTTAAAACAGAAAATATTTTTTCAGTTGTGATTTTCACCGCATTTTCTATAGTTAATTTACTGTGATAATGTACTCACTACGTATTCTCAGGGGACTACAAATGTACAATAGAAAAGAAAATAAACTTCCTTTTAATATTTTTTCCGGTTTTCATCTATTTTTTTTTATAGGTACCTTACGCAAAACCTACTAGATTAATTTTGATGACGTTTCCAATATTGTACGTACAACTTATGTTCACGAGGTAAAATGAAGTCTATAATGACGTACGAAGTAAGATTATCATTTCAACATAACATCGAGACATTTTAAAATAACGTCTATCTTTCTGTTTTACTCATTGTCTCATAAACATTACTGAGCCAATTTACATGGAGTTCCTACTGTCATATTACTTAGAGTTCAGAAAGAAACTATACTTGAAAAAAAAGAAGAAACATCAGACCGTCACGGTGGTCTGGTTTCTTCTTTTTTGATGTTTAACCATTGATCATTGTCGCTAATGACTGAGTGAATAAATAAATTCCCGCGAGTTTAAGGCGTGGACAAGAAGATCGTTAAAATAATTGAATAATTGCATTGTTTGCCTTTGATTGCAAAAAATGCTCAAAGTGCCTCAAACCTCATTTCTTAGATTGTCGGGAAGATGACCCAAACGTTGAGTAAATCTGCAATATATTTCGCCTAAGCAAATGGATTAAATTCAGACAAGAGAATTATTACATATTATATTACGTAGGAAATCCCTTTCAAAGGAAATTATATTTAGAAAAAGTTAATGACGAAACATTAGGAGGTTTTAACTTTGTTTATTTGCTTTTATCGGCCCTTTCACTCGGGCGAAGTAATTTATTTCAACGTGTGATTCGTATTTCTTTGCATAATGGTTTTGTATATACAATTTTAGACTATGAAATAAATACTGTTTAATATACAAGCAAAGAAATTTAAAAAAAAAACTACCGCTGTTAAATATCTAGCAACGTAATATGATGGGAAATATTTAGAGTTTTAAGATATTATCTACACTCGATAATAAAAATATCAATATTGTTCAGTAATTTTACATCGTTTAGTAGTATCTGAAACGAAAATTTAATTTACATTCCGAGTATTTATATTTTCATTAATCATTTTATCAATATACTGGTTATTCTGCCGCTTCGTTAATCTTCAACGTAGTTTAACAACGTCTCGAGTTAATTAAGTTGTTACCAAGCGCTTATCATTTTTTTTTACGAAATGAGGCAGTTAATAACAATAGTACAGTATCTAATGTGCTTATTACAAGACTTCAATGATACGTTGAATATGATGCCAAGTGTAGACTTGGCACGTAATGAAGAGATACACGAAGCGATGTAGATTACACGTAACGTCATCTGTCGATGACAAGTAAAACCAAGTAAATAAACATCTCCATTATTAATTTAAGTTTTATGCTTAACTCTTGGTTCCTATAACATAATTAGTTCGATTATTTTGTAACCCATCAGGTTTTAATAATTAAATTTGTACAATATTTTATAAGGAGCAAATCAGGTAAAATTTAATGTTTTATTCTAATTATAATATTCTGCGCAAATCCTTTTTTATTGTGATATTAGTTCCTGCATACGGCGCTCAGTTTTTAAGTTAGATTCTAAGATTTCAAACATTGAATACCCCCGACAAAATCCGATCAATAGTAATAAGATGTCCGAACAGTTTTAACATTTAAATATTGATTTTAATCAATTGCTCCGCCACCATATAATAGTCTAAAGATACATATCTAAATTTAATTTTCAAGATTCTAAACGCTTAAACAAAAAAAATTTCAATTTCCTTTTAATAGTTGCGTGATGCCAGAATAAACAGGTAAAGTCAAAAAAGCAAGTATTCTAAAAAAAACCGACTCAAAGACCGAATTAGTCGATTCCAAATTTTTCAAAAATACCTTCAATATACAGTGATACTTCCGTTATAATTATATAATACTTACAGATAAGCAACAGACGATTTCATTTATTTCACAATTAGATGCGAGAGTAAGCAAAGCCTCGGCAAGTCTTTATCTATTTATCTGCATATCTGCGCTGTATCGAATCAAGATAATATGGGCAACGATTATCGATTAGATCAAGAAACATACGAGCTGATTTGGTGCCCTATCAGATAACAAAGACTGTCCGTAGGACATTATATCGGGGGAAGTTTACATCTATCTCCCATCGTAATCGCAAAATAAGCCTTACAATGGATTACCACAGCAGTGTTATGTAAAATATTTACAAAGAAACATTTTGGAATGAAAATGCGACATCTCATAAACCTGTTATTGTTCCGTTCCATATTCTTATCTTCACACTGAACTTATCGACGTATAAGTTTGTAGGATTTCGTAATAAATGAAGAATACATCAAGATATGAATCGCTGCAAGTTAATTACCGTCCAGGTTTGGATAGTTTTGACTATATTTTTTTCTTTTTCTCTACATGTTTAAAAATGAGCAAAGGTGCCATTTTCTTACATTTTAGAGCTTTCCTACATTGCAATGTCAGAATTATTAAGTGTATACTTTATAGTTCTCGAGATAATATATCCCTTATGTAACAGAAATGAAAAATAAAAACTGAGTTTAGGTAATGCGAGTTTAATTTTGATGTAGGCCAAGCTTTTAATTTCTGGGCTTTCATTACAGCTGTGTGGAAATATAGTGAAAAATTATGTTAATTTTTATGGGTAATTATTAATTATATTATGTTTATCCGTATTTATAACTTTTTTCTATCTATTGAGCAAAATAGGCAAAAAACAAATTTAAAAAATTATCTGATATTAGATCTGAGAAATCAAACTTCGTTTTTATAACACAAACAATTGGTTTCTTTCAGCTTTGAAAAATTAATATTTAACGTTGATTGTAATTATTAACTACGTTATTAGTCAGATAGATTTGTATCATCACGGAAAAGGGACTCTCAAACATTTTTAATAGTAACTAAATCACCTTTATCATATTCGTTATGAATATCTGTTATTGTGGTCTTATGAATATCTTTTATCTCAATTTCAATCTTTTATCTCAGAGTCAGTTCTTGTAACAACTGAATTTCTCACAGCACAAGTAAAGGAAAAAAATACGAAAATCTTAATTTATTATATCACATAAACCAATATTTTTTTTAAATATGTGCCTGTAAAAATATAGTAGGCAATATATTTTCATTAAAAAAATTTAAATTTTCTAAATGGCTTAATAGGAATATTATGTAGCATTAAATAATTGTAAATGCCTAAATGTGTACAGAACCCTCGTAGTACAAGTTCCACTCGTGCTTGACACGTTTTTTTACTACGGATGATACTGGAGAAAAAATATTGTTGAAGTGTAAATACCATTCTAATAACCGTTATTACTATTATTACTACAAATAACCCTTGGATTTTTTTATCTGTTCCACTAACTGTCGCCATTACACCATTTTGCTGTATGAGGTATGCGAACAGGATGATAATACAACTGATAAGTCGTTTGCAAAATTTTCAGGTAAATTAAAAATGCCGACATAAAAGTCGCTTATTTACATTGTATTTTTACTATATTAGCGTGAAGGACATCGTTGGAATTTTCAGTTAAAATTATGTGGTGTAAGTCTGTTAGATTAAGAAAAATACCACAACAAATTTATTGAAGAGCCAGGCCTGCTTATTTTTATAAAAAAAATATTTTAGCGGTGACGTGCAGTTTTATTTCGACAGACTCCAAACTAATTCAAGAGAAAACAACAAACTTTACACTAAACCCAAAATATACCAACCGATAGAGCGTATAATTTTGTTTTGATCTTTACATACGTATGTAACACAATTCCTCGTATGTGTATATCCTACAAAAACCATCGACATTTTATCCCTTACACCATTTCATATTTCCGGTATCGTTATCATTTCGTCATATCCGTCCATGCGTCCATCCGTCTCACAATTTCTCATAAATTCACAATATCTATAGTTTAGTCCGAAATTTTGCAAATAGATGCTATATATGGAGATCTGAATTAATACGTTATTAAAATATTAATAAAAGGTTATCTTTAATGCACTTCCCTCATATAAAGTGCCCCATCTTTTGTTTCGCGCATACCGTCGAGTGGAATATATATATATATATATATATATGTATATGTATATGTATATGTGTGTGTATATATATATATATATATATATATATATATATATATATATACATATATATATACATATACATATACATATATATATATATATATATATATATATATATATATATATATATATATATATATATGGATGAATATGTCCTTCCGAAGAAAACAGGTCGACGTTGAAATGAGTTTAAGATCCATCCCCAAGAATTGTATTCTTCATTTTAAAACTCTTTTACGAAATATTAAAGCAATTTGTGTTTAAAAAAATTATTATACAAATTTCAAATAAATTTAACTCTCTTATTTGCTTCGACATTTGTAGAGATATGAAAACATTTTCGAACGTCGGCATTAATATATTTAATTGACCGTTTATAAAAGAGTGAGACTAAATTAGATGAATTATATTATTTTTCTATAAATAACGTTGAACTAAACAATACCTTTTGTTGTTTCCTTATGTACTTTTTGGGCATTTTTTTGCTCAAATGTTCATTAGTATTTTCCTTACTTTAAAAAAGATGGCAAGATGGAAGAGGTCATATACTTATTGTACGTTTCAAGATTTAAAATTATTGTAAAATTCCAGCCCAGCAGAACTATACTAATTTTCGAAGTTTTTAAATATTATATACTTGTTTTTTATTCGTATATAAACAACTGATATGTATTATTTTACTGATGTGCATTAATCCAAGCTACGCCATCGAAAGATTAAAGGCAAGTTCAAATGAAAATACCTTTTATTGTAAACATTCCACACAAACGAAGTCGCTGACGCGAGCTAATTTATGAACGAAATAAAAATAGGTAAAACATCTTCATCGCAAGTCAGACAGTACATTTATTTCTATACTCCTCCGTTCGCTTCAGTACCAAAATGTAACGAGCACATTAAGAACGAAGGGACACTCGCTAATTTAGTCCGCAACACAGGCTTGAAGTGACTCATAAAAACATCCTTTGCTTGGAAACATTTTAATCTTCTTATTGCATACTAAACAAGCGAGTTTCTAAAATATAAAGAGTGAATACCCTCACGGAGGTACAAGAACTGAAGCTAGGGACACTCTCTAATATAATTTATTTTATCTCCAAATGTCACTTATTTTCACTGATATAATATATAATACACTACTTCTGCCTGTTCTTCAGTTTATGCCTGAAATTATCCTGTTCGGGCAGTGAATATTGACAACTACATTTAAAATATAATTGTTAATTTTTTCCATAAAATTAGATTAGATCAAATGTAACAATAAATAGGAATTTATCAAAAAGCCGTGATAAACATGTAAACATAACTAGAATTAAGTACCATTTTTTTTCTTACATAGATTCTTAACAGGTCTCAGGTGATTTTTAAAGATGCTTATAACTACTTGAATTCTGGCAAGCTGCAGTTATATATCGACTCCAAAAGGAATTGAAAACAATAAGTAAAGTCAGCTAAAGTAACGCAACAGCTGACTAAACATAGTTGAACAGAAGTGGGAGTAAACAAATTTTTTTGTGTCGTAGATTCGTCTCAATGAAATTAAATAAATCTATGAAGGTGCCTGTAACTCTATAAATATAAATTAAAGGAACTTGCGGATTCCAAAGAAGCAATAAGTATTAGATTTCCCTCTGATGTTAATGGGTTTAAACCTTTCTTTTTACTGAACTAAACCCTTATGGTAAAGTGAATAATAGTCTTATAGTTAAAAAATACTTAAATAAAAATTATAACAAGCTCTACGATACAACGACCGGTATGTCGTTTTTCCTATTAACTGACGTATAAATTAGCGTGGAGGCAGTTTCATTTAAAACAGACTCATGGAAGTGAAATGTAAATGACATAGGAAATAAATAATTTATGCTAGTGGCTAGGATAGCTACAGCATGGAGAGTAGCAGTGCTCAATTCCCTACCGTAACAGGTTACTGTTGCTAGTTAAGGAAAGTTTAGAGCACGCATTAGTGTAATAAGAGTATAGAAGCATATAACTTTTTCCATTTAACTCTTTGATTACTTTCGATGGACTGCAATATAGAAATTTTCTAAGGTGTTTTCCACGACTTTCTTACGTTTCACTAGTACAATATAATGTTTTTATTTTAAAATCGACACAAGGAAAATGTATCTCTTAACTTTCTTAAAGAAATTATCCTATTAATTTGTAGGTCTACCTTACATACTTTTATATTAAGTTATAACTTTTATATTGAGTTAATTAAGTTTCGTTTGTTTCTTTTTATAAATTTACACAAAAACGACTAATCCTCTTGACATAACTTTCGCATTACGGATAGCTTATAGTTTCCAGATTACTATAAGGCTGTAAAATATAATCATGTGTTGCATCCATTTTTGAGATACAATTAACAAAAACGTGGGAGTAATTGGAGAATATGTGTTGTATAATTTTTGAGATATAATTAATAATGTCAACGTAATTAGAGAACATGTGTTGTATAATTTTTGAGATACAATTAAAAATATCAACGTACTCGGAGAACATGTGTTGTATACTTTTTGAGATACAATTAAAAATGTCAACGTAATCGGAGAACATGTGTTGTATAATTTTTGAGATACAATTAATAAGGTTAACGTAATTGGAAAACATGTGTTGTATAATTTTTGAGATACAATTAAAAATGTCAACGTACTCGGAGAACATGTGTTGTATACTTTTTGAGATACAATTAAAAATGTCAACGTAATCGGAGAACATGTGTTGTATAATTTTTGACATACAATTAATAAGGTTAACGTAATTGGAAAACATGTGTTGTATAATTTTTGAGATACAATTAAAAATGTCAACGTAATCGGAGAACATGTCTTGTATAATTTTTGAGATACAATTAATAAGGTTAACGTAATTGGAAAACATGTGTTGTATAATTTTTGAGATACAATTAAAAATGTTAACGTAATCGGAGAACATGTGTTGTATAATTTTTGAGATACAATTAATAAGGTTAACGTAATTGGAAAACATGTGTTGTATAATTTTTGAGATACAATTAAAAATGTCAACGTAATCGGAGAACATGTATTGTATAATTTTTGAGATACAATTAATAAGGTTAACGTAATTAGAAAACATGTGTTGTATAATTTTTGAGATACAATTAAAAATGTCAACGTAATCGGAGAACATGTGTTGTATAATTTTTGAGATACAATTAATAAGGTTAACATAATTGGAAAACATGTGTTGTATAATTTTTGAGATACAATTAAAAATGTCAACGTATTGGAGAAAACCGTCGCTTACCTGGAGCTTCCATGTCGAACGCTGGCAAAACAATTACAGATACACTAATAATATGTATGGAGGAATTGTAGCTCTTAAGAAGGTCCAATGAACATTTCAGGGCAGCTTTTATCAAGCGACGGTAACAGTTTTCAAGTTAAAAAAGGGCGTGGGACAAAAATTGCGATGTTCATGTCAATGTATTAATCCTCGTTAAAATAAAGATCATATTAATTTTAAACGTTTCGATAGCTGAAAACTACCCTTTACACTTTAGTTAAAGTTTGGTTGTTAAACTATAGTTAAAAGTTAGTAATTAAAGAGAAATGAAAAGGTTGTTGAAAGGAAATAAAAAAGAAGTGCCCATTTTACTGACGTTCAGAGCGATGTATTGGCGCATGGGGAGGGGAGCGGGGTCACAAGGTCATCACCACTTAAGATAGAGTAGAGTATAGGTACATCGCTACTTAAGAATTAAAATAAGGCGCCATATTATGTTCATTAAAGAAAAAAATGCATATCAAAGGGCCTTAATCAAAAATTTAATTTTGCCGCACGAAGTCTTCGTAAGAGTCGTTTCAAATATAAATTTAAGACACTAGACAAAGATGTCTACCCTATAATGTATCCGTCTAAATTCGATGCGGGTTACTAGTATGTACATATAAATCTATTCAGACGTTTTGGCATGTTTGTGTAACAAATATATGAATGTCTAAACTTTCGTATTCATAATATTATATATATATAAATCTATTCAGACGTTTTGGCATGTTTGAGTAACAAATATATGAATGTCTAAACTTTCGTATTCATAATATTATATACATATAAATCTATTCAGACGTTTTGGCATGTTTGTGTAACAAATATATGAATGTCTAAACTTTCGTATTCATAATATTATATACATATAAATCTATTCAGACGTTTTGGCATGTTTGAGTAACAAATATATGAATGTCTAAACTTTCGTATTCATAATATTATTAGTGGGGATAACGCCTCCCAACTAAAGACTAAGCTAAAAATTCTCTACGTTTATTGTGAAACTAACAATTAAAAATAATTATAATGAATGTTTAAAAATACAATATAATTCCTTTTAACATAAAGAAATATTATCAAGTTTTGACAATTATAGAATATAAAATAGTGATCAATTACTGGTGTTAATTTTAGACTATTAATATCAAGATAGGATAGCAACAATAGAGCCGCATTGGCGGTTGTAACTAGGGTTGCCAACTTTTTTCTACTGTCTAAAGTTTAGACGGGGAAAGAGCAAAATAAATACAGGATTTCATAATTTAATACGGAACAAATATAAACTATGGGAAATTATGAATACTATAATTTCTTTTAACATAAAAAATGTTATCAAGTTATGGCAAACATCTAATATAACATAGTGTTATCAGTTGCTAGTGTCAATTTAGGCTATTAATATCAAGATAGGATAGCGACGATAGAGAGCCACATTGACGGTTGTAACTAGGGTTGCCACATTTTTTTCTCATCTCTAATGGTAAAAATACCCCCATTTTTTTCTTTATTTAATGCGTATGTAGTTAGTTCAGATAATTTTCTACTATTGTGAATACTTTTCAAATATTCAAATATGTCTATTTAGCTGGTTGTGTATGGTGGCACGTAACTCTAGAAAAAATCACCACTTTAAAGCTCGTAACAGATCCATGTATCTAGAAAGTATTGATGATATACCGCCAATATTTTGAAAGACTTAATCAACGATATCCTACACAATGGTGTATGCGAATAAAATCTCAAATCATGCCCACTTTTCGTATAGGGAGGGTACCCTAAAATGTATTTTAAAAGATTTTATTTCATAACTTGTATTACATCCGTTTTATTACCAGAATATTATAAGCTGAATTTGGCATTACATGCCGGATTTCAGCTTATAATATTCTGTGATGGTAACAGCTGTGATATACAGTCGAACATGGCGAAACTCTACGGGTTGCTAGCTTGGCTCCGAACCCTCAACTAACGATTAACAGTATAGCCGGACATTACCTAATTAATTCCGTTAACAAAAAGGAACAATTCCTATATATAATTTTCATTAATGATAATCAACAGCAACGCACAAGTCCATATCTACCTATTCCAATCGATTCTAATCTGAATAACGGCAAATCAAATTAAAACCTAATTAAATTGGTTTCGAACAACACCAAATGTGATTTCTATTTAATTTTCCCTTTCTCTTCAGTTAAAAACCCGTCTCGAGTATCTAATCAATTTAACTTCCAAGGTCTTTTAACTGTGCATTGTGTCAACAGGTACCGATACGACGAGGGCCGATGATGTAATCGTTCGCTGTAAAACCAATCGAGTGATAATTACTTAGATAACAATACTATGAAGCTTACAAACAGCGCTAATCGAGGTGTTTTATGATAGACAATAATTGTTTATAGTCTAGACGAGTCGCGTTCAACCTCCGGCCTGCGTTATAAGTAGCCTCGGACTGACGTGAAACCAATATAGGAGAATAGAGTTCCGCGCCATTGGATACCATTTTATTAGCATTTGTTTACGATAAGTGAATACAGTACAGAAAGTGGTAATATCAACCTCAATTGACGGTCGGCTTTTTAATCGACGATTCATGTTTTTAATCGACCTCTCAATGCATCACTACACACAGTCCTCCACTTTCTGCATCCCGCCGCTTCCTGATGGGTTTTTAAGGTTTTCAGTCCATCTGGCTGGTGGACGTCCCAAACTGCGCTTCGAGATAGGTGGCCTTCACTCGAGAACTCGTTTATCCCATCGGTTATCGATTCTTCGACAAATATGGCGCTTTTGGCCCATCGCCACTTCAATTTCCTGATGTTAAGCGCTGATTACTTTAGTCGGACTTCCTTATTTTGGATTTTTTCTCTCAAAGACACTCCGAGCATATCTCATTTCATTACTCGCAGAGCGGACTTTAAATTTATGAATCAGGCCGATCATGAGCATATACGTTTCACGCCGTAGGTCATTACGGGCATCCTGAAGATTTCACACAATTTCCAGAGTCGAATTCTTCCGTCAGCTGCATTGTCGAACTTGTTTCCGCCAAGCGAATCATTTGTCCCCAAGTCTACAAAACTCTTCAACAGTTTCGATGCTGACATTTCTACTTGTGTTTAAAAACATAACTTTTTTTTTAAACAAATTTGATTTAGTTATATTTAATTATTATCGTTGAAATTAATTTATCTAGTGATATATTCACTAGGCGTTAATTTATAGAAATTCATTATTGACAATTAAATAAAACTACGTGATGTAGTATTATTTCTACTTTCTTTAAGTTCTTTAGCACGACCTAGGTTTCGTTGTATTACATCTTCAGGTGGGCTATTAGCAAAGATATCTTTAGAACTTAAAGAAAGTAGAAATAATACTACATCACGTAGTTTCATTTAATTGTCATTAATTTATCTAGTGAGAAGTATATACAATATACTCGTATATTTAGTGAAAATGTCAAATTGCATACAACATTTAATATTAAACAAAATATTCCTGATGTTCCCTTTATAATTGAACCGAAGCACACGTAAGAAATAAACAAAACAAAGAGAAAGTTTCATTTTGTAGTTTTTTCGTAGTAATTAAATCCTCCTAAAGGATTTTCATTAAGTAAACTTATGTACTTATACTCCGTTCTCGTAACAACTTAGCTAGATAATTAGAATCCAAAAAGGAAGTATATATTGCTGTTCTTAAAAGAATAATTTGTGTTTGTAAGTACAAATACTTTTATTATTATCAAAATAATCTGTATTGATTTAAAATAATCTAAACATCCAATACTGCTGAAGTGTTAGAAAATCATTTTTTATTAGTTACACACAAATAATAACTTCATATATGTCCGAGCGAAAATTTAAAAAAGTACCCTAATTTCACTCGCTTTTTGTAGCACAAAATCATGATAGTTACGAAAAATATTCGCCACTTCTTATTGCCTCGTCTCCATACTCCTAGTCACAGTCCTCTCACAGTCCTAGGGGACGTGGTGAAAAAACGTATTAAATTCCTACAGCCATATTTGAGTGGAATAAAGTCGTCCAATATTATAGTAACTAACACAATGAAAAAAAGTATCTATTCAAATTTTTCATAACCTTGAATTAGTACAACTTTTTGGCTAACCGAAATTTTAAAAAAGAATGTACCATCATTTTCTGATGTAATTTTCACATTTCCGTCGAGGGCTAGACGTAATATTGACTAACCTTATAAATATGAAAGCGCTTCCGTTTCAAATTTATATTATTAGTATAAAAACTGTTTCTAATATTAATTAGGTAAAAACTGTTTGGAGCCTCGTCATTTTACTTAATGCATTGAAATAATATGCATCACTTCACGTGTATGATTAAAATTTCAAACTTATCATAAAGCGCATTGTTTAAAAGTTAATCTTGAATGTTTAGAAATTTTTGGCTAACCGATATTTTAAAAAGGAATGTGCAGACACTTTTCTGGTATAATTTTTACATTTCCCTCGAATGTGAGACGGATCCTAACTAATATAATAAATAAGAAAGCGCTTTCGTTTGTCTGCTTGTTGCCTAATGATTTATCAAACTACAAATTCATTCAAATTTGGTATCTGCATAATTATTACGATGGAGTAATACACAGCCTATTTTACCTACATCGACTTCATTCAATGGTTTCACGAAAATGATAGTATACTACGAGTACCTTTGAATGTTTGTTACTTAATCACGCCTACTTGGCTGTATGAATTTTTGTGAAACTTGGCATATATAGACATGATTCATGATTCGACGGATCGTTACTTTTTAACCTGAGAAATAACATAACTACTATAGGAGGAAAGTCGGTGTTTTTATTTAATAACGAACATTTAGCACTACAACATGTTAATGGATTGGGTAAAGTGTTTATTAAGTGTAAAAACTGAATGTAAATTCCATCGTCTTAATCGAAAATCCACGCAGGCGAAACTGTAGGATGGAGCTAATATAACAGAAGTAGAATATCCGTCAATGTACTCAATAACTTTTGGATTTACACTGACATATACTCGCACATACATTTACTATACCTTTATTTCATTAACAGTACAACCATATTTGTCGACAGTTTGAAAAGCATGTTTGCGTAGAAATTATATTCAGCTACATCGTATCCATAATAGCCACATAACAATTCTCTCCACAAAATATCAAAAAATATTTTATTCCCATCTCCTCCTCCCCCTCCCCGTGATCGCCTCGCTTTTACCATTCCCTTTAACAGTGACGCATGAATATATTTCTAAAAACAATAACCGGTATCAACATTCGAAATATACTTAAGTTTCGCGCCACTTCGTAAATCGACATTCCATCTTGTCCCTTACCATTGTCCTTTGTTTATATTCTCATCCGTTTCTCATCATCACAGCTGCACAATTTCATCAACTGTTCTTTTAAACAACCATAATCTTAGGCCCTATTCTGATATTTGTTTATCTTTATGAAGAAAAGCGATGTATGAAGAGATGAAGTACTATTGGTATACTTTAACAATTCCATTATGAACAATTTAGACGTAAGAAAATTAATTCATCTTTAGAATGGTACTGCATTATTTTCTTAATTGTTACAAAGCTGCAATCAAAATTGACGCGCTGGTAGATCACAAAAAGATCTGTAATTTGTGAATACAAGAAAATGTATAAATTAAAAAAAAAGATGTTAAACCTTTTGTGTGATCCCAAGAGAAATTTAATCGCTTTATAGACACGTAGCAACTTTATAAAATGAACAAATAGTGACTCCAGGTAGAGCTCATACGCGGATTATAAAGAAAGAGATAAAAGTCAAAGACACCACGTATAGGAAAGAGACAGTTGTAATGAAGGCAACACTTTTTAGGACTACTTTTAAAGCACTAATTCATTCGAAATTTCGATAAACTCGTCTTAGTTTGGATACATTTTTAAAATCTATTTTGCAAACTGCTAAGAGTTAGTTTCTTAACCTAAAATAAATATTTAGGTGAGGTTAAACATAAATTTATTAATATCTTCTAGATGAACATGATAACATTAAACATTACAAATTTGTCCTATAAAACTTAAATTGGTACTACGTTTATATAAATGAAATTGCACCAACATTGTCTACACGATAGTATTGTAAAATGGCATTTATGAATTTTTTATTAAAAAATAAAACTATTTTAAATAAACGATATTCTTGACAGCCCTAATCGGAGAACGAAACACAATGCGAAAAAGGTGTGAAATTAAAATTTATTTAAAAAAATTACAAAAGGATATACAGTTTTACATGTGACGAGTGTTGCCAAAGGGGCCGATGCCGCTCTGCGAAGCGCCCTTATTGGATCCGTACTGCAACGATATGACGTTCTGACCGGCCCTCATTTGCTCCTCCGTGAAGTTCCTCTCGTTCCTGTCGGCTTCCTTAGGTCCAATGGACGGCTTGCCAAAGTTGCCCGCTTTCCTGCCCAACGATTGTAGACAAACGACTACGGAGTTCAAGTTCTGCCTCTCCCAAAGATCGATAGTCTGGAAAGTTTCCTGAGCTGGGACGCCCAGCGACTTGGCCACGTCCAAGAAAGAATTTATGTTCTCCATGCACTTAAACGCCATTTTGGAATCGTTAACCTTCTTCACGGAGCCCGGCTTCAGCTCGTTTGCCAGTTTGCAGAGCACGATGCCATCCTTGAGTACTTCGAAAAAATTGTCAGCTTTTCCCGACGTATTAGCCGGTTGTCCGGTGATAACTTTCACCCATTCGAGACACTCTTGGGCGACCGCTTCGTTGTACTTGCTGTCCATCTTCCTCTGGGCTTCGGCGTTAATACCGGCTTTGTCAGCTCTGTTCTCGGCCATGGCTTCTTCTATACTAATGGAGGAATTCGCGATAAGCGGCTGACCGTGCCCGGTCGTGACTCAATGCGCTTCTTATCGCTAAGCCGACGGCGGCGTATCGAAAGATTGCGCGCATTTATCCAAGTAATGGAAAGGTATATATTTTTTGAAGCGGTTGATAATATTTTGATAAGACAGTTCAGTTTCTAAAGAGGTGGTAAATGTATTTGTATCCACGGCAAAAAAATAGAAAATATTGACGTAATGACATATATGTATACAAATAAAATAGTTCAGTAGTATCACAGTGTATCTACTTGTGAGATAAGGATCTAAATACGAGTGTTCATAACACATTGAACAATCTGTGCTTTCTTTGAGCACTAAGAACGGTTCTTCAGATTTTTTAATGTGGCAATAACTATATACACACACAAAATGACTAATGAGGAGTATGAAAAAATGTTTGCTAAAAGAAAATTAGTTTTGTCAATACTGCGGCTAAGAGAACGCGATGATATACGCGTATTTAGAACTGAGGGAAAAATCATTTTGAGGGAAATATCTTAAGACGAAAAAAAAACGGAACCCTTGATAGGATCTCATCACATGTCTGTTCGTTTTACTGTTACAGGTATTTTTCTCAAAAACCGGTCGAAGATTATTTTTATAAATACATATTAGATATTCCGAACAAATTTACAAATATCGTTATTTTGTGAGAAATTTGAAAGACATAGTGATAAAGTATATTAATTCGCATACATAACAAACTTATTTTATTAAATTCATAAATCTTGTGATAAACTCTAGTTTTCTATGAAATAGTTTTTTTTTCGTAATCATAAGTAACATATATCTGGAGATATGCAGAAGAGAATGCGAAAAAATACATTAAACACCTTTAATTTTCGAAATGTTCATTAGTTTCAGAAATTGGGACAGTTTTTAAAATGTGAAAATAACAGCGTCTCTAAAACTTCAGTTTACAGAAAAACTGTAGAGACCATCCTAACCATGTATGTTGTTTTAGAGAATTCACGATACTTTTATGTACAGGTAGGAAATACATATAGATGTTCCTATAATAAGGTACATCTATATTTATATATATATATATATATATATATATATATATATATATATATATATATATATATACATTGTATAGGCGTATTGTAAAAAGAAAATATATAAATGTATCTTTAAAACTTTAAATTTTATAATTTTATATGTATCCAAGTGTGTACGGAACCCTCGTAATGCAAATTGATTAACGCGTAATAGTTTCAAAGTTTCCATCCGTACAACATTAACATTAAATAATACGTATATTATATTCAAATATAATATCGTAGTAATATAGTAGATTACTATAGTAAATTAATAAGATATTTCGTAAACAAGTTGCAGTTAGTGCAATAATAACTTTACTTACAAATATGACTGCCGGCTTTTCATGGACATGTCTCGCGGAAAACCACGTCTACTTATTGAACAAAATGCCGTCACATATTATTCTATTTATATCGATTTCGACATTGACAAGGATCATTAATGATAATTTTGTAAGAAGTTAGTGTTTATCGCCTAATCGTTTGATTGGCCCGATATCGACTTTAAGGAGTTTATTCTGAATACCTACACATTTCGGCGAAGAACGTTTTATAACAAAACAAGCATAAAATGATATTGCAGTAGACAAATCTAAGACTGCAAAATAACATTTCAATAAAAGTAAAATAAGTGACGAAACGTCATTTAATTTTTTTATACATGTTGTTTTATTCTAAGTTCGCAGTTTTCGGGTGCTTCGTGTTAAAATTGAAAAACAAAATGATGGAATCAAATTGACATCACCTATATTAGAAAGATTACAATTAGTGACCGATCAAACATGTAGATAAGGTTGAAAACCTTCGATCAATATTTTAGTTTTATGTTGAGAGAGTCAAGTCTTTTTTTAATTTTTTTAATGAATAGGGTTTTCTTAAAATTGGAGATAAAAACTAAGTTTATCAAGACTGTCAATCATTAAGCGAGCAAGATTCGAGAAAGAAACATATGTATTGAAAATTATTTATTATATAAAATTATTTATTATTATATATTTATTATACTCATAATCGGATCGCCTCCAAAATGTTGCTGAAAGAAGTTTAGACAGTATTAGAAAAAGTCTGGGTTTTATTTGTTGCTTTAATAATATTTTTTATTCCAAACTGTTTACTTTAAGTCTCTTCTTAAAAAACCTACAGACTTATGTATGTTATTTGAGGAACACATCCGCTGTTTATTATTAAGCTATACATATGTAAATATAAATTACTAGGTAACAAGCGCTATATTATTAGATAACAAGCGCTATACTTTCCTCTGCGCGCTCATACTCTGACCAATCAGACTTGCGAGTCGCAAGTCTGGTTGGTCAGAGTATGAGCGAGCAGTCCGCAGTGTCCGCCATATTGTATTCGAAGAAATGTCAATGTTTAGTTACATTTGTGAAGTCAAGATGAATCCAAGAACGCATCACACATCAAAATCTGTCAAGCCGTTCAGGCTGCAGGGGGGTATAAGTCACATATTAGTTACTCCGAAAAATTTTACCCTACTTTTCATCCTGCGCAATTGGTTAATAAGCCATAAAAGTTCCACCCAGATATCTCGTAAAAAAAAAGAAAAGTCTTTAAAAAAACCTAAAGCTTGTATAATGAACCACGTATTAAACATTATTAAAAATATAGTAAATCTATAAATTATGTTCAATAGTGTCGGGAACACTTATCAAGAATTTGTTAATTCGAATCTTATTTGACCGTCAGTTTTGGGCTTCCGTGCCTCAGAATGAAAAAAAGAAACAATACAGGACCACATTGTTGTCTGACTATCAATCTGTCTGACAGAATATATAGACCTTAGTCTATGATCTCAAAATCCGGGGAAAAATTCTGGCTTATATCTCTGTATAACAAAAAGATACGATGTTTCACATATTTTGATACCGACTCACCCATCGGAACCAACAGGGTACTTCCTGCTGTCTAGAATCTTGAAATTTGGGACGAAGAAAGGTGCCATGGCACAAGTAATCCGAAATTTCGTGTTCTACGTGAAATTATTACGTGGCAAACTTAATTTTTTTCCATCTTTTTTATATTTATAAAGTAGTTATTTACTAAGCTTTACTGTAACGCAATATAACAGCACGGCATCCTCAGGACACAAGTCCTACTCACACTTGAACGTTTTTTTTATATAGACCAATGTATTTGGATTAGGTACTCAATATATTCATAAATGACACTGCGTCTTGTTTTTAGATAGACGTCACAATGGTCCTATATCATATATTAGCGGAGTAGTTTTATTAGTTATTATTCTGCCGTACAGCTTTATCAAAACCGACAAGTAATTGTGTAGAAGACTTAGTATTTATAAATATGTCGAATGATGATGGTTTATTTGCGATAAATTCAAAAGAAAAGCAGGAAAACAAATTCTCATGACAAATAAAAGCTCTACATACTTAAAGAACTTATCAAAATATAAACATTTAAGTGTACATAGTATCTATGTTAAACTATTTACAAATATCGTTATTTTTTGCAAATATATTGCCTAGCATATCTTTCACACGAGTAAAATATGGTGAATTTCTTAAAAACTAAATGTAAAATGGGTATTGTAGTTTTCCAGTAAATTTATTTTAACTTCTAGAAGACCCATTTTTTCACAATTTTAAGCAGTTTTTATTTTAGTAGTTTCGGCAATAGGGAAGGACATGTTTTTGTAAACATTTTGAAAAATATCTCCGCAACTATCTTACTAATATTGCAACAAAATAATCGAACAATTTAAATGATTTTTTTTTAATTTGTTTAGGTTATGACTATTACTAAATACGTGGGTCTATTAACAGCATAACTATGCCAGACTTCAAGTTTCTCCATCGAACAATTTCTGGTAAAAAACGGCTGTGGCAGATAGACTGACAAATTGGCAGGTGAGGGGGGACCTGAGGGAAATGAAGGATTCCGTCTCTTTTCCATTTGAGGTACGGAACCTTAAAAATATATATTTTTACGTCTACGGGACAATGAACCGACATAATCACCAATAATTTCATAGTTGACTATATAAAATTGCTAATTCTAATAAATATTACCTGCGAAACTGAGTTTTACTTGTTTGTTCTGCTTTCATATTTCAACTACACCACTAATCTCTAAGATATTTTGTATACATATAACCTGTCTCATCAATATGAAAATATGATAAACTTTTTCCACGAAATACAATTAATTTTTTTGGTAATTAAGAAAATCAATCCACTAAGAGTGTGAAAATAGATGTGTAACACATCAGGTTTTTTTCTTTCTTGCCATTTCTTCGTTTCTGCACAGCTCAAACTACTTAGCCATTTCTAATGAGGAGTAATTATTCATACGAACGTAATTAACATGTCTACACGAACACAGTACAATTCTATACAAGATGTTTTATCGTCATAAGAAATAATTAATTATAATTCGTCATGATTGATTATAAACTCATTGTCCGGTCGTGATTTCCACAGTTTACAGAAAATATTCAAATTATTTTTAAATATACCCTAGAATATTAAACCAATCCTAATTCAATTTTGTTAGTTATATATTACAGCGCCTTTATGATTTGTATACTAAAGCAAATAAAGCTAAGTATTAAAAAATCACTGGTCGAATATGTGATAAGGAGCTTCCGTAAACCAGGTGCCCCTGTTAAGCTATTTTGACCCTGCCTTCATGTGGCGTGACGTAGTTTTACGCATGACCCTTCTACCCTCCCTTAGTGGTGGACGCAGGATTTTCTTTTGTTTCTAGAAGGTTTTCCATTATGTTTTATTACTGAGCATATCATTATGTTGTCGACATTTTCCAGGGCGTTAGGATTTATGAAAAATGAAAAAACTTTTATAAGACCATTCACGTGTAGGCCAGCATGTCAGTCTGTCACAGACGTTTCTCTCCGAAATCGTTTGACATAGAAACTCTATAACGATAACGCGTATTAACGCATATATAACTCAATAGTAACACTCAAAATTATTCAAAGGATAATTTTAGAGAGAGCAAATAAAGTACTCAAAGTTTTTTAAATCGAAAAGACGACTTATAGGATTTTAAAACTATTTTAGAAAATTATGTAAGAAAATAATAAAGATATTGCAGAAAATGTCCACAATAAAAAGGTTCACAAAAAAGTTTGACGTAGAAGTTTGAAACTTGGCAAAGTGACAAAACAAATGTTTTTTTTTATTTAAGTAAGACAGTTCTAGATTTATTACTGAAGATGTCCACAAAATTATGTTCCTCCCCCTCCTCCTAACAATCGCCGAAATCGCCAATGTCAAAATTATGAATAAAAACAACGTTGCTGTCAATTTACGCAATTACCTGCAATGTCTTTGGAAACGTGAAGAAAGCAATCGTACGCTTAAAATTACACTTGAATTCGTCTTCTTCGAGGCTATATCTGGCCAATATTTTATACGGAAGCGCGCGCCGGACTATTAAGGAAGATCTCATGAAACGTATAGAAATTTGAAAATGCCTACAGACGCATGATATCTACATCTTGGACTCAGAATGTCACTAGGTTTTACGACAGGTTGGCCAGAAACGCAAGTTTTACAAATCATCAAACGAGTAAAGCTGAATAAATTAATAACAATGGGTAAAGTTGCTGGGAGAAGGAAACCGTTCGCAGAAGTTACAGTTGCGCAAAATTCGAAAATGGGAAGCGATTACGAATGCTGCTGAACTTTTTCGCGTTGCCAAGATCGAGTACGCAATTCGATGAAGGACAAGATCGTCGAGATGAAGGACAAGATCGAGTACGCAAATTCGATTACCAACTTTCACTAGTTGGAGAGGCACCCTCAAAAGTAAAGTTTACGGAAAACTATAGTAATAAAAATTACATAGTTTCTGAAAAATTCCCGATATTTATATATGTTGAAAAATTATATTCACATTTGCAAATATTTTAATAGAAATACTTTAAACTTTTGAAACGTTTATATATGCCTATATGTGTATGGAATCCCTGTAGTTTGAGCGCTACTTACGTTTGACTGGTTTCATTAAAAATTTCGAAGTAGCTTTATTTATATTAGCCTTTTATTAAATACCTCTTAAAACAAATAAAATGTAAAATTATATTAGATTTTCTGAAAGTGCGAATCCCCTCTCTTCCACGTAACCAAGTGTAGCTCTCATATGCTCGAAATAAGCCATTTGGTCTATGGAAGTCCGGTAAGGGCTGAAACCTAAGTTTTAGTTTATTAAACCACTACTCTGGCATTACCGTCCATTTGTGTCATTCCAATTTCAATCACGATTCAATCAACCACAATATGTCATTTTACCTCCCCGTTCTGCCGATAAAGCGAAAACAATTCCTTACTGTTTAAAAGATATTATTACTGATCAGGGCCAAATATTCAAGGTATAGAAATTAAATGCCTGTATAAGATCACAACTACGGTTCTTAAACAATTTACAGTTTAGTCTAACATAGATCAACCTAACACCCCTTCGCATACTTAATTTGCCCACATAACCACAAAACTCCACAAACTTCTAAATAAAGTGTTCAGCATTTTCATTCACTTAATATTAATTTTAGAAACAAAATTATTTATTCTTCAAAAAAGGGACCCCTTTTACACTCGAGTGTTTTTTTTTAATTCTTTTAACTATTAATTTATTTTTACTTTTTCAAGTCCATATTTTTGTTTTAAGAAATAAATATATATTATAATTTTTTTAATTTTATGAAATATTATATTATCATAAAAAAAAAACACATAACTACCAAGTTTCAAAACGACACAACAATTAAAGTGTGTAAAGTTTAGTTTAGCAGTTTCCATTACATAGTTACATACAAGTCGACCTAATAAAAACGTGTTAAAAAGAGCAATTTTTATGAAATTAAATTCAGTTGAAATTTATAGTACTTCGATTTTCATTAATTAATATCATCAAATTATCATTTAATTAAACATACATAAAATGATAGATAAAACCACGGAATCCTTAAGACAAAATAACTTTGTTTAATGATGATAAAATGAGAGTGAGTTCACGAAATGTTGGGCCCGTTCTGAATTTTTCTATTTCCAATTTATCATACTTGAAAACGTGTTATTCTCAGGTCTAAACCAGACCACTTGTCATTCACTTTCTGATATTCTGATAAACCAAGATGATGGCGCGCTAACTAAAATTTCTAATAAAACATAAGCTAAATAAAACCAAAGGAACTACTACCATAGGAGTTACCTATTGATTCTCGGAACACAGAAATAATTAGAAGTACTATTATAGTTTCGTTTTCACTTCCTTTTGTTTAAATGCTTTTTCAGCCCGTGTCCAACAAAATTTTCCGACTTAGACCTACACTGAAGCTGATGTGATGTCTGTAATCGATAATAATAGCTCCAACTTGACTAATACTTTCAGGAGCTCTTTCAGCTAGGTCCGGATATCGTTTCATAAACAGGTTGTAATAATTAATATTTAGTCTGACATCTTTAAGTGTTTGTTCTACCATTGCGATTGATTACTTTTGCAAACATGTTTATTAAATCGCTCCGTTTTCTTAAAAAACACACTTTGCAGTTTGCGCCAGCCAGTCAGCTACAACTTGCTCCTCTTCGTCGATTCTCCTGTGAACTCTTGAATTGTGCTTGGAATTTTAAAATAACTAGCCGCCTCTCTGATGCTCATATTTTGATTTTTGACGGTATCGACCGCATCTTTTATTTTGTTTCTATTATAACAAAAGTTTATAATTAAGTTATTAAGTTTATGATTAGTGTCAACATTTGATAAAGGCTGGTACACGATTTTATTAAACTGTTGGCAATAATAATCAAAGACTTATCGTAAACTAAGTCAATTAAAAATCTATGGGGCAGATGTGGTAGATTTAATTTTTATAGGCGGTCGACTATATGGGGTATCTGCAATTCATTTAAGTTTTCTAATATCGGCCGCCCCAACCAATCTTAGACTTTACACAAAATAATGAATTTTAAACCCGGCCGTGCGTCTTCCAATTACAGATAAAACACAAAGCAAAAACACTCACGGATCTTTATTTAATACATCATTGAAATTTCGAATCGATGTTGAAGACGAGATGCTGCATGATCACGTTAGAGATTGTCCTAAAAATGCTTTTTACATTAGCAACTCGATACAAAATAATTTGATCGAGTGCTGTGGGGAATTAATTACAAACAAAATGAAAAAACCAAATATTTTAACATTATAGAAGGTGAGACCACAGATAGTTCTATTAGTGATCAACTTTTACTATTATAGACCACAGATAGTTCTATTAGTGAGAAACTATCTTTTTGTATTTAATATTTCGATGTTGATACGAATAAAATACAAGAAGACTTTTTAAGTTTGTTGAAGTTGTGCACTTTACTGGTGAAAATATTGCCCGTCATATTTTGGAGGCTTTGGAAAGCTAGACATTACGTTATGCCGAAGTCAAGCATATGATGAAGAAGCCAATATGAGTGGTAAAATAAAAGGAGTCCAGGCATGTGTGTCCGATATTCAGCACTTAACTTTTTATAGTCACTGTGCAAGTCACCGCCTCAATTTAGCAATCAGTACAGCTTGAACCGACCCTAGCATAAAAATGCTGCGGGGGTTATTTCAGTCGTTGCAACCATTTTCCGTGAGTCAGCTGGACGAATTCATATCCTCTAAAAAAAAAGGGAGCTAATTTGTCCAAGGAAAAATAAAATATACTAAGGAAAATGGCTGAAATGAGATGGATAGAAAGACATGAAGCAGTCCTAACATTTTTAGACGTTTTGCCGTGTCTTCCTGTAATGTTACAAAAGATGGCCGATAAAGGGGAGAAACGTGCTATAAATGCATTTTTGCTGCTGCAAGCTATAATCCCGAGGAAATTCCTTGCAAGCTTGGTCATCCTCGCTGAATCACTCTCTTTTTATCTCAGTCATTATAAGCCATCGAAATTGATATACTTTCGGCTATAAGCTTGACAACATGACTACAACGTGATACTTACACGGATGCGTTTGAAAAGCTTTTTGATAAAGTTGAAGGCATGGCGAGTGAAATTTGAACAGAAATTACGGTCTGCAGACTTTCGCTTAATCATATGTAATTTTTGAATTAACAATAAGGATAAGTAATAAAAGGAATGTAATTTCTAATATGCCTTTATTTACAATTAATATAAAAGAACCTATCAGGACACCCGCTGCAAACTTGGTTGTGCCCCCTCCCCCCCAAAAACAATTCTGTATCCGCCCTTGGCTCCACGTACTTACCTGTCAAAAATTTTGCGGCATTCAAAGAAATTTATATAAACAAATAAAATAAATAGAAAGAGCTCCAAATTCAAATTTCAGATATACACACTTGGCGCATGTTTGTATCGCATATAATTACAATGTTGTAGTAAAACAACATCATAAAAGAGAATTGTTTTTAATTTATAGTACCGTTTTCGTTTCATCACTGTCAACAGTTGTTTCGTTATAACTTCACCAATTTCTCACCTAATTTTTATGCACTTTATAGTTTGTCGACCGCATGCAACGGTAAACGGTGATTTCACGAGTGTTAGAATTTTTTAACAAAAACAAACCGGCAAAATTACCAAGAGGAAAGTAAATACCATCAAAGTTGCAATATGGTCTTAATGATAATTTATATAAAGAAATATATAGGTATGAGTGATACCGATATATTCATTAATATATATGTATGAGTGACATTTTCAAAGCGATTGTTGAGTTTTTTTTCCTTTTTTTCTTGTTTTAAAAGAAATAAAACTTACTTAAAACGAAGTTTTGAAATAACATTCATAAATAATGTTCAGGAAAATTAAGAAGCCACAGTCAAGTAAATACGAAGAAAAGTCGATTTAAAAATTATTTTAATGCTAAATTAATGTTTTTAAAATCATCGTATCACAACTGGTTTTATGACTCAATGAACTTTTTGCTTCCTGCATTATTAACTTCCCGGTACCAGAAATCTTAAAAAATACGACATCAACTTTGTAAATTGAGTGGAGCACAAAAATCCACCTGTACACTTTAATCAACTAAACGTATTAAGCAGCGAATACCTCTAAAACGTATAAATTGAAAATACCATTTATCATTTACCTATAATGAATTAATAGTTTATCTACGAAAACCTAGTAAGGTACTTATGTAGTAAAAAAATTAATTTCATTAGATATATTCCCGTATTCGGGGTGATAACCACATTATTTTGTATACCGCTAAATAACTCAGTTAAGAAAAAGCATGTTCAAAATGTTTTAGTCTAACGAATATGAAACTTAGATGTTGATAAGATATTATTGAAACATTTCAGACGATAATTGATAAGATAATACAATAAAAGTATCTGCTATATTTTACCTACTGTAATAAATAAAGTATACGAGATAGCGGTACGATTCCTGTTCAAATCTAATAAGAATTAAAACTTTGTTCATACAATATATGCACAATCGTAGACTTACCTTACTATTCATCCACTGTAATTAAGTCTGTGTTTTACAATTCACTTTAGAAAATAAATATACTTTGTTATCAACACGAATATTAACTCAAAATTCACACCACAGCACATACACGCTCACTTGACTCACCGTTTCTAACTCGCGGGCAGCAGGCGGCAACCGTCACGCACGGCTATCACGTTGCTCGCTTGCATTCAAAATCGCTCGAAACTTTTGTTATTCGTTATAGTGATGTTCAAGGATACATCGATACCGTCACGAGTTGTAAAATGTTAGACATTTGGACAATCATTTTATTTATTTAATTGTTTCTCTGGAAGAAAACAATATCTAGAAAAAGGAGTTATGTGTTT
Organism: Druceiella hillmani; assembly: GCA_039881145.1. Taxonomy (NCBI): domain Eukaryota; kingdom Metazoa; phylum Arthropoda; class Insecta; order Lepidoptera; family Hepialidae; genus Druceiella; species Druceiella hillmani. The sequence goes on along the minus strand of JAYKKI010000016.1, from coordinate 23,499,847 downwards.
TGCACATCTGGGCAAAATTAATTTTATAAGATATACAGTACGATTCGCTCAATTTAATAATATCAATTTTACTTTAGCATCGCTTTGTATCTCTTGACTAATTTGACATTATTTTTTTTATTATGATTTTATAAGTATGTGCCACAAAAATGTTCAAGTTATACAAAAATCTATGTGCACGGTAATTACCACGTGTATGCATACTTATAGAAAGAAATAATGTTATTAATATGAATAAATGTGTATCGCGTATTTATTTGAAAATATATCATTTCTAACGTGAAATTTTTTTTTATAATTTCTAACGTGAAATTTCAACGAAAGCGTGCGACAAAATGATAACAATAATTAGAATAGTTTGTGTATTAGTGCATAAAATTGTCAAATAACCTAATTAATATCACATAAAAGTTTATAAAGTGTCCTTTAATTTTATGTAGGGTGTTTTGCATCTATAATTTATATAATTAGAAATATTGTGCATAGCTTATAATATTTCAAAATTCAATAGAATTCAACAAAATGGAATACACTTCAAAAGCAAGCAACAAAATAATGTAGTGATTGATGTTTTTTGTAGAATAATAAATATTTTTCCCTTCCAAAATTATTTTCCAAATATTATGTTATTTCTAATTTGGTCATAATTGATTACGTAATGAAATCATATGTAACAAAAATAATTTGTAACTTATCGATAAATGATTACACGGCATCACTAAACTGGTTCTTGGAGAATTGTTCTACCTGAGCAAGCAACTAAAGTCAAAGCACGTGCTATCTCTCTCTTGCGATTAGTGTGTTTCGAGATGAAGATAAAAAAATAAGCGTTTACGACATAATGGTGAACAATAGTAAAAGTAGCAATTTTATTTGTTCTACCGGAGTCATATTACAATAATAATATTGTACAAACGGTTGATTTCATCAGAATTAAATTACCTTCTTGCCTGCCGCTTAGGACTACCCAAAAGTATATTGTATTTGCTTTTATATAGGATTTTTATTTTTTATATGTATGTAAATAGTAAGCTAGCTAAAATTATTCGTGTTTTACAACTATATTTTTTTAGAAAATTAGAGTGTCAGAATTTTATGAAAATATTAGAAAATATATGTAGGTATGTATCATATAATAGAAAATGTTTGCAAAGTAGCTATATAATTTTCATTCTTATGATGGACAATTTTGTTCTTATTATCAAGTAGGCAATACAATCGCGTAACGCCATCTTACGTTTGATGGTGGCGTTCTGTCTTGATGCACATTTCAAATTGTTTATGTATTTTATATAAAGAGTACGTTACGTACTCTATAGAAAGTCTTTATTGTGTATTAAAATTTACTTCAAATTTGCACTATTGTTAAAATATTGTTTTGGAAAAATTCTGTAAAAAATGTTGCAATATTATTGTAATTGCGCCATCTGTGTATCTTTAAATCTACGAGTAACAAATATAATGGTCTGTTCACCATACTAAGAATATTCTTCCTTAAACGAATCTTTGAAATTACAACAGATGGCAATGAAGTTTATAATTTAAAAAATAAAATTTTAAAATAACTTTTTTGATTTTTTTATTTTACTTTTTTATAAGATATTCTGTATTTTGTAACAATACATTTTGTTGAATACAAATAACCGAAATATAAGTTCGCAAAGAAATAAATATCATATATAAAAGAAATTTATACTTTTCTCTAAAACTGAAAGACGGAAAATAATGTAGAATTAATGACCAAAGATATAATAAGTTGTTTTATATATTAATTTATACATAGATTGATAAATTTGTTGTAATAAATTATAAACCAGAAAACAGTTTACAATTTTTATTTCATTTTATTTACATTTATTTACAAGATTTACAATAAATACAAAGATATTATTTAGTCGAATAAACTGTATCATTCGCGCCTCTGCACACCGACTGGCAGCCGCCACAATCGGCGTTTGAGCATCATGTAAAAAAAATCAAATGATTAATGCAAACAAACTATCGTTTTATATAAAAAAAAAGATGGTATCATTAATTATTTACAAGTAAACATTATCTTATGAGCGGGAATGATAATAGAAATGAAGTCGCACCCGACGCAGCTTCTTCGACGCATCGCCACATGGCCTTTTAGCGATTTTGCCTTAAATATAAGTGTAATGTCGTAGTAAAACGCGTTTTAACGAGGTTTCCGCAACAGAACTATTTAGTTGGTGATGGCAACCCAAACAATATTTTGAGATATATTATTGATATTAGAATATAAGTTATATCAAGTTTATTAGCATTGTTTACAAAAACCAAAATGTAAGTGTACAAATCTTTCGATTCCATCGAAATTATTTTCATGTTTTTTTTATTTATTTAAAGTTAAATAAATGAACCGAATCACAATTGGTATTTTCGATTTCGTAACATCTTCTTGGCGGTTTGTTCATGTTAGATGCTAGCCAATCAAACAACATTTTAAATTGTTCATCTATGAAAAATAAAACAATACTGTCATTGAATTTAATGAAAGCAGTTTTGGCGCGTTGCAATATCAGTTACTTTCGAAACGAATACGTAGGATTGATGAAATAAATCTCAAGTGTCGTGGATCACAGGGAAAGATGATGAGAGGATTTTGCACTGAGTACAATAATCTTTTGGGGATAGACTGGTTCTGCGAATGTCGTCGCTGCGGGCGGTGTCGGGGCTCACGCCTGCTTGGGATGCGGCGTCGGCGGCGGCGGTGGCGCGCGGAAACACTGCAACAAGAACGCCGTGTACATGATGAAAGCCACAGATATGGCTATCAAAGCGTACATGAAGATGTTGAGTTCTGGCTGGCGGAACCTATTTTTTCTGAGCCATTCCAACACTTCCTCCTCGGACATAAGGTCACCTGCAAATTGAACGTTACCAAAATTTTATTATAATTTTAATAAGTACCGAATGCTGAAGTAAAAAAATTATGTTGTTTACGATGAGTCTTATGTCGAATTGTTTTATGTCGAAACATATGAAACGTCAATTTTTCTTTGTAAAAGTTTGGATGGTTTTTTGTTTGTGTATCAACATAAGAAGCTTTAAAAAGTGCATATAAAGGATATGTAAAAACATGGAGGTCGTTTAGACACGACAGAAATAAGAACTTTTGTTGTTGTCAATATCAGTGTAGTATTTAGCAATATTTTGTCACGTATTTTGTCGGCAGAAAATAGTAAACGTCATCGAGTACAAAGAGGTTTTGTTAAAAGTGAATTTGAGATTCGATTTTTGAAAAATTAAACACTATTGTTTTTACGAATTATTAATACGTTTTATATAATACGCTACACATATTTAGGTACGCATTATATAATTTTTCATTTATTACAATGAAGCCATCACAATATCTGGGTAAGCATGCTATAGTTACTTCACGTGAAAAAAAGACAGAAGCGTAACCAAAAAATGATTAATTTATCACCAAAAGCCTCTGATGCATTATTATACCGTCCCTGTATTGGAGGCAGAACTGACCACAAACTTAATATCTAATTATAAGAAACTATAAAACAAGTGCACTTTAGTGAAAATGATTTAGTGGATATTTGCCTTTATATATTTTAATATTTGTCTTTATATATTTTATTTATTTCTATACTTTAATGAATCTAATTGATACATATGGGAGACTTATTGCTACGAGAGCAATCTCTTACAGCCAACCAGAACACCAGTACAGCCCCGCTCGATGAGCGGCCGGGAATCGAACCCGGGTCCCCGCGGTACGCCTCGCAGTCAAAGGCCGTATGCCTTGTGATCAACCCAACACACCACGGTGACGCCGTCATATATATATATATATATATATATATATATATATATATATATATTTCAATGTTGAATACATGTATTAAACATGGTGTTGGGTAGTTATAAACGCCATGCTTTATTTATTTTATAAAAAAATTAATCCAATAAAATATTTCCTATACAAAATGTGTTTCTGCAATTAACTACGTATCTACATATTATATTTTTTTTGCGGAACTTAACATTAAATATGCTAATACGAACATAAATGAAAAAAATTTATACATAGAATTGTATAAAGTGTAAAAAGAGATACGAGCCAAAAAAATAAAACGTTTCACAGTGGTATAAGAACTTTTTGGATACAATTTTTTATTAAAATATTCATGAACGGCAATTATTTTTCCCGTTTTTAACGTAAATTTTTTCATTTATAAAAAAGGCAAAGTGAAAATGTAGTGTAACTATAATTACGTATGTAAATCATAAGCAGTGCTAATTAAAAAAAATAATTGTCTTAAAATCTGAATGATCCTAATGAAGTGCCGAATTTTCATATAATAATTTTTCTTTTCCTTTGTAACTTTGCCGATTTTGATTTTTATGGTGTATCTTATATTAATCCATGCCTAGTATTTATTGTACGTCTTTATTTTTTCGATTTCACTTATAGAATTAGAAATGCTAACACGCCAAAATCAAATTTTTTCATAAAATTTTCGTTATATTAAATTGCCGGCAGATAAATATTTAACTAACTAATAAAACACATTTAAACGTATAGTCTTAGGCTATATTTTCCCTAAGAAAAAGAGACCGTAATCATGAATATGGGTGAAGGTTTCGAGCGGAAGAAACGTTGACATCCGGAAGACGATTTTACGACTAAATTTAAAGAAGGTAGCACTACAAATTGCGACTTTTCCTATCACAAAAATAAATGTTCGCTGTCTCGTTTCCCCCGTGCGTTCACAACGAACATTTATATCAATATTATTTCTCATTAACTGCCTGATTGCACTTCTAATACAATTTTCACAGGTAGATACAATGTGCTATATTAAACAAACATGCCATTAGCGCGGAAAGCGGTCTCCAAAACACCATATAACGTTACTGCGTGTCTTTGATACAACTATCTCTTTTACTTTTGTGCTTTCTTTAATTCTATTTTTATAGCCTGTGTGCGAGGTCTTCCTGACGCCATTTTTTTTATTTATTTTACAAGAGTAAGAGACGGATCTATGTAACAGAACTTTATCGGTTTAGTATGGATATTTGTACGTTTTATACCAGTTTGTTTACCTCTGTAAATATGCGGAAATCTTTTTCTGAAATAAACAATAGCCGGTAATTTGGTGACACCCCACTTGCGTGCGTAGCGCGGGTCACCCATCTTCACGAATGTGATGTCCAAATTATCAGTTTCGCCGTCAATGTTCTCCAGTTTATCCAAGACAGTGCGACTTTCTTGCGAGTTTTCATCTGAATAATGAAAAAAGACAATATGAAAAAAAAATTAGACTTTAAAGTTATATTGGTTTTTGTGTATGTTAAAAAATGTTGTGTTGTAATCAAGCTGGGAATATTGGAATAATTATGAAAGTAATAGGACTATTTTTCCCGTTCTTGATTTGGTACCATTCGGTTTTTTTTTCAGTTTAGGTTAGTTACTAAGATATAGTCAAAGACGTTATATTAGACATATCTTAGCGCTCTACGAGTGATCCTCAAAGGACAAGATTATTATACCGTTTCTTCTTTGGAAATGTGTCTTTTAGACAAATTATTTCTTGACTCTATCTTTTTTTATGACTTTTTTATTTAATATAATCTCATTGGATATAGGCGGTTAAATTTTCCACATAATACATTTTTCATCACAATAACGTTGACTAATACCAATAAGTATACGTAGTTTAAAATTGGCTTGTTAACATGAGTCTTTTGATACTTTAATTTATACTTTACAGACAAAATTATATACGATTGTACAATATATTAAATTTTTTTAAAAAAAAAATCATTGAAGTTATTTCTTTAATTATTTTCATAATAGTTTCACAAACATATGACGAATTCATCAATAAATTTTATTGTCTAAGCGGAAGCCTACTACTCTCATTATTCTGGTGCAAAACGGTTCATTGTATTATTATTTTCGACACATTCATTCTTCCTCGCGCTCTTTACATTTTTTTTCAATAACGTTATATTCAATAGACACGTAATACCCACGGGCGAACCATTATGAAAGAGTTAGAGAGTCCAGTTCAAAGCTCATATATAAAAGAAATAGTCGCATTGAAGAAGACATAAATTATTTCAAGTTTTGAAGACCACTTTCAGAGCATTAATAACATGTCTATATAATATAAGGTCATTGGTTTTTCATAAGTAAAATAAATAAAGAGACTCACAGAAGTAAACGGCAAGAAATTCGTTCTCCTCTAAAAGTTTATCCAACATTTTGCGATTAACTTCTTCGATTTCGTTTTTAATTTCGAAAACGTCCTGCGATGTGAGCCACTGTAGTATCTTATCAACTTGATGCAAATCTCCGTCGTATAGCATAGGGATACGTTTCCTAAAGTATACGAGTGATGGTATGTTGATCACGTTATATTTGGATGCCGCTTCAGGGCTGGCTATTTTGACAAAGTCTATGCCGAAAAGATCCACTTCGCCGTCTATCTGCTCCAGGGCCTCCAAGATTTCTTCACATTCACTGCAATCCTCGTCATCGTCTGTAATGTATGTCAATACCAATGTAAAAATTGCTATTCTAGAAAGACGTTTACATCAGTTCAGGATTTATATTTAATAATAATTTTATAAAGAGAGAGGTGTTATTAGTTGTTTTCAGGATTTGACGTACATGTACTGTTTTTTTAATACAATGTTCCAACGAAGAACAGAGAAAAGTGTGATGTTCCCTGATGAGGAGATCCTTTAAAATAAGTGATAAATCATGTTCAGTAAAAAAAAACAAATCAATGCGTTTTTTTATTACTACAGGTATTTGGACAATTTTTGTTCTAGACCGACAAATAACTTGCATTTCCATGGTGTACTGAAGAATGGCTCTCTCAAACAGGTATTAAAAATAAACTCAAGACGCAAATTCAAGACTTGAATTTTGGTTTCTGCATCGAGAAATGCACCAGCACATAGACCGGGGAAAACTATGAACTGTTTAAAGGAAACAATAATCAATTTATTAGGGATGCCCGATCTTTTTATTTAAATCGATATTTTTGTTCACAATGGTTTTTAACTCGTGAAATCGATTCATAATCAGAATCGTATGGGTTTGAATTCACAAAGATCATATTGTGTTTTTTACATAATAAAATTAGGTAAATGTCTATAGACTTATTAGACAAACTCTTTTCATTACCATACAACTAAAAGAAGGTACACATTTTAATTATGCTAACATCTTACAAATGACAATTATTTAGATCTAAGCTTTTTAAGAATAATAACTTTATTAAGCATTAAAGGTCGAGTCTATTACGGTTTTCAGTTAATGTATTGCCAGCAAGAGAGAACAGCCGTTCAATGGTGGAACAATGGTGCAACAACTGATAAATATTTCAAAGCTAATTTGCTTACTTCTTTAGGTCTGTCCATGCAGTTGATCTGTTTGCCCAATATTCTATCGGATCTGCTTGTCTACCAAGCTAAGGTTTTCTCAGATACTATCTTAAGATTAGAGACATCTTGAGCCTTTTTGCCACATTTTCATTTTGACACGATTGTGACACTAATTTTCTATGAAATTTCCAAATGTCTCTATCTTCTGCAACGGGTACTTCATAGTGCATGTCCATAGTCGTCGTTGAATCAACGTTATTGGTCATATTGTATATATTTGGCGTTAATTTTGTAGAAATTAATTATTCACAATTAAATGAAACTACGTGATGTAGTATTATTTCTCCTTTATTTAAATTCTTTATCACGATCTAGATTTTGTTGTATTACAACATCTTCAGGTGGGCTATTAGCAAAGAATCTTTGAAGAATTTAAATAAATTGGAAATAGTACCATATCACGTAGTTTAATTGATTTGTGTTATTGGTAATGTTTTTTCTAACAAGTCTGTTATACCGTTTAGTGCTTTTGCACATGATGAAAGGAAATATATTTTTGAAATCATGGAAATGTATTTTGTAAATCTGGAATCTAGTATGGTGGAAATCGAAAACATTGTATTTTTCAAAATGGTTGAAGTTTACATTAATTTCGCTAAGTACTGTAGATTTAAATTCTGAACTTATATAAGAAACATCAGAAGTATCTGTGTTATTTACACACTCAATTGATTTCATCATGCAAATTATAAGTGGTATATCTTTTAGGAAAGCGATTCGATCTGTGTTGAGGTCGCATTCAAATGAATCGATTCATAAAATCGGAAATCGCAATGTAAAAGGTTGCTTTTGAAAATATCGATTCAGATCGGGCATTCCTACTGGTTATTGCACTATCTTCATAAAGTATAGATATAGTCCCATCAAAAGGTCGATGTCGCTCTAGCAATATTAATTGGGGCATTTACGGTGATTTTCTCTGTTGTTTTGGAGGGATTTTGGCAAGGCATTTTTTGTATCTTGTTTTTATATGTATGCAAGACTGTCCAACATACAATGGAGATTACCTCGAAAAAAATAAATAGCAAGTGGATGCCACAAAACTTATGTCGCGACACTAGATAGAAACATTTCGCTCCTGCAATAGTGCGCCTGCTCACATGCTGCTCGCATAAATAGTTTTTTAAATCTATATTTTAGACTTGTTTTAATTAAGTTTATCAAAATACAGGCTAGTTTTGTTCTATTAATTTTGCCCACAACTCAATTAAAGCAGTGCAAAATAGCACGAAAGACACGTTTGATGTCCATATGTCCCACGCAAGATTAATTTTCTTATAGCTAGATCTTATCCGTGTTATTCTTGTATTAATCTATTTTGCCTTGTATTGTGATCAATTTTAGATTTTTGCATTGTTTTAACTGTGATAAAATTTTGTAATGGTTAAATGAAAGATACATTTTAAAAATGTTACGTTTTCTAAGTGGACTGCAAAAAATTGCGAATTCATGTTGAAAAAGTTGAAAAAGTATATTAAAAATAAAACAAAATGTCCGGTAGGGAAACATAAAACTTTTAGATATTGGAATAAAACAAACAGATGCACTGCTCAACATTGAATTTCAACGCAGATGTTGAATAAACCTCTAAGGCATCAAATTGCCAGGTTTCATTAAATTTCATGTGATACGTAGACACGGCCTTGATACCATGTTTCGTATGTATGGATTGTACCTGTTTTATTCTTATTTAATCGCAAAATAATTATTATTAAATATAGCGGAAAAGACTTACAGAAAAATACCACCAGCAAAGGGGACTCCTCGAGTAGGCGTTCTAACATTCTATCATTGACCGATTCAATTTCGTCAGCCAATTCGCGATTATCGTCGTCTATCAACCACTCCAGTATCGATTCCTCGTTTTGAAGGTCACCCTCGAATAATAGAGGATTGCCGTTTCTGAAAAAAAAAACGATAACGTATTATTGGACGTAATTCAATCAGTATAATGTTTTTAATTGAAAATGTAATTTTTTAAAACTAATGTTCGTGTACTTTCTACGGTGGTCGAGTCCATTGACCGTCGAGTTATATTTTATTTGGGTTGTCATAATTAGTATAATATATAATGTCTTAGGAGACATGTGAAATTAAATTAGTATCGAAAAGAAAAATTGTATGCGAAGTTTTATCGAAACTCTTTATTTCTGCGGTCAGTGCGACTCGATTGTAACTAAAAGTATAAAAATCGATAACCACTTTCGTAGTGATTACCATTTACATAATATAGACGTGTCGTTATTCATTCATTTTTAACCTGGAAGAAAAATGGTTACTTTTTTGCATATTCGCTTACATTGTTACATAATATGTTAACTTATAAATGTTTTGCCGCCATTTCCTGAGAACTCGTCTAAAAAAATTAACTTAAAAATGTACGGCAACTTCGACTCTAATTTACACCCGCTTTTTTGAATCGAGTTCCTATCGTTAGTACATACATATGTTTCATCGTACGGAGGTAATCGCCAATAAGACGTTTATCGATACGTGTAGCGTGTTTGTCGTGTGGTATTTTGTTCGATAATGTAACATATGACAAATGTGTTACAAATGTTTACGTAATCGTCAAGGAGATATTGTGGGGAGAACATTGGTTATTACATCAATATTCTTGAAATTTAAACTAATATAGTGAGGAAAAATAATAATGCACAGTTTTTGCGCGAAAGATACGACAGAAAAAGCGAGTGTACAGCTAGAGCGATAAGCAGGCAGAACCGTGACCAGTATGGCGTGGGTGGGGAGATATGCTGTATCGTACTGACTACTGCTCCGCGTGTCGATCTTTCCAGAATGTCCGAGGAGTTCGCTAACTGGTGACGTGCGTATTAAACTTTTGTATTGTTGCTTTCTTAAAAAAGTTGTAGGAATAATTCCTAATTTCTATCAGTGTTTTTTATAGGTGAGTATGTAGTTTCGTACAAAATAAATAAATGTATATTTACTCCCAATCGCTTGATTTACGGACTTTACTCCTTAAGAATCGATTTTTATATATTACGCCCAAGGTCATCAGTTTTATGAGGATCAAGGAGGTATCAAGTTTTATGAGGAGTAAAATCAGAAGTTCAGATCGAACGAAGTTCAGAGCGTTAAAAAAAGTATAGCCGTTAAGTGGTCTCCTCGCGCAACATTTTTGCTCATTTTTAGAGTGAGATATCAACATGTTTATTTAGCATTTTCTTACGGTGTAATCGCAATGACTGAGTGTGACGTACATAGTCTACTATCGTTCGTTTATATTAACATGTAATCATTAAATGTCATTATGTGTGAATATTTGGTGTATCCTATCCTACAAAATTAAAAACTTCTTGGTCTGACGTCACTAAACGTTATCAATTTTGTTGTATTAATTTGATCTTGTTCATTTGTGTTTTACTTGAAAATAATTCTACTGTCACCATATTTTTTATTAAATTATTTTCCATTTACATTTAACGATATTAATATTTATATTTACCTATTTTATACATTCCAAGACAATCATACTTAAGGAGTAAACTCCAGTTGTGCGTCGGAGCTGACACGTATAATTTTTTTTCGTTTCTTTCGAGAGTTGGTGTGTATAAAAACTAAATTTTTTAATTTTCAAATAAGAATATAAAAAACGTTTAAATTCAAATTGTTGTAAAGGCTTGTTTTTTTATCTTTTATAAAGATCGTATTTAATAACATTTTCGTTTTTCGTCTTATTTTGTGATTAAAGATCTAATGACCTCTTTTTGTATTATGTAATAAAATACATAATGTTAATATTCAAGTATTGTGCCAGAGATAACATTTAGTTTTAAACCCAATTCTGGTATTATTAAATAGTTTTATCATAGGCGCACTCCATCGAATGACTTAAATCTCTAAACCACGATTGGAACTGGTACTAAAAGGGTTCCGTACGCATTTTTAAACATTTAATGGTACATAATATCTCTAAATATTCCTATTAAAATATTTACAAAAATAATTTTTTTAGAATGAAAATATATTGCCTAATAAATATATTTCCCTTGCTATCACGTCATTAATACTTCAATTTATTTTCAATAATTGTTATCTTATAAAATCTGTTAAAAATGATTGAAAATTTCGTTTATCATATAATGAAGAAAAAACCTGTCTAGCACGAGTTAAACTCGCACTACAGGGGTTTTGTACACATTTAGGCATTTATAAAGCATTTAATCGTATATAACGTTGCTATCAAAACTATTTACAAAATCTTAATTTTTTGGAACGAAAGTATATTGTTTACTTTCACTAGCGCACATTACAAAATATTTTTTTATGTGAATAACTACAGATTAACGATTTTTGTGTGAGACCTTACTTCTTGCCATGATTCATGATTCTAATTCCGGGAAGTACCCTATAGGTTTTGATTTATTTGTGAGTGTCAAAATATGCGGCATAAATGGGCCTATATTTTGATCGCGTTGACTTTGATTTTTTTACAGTTTCAAGAGATCGTAGACCCAAGTATTTAATATTAATTTTAGCTTGATCTACGCGTTTCTGAGGCAAAGAGTCTTAACAGAAAGGTGGACAACGAAGTGATCTTATAAGGGTTCTTTTTTCTTTTCGAAGTACGGAACCGTAAAAATGTTTATCTTACGGCTACCAGGTGTTTTTTTGCATTTAATTTTTAAATTTATATTTTTTTAAACATCAATTCAGCTGTTAAGTATTAAGTACAAAATGAAAAATGTAAAATATTAGAAAATATTTAGAAGCGTATTCTTTGTCGGGAAGGAGAACGAATTTTCTTTATTCCATAAGTAACTATTGATTTTCTAAGAAAATCTTTTAAGTCAGTTTGATTGCTTGGGAAATCAGAACGATTGGTTACTTAAGTAGTCTCGGTGTTATTAGATAACAATAAAAACAGAAAACTTTCATAAAATTTATAATACACAATATTCGAAAAGGTGTAAATTAAAAGGTCACAAAAATACTTTTACAGATGCCCGTATTAAGGACTGCTTCATAATATTACGCCGTGTGAATGGTGTAAAACTTACGCTATGAATGGTTACGAAATGTTATAAAAAAAAGGGAAAGTGTTGTTAAATTTGTATAGCAAGTCAGCTTCTATGGGTTCGTGATTACAAAATGAAATGGTTATAAGCAATAAATTCTTTCGTATCTTATCTCATTCTCAAGATACGTTATTTCAATGTTAACTCAAGACTTTAGTGTCGTGCAGTGTGCGCACACCGGGCGTCGCGGCTAAATTAGTGCTCAAGTAATAAAGGAGCGCACACCGGGTGTCGCGGCTAAATTAGAGCTCAGTAATAAAGGCGCGCACACCGGGTGTCGCGGCTAATTAGTGCTCAGTCATAAAGGCGCGCACACCGGGTGCCGCGGCTAATTAGTGCTCAGTAACAAAACATGTTTACTCACCTAAAGTATACCATTGCTGGGAATGTTTTGATGGAATATCTTTTAGCTAGTTGAGGATCTTGTATTTTAACCATGTGTATACCGAAGACGTCACATTCATCATCGATTTGTTCCAAACCTTCTAGTATGTGGTCGCAGATATGACAGTTCAATTTATCTGAGAAATGCAAAAAAAATCTTGTAAAGAAGTCGGAGGCCTAGAAATATATGTAAATCTAAATTTGTCCAGGATTAAGGATAGTTACTTACAAAAATATACAGCCAAATATTGGGTTTCTTCCACCATAGACTCGAGCATTACCCTAGTTATAAGTTCAATTCTGTCTTCGGTTTTCTGTGTTATAAGCCACTGTAATACTTCCTCCTCCTCTGAAAGCAATCCTTTTAGGAAAGTTTATGTATAAATATTTTATAATCATTGTATACTGAAAATATTATAAATTTGTAATGTTAGACACGCACACATCGGCTTAAAATAATAATTGACATGTACGAGTTTATATCAAATAAGAATATAAAAAATGTCAAGCTCAAACGGTAGGTAAAGTATTTTCAGTTTTAACTTATGAATAATTTTCTACTATGAAATTAAGTAAAGTACTCTCCGTTCAAACTTATGAATATTTTTCTACTATGAAATTAAGTAAAGTACTCTCAGTTTAAACTTATGAATAATTTTCTACTATGAAATTACGTAAGTAATAATAGTTTTAGTGATATACGTATATTATTATATGGGAATATCTTTTAGAGTAGAAATCTCGACTAAAATATAGCAAAATATTAATTTTTTAAATGTAAGGGATACATATAATAAAGTGCCCAAAAATACTCAATAGGTGTAGGAAGGGGTTGACAGATCTTTGAAAACGTAATTAAAGTTGTATCTATCATTTTTCAATAATAAATTTCAATGTTTTCGAGATATCAAGCTTCAGCAGGCTTTGCAATGCTCCTCCCTCTAATTTTCTACCATCTTATGTGCTGGCATGCCATTAAAACGTTTCGGTCACATGTTTTCAAAAATTTAAAGAGATAGAGACAACTAGGGGACACTACGTTTTACATCTTCCAAAACACGCTTAGTTGGTTTTCTAGTTTTGATTCAACCAATATATACCTTTATCAAATTTATTATATACCTTTATTTAGTTTAAAAAAATCCTGGAAAAATTACTTGACACTAGGCCAGTGAAATCCCGTTAACGCTTTTGAGTCGGGTCAGTTTTGCTTATTTTGTGGCTTGTGACAGATCATTTCAGCCATTTTTACATTTTCATTTGACATGGGCTTATACGTATTGAACATTTTATTTATGTTAAATTTAAGTATTCAGTCTACGTTGATGTTTTCTAATAAATTACCTTCATAGACGTTGGGTATATTGTTTTCGAAGTATACCAATACTGGGAAGTCAGTAACTCCGTACGATTCTGCGATAGAAAAATCTAAGGTTTTAACAAATTTTATCCCATGGCGATCACAATCGTCATCAATGTTTTCCAGTTCCTCGAGTATGCCGACGCACTGTTCACATTCGCTTCCGTCTAAAGGGGAAAATTATTTGATCTCATTAGATGAATTAAGGTCAGTTCACATCAAATTATTTGAGATCGTGCCGTTCAATGTCTCGTATTTAGTTAGATTATTATCGACTCTCGGCAATATTCTTTTTTATACAGCTAAATGGTTCACAACTTAAATATTTTTAAAATTATTTTAGAAATGCAGAAATTGGCAAAATTTCAATTTTTTCACATATCATGCTACAGATCTTAATAAAAATTTAGGTATGCGTGTTAGATTATAATGATTAAAATAAATCGAACTTTCATTATCTCTTTCTAAAAAGTGACATAGATAAATCCAAAAGTAAAAAGGAATTTAACTAAATCCGAGACATAGAAGCTCACTGCGCTATATAATTCTTTGTGTTTTGGCATCAAATAAGTGACTCGTTTTTGAGTGAATAAATAATTAGGTGTATAGGGTAGGTACAAACTGATAACGCCACAACAAGTACATAAATATTGACGATAATTTCGAACATGGGAACATGGAACAATCATACTACAGTGCAATCTAAATGTGTTACAAGCTAACGTTACCTAAACTTTCAATTAAATATATATATATATATATATATATATATATATATATATATATATATATATATATATGTATATATGTATATATTTATAAACGTGTATATAATATTTTTTGTTAATTATTTACAGGATAGCACTCAGTGTGTGACTCAGATATAACACGTGTGCGTTAAGAACTTTGATTAGTAAAAATGTTAAAGTATTACATCATTAGTGTATACAGCTCGCGTGAGCTGAGGACATGCCACATGCAGGGTTCGGATGACACGAAGTATTAATATTCAAAGTGACAGGAGACAGGAGGGTGGTACCCTCATCTTCATGTTCGTCGTCGTGGCCAGCCCCTTCTTGCTCTTTCCTGCGCGCTTTTCTCGTCGCCTTTGAATTGCATATGTCACACAACGTTTTGTTCCCTAGCAAAATAAGCAACATATACATTTGTTAATTGAAAACCTGGCAAAAACCACGTTATTTCGAACGCGCAATAGTGAAGAAGCAGAAGTAAACGAAATTAAATGTATGATTTATTATTGCAAAATTTTGGCCTTTTCATAGGTCTAATTTCATAAGCATAATCGATTAAATGTAGCATGTTACTGTTTCTGGCATGTGTGTTGTGTTAGAATTCTTGAATTGTTTTATGAAGAAAAATCATTAGTGCAGAATAATTGAAGCGCACTATTCTTGGTATTAAACAATATTTTTTAGTTTATATAAAACTTACAGAAGTAGACAGCTAATGAACTGGATTCTTGTATTAATTTTCTAAGTTCGTCACCTTCCAAAGCTTCAATGACATCGCCCGAAGGATTCTTTTGTGTAAGAAGCCAACTTAATAACTGTTGTTCGTCATAGAGGTCTCCTGAAACATTCATTTCAACTGAATTTTTAGAAGTGGTTCCATTGATCGCTAGTTAGGTTAAATTGTAATCTGTTTTGAATGAGCATGTATGTTAATAAAGCATTCAAATTAACAGTGCACTACAAGCAATTCGAAAATATTTCTGTTCCAAATGTCTATACATTCATCGAATATTTTGTACGTAATATATAAAAGATATGTTTCCTGGAAAAGTATGAAAAATGCTGTATACCTGCATAAATAACTGGTTCCTTCGAGCCAAGCTTGAAGAAAAGCACGGCTGGGAGAGCAAATACCCCATATTCCTTTGCCATCTTCCTGTCGTCAATTTTTACAAAATTAATACCAGCCCCATCTGCTTCATCGTCTATGTGTTCAATTTCTGCTAAGACTCTAGGGCACTGTTTGCAGTCATTACTGTCTGAAAAATATTCGAACGAAGTATAGACATATCAATCTTTTATAGCGCTAGACATGCCATGCTTATGCGATTTATTAAAACTCACAGAAAAATACAGCAACATAATCCGAAGTTTGACGTATCTTCTGGAACATCTTACTATTTACTCGTTCAATATGATCTGTCAGTTCCATATTCTCTGGATTAGTTAACCAATCTAGTATTTCCTCTTCATCGTCAATGTCTCCATCGTAATTTATATATTTACCTTTGCGGAAATATGTTATCCCGGGAGGATTTCGATATCCATACTTTTTAGCCATTAAACGATCGTTGCATTTAACAATTTTGATTCCGTACTCTGACGCTTCGTCATCTATAAGCTCCACGTGCCTTAAAATCTTCGGACTATCCGGATCCTCTTCTTTATCTTGAAATGGACAATATTAGTTATTTAGTCATAGCGTGCCGTTATCATTAAAACATTCAGTATGTGCAATTTAACTACATGAGAAAGACTTACAAAAAACAACGGCCAAAAATTCTTTGTTATCAATATATTTGAACAGTTGATCTCGGTCAATTCCTTCGATACTTTCGTCAGTTTTTTGTTTCACCATCCAATCTAGTACATCACCCTCATCGAGAAGGTTTCCTAAAATTTTATTTTATCTAACAGTTAAAGTTAATTAGAAAACAAATAGTTACAAATAATTATATTTTCATCAAGCTATAAGAATCCACATCCATTTAAAATAATATTAGAACTCACCGTCATACATCCTACATCATGCGCGGGGACATTGACTACTGTCGGAGGCATGCTCTCATATGTATGTGCATTACATTGCTATCGACTTTCATTGATTAAATAGGAAATAACAACATTTAGTAATAAAAAAACGATTTTATTTAATAACAATAAATATGCATTTGCAGCAATATGCTGCAACAACAATCACGTTGTAACGAAACATGAATGTTATTTAAAAAAACAATAAATATAATTTTTATTTTATCATGCGATATTGAATAGCGAAACTATAATTGTATGTTGTGTAACTTTACTCCTTAAATGTTAGAAAATATTTAGATGAACTACTTTGTTGACAAAGTTCTGAAATACATACTTAATGTGTAAAAATATGTTAAAAAAATAATTCATTATCGTTAACTTATGAGACTTCCCAATTTTTTCCGTTTCATATAAAATTGAGTCTTATATATGGTACGATTTTGAAACAGTTCAATTAGAACTTTTAATTCTTACAAAAATATAATTAAATAAAAAATAGTTAACGACATGAGTAAACTAAAGTCTAAAAAATGAGAAGGGATTTTAATTAAGTCTACAAATTTATATAATTATTCAATGCTTGAAAATGCCTTTATCCAATAAAAAAAATGTTGTCACTGAAGTCTTTTCAAACAATATATAGGTACTTCTGCAAGTGGGTTTTGTACCAACACCTATCAATTTGTACATATTTTATTTGTTTTGATTTATCATTATCATCATTATTGTTTACCATCTTTACATTGATTTAGTACGACAGTCAACAATGCGGTTTAGTACTTTTGGGAATCAAGGTGACACGAGGGTATTCATAATGCTTTGTTAATTAAACACTGGTATGTTAATAGTCCATTTGAAATGTGGCAAAAAATGTCAAAAGTTAATCTAGCTTCTCTGATGAATGATCAAAGCTGCAATTTCTACGAACGTGCTTACTTGACCCCCAAAGTGTACTAATTTCCATTTAAAGCATTTACAATGATATCGTTGTTTACAACGATATCATTATAAAATATAGAAAAACGACCATTTTTACCACCACCAAATATTATCAGCCCCAAATAAACCTTTTTTTCCTTTTGACCCCTTCTCAGGCTTTGTTGACAGCGCCTTATTCTTTGTTGATTTCGAGGGGTTTTCTGGATGTGGCTTCGTTTTCCCGTCATTATTTAAATTCTTGGATACCTTCGTCGGGGTAGCTTTAGCTACTTTGGATTGGCTTTTGACTTTTGAAGGGCAGCACTGGTACGGTTCGTATGTCATTTTAGGAGCCGCCTGTTTGGCACCGAGTCCAATGTAGAAACAGCGATCGCCTGCAGTCAGTAAACAGTTTGTTGTAGGAATCCCGTTCTAATTTATTGCCAAAACAGATAAAAGCTTTATTATGATAGAAGTATTATCATTTTAAAATAATAAAGCTGAATGCTCTATTATAAGTGAAACGGGGCTGTTAGTAAACATTATCACTTCAAAAGAATAAGCCGAGCATTATTTCCGATATTACGACTGCAGACGACAACTGTGCAGTAAACAATAGGATGTGATCTGCATGCGGGCGTCATTATTATTTAACACTGACCATGCAGAAGTGTGATTTAGAAAGGTCCAATTTCGATTTCTTCATATGATGTTGATGCAGGAGTCCATTGTGATGTGGGGCTAAACAATCATCTAGTTACCTGTTAAATACTTTTTTACTTTATACATCAGTTTATAACCTGCACCACTCTTTTTTGATTTACGTCTATCACCTTCGTCGTCATCCTCGTCATCATCATCGTCATCATCATCATCATCGTCGTCGTCGTCATCATCATCATCGTCATCATCCTCATCGTCGGTGTCATCGTCATCCCTAGTACTATCATCGTTGTCATTGTCATCGTCATCGTCATCGTCATCGGTGTCTTCGTCATTGTCATCATCGTCATCGTCGTCCTCCTCATCTACAATTTTTTTAATGACTGTTTTTTTGAGTCTATCGCGGTTTTGATTTTTATCAGCGGTGTGGATGATGTTAACATTTGAAATAGATTTGGCATCCCTTTTCGTTGCATCCTGTTTTTTCTGTTGGGTAATGGTTTTACCCTTACTTTTGTTTTCTTTGTATTTTGATTTCTTGCTGGTCTCTTCGTCGTCATCGTCATCGTCAGCAGCTAAGCCTTTTTTGTTTCTGCTTTTGTTAGTTTTGCCTCTGCTTGGACGCTTGCCATCACCTGCAGGCATTAGTTTCTATCATGCAAAGTGATATAGCTTTTTTCAAATAGCAATAAGTGAAAACATAAAATGCAAGAATTATAGGCATTTGCTGCACAATTTGTTAAGATATTATAATTTTATAATAGTGTATAAATAATTATGTATAATTAAAGACATGCATTAAGAAAAAAAGTTGCGCATACATAATAAGAAAGTCACTCTTTTTTCCGACATGAAATGTAAGATAATAAAGTACTAATAATAGATTGGATGTATGGAAATTGGATGCGGATTCTTACTTTTTTGATCTATAAGCCACTGCAATACTTTTTGTTCGTTCTTTAGATTACCTATAAAATTCAAAAATTTACATCTGTTAATTAACATTCGAATCCCATAAACTTAAATAAAATTGTAACATTTTATATAATTTTAAATAATTATATAATAAATTTTAGGTTATTGTAATAATAATAATTAAAGCAATAAAATTTTGCCTTTTACAGAAAAGAACATTTTGTTTATTATAACTAAAAAATAAAAATTTCGCTATGTACTAAATATTTAAATACTTCATTTCGTTTAATACAAGGATAATTTTTTCTTACCGTCATACATAATTGGGACTCCCGTTTCGTAATAGACTAAGGCTGGGAAACTGAAAATGCCAAGTTCAGATGCTAGTTTTGAATCTTTCGACTTGACAAATTGAATTCCATGTTTGTCCGTGTCATCATCAATAGTTTCAAGCTCCTCTAAGATATCATTACACGAATCACAGTCATCGCTGTCTGTTGGAAGATAAATATTTATATTTCTATATTATGTATTCTTAACTTTAGTGATGGAATTATATCAGTAAATTAAAAATAACCTAGATTTTACGTTGAGGATACTTACAGAAGAATACTGCCAAGTGTTCAACGTCTTGAATTAAATCTTTCAAAGTCTTTCTGTCTACACTCTCGATGAGGTCTGGTTGAGAGTCGTGAAGATCTAGTACCCAATCCAAAATGGCTTCTTCATGCATCAAATCACCGTCGTAAATTGTCCTGAATTTGTGCCTGTAAAAAGCTAAAGCAGGTAAACCAGGCAGGTCATATTCTTTGTCAATGCCATCATCTGATGTTTTAACGAAATCAATATCTTTTTCTTCGCACTCGTCATCAATATTTTCAAGCTCGCTGAGTATTTTCTGTGATTTTTTGTCGCCTTCTTTATCTGAAAATAAATATTTATGAAAAACCCGTTTATTTATTTATTTAGTACAGGAATCTGTCCTTTATTGATTTAATACTCACAGAAGAATACAACGACGTGTTCATTTTCTTCCAAGATTTTTTCCAACATTTTTGCATTGACTTCTTCGATTCTTCCAGGTATTTCCAATGTATTTTCATCGGTCAACCAGGACAACACTTCATCTTCATCATCGATGTCACCTATATAATTTTTAATTTTATTTTGATGAGAATTTTATTTCGTTACTCGATTATATGTTTTAAACATGTCAATACAATACTGATAATATAAATTTAAATATTGAAGTAATCTTGCAAAACGCAGAGAAGTTTTAATTGATTTTCAAATAAAAGAAGCATATAATTTACCCTTAAATATAAGAGGGTCCTTGTTTCTGAAGAACACTAAAGTTGGGAATGTCTTTATTCCATATTTTTTTGCTACACCAGAGTCTTCTGTAGTTACAAATATGATACCAGTCTCATCTAATTCGTCGTCAATGTTTTCCAATTCTTCTAATATGTTGTCGCATTCCTCTCCTTCTTCGCATTTGCCACCTTAAATACCAATATTTACTAATAACATTCAAAATGTTTAAAATAAATAGAGGTATTACAAAATTTGCTACATATATATGTATATATATATATATATATATACATATATATATATATATATATATATATATATATATATATATATACATATTAGGTTGGGTAGTAAGTTTTTAGCCACAATTTCGGGACTTTTCCAGCGCCGAAGTTTTAACTGAAGCACATAATCCATTAAGGATTTAAATTATTCTTAGGGTTTTAGTAATCTATTAAGGATTTAAATTGAAATACGGTGTGTGGATACCCCATTGTCATTTCATCACCTTCAGTGCAGAGTTGATACTTGTCAACAGTTATTGACATTGAAACGTAACTTTGACTGGCTGAATCAGTTAGTAACTGGCAATAAGAAGTGGATTACATATGTTAACCATACAAGCAAATGGATGTCATAGAAACAGGAGTTTCAGTATACAAACCTTAAATAAGTGCCAAAAAGCTGATGCTCAGCTGCTGGTGATATATCAAGGGCATTATTAATTGGGAGTTATTTTAGGAGTTTTTTAAGGATCTACAATTAATGCAGATATTTACTGTGAAGAACTGAACCGATTATATAACAAATTGTGTAGTCAACAGGATCGAGTTTATTTTCTGCATGATAATGCTAGACCACATGTTGCAAAACGTACTTGTGATAAATTAGAGGAGCTTGGCTGGGTTCTACTCACTCATCCACCATATTCGCCGGACATTGCACCCTCTGATTACTATTTATTCAGAGGGTGCAATGTTCAGAGATTACAATATATATATATATATATATATATATATATGCATATATATATATATATATATATATACATATATATATATATATATATATATATATATATATATATATATATATATATATATATATCGTTTCGTCCGTTTATGGACCCTATGTAATCAAAATATCATTGCATATTATTTTAGATACATGTTGGAGTGAAATGTATATTATTGTTTTACTTACTGAAATAAACAACGACGTATTCATGTTCTTCAATTAAGTCTTTCAAAATTTCGTCAGTTACTTCCTCTATTGTGGCTGTATTTTTCTGTTCAATTAACCAATTCAATACTTCATCTTCGTTCATCAGGTCACCTTCGTATATTGCGGGAATTTTGTCTTCAAAGTATACTAGTGTAGGTAAGTGATCTATACCGAATTCCTTTGCTTCCATATCGTTGTCCATGCGCACAATGACTATACCTTCCTTCTCTAATTCATCGTCGATATTTTCTAATTCATTTAAAATCCTAATGTCTTGCTTATCATCCTTGTCATCTAAATTATATGTAATAAATTATTTAAGTGAAAAAATGCTTATATGCTGTTGAATAAATCGGTTTACGTCAATAATGTACTTAACGATACTTACAAAATATAACAGCTAAATAAGATTCGCTTTCAATCAATTTTTCCATCATTTCATCTGTTACTTCTGGTATTTCGCTATGTCTTTTTTGGTGTAACAACCATCCGAGAAGTTCATCTTCTTTCATTAAGTCCCCTTCATAGATGTGTGGAATTCCTTTTTCGAAAAACACCATGGTGGGTATTGATTCGATACCATATTCCTTAGCTTCCTTGTCGTCATCAATTTTCACAAATGCTATGTCATTTTGATCACATTCATCATCGATGTTTTCCAATTCGCTAAGAATTTTTTGGCTTTTCTTTTGATCTTTATCGTCTGTAAAAAATAAAGCTAGGTGATTTACTTTTTCTAACTAGAGAAAATAAACTAAAACAAGAATAT
Source organism: Druceiella hillmani (assembly GCA_039881145.1). Classification (NCBI taxonomy): domain Eukaryota; kingdom Metazoa; phylum Arthropoda; class Insecta; order Lepidoptera; family Hepialidae; genus Druceiella; species Druceiella hillmani. The sequence continues at coordinate 23,477,029 of JAYKKI010000016.1, read as the reverse complement.
ATACCCACAGAAAAGAACGGCGACGTATGGCATTTTTTCTATAATGAGGTCAAGCATTTCATCAGTTATGTCTTCGATTTCGTCATTTTCCGTTTGAAATTTAAGCCAGGCTAAGACTTTGTCTTCGTCTTCTAAATTACCCTCGTACAAAGTTGGAATTCCCTTTTCGAAGTACAGAAGGGATGGCAGTTTTTCAATTCCATATTCCTTAGCTTCTTCCGCATTATCAATTTTAACGAACGCTATTCCCAACTCGTCACATTCATCATCAATATTTTCCAATTCATTCAGCACTTTTTGTGATTTTCTGTCGTTATTGTCGTCTGAAATAAATAAAATGAGTTGATATAAAAGATATGTTTAATGCTAGTTTGCTTTAAATACACATACACACACTACTGGAATAGAAATCTATACTCACAAAACAGGACGGAGATTGTTTTGCCTTCTTTTATGAGGTGATCGAGCATTTCGTCAGTGATATCTTCAATTTCGTCCTTTTCCAGTTGGTCTATAAGCCACTCTAGGATTTCGTCTTCATTTTCCAAATCGCCTGCAAAAATTTTCAATATTCGTTTAAGCAACTACTTATTAATCCCCAAATATTCCGTTATTGTAACGTATAACGTTGATAAATCAGGAGAAAAAATTATTTTAAAGAATATTTTAAAAGATTTCCGAGTTCAAAACTGGCCACTTAATTTTTGTTGAAGTCCATAAATGCTAAATATATCAGCCATATTTAATTTTATGAAGTAATCTTCTGATTGGCGTATTCGAAGTAAATAATAAATAACTTAAAGGAATATCGATATTTTATAACAGATATTTTTATATACCTAAACATAATTCAAAATTTAAATTTCTTATGCCTTATGTATTTTGAAGCCATTCGACTAGGCAATGAACTAGCTAACCTCTAAATGTATTTTTAATTCAAAAACAAATTTCGATATTAGTAAAAATTGATGCTTTTAAGCGGTCGATGTTCCAGGTAATTCTATTAAGAAAGATGCTACGCTAAATATTTATTGCTTCAAATCCTAAATGTATTTAAATATTGATTCCTTATAAAGTTTTTATTTTAATTAAGGTGATTCGATTGTTGGTAATAATTCTCATGAACTATAGTTACCGTCATACAAGTTAGGTATTTGCTTCTCGAAGTACACGATGGCGGGTACCGAGTCAATTCCAAACGCTTTTGCAGCCTTGTCGTCATCGATCTTCACGAACTGAATGCCGTGGCGATCACAGTCATCATCGATTTTCTCTAGTTCTCCCAGCACTGTCATACAATCCTCGTCGCCGTGATCGTCTGTGAATCAAGTTGCAATGTTTAAATAACAAACACAAGGTTATATTCATGACAATTAAAGAATCTAATGAAAATTTGATTCGACAATACGTATTTAAGCTAGAAAATATATGTCTGCCGATTATAATGTCTAAGTAGATAGGAAGATTCGACAACAAATAGAAATTAGTTTGTATATATGCAAACTTAAAATTGTTTTACTGACGCTGTCGTAGCACGTGGTAATTTTAGGCAGCGTCATCTATTGACAGATTATTTATTGTATGCGGCGTGGAGTTATTTGTTTAGAAAGTTCTCATTTTTAACAATATATTGTGATATTTATAGTCTTTAATTTAATAATATACCCGAATACTGAACTGGGTGTGCAATCATCTTCATCTGTCGAACCGTTGAGGAATAAGAGTACTCATAACTTGGAGATTATGCAAAATGTTTGTCGAATTAATTTAAGACTATGAATTAGAAGAAATATATTCTAGATCATTGGAAATTATTAACAATTATTAGAAGATATGTTATTTCACTACAATTTATAATATTTTATATGTATTGCTATAAAGTCTGATCAAAAACATATTGATGCTCTGTAGTTCCTGAGACAGGATACATCAAATATCTCTTAACATTTGACAGTTTTCTAAACCACAATTGATCGTTCGTTGTAATATTGTTTTAAATTTTTATGTATTATTTATGATGTCATGGTTAAACCGGCTCAAAAACGATAAAAAAAAATCCAAGAATGGCACCAAAAAGGATAAATAGGCAATAGAGAAAGTTTTTACAAAAATGTCTTTTGTTCGAATAAAAATGAGTTTTCCTTGTAACAAAAATTATTTTTTAGAATTGTATCTAGGGTAATTACACGGATTTTGCTACAAATCCATGTTTTCCTAACATCTATGTGTATTTACAAGATGAAAAATAATATTTGTATTTATAAATTGTTTAACAGAAACATCATTAAATAGTTACACGTGTTGTAGTGTGTACAAAGCCTTTGTAGTGTGAGTCCTATTCTTGCTTATGAAGTTTTATTTCTCATTAAGTTAATTTTATTTCTAGAAACTACTAGTTTTGACCGTTTAAAATAAATGTAATGAATTTTTATGACTTAAAACAAACCTAATATTCAGACACCGCTAACCGCAACTAGAGGACACTATGTCAATTAAATATTTCTATGTTTTGAGATGAGGCTAACTGTATATTATAATTAGTAAATAGAAATTGACGCATTATCAATAATGCGTCAATTTGTATCTTAATTATACATATAAAAAGAATATTTTTTACTAAACGAATATGGATTTAGAACTTATATATTTCTTTGATTTCCAATAAATTATAAATATACACGTAAAAATAGGAAGTGTCTTTTCATATATACTATTTAGGAATGAAAAGAACCGACTTTTACCATTTGACCTCATTGGTACCTTTAACTGAGAATTAAAAGATCTTATAAATAAATAAATAATGATTAAACAAAAGGCTTCATTAATGAAATAACACAAGGGTGAAAGTGACAATAATAATAAAGTAGTATTCCACCTAACTTAATAAGTTTTTTAAAACCTAAAGTGAACAGATACGCCACTCTTGAAAATTTACTTTATTTCGGGGCATGTTGTTGTAGAAATAAATGTAATAAGAGTTTCCACCAAATACTGATAAGCAGAGTACTCTTGAGCTAAGGGTGTGGCCATCAGTACCAATGACAAATAACGATTCGATATTACTTGTAGACATAACATTAAAGTATATTTTTATTAAAAATTTTACACTTACAGAAGAGTACAACAAGATTATCGACGTTGTTGATGAGTGTATTCAAGGTCTTAGCAGTGACATCCTCTATGACGTCTTCTTCATCACCGGTGGACTTGTTGGCAATCAGCCACTCTAGGACGTCTTCTTCTTTACTCAGCTCGGCTGAAAACATAGCATTATTTCTTTTTACGGAGTATTTTTTATTTAATACGATTATGAAATAATTTTGCAATGTCAGCAAATACTTCTCCAATGACCTGTTGAAATTATATTCAATACAGTAAAGAAATATTTGTTTTATTATCAAATACCGCTTACGTCGTAAACTAATATCATTTTTTAAATTTATTTGCAAATACTTTTACATTTTGCTAACCTTCGTAAATGATTGGTATTTGGTGCCTGTAATATACCAATTTCGGAAGTTCTCCCAGACTGTATTCTTCAGCCAATTCTTCGTCGTTGATTTTAACGAAACCGATTCCAAGTTGATCTGCTTCGTCGTCGATGTTCTCTAGTTCTTGCAAGGCTTTTGCGCATTTTTTGCATTCAGGTTTGTCTGGAATTTTTTTATTCAATAAGAAGCTAATTTACTTGTTCTTTTTTATTTTATATCTCAAAAAAACATTTTTTTTGCTAAATTTGCAGCCAGCAAAAACAAATATTGCAAAAAAATAATTAAACCAGAATGTAGGTTTTCAAAAGTCTTTTTTTTTAATATTAGTACAAATAGACCAAAATGTGTTCCGAAGTGTAATATAAAAATAATGTACAAAGTGCTGTAAAATCCGTCCAAATATCATGCTCATTTCGAAATAATTTAAAATGTTTAGAAAAGTGTGCAAGTGCAAATGCCAAATTCAATAGAACTAAGCATACAAAATGTTGTTAAAATGTCTCGAGTAAAGCAGAGTTTTTGAAATTTAAATACAAAAGCGATTTAGAAAATATATAAAACCCAATACAAACAAGAAATAGTTTTAGATCGTCCCTATAATTATACACCTGTCATAGTCAGATTGAAGTGTGGATATGATAGGAGAAATGTACAATGAAATGAACAGAGTAGAAGTAGGTTTTTCAACTGTACACTGAGTGCATGATTTCAGTATGATAGTGTAACTGGTTGTTGCTCCAAAAATGATTTAATTCATTCATTTCAGTATTTCAGGTACAAAGGTTGAGCTTGTCAGCGTAACTACTAAATACGATAAAAGTGAACAGAATGAATGTAGCTTGGATTTCCTTATTTATACTACAGACCCTAAAAATTGTTTCAAAACCGGAAAGCGCTTTTTGGGTTTTCGTACAAAGTTATATATTGTCGTTCGGTTTATAGTTGTATATAGCGAAGAGACCAGACATGAAACTTTGCCAAAACAGCGCATCTTATGCAATACGTGTGTCAAGATAACCGGTGTCTTATTTCAGCTAAGATTTTCATGATTTTAATTATTCCATTTGGCTCCCCGATTCGCACTGGTTTGACATCGATAAGATTACAATGTATCACTCTAGCTAGCAACGGGATCGCAGCGGACGATATGTCCCGGCGCGTTATAAAAAGCGTCGGCCGGTGGACGCGCGTCAATCTCGCCGGAGTCGTGCGGACGGTGCGGGCGCTCACCCGAAATAGATCGCCCGAAATAGACACCAGCCCTCAACAATGCTCATCCGAATAGTCCTACTACGAGTACCGTTCGCGGTTTCGATCTGTATTGTCTTATGTCGATTTGCTGATTTAGGCGAAGTACGTTTGGCAGTTTTCTGACCGATATTCTATATCAGTCGTTATGCGTACGGGAAATGCAGCAATGTAAATTGAAAATGATTCAGTGAGCGCCAAGATTCGAGGAATATTTGTTGATCCAAGGAACGAAGATAGTACAGAGACAAATTTGATACGACCATGATAAAGCTACATTTCTTATTCGATTTCTTACTATCAAATATTGGTCGCAATTTCCGAGTATCTCTTATTAATCAGGTTTAGATATTGGATAGAAGGTTTAGCTTTGTTTAAATGGAATTTTTAAAATATTACGAAAATTTTCATTCACATATTCAGTTATTTTGTTACGTAAACAACTCGATAAATTAATTAATATTTATAACAAGGTATCGTTTTCGTCAATAGTCAATATTATGGCTATACTTAAAATGAAAGTATATTCATTACACAACTCTGGTTCTATTTGGTTTTCTTATGCATTTTAATAAATGCACATTTTATGATAAATTAATATTTCACGCGAATTCAAATATAAATTAACAAATGAACGATTTCAAGCTGCAACCAAAAGATACATTTAAATTGTTCGATAATAAATTAATTCGAAGAAAGGATCACGATCCGACTCAGAATAGCTGCTTTCAAACATTTGATTCATTGTAGTCGAATGATTGAGAAAGTTAAACAGCATTCTGAAACGTGACGCATTCGTTACGTATCGGTGCGCGTGTGAAGTATGCCGTCTCCCGTTATGTATTAGCGCCGAGCGGACGGCCTTGAACTATATCTTAAACGATGTGGTACAAAAGCGGCAAGGTGAGCTGTATGAGCTTTCGAACTCGCATTGGGGATACGTTTGTGAAACCGTTTTGGGATGCCATTTATTATCTAGCCATATGTAAACTTTTAGTGTTAGTGTTAAATTTATAACATAGTGATCGACTAAACAAAGTGTAAGATGGTTACTACTATATATTTTTTATCAATGTCATTGTATATTATTACCATGTTTAATTCAAATGAAAGAATTATTGAGTGTTGATGGGAAGTCAAATCGGAATATTTGCAATAACTGAATCTCGAGCAGCAAACGACGTTACTCATTGAGAATTAGTTGAACCAGTTGTTAGAATTAGTTGTTGCTACTTCACGCAACTGAAAATTGTAGTAACTGATTATTTAGGGTTTCAAGTTTCAGGAAAATAGGAGTATCTTAAAATAGTCTTCATCCTCGTAGCTCCTTTTATAATCCTATAGCTATAGGTTTGATGACGATGACGAAAGATATATTTAATCTCCTTTAATGCTTAAAATTAACTAACCTAGTATTATTATCTTGTTGTTAACCGAGATGAAACTAAAACGATGACATATAATTTCGATTACCGAAAATTTTGAAGTAGTTCACATTTATATTGCTGTAGGTTTCGTGATTTCTAACACCGAAGGATACGTGGAAATTCAAATACGTTGTGCAATAACGAAGTCTACCATAGATAGGCTCATAAAATATGGAAATACAGTAAGATAACCAAAATTATAAAATTTCGACTTTGTTAAGCCGCAAGACTGACGAAAAATTGACAAATTGGCGAACAAGTTTATAAACAATATAATACTAAAACAAGATAAAACTTTGTAAATAAAGCGCTCTTAATAGCGAACTTGTAACTTAGGGCAAGTTTTTGGTTCTGCCTGTGAGGTGTAAAGAAAAGCGTAGTCGGACCAGTTACGCATTGATACATTAGCTATAAAAATATACAATATATTCAGTGTGTATTTATATGGTAGTGTGTGGAATACAATATATTTAGAGAGTGTATTTATATGGTAGTGTGTGGATGCATTCGAGCTAGACACAGTGAAATTATACACGACACCAAAAGCTTTGTCAGAAGAGCGTTAATTCGTCGATTCTTTTAAGCTAATCTACCGCCAATATAGGCACATGTTTATAGCGAAACAGATGATACGGGCACGACCAAATCACATCTATAAATAAGAAGTACAGCGTTTTGAGATACAAAAATACCAAAACAAAAGCACCGGGCAAGTGATCTGTAAAAAATAAGTAAAAATAAATGTTGTATTGAATAACAGCGAAGCTGAGAGGATTCAGTTAGTGCATTGCAGGGAAGCAGCGGGGTTTGTGGGTGGTACTTACTAGTTGTTGGCGCGCATGTTTTGGCATCGGGACCTATGATGAAAAAAAAATTCACACAGACGATGAGTGTTAAAACATTTAAGATTGTAGACCTATACGATTATTCGCTTTAGTCGTTTCTAATATAATTATTTTAAGTTTCTATCGACTCGAAGCGTTCTTTTTCTTCGACATAGTGTTCGTGTGGCATTTGAAGAATGCGTTTCACTATCCCAGTTGCAGTGATGTATGCGTCCTTCTGTTTTGTGACATTAGTTCATTTCAGACTTAGTGGCTCAACAAACATATGCATATATACAAAACATGTGTACCATTCATTCTTTAAATTTTGTTATTTGCTATTATAATAAAATGCACCTAATTATTAAATATTTTACCTAAATATGAACTTACTAAAAAGTATTATTTTTTTATATTATGTAGAAATTTGTACACTAAACGTGTTAAAGTAGTATAAATACAGATATTTACATCAGTGATATTATTTATTAATAATCTGATTCAAATGCCATGTGTTGGGTGACTGTAGCCTGGTATGTAAGAATTCACGGAGATGACCCCGGGCGCCTCCTCAATCTTTCTGAGGTAGATATTTTTCATTGCTATGCAATTTATAAAATATAACAGGCTACAGACAGTCTTAAAACATATTTTGTGGTAGTAGCGAAGAGGTAGTTCATTCTGGCTGTGAGCCATGAAGGATTTTTGTCATCTTCCTCTATTCCACATCAGTGAAAGAATGATTTTTAGGAAACGATTTGCCCTTATTTGCATTATATGTTGTAAAACAATTTTTCAACACATGCAGCTTATATTTTTCAGGTTGTAAAAGCCGAAATTGAACCACAAAATCATAGATAAACAACTTCGGAATTTTGAAAGAACATAAATATATATGTATATATATATATATATATACACACACACATATATATATATATATATATATATATATATAGCTAATTTTGAAGAAATCACTGTAGATGTATTATATTGTTCTGCTTATATTTATAGTAAGTGATTGTACAGAAATGGTTAGGGACATCGATTTTTGCATTCAAAATTAAAGTGATTTTAATAATGATAATAGCTTTTTACAAATGGCGGTACAGAGAAAGCACCTGTTTCATGCCAAATTGCTTACATCGTGTGTCATGCCAATTATTTATGGTGTTCATTGATTAATCAATCCAATGTCGAAATTTGTTTAGTTCAGTAACAAAATTGATAATTTTAATTTAATGAATCGTGATGGGAACTTTTCATAATTTCATTCTGAAATATTAATGTGTCATATACACATCAAGCTTCAAAAACAGTTTAATTTTAAGTTTCACATTACTTTTTTATTGGATAAGAAAATGTCCATTTTATACAGTTCGTGATAAATAAAAGTATTAATAAAGTGAACTTTTTCCTGCAAGCTTGCATTATATATTCACAGCAAAATTAATATGTATCCAAGAAATATGACAGGTAACAAACCTTGGGTACAGCTTATTACCCAAGGTTACCCATTCTACGGCATCTTCCTAAACAAGGAGATCCTCTAACGAAAAAAAAAATTATGCAGTTAACAATATTTTAGGACATAAATAATAAATTTAGTTAATGTAGGCTGCTGTTACAAGGGTAGCATTTTAAAATATTTTTTCAAGTAATCCTTTTTTACTCGCCTCGTGTAAGAAAAGGAAATAGTTGTGTTATAACATTATTTGTCTAGCTACGTTATTTGTATGAAGAAGAAAGTTTCAAGCAATGTGAAACGAAATTATTTTCAATTTAATAAATAATCCTCCAAGTCTCAAAGAAAAAGGTGCGCTCTGACAAAAGCACCTTATCCTGCTCTAAGGTTAACCTTTTTGCAGACATTTAATTCAACCTTACGCAACCGTACGGTATGTGGTCTTTCATGCTTTTTCTACCATCACTATGACATTCTTTGCATTCTTTCCATATGTACATATATTCAAACTATAGAAAACAAATGTAATATAATTTTAATATGATTAGATTTTGTAAATATAAAAAACGAATAAAGCGAATGAGTGTGTTAAACATAAAAATGTTTTGTGATAGACAATAACTTTACAAATATTAAGAAATTTATGTAACATGTATTAATTATAATGAATGATAATTGTAATGTAATGAATACAATAAAAATAGAAAGACAATTAGTGAAACTTCTTTTTGACTGGGATTTCTTTTTCGTTAATATTAACCATATTAACGAAAAAGAAAATTTAAATTCAGCTTTTTTATTTCGTTAATAAAATATTCTAAACTCTAATAAAATGGGTCAACCCAAGTTGAGACCTTTGAAATCAAAGCTAGGGGAGGATGCAGTGTTAACATTTTCACGATATTAGCTCATAATTAAGATATTTCTAAACAAGTTTAAATAAGGTCATCATAACATATTTTTACGTCACGAACTTTTTAATATTGTAATTAGCGAAATTAACAATGTTTTAATAAAATGAAATTAACAATGATTTAATAAAATGCAACTGACACATATAAAGAATTCGGGAATCTTAATTGGAAATTAAATCATATCCCTTTAATAATAAAGGTAATTTAAGTTATACCTTGTGAAAGAAAGAGCGGGCGTATCGTGTTACGTTGTATAGCGTTTTGAGTATTAAAGGGGTGGACACAGATTCAGTGACATAATATTGAATTACTAGCGTGACCCGTGCGAAGTCTTCGCATTCCATTATGAAGCTCAGATGACAGATAAAACAAATATTTTACTAAAATTGACATATAGAGGCGCAAGTATCAAAAGCATTGAGCTAAAGCGCCACTTTATTTATACGTGAGTGGATTTGAAATTAAACAAAAATTTTACCGACCGTCAATCATATTGACGTTGAGCCGTTAGATGGCAGCATTGCTGTTTTGTGTATATAATTTTAATAATTAATTAATTTGCAAAAACAATAGCAATAATAAAATGTTTAGTTGTGGATGCCGGTAGAGCAAGCAATTATCTATAAAATGATATATAATTTATGTGGATTAGTTGTGAGGTTTTTTCTAAAAAGGGAGAGTAACATCTTAAAACCTTAGCGTATTAATATATATGATTATATAACGAATAAAAAAGTTACTTCAGGTACCGTTCTCACGCGGACTGCAAAGGAGATAGGCAAAGAAAGCACGTATATAAAAAGATTCCCATATTGAATTTAAATCAATGAATAATCTTTAGCGAAATGCCTATTTACAAAACTTCTTTGGTTTAATTATACTAAGTAACTTTGCTATTTTATATTCCGCCGGCCAGTTAAGAAGTTTCACTGCAAGGATATATTTTAAAAAATGTTTTTGAAGAAATTTGACGTTTATGAATTTCTTTACGACGTCTTAATCATGGCACCTGTTAGTCACAGCTATAAAACCGACGAAGACAATATGATGTATGTAATCGGTAAGCACAATTATGACATGTTTAATTGGTTTTAAAATAAATAGAATAAATGATATGTTAAATAGAAACTCACAAAACAGCACCGCCACATAGTCTGTGTCTTCGATTATTTTTGCTAAGATTTTTTGGTTAACTTCTTCTATTCTGTCGGGAAGGTCCATGGCTTCTAAGCTAGTCAAAAAATCCAGGACGCTCTCCTCGTCCATAAGATCACCTGCAAAAATGTTTTTTTGGTTTTTATTAATTTTTGTATTGACCGTATATTTAGGAAAGTAATATTGTTATAGTCGCTTGAGAAGACTAATCATAGACTATATGTCTATGATAATACATATGAAAGTGTAAAATAGATGGGTAAAATATTATTTATAGAATCAAGCAGATTCAATACCAGTATATAATGATAAAATGAATGAAATATTCCTCGATTTCTGAGATCATTTTCCCGTATTGTGGCTGCCGTTTTTAGACACGATATCAATTTCCCGGCATCATGACCTCCTACAGTAAAAGAATGATGCAATGCAAATTATAACCAGTAACAGGAGAAAACTCCAACTTACGTTAATAGTAGCAAAACAGTTTCAGAAACAAATAATTTACCTGTATTACCTATGACACACGGGTACATTAAATGGCCTAACACGTCGAGTAAACAAATTATGAAAATATCTATATTGAATACTTTCAGATCAGTACTTTATAATTTTGTTTTCATTTTAAACATGGCTTTTCAATGGTGAGTCACTGTGTTGAAAAGTTGGAATTTTCTCCTGTTATTGGTTATAATTTGTATTGCATCATTCTTTTACTGTAGGAGGTCGTGATGCCGTGACATTGATATCGTGCTTAAAAACGGCAGCCACAATACGGGAAAATGATCTCAGAAATCGAGGAATATTTTATTCATTTTATTATTATCAGACTAATGTTATTCACATCCTAGTCATAACGGGCATCATATAATAATTATTTGTAGTTTTTTAAGTATTACCAGTGATATTTCTACGATGCTTCGTAGTGTAAAATTAATATATGTTATAAATGTTATATTTATATATGTCACATACTAGGTAATCAATAACTAATACTCTAATACTAAATACTTAAACACCAACTTTGTTGGCCAACAAATCTTTAATAATCACATTAGTCTTATTGACGGGTGGACCACTCCTTATGGTAACGTCACATCGACTGGTTGATCGTTCATGCCGTTCTGTAAAAACAGATGTGTGCAACTGATATTTTTACGGTAATTACAATTGCAATAATTAGTTCTATTTCCAATGAAACGCAACCGTTTCATTATTTTGCGTTCGCTATCCTATGTTATATGTTGCTTACAGCAGAATACAAATAATAACCCATAGTTACGTAGTTTAAATCCCTGGAAGCCTTTCCCATCTCAAAAACAGTGTTCTTGACTAATGTTGACCAATTTGTTAAGAATTCTTAATAAAATATCCATTTTTTGGAAATATTAAAAACATATTATAAAATGTATAATCTACTCTCCGACTTATAATCAAAGAATTTATATTTTGTGGGAAGTATAAGTTTGTAAGACCTTAAAGGCCCCGAAAAACAAATGAGATACTTTTTTTCCCAAGTACGCAACGAGCACAGGGAAGATATAAAGAATAATACATTAACAATTTTTAACAGAAATGGGGATGCTGAAATTAACATTGAGTAATGAAGTACAGGAAATGAAAAGAAACATATTGATTTTGTTTTCAAGAGAGTCAATAAAGCAATTTGGAAAAACACTCATAGACTAGCGTCAACATTCCGATGACCCAATGCCGGAGAGGGGAGTTCTTTATATTAATGGCACAGTGACTCACCATTGATAAAAATGCTCAAGTAGGTTAGCCTTGAAGTGTCAAAAGCGATGATCACTCCAAAATAGGGTCAAGGTCATGTTAGGTAGAAATTATGAATCGGTGAATCTCAACTTTTTCAGGAAAATGGATATTGTTTGAACAGGTTTTTTTATACGAACTGGTGAACTGAACCTGCCTTTACCTCGAGGGTAGAAAGTTCCTTTGTTGTCATACTGTAGTGTATTATATGACCCTATTTCTTTTATTCATTTATTACTTAAATTATTTATGTTCACGAACGAAATATACCATTTTAAACTCACTTATTTACAGAATTAAGCTTCTTAAATATAATTATTTAGTGTTTTAAAGGTGTAGTTTCAAACTAACTGTTTATATAAGGATCTCGTTTGTTTTATATGTTGACCATTTATAGGTCAGTGATAATTTCAAATGAAATTTTGTTTAGTGTTATCATACGAACGGAATTTAATTCATTTGTCTTATTGGTAAGTCTTCGTAGTATATCAGGTCTATGAAAAATGGGATATCTTCTGTGTTTGATTTAAATTTTATGTTGGATTACTCACGTAAAATAGACCAGGAAATACCAATGCCACGGTATGGAACAGTGCAGCTTTTAAAAACATTCTCTGTTATCAAAATAATTATAGCATGTTGACGTCCGGTAATAAAATTAAATATTATTTACGATAATAAAGTAAAAAAATTATTTCGGTTTTCAAATTATACTTCCAATTCATTTTTCTGTTCTTCTAAAGCGCGGCAATAATATTTTTTCTAATATATTTAATAGATTCTACACGTGAGCTAGCGTCATCTGTTATTAAATTCTTGTTCTTACTTATAGAGTTCAGTCATTAGTCGTGGACCGGGATATGGAGTGTATTATATAAATATATTGAAGTGTTGGAGATTAATCCTGATTATCACTAATAAATCATTACCACTAAAGGTAAATTACCATCATTTCCACTAAAGGTAAATTTGTTCATTATTCGCCGTTATCGAAAAGAAAAATAGATGCCAAAAGTGTATATTGTTTATAAATTACTAAAAAAAAACATTTAAATATTATCACGAAGCTATTAAAGTGTATAAATATAGAGGAAAGATAATCATACAGCAAAACAAGGGAAATTTTTGACCTTACCTTCGTAAATAATCGGTTCCTTCTCACGGAAATACGTGAGGGCGGGGAATCGCGTGATGCCATACTGTTTGGCGAGCCGCTTGTCGTTGATCTTAACAAAGTCCACGCCGAATGTGTCCGTATCATCGTCTATTTTCTCCAGTTCTTCTAATACCTTATCACATGTTACACAGCTTCTGGCGTCTGTAAATTGGATAAAAGTGTAGTTAATATTTGTTCATTAGGCAGAGACACTTGGTTAATAACCTCTAAGGAGTATTTGGTGGTAATTTGGTTGCGTTTAAACGATAGTAAAATATAGTTTTTAATTATAATTGTAATTAATTAGACCTTGATTTGATAATTCTGTCTGGATAATATATTTATACTATTGAAACTATACGGACGTGAAGCAAACAATTTATGTATTATTATGACGATAAACTTAAAGCAAACTTAAATTTAGTGTTTAAGTAGGTTCAATATCTACTCAAACACGTAATTTTAAATTAATCAGGTATTTTACGTGCATTTATATATGGGTCATTAGATTCTTGCTGTAGTGCGTAAAATCGGAATACCCCCCGATTGAAAACCTGATCGTTATAGAATTGAACTGTGAGATCATTTCAGGGAATTGAACAATTTTTAGCTTTTGATATACGATATGGAGGAAGTTTCAATATGTTATTGTTTCAAAAATCTTTGATAAAAAAAATAAGTTTTCTATCACTTGGCATGCGTATCTATCTTTGAATTGTGAATTATACAACAATAAAAAAAATTAGGAACTCAACTAGGTTATTAACTCACTGAAATGAAAATAAGTAATCAAACTGATAAATCTATTTGACGTAAATTATTTTGTGCAAAATTTATTACAAAAGTTACAATAATTGGCAAAAATACAATTATGAACATTTGATTGCAGTAAAAATCCACTTTTGGTACAAGTAGCCCGTTTTTCATTTAGGTTACGTACCTTGTGTAAGATTGAGTGTTTAAAGATTTAAATTAGGAATACATAGGTAGAAATAAAACTATCTAGTAAAAGAGATTTTTTTTATTTCTAGATAGTTTTATCTGACAGAAATCAAATTATATTTATGGAGATGTTTCGTCCGTGGAGTGGTACGAACTTTAGACTATGTATTATATATATAATACAAAGCGTGTCGAAAATTGGCGAGACCTCTTGGATAAATTTGTGATTGCGTTACACATAAGACTTATTTATTATATCCGTGTAAAAGGAACAAAAAAGGTGGCCTTAATTAGAAAAGAGATAGAGGGTCAAAGAGACCACATCTTAATAAGAACTTTTGAGGGTTATTTTTTAGAACGTTATTGACAATGTAATGATTGTTCAATAAATTAAAATATGCAGCGGCTGTATTCGCTTTGGTAATATATAATAGAGATATAGCAGTTAATAATAGTGGGTAATGAAATAAAATTTGGTATAAATGTAGTTCAGCACTATCGAAAATTTCACTGTCTTTTCTTTCTTTGAATGAAAGAATACGTTTTGTATTATATAAAAAATAATAACATATAAAAGAAATAACTTATTTAATAAAGTCATTATTGGTCGTGATTATTTTGGTAAAAAGAATCCATTTAAAAAGTGCTTTTATTATGGAGAACCAGTTGTCAATTAACTATCAAACATTAAATTTATACTAGCTCTTTATACGATCTCTTTGCCAATATATATATATATATATATATATATATATATATATATATATATATATATATATATATATATCCCTATTTATATTTGAATAATTATAGAATAGAATATATTTGAAAAAAATGATAACAGTTCACTGTAAAAACGCAGTTTGTATGGGAAATATTTTTCAAATAAATTTTTTTAAAACAAAATAATCAAGAATTATTTTTGTTAAATACATCGTTTGTAATATATATTGTTTCGTTTAACAACCAACGAACAGTGAAATTTTCATTCGTGCTAAAGTGCAATTGTTCCTAAAATAGTATTATGATGATGACTATTAAAAATTAAATTTTATGGCAGAACATTTTAATTATAATAAATGATATCGTCTATATTTATGCACTATGACTATGGTTTATTTTTCAAAGACAACATTTTATTATATTCCGTGTCTATACGAGATGCCGTTCATATTAAATATTTTTTTACTGGCGTATTAAGTATTTTCTAAGTCGATATTAATAATAAAAATTGAAACTACTGTTATTATTTAAAACATACCCAATTTATTAGAATTAATAATAATATTATATTTTCCCCTGTTTTCCTTAGCCCATACTCAAATATATTATAAATACAAATGACACTAAATTTAAATATTCTGCTATTATAAAGTAATTCAATGAAATAAATAGCGTGTGAAATGGATGAAAATATAACTGTCATATAAATTAAAATATCAAGTCAATGTAACGTATCGTGCACCACAAAAATAATGTAACAAGAAAAGTTGGACTAATAACGCGCCTATGAAAAATTAACGTTCGTGCGTTAGGCGCCGTGCCGAGAATAGAAATGCTCGTTTATTGCAAAGTTCGGTCTGTGGCGACAGGAAAGAAATTTCTCTCTATTAATTTCATTTGTTAACATCAATCTGACAGGAACGGACGTACCATCGGTTTTACCAGGTTGTTTTTCCTCGAAATATTGGAAAATAACGAAATCCACATTAAAAATAAATGATAACAAAAATATAGAAATGTTTTCGTCACAGAATTATAGTAAGGGGACTTTGAAAGTCGAAACAGAACGACTTCAATTTATTAGGTTTATTTTTACTGCATTTTATAATTGACGTCCTCAGCCGATTGCTGTATTGCCATTTAAGGTAAATGTGACTTTTCTAAGAAAATTGGAATGAAGGTTTCATTATTTTTACATCAAATTTTATATTTATTTATTTGTTTTACTAATTTAGGTCACTTTACAAGTATACTTGTGTTACATTGGATTAGTTTTAAGATTCATAGTAAAATAACATATGTTAAAAAATCAAATGAGTTGTTTAAAGTAGATATTGAGAACATATAGGAAAACATTATATATACGTGCAATAAAAATTAGGCTGTCATTTTAATAGCATTTTTTAAATCGAGAAATTGTATATATTTTGGAAATTTTCAACAAAATTTCTGGAAATGTTCTAATATGAAACACTCCAAAAAATAGTTTAGTAATTTTAGGCTACTTCGTTTGATACCAATTTTTATAATTTTGAGAGCTGATTTAACTTTATGATTGATGTTTTTATAACTGATATTATAAGAATTAATGTATTTGATCATGCGAAATTTCAAGTTTCTATGCTAAACGGGAAGCAAAGAAGTTTTAGAAAAACGGCTGCTAGAGATTAATAGATTTAGAGACGCGTGAGTCGTTTTTAAGGGTTCTTTTTTTTCTTTTGAGGTCCCTAAAAAAACAAAGACAGTACATAAGATATTAAAAAAGATTTAATTTTTTCTAATTATTATTTGGAATGCATTTTTGGACATATCTTAAAAATTGACCGAATTATGAAGGTTTAAGTTTAAAGTTAGGATAAGAACGGCAATACCGAATTGTGACGTTATTTTTGGGTGATGCTCTTTGTATTGTATGAGAGTGAATGGGACAGGGAGATAATCTTATTCTAACTTTACCACTACATTTATAATTATAACACTCTAATATTTTAGTCACCGTTTCTTATTTTTGCTAATGGTTTTTAATTAATTTTATTTTCATTATATTTTACAAAAACGAACAAATTTAGGAGGAGTAAATTATCCAGTTCTGGGGTAATGGTATAATATTAGTTCTGAACATAACTATTGATGTTTTTTGGAATATATCATACCGGTTTAGATTCTTCTATAAGCGTAACAATTTTAATGATGACATTATATAATATGTAGGTATATTACTTTATGCTTAGAGTATCTACTTCAAATACACTTTCGTATATTTAAAGTAAGTAACTTATAGTTTTATAATAAATTTTGCTCATCTTTTGAGGAGAGGCAACAAAAAACATCTTCGAAAATTTTGTGTTTGCAAACAAAATGAATGTAAAGAGACCCTGGGGGTTACCACTTAAGTGGAGGTGACCTAGCTGTGGGTTATGCATTTTCTACGTTGTGCTGAATGCAGAGCATAGTGCAAAGAATAGTATCAAGGGTTTCAAGACGAAAACGACCTTTAGCAATGATGAAAACATGATAAGATAAAGATAAAACTTTGCAATCAGCATTGCTAATAATATTTTTTTAATTTAACTTTACTTCTGAATTAATTATTTTTTTCGAATCACAACCGTGGTCTTGTGATTTAACATGTCAATTAGCTCGCTGCATTTAGAACTAAAAATTGCATCAAAATTTGTAAATTGATTTCAGATAGTTAAAGTAGGTCCTAAACGAATAATACCGTTTATATATTTCCCTATAATAATACCGTCATGTCGCATGTTGCTGGCTACATAAAGTACTAGAAAGAAATATTAAATAAATTGCCGAGGAAAAATATTTAGTCTGTTTTGATTACAATTTATTTACGAAGAAAAAAGATTACAGTTTTATTCCGATTACGGATTAAAATAAGCGATAATTTTTGCGTTACTAGGGTTTCGTATTTATATCAGTGTTTAATAAAAGCTCAAGTCACAACTGAAAATTTTGAAAAACTGTTAAAAATGTATTAATTATAAAGATATTCTTTTCGTTTTTTTATTTCATTACTATCGTATGTTTATTCGCTTCCAATTTTCACATGTTTTCAGAAAGCTCCAACCAAGTTCCAACGGAAAAATTTGGAATAACGCGAAAAGCAAAATTGCGAAGTCATTGAATTTTCACCCTTTCATACTCGATAACATCCTTCAAAAATATTGACAAAATTTTGTAGGAGAGTGTTATATTCTCTACCATTCATTGATGATTTTCTTAAAAATAACATTCGCTATAAGAAAATGTTGTCGAATAATCCTTGACAGAGTCGTTTCTGTAATTACTTGGAACGAAATATTAAATTGTCTTATCAATTTTTTCCCTTCCTTTGTTTTTGTTTTCTTAGTAACACTCATTTTTGTCTTCATAAACTTATGACGGATTCGGTTTCCTTTGTGCTGGCTTGGGTCGGGTTGGGCTAGGTTGTGTCAGTTAAGATTTTGTCGAGTTGCGTTGAGTTTACTTTGGCTTGGATTAGATTATCTTTGAGTTGAGTTGGATTAGGTTGGGTTGGGTTTTTCTTGGTTTTGTTGGGTTAGGCTGGGTTTGTTTTGGATTGGACTGGGTTTGCTTAGGGTTGTATTGGGTTTGTTTGGGTTGGTTTGTATTGGCTTTTCCTTGAGTCAAGTTGGATTGGGTTGGGTTTTCTTTGGGTTGTATTGTGCTATGTTGGGTTGGATGTGTGATATGTTGGGTTGAATTAAATTGTTTAAGGTTTGAATTTGATTATGTTGGGTTAGGTTAGATCGTGTTTGTTTTTAATTGTGTTGGTTTGATCTAATTGGGTTGGGTTTCATTTCCTTTGGGTTGTCTGTTTTGGTTTTGTTTGTTGGGTTGTTTTGAGTCGGGTCGGGTTGTATTGGTTTGTTTTTGTGTATGCGATTACTCCTAGATGATCAGATAATGGGGAAAAAATCGAATTGTAATAAACATTTTTTTTTTCTTTCAAATCGCAACAAGTCGTATATCGCAAACTTAAAATATTTTATATCGTTTAACATGAATGGTATAAACGAAACCGCTCGGATTGTTCATTAGTCTTTTTACCACCGCCCTCTATCTACTAAATTATAATTGTTACATGCATAAAATTTGCATAAACTATATGTATAAAATGATAACCCACAGCTAGAGTAGAAAATTAAATATATGCTGGATCTATACATGTACACTTAACAGGCAACGCCTTGTGTAAGTGGTGAGCTGGCGCCCGAAAGTCGCCCACTGTTGTGGGACAAGATCGGTGACCGACTTTCCGGCGACTATCCATCGTCTTACCACACTAATCAAGACGAATGTCTGCCGTCTGCCGGTAGTGCATCTTAAGTCGTATGTTGTATCCTTTTCTACGTTAGCGCGTTTTAATTCGTAATGTTCGGATCGGTGAGAGTCGGTCAGAGTCGCTTCGATTTTTTGGAGGACTGGTTTTTATGGAATATGTGCGTTAAAGTATTAAATGCTATATGTACAGTTTTTTCCGACTATTATTGGAACGATTACCGTTAAGATCAATTTCTGTCGATAAGATCGATTAATATCGATAGGATCGATTACTGCCTTGCGTATCCTTTTTGGTTTGTGAAAATGTTTAGTAAAAAATTAAATAATTTTGTCCAATTATTAATTTATAGAGTTAGGTTCTTCAAATTTATTTAACTATTTGGCCATATATCTAAATACTTGTAATATTTTTAATTATAATATATCTAAATAATACATCTAAATACTTGTAAATTTTTTAAAGGACCTAAATTAAAAAGAATCATTTGATCAATCAAATAACGTAACTATTTACACTGGTCAAAACTATGTAACGTAAGGAAATACAGGTGTTAGAAAGGGTGATTTTAATAATGAAAGGTATCGTGTAGGCAGTAAGAAGTAATAAATTGAAAAAAATATCTGATATTTTCTAAAATAATGAGGAATTCCCGTAGTTAACGACAAATAAAACACATTTAATACCAGTATAATTTATATTATACTGGTATTAAATGTGTATATAATTTTAATGTTTCTTTTGGAGGATATCAATAAATGCACATATTTCAAGAATTTTGATGGAACGAGATCTTTTAATATCTGCATATTGGTTCAAGTGATTTTTTTGTGACCGCCCACAACATCCCTTTCGGATTAGAGGTCGTCCTTTCTGCATTTGTTAGATAATGATTTACAGTAACCTTGAAGTAAAAATAAGTTTATATAATGTTTTTTTTCACGTATTTTTAACGTGAAAATTATACCGAGCAATTTATTTGTTATTATAGCGAGCAAGTGCTCGCTGTACTTTAGAAAAATAAGTTAATTCATTTCATTTTATATCAACTCGGTTTTAACCATAAACATTAAATTGAGATTAAGTTGATTATTTATTTTTATTTAAATAATTAATTAAAGAAAATGTTTTCAGTTACTTTCTTTTTCAACTTAAAATGTCTGCTTATTTCAAGGATCGTATCGATCTATAGTGTTTCGCCGTGTATCGTGTTTAGACGGATTTTTCACAAACAGCATTTTATGCTCATTCTAAAAGTTCTTGGTACTATTTTACACTGACCTATGTTTGTTCAGTCTGATAAAGTTTAGTCGATCGACGATAGACAGAACACAATAGTCCAAACCATGTCAATTGGCAGCAGAGCTGGTATCGATCCATCGCTGTTGAACATAAAAAGTAGTCTTATTGTTAGATCGAAGAATCTCACGCAGACCATTAGACGTTGGGAAAAATAGCTTAACGAGCTGTAGATTGTTTTTATATGACGTCATATCAAATAGACATTTCATTAAAGCTCTAAAAGTGGCATTCGAAAGTGTACGAAATTGTCACGTTTCCAAGACACCTACTATCTATTTTATATATGGACCTCTTTATATATGGATCTCTTTGTCGTCGCCACTTGGGACCATTGACTAGAAATGTCATTGGCTAGTGAACTGTCAGTTTGACATTTATATGCTTCAGATAAAGATCTCAGTTAATACGTAGCAAAAATTCGTTTTTCATTATTAAGAAGAGGGGATGAGAAAAAATTAGCGTTTGGAGTATTGTCAGAGAGATATTTTAAAATGAAATTTACATTCCATTTACCATTTTTCATTTTTAAGTCCCGCATAAAAACCTGAACATTGATATAAAGATCCATTCCAATACAAGATTATTTAAAAATCCAGCTCCCATTTCAATACAAGATTATTTAAAAATCTGAAAAAATACCGAAAACAGGTTTTGATAAGTACTTTCAATTGAAATTCTTTTGTGTAATCCAACTTCTTTCTAACAAATAAAATCTAATATACGTGGAAATAATCGTTTGCAATATTTGATTTAAAAAACGCAAGGAAAATAAATATTTTGCAACATTTTATTAAAAAAAAAACACAAAATACAAATCAGGACGGCAGGTAAGGATATTACTTATTCTAATACTGGGGGTATTAGACCTAACCTAATCTAACCTAACCTAACCTATGGGGGTATTAGAATCCTTTTTCATATAATCCTTTTTCATATGCCATCAATATTTATGGGCACGCATGAGCATCACATTAGAATTTATAAAATATATACATATGTATGTATAGTTTCATTTTTTCTGAAATTATTAAGTTACTCTAATTTATGCGTGGCCCGACAAGCATTTGACTAGTTGTTTATTTCAAATTTAATAGCGTCAAAGTCCGTAAATGGTAATTTAATTTTAGTTATTGAAAAATAAATTAATATTTTACGTATATATTTGTTTCTTAGAAATAATATAAGTTATCATTCTGGAAAATCGGAACATATTTGATATTCTATTTCATTAATCAGACCAGTTTACACGTGGTAGTAAAATCCTACCAAGCACGAATAGCACTTGTAATACGACGGTTCCGTACATATTTAGGCATTATGAATACTTAAGGGTAGATAATATTTATATTAAACTATTTACAAATATTAATGTAGGTTTTGATCAGTGTAAATCATGACTATGGTAAAAATAAACCAAAAAATACGCTTTAAAGAATAATGCTCTTTAATTTTTTCTGTTACCTCAATCAAAATAATTGACATTTGAACATCGAAGGCTGTAGGCCAGCATACGATATAAATTTCAACTTTATATCTCAAGACGTTCCCGAGAGGAAGGGCTTTGAAAAACATACAGACGTACGGTGATCCTATAAGAGATTCTTTTTTCATTTGGAAAAAAAAAAACAGAACCCTAAAAATGGTAAATAGAATATGAATTTATTTAAAAAAACCATCCAACGAACCTCTGTGATAAGGTCCACGAAAAGGAAATTTCTTTCCCTGTTTACATGAACGGAATTTGTTAACTACATCACCACGCAAAGCATGTCCTCGCAAAATATTGACGAGGACTTAAAATAGACAAGTAAACTTGACGGAATTACAAGGACTCTTTTTTTTAATACGGAACCCGAAAAGCGGAATCGTTACACGATCACTCATGCGTCTAGATATTACCTTATATTTGGCAAAGATACACGGTGTCCGCGAATAAGTGTCGAACAAGGTAACACCTTATTCTTTGACAGAAAAATAATTAATTGTCGTTAAAATAACATTTAAAAAATGACTTTTTAAACAAACTGAAAATAATATTCGTAATTATTTGTCACCTTTTACATACGATATTTGCGCATATTGTCCAGCACCGCTCGGGGGAATAACCCGCAAACAGTTTCGAAGACATCGCCACTGCTGGTAAAAACCGCACTCTGAGAAAGTTTTGGATGTGTTAAAAAGAGTTATGTGTAATATTTTCTTTTGTACTCGATTAAAAAAGGACGTGTTTAACGTTTTATTTCAACGAAAATTAATTTTTTTATGGCCAACGAATAGCGTCGTTTGTCCGACATCTATCCTCGGACACCGTGTATACACGTACTTATGTCTAAGAATTTAGAGTGTATAAACAATTACTTCCGGTGGTGTGAGATACCGATTAAGAAAGCGAGTTGAAAGGGTTCGAAAACTATCCTTTTTCAGAATTTTATTTAAGACTTATTAAGTACGAGTGTAATTCGCGCTATGAGGGTTCCGTACGCACTTAGGCGCATTTAAATACTTAAGCGTAAATAGTATTTTCATTAAACTATTTAGAAATTTGGAAACATTTATATTATCTCTGACCATGTAAATATATGAATATATGGCCTAATATATCTTTCACAGAATCATAAATATATATTTTAAGATATAAAGCTATTTTTGCAGCCGATTTAAATCATTTGCATGACGTTTGTATGAATTGTTTACAGATCAAACTACATGTCATAAGTCGGTCGACTATTCCTCGTAAACTAGTAGAGCCAACTTATCTGATATATTTTTTTAATTTCTGTATATATACCACTCGTGTGAATATTTTTCAGATATTCAAAAATAACGATTTAATTGGTACATTCTTGTAATTATTACAAGAATGACCACTTCAAAACTCAATATTTCGTAAACGTAGCTAAGAAGTCTTCAAGACACACCCCATTATTTTAAAATACTTATTCAACGATACTCTACGTAATGGGGTTTGCGAATAAAGAAAATCATCCCGTTTAAATGTAGGGGATTTACCCTAAAATGTCTTTTGTAAGATTTTACTTCACTATTTTGTAGGCGTTATAAATATGCATAAGTCTATAATATGCATAACATCAACTTTATAGCACTAATACTCTGCGACTAAAACGAGTGGTATATATAGGAAGACATGGCGAAACTATGATGGAGTTCTAGTTTAGTTATGGAACCCTAAAACATGCCTTTCCCTTATCTCCGAAACTGCTAAAGTGAAAGTTGTGAAAAATAAGATTACTACAAGTTTCCCTAAAGTTTCCCGGAAAACTTAATCATATCATATTTCATAGTTACTGAGATATGGATGTTATTTTATCTTACAAATTAGTATATGAAAGATCGGTATGTACCGAAATGTGCGCGGAACGCTCACGGTGCAAGTTCTACTCCAACTCCTAAAGTTATTAGGAATATTTTTATTTATTTTCTTCTCTCTCAGAACTCTATGAAATAAAAATGCTAATAGATGGCACTAGTAGTCAAATCAGTTCCGCCGATTCTAATATTAGCGAGCACAACGAAAGTAAACTAAAGATTGATGTATATTTTTTTATTTGTGAACCGATTGAAATGAAACGATGCTTAAATGTTAGCCCATGCTAATCTAAATACATTACTGTAAGCCGCATCCAAATCGATTCAGCTGTTGATAAGATAAGCGTGCACAAAGTGCGTACAGGCAAACAAACGAACCTATACATAGACAAAGATTCTAAAAACTGTTATTTTAGT
The DNA here is from genome assembly GCA_039881145.1 of Druceiella hillmani. NCBI lineage: Eukaryota > Metazoa > Arthropoda > Insecta > Lepidoptera > Hepialidae > Druceiella > Druceiella hillmani. The sequence goes on along the minus strand of JAYKKI010000016.1, from coordinate 23,452,565 downwards.
AGCGAATCTTCAGTAGATAGATAGCACTTAGTTTTATTTAAAAATATTCAATGTACAGACCCAGTTTTTGATACGTATAAATATATATATTTTATTTGGAACAGACTCATAAGTTTCTTGTTATGAAAAAAAGTGATAATGTAATGACTCATCGTCTACAAACACGAAACCAGACTTTTTGTGAATTGAAATAATTGTGTAAGATAATATCAGTCCTCGCTTACGACCTCCAAACGTTAGGATATTTCTGGAGTTCGCGCGCTCGTTTTGTAAACTCGTTTGTTGCAAAATTGCGCCTGCGTTTATTTACACATTACATTTTCATTATCCGCGGCGTATTTGCCACCGTCCTGGAAGTGCGTACCTGGCCGCATTACGAAAATAGAGAGCAAATATGCCTAAACTCGTTAAAGTTGTACGTGAATTTCGATTTTTTTATACATAGAGCGAAATAGATGTTCCTCGTTAGCGAGTAGCATATTTATATATGAATAAATATAAACAGATCGATGTATTATGCAATCTAAACAAAACAAATTACCACCTTTTTTACACGTAATTAATGCAACGCAAGTTAGCAACCAGTTAATTCGTAATTATATTTGAAATTAGGCGCGCCGACGCGACTTCGTTCGCTTGGAATTCGGTAGAAGAAAAGTTATTAGGAATATTTTTGTTTTTCTTTTTCACAAATTTTACTAAAACCAATAATAGATGGCGTTGGCAGTACCAATATTGTAATCTTCACTAATTCAAGGTGCTTTTTTATATTTGTAACACCGAGATAAAACGTATCCTATGTGTTGCTAGAGGGTATAAAATATTGTCGTATCAAACTTCATTCAAATCCTCGCAGTAGATTTGGCATGATTTAAGAAGAAATTAATACTCAGACGAAAAGTTAAAAAAAAGGGTTTTTCTTCTATTACAATTTCCATACGCTAAACTAAGCACTCTTTTTAAAATATAAGCTCTGTTACAATTTTATTATATGTGTGTGTAGATATATAGATCAGTGAAGTTAATAACGTTATCATTGTAGTATCCAGCTGACCGAACTTGGCTTGAGAGCATTGTGAACTTTTATTTACAATTTATATAATTATTTTTATCAATATTCTCCATATTGATAAAAATAATTATATAACGCTCTTCGTTAAACAAAATCAGATAAATATGATTGGAAAATAGTATCCTCTTTTGATTTATATTAACCTAATTTTACTGGTTTTAATCTAAGACTTTTTCCACACTATATTACGAGTATGACAAGAATTTTCCTGTTGCGGGAGTAGTTTTCATATACTTCTCACTCCAGAAAATGAATGTTTTTAGATTCACACCAAAAACTTAAAAGCTTGGCCACGCGCTTTGTTCACCGTAATAGCAAATGCAGGTTTTACTGGAAATTGGTATCGCTGCATGTTATGTCCGCGTTGACATTTTGTTGAGTCAGGAGTTATTCTAAGCGTACGCTCTTCTTCTATGCAATTTATATGTATGAACGATAATTATATTGTTTCTTAAATGACACAAACTTCATCAGAAATTTGCTAAAAACTAATAATAACATGACGGATCATCGATAAGTAACTTATTTTTTTTCGACCTTTTGTTTAGAAAACTTGAGAAATCAAATAAATATATATGACAGTAATTTCTTAATTATTAGTAAAATAATTATTTATTAATTATTACAAAAAAGCTGACTAAGAAAAAAAAGCAAAAATACGGTATTTTGTTTTAATGAATCACATACATGAAATTTTATTTTTTAAAATTAAACGCTGTTTTGTTAATTTTTTGTTTGTTATGCATATATGTAGATATATATACATGAAAGAATAGCTCGTTGAACTCGCTCTGGAAGTGGTTCTCAAAAGATGAGAAATATCGTTCTGTTACCTGTCATTGTATCATTTTACTTACCTGTCATTAGTTTGAATTGTGACACCTAAGGTGTATTTTGTTGTTACAAAATTGCTTTATTTGTATCAAAAGTGTTTTAATTACACCGCTACTGCCAGTAAAAACATGGTTATAACAATTCATTTGTAAGCAATTTTTAATTTGTTTTTTATATTTTGATTTCATTTATTTCGGATTGTCTAGAAGGCAAGAGTGAGATAACATTATTCAACATGGCAATATTCAGTAATTCGTGTGCTCTGTATCAGCAAGTGTAACAGACTGAATTCTGTCGTTTAATTATGGATTATATATAACCATAATCCATAATCCCGCTATTATTTCTGAAGAATGAGTAAATCCGACTTGCCTTACAAACACTGTTATCCCGTTCTCACCTATGTTTTGCTCGCTCACGTATAATACAAACTTAGCAACTTTTATAATGTCAACTATATCTTTTCTGTACGCGTTTTTTTTACTCAACGTGTCATTATTCTGTCTGTGTTATTCCATATTTGAGTGGTTTTATGTAAAGTTACGTAGTATGTGTGACCTCACTAGCTGGGATTTTACCTTTCGTTTGTTTTATGAGGGAATGATATCAACATTAAGTACAGTCTATGTATTGAAAGGACATTCGTTCGATATATATAAGTGAAAGTTGTAGTTACATCTCTTTCTTACTTTGTTGCTGTTTTATTCTGATCATGTGGGCTTTCCAAAATTGAAATTTGGAAAATACATTTCTCTTATGAAATTACCGATTTCATTTCAGTTCGCGTTTGTATTTGTTATAAAGTGACATTGAAATTTTCTATGATCTGCCGATATTCGATTGCTCAACTGCCCGATCGCTGTGATACCGGAGTGTGATCTGTTTACGAATGAAAATCAATTTCATCAAACCTTTCGTTGTCGTTTATTATGGTGTCATTTTATAAATGTATATGTTACATTACTCATCTTTTTAACGTAGCTTAAATATTTATATATGTTTATAGAATATATTTAAGAACGTAAATATATGTAAAACAATTAATAAAAATAGACTAAGTGCATATTGAGGCCGCATTAATTTAGGGTTCCGCAGCCATTTGTTCATAAATAAAAACGCTCTTTGTGCTTTCCTTCACAGCAAGCGAGAGCCACGAGTTACATACATTATATATTACTTAATCATTAGCCTATTATAAAGTTTCTATGAAGTCAGTTATGCGCAATATATAATAAAAAGTTAGAGGTTAACGCACATTACAATAAAAAACGGTTTGCAGACTCACATCTCGTCTCGTTAAAAAATATTACAAGGTATTTTCGATTACGTTTTAAAAGACCTTAATGATTGGTGAGAAAAAAGCCTCAAGTTTGATACATGGAGGTCCTGAAACGAGTTATTTTCAATTTAATTTCTACATGCATATCGATGGCATTTCAGTAACATTTTCCTCTAAAATTTCATTATAATCGGTCTTAAATTGAAATAGCTATGATGTTGTGATTTACGAGTGAACAGATATGAAACTAATTTTTTTATCGACCTTTTATTTAAATAAATCCAAGAGGTAGACATAAAAGTCGCTTAAAATTAGTAGAAATATTAGCAAAAGAGAATAAGATTACAATAAAAAATGCAGTATCTTATTAAATGAAATACAGTATCTAAAATTTCTGCTTATTTTAAGCGTCTTTTTTTATACCCATTGGATTTTTCAAGTAATCGAAATAAAAGTAGATAAAAATTATTATCTTATCGACAATTCCTTGTATTGTCATTTATTTTTAGTAATTTACTGGTGAAAATTTACGATATTTAAGAAGCATAATCAGAATTATTTTAAGGTTTATTAACGAAAAATCCCATTTATTTTAAAGTTTCAACAGGCGCAACTATTATCGTATATAAAGGTTTCGCATTTTGTTGTAGTTAAAATTTTAAGGGTTACACTAAGATTTTAATAGGCATATTTCAAGCCCATACGACACACCTCAAAAATTACCTTTGGTCCGATTCAAAAGGGTGCAGATAGTATAAAGGTATTATAAAATAAACGCAAATAAAATTTGATATAAAGGTTGATATAAAATTATTCCGAAGGTCTGCTTAATTGATATAATATTTCTGATATGCTAATTCTGGATCCAAGTCTGGATTAAGGGAACTATCGTATAGTTCCGAAATTTTAGTACATACATCTTCGTGCGGGTAATAGAGTTGGGAAAGGGTCAGATGGAAGTCTCGAAATTCACTCTGTACGACCAAAAATCAGTCATAACTCCGCGACGGAAAGGATTACATGAGCTATTCATATAGTGCGTCATTTCTCAGATCTTGAAGTATTCTAAAAGTTAAGCTAAGCACAAAAAAATTAAAGTTGTCAGGTGAAAACTGGTGCTGGATGACAATTTACAAAACCGGATAAAATTGCTTACTTTAGAAAATGTCGCTTAATTATAAGAACCTGCAGCGCCCAAAACAGCTCGATTGCTTAGTCCAGTTTATGCCGAACCAACCAACACAAAGGACCTCCCAATATAACACATGAGGAGCGTTCGGGACCACCGCGCCATATAGCTAAAGCGGCACTCGGTTGTAGGGCCACGATCGCGTCCACCAGTATATAAATTAGGAAGGCTGAAATCGACTCGGGTTATGACGACCTCATACTGGTGGACGAAGATGAAGAAAACGAAACATCCTAAGCTATCAGGCGGTGGTATATGGACTTTCTAATCATAGGGATCCGATACACGCTAACAGCCAAGTGAGCTCAATACATACGAGCGTTCGGATCACTATCGTACGCTCTTGCAGTATGATGCTAATCGTAGTTGCAATCAAAATATTGTTGAAATCGTACGACGTAAATTTGAAGGTTCAACCCACGATCAAAATTTGGACGATAAACATACAGTTTTTTATTAATTTCCAACGTTACACGGCTTCAGCATTTTTGGATGGGGCCCAATCATGTTTTTCGTTTTAGTCACCCCTTGTCTGTATTTTTTCTAAAAGTACTAACTTATTGTTCGTTTAATATGGCCGACTGAAATTCAGACACCCGAGTAAAAGTTCGGTATTAAAAAAATTGAATCTTTAAATTGTCAGTTTTTCACTAATTTATCTGCCATAGCCTTGTAACTAATCAACTGTTAGTTGTGATTCAACGTCGCATTCTTCATTTATGAATATCGTGTTCATCCTGAAAATGCCTGGTGGCTTAGTTTATAAGTTCTTTCCATTCAGCCCTGTCCTCAGCTTCCCTAATAACGGACGTGATTGGGAGGCCTGTGAGCATAGTAACCTGGTCAGTCCATCGGGTAGGAAATCTACCGCAGCTACCTTTCCCGCTGACCATTAACTTTTCTAAATTTTCTGGTTCCCTGCGTGTAGTTTCACCAACTGAGGATTATTTGATAGCAGATGGTAGAAAGCGTGGTTTTGATACTGAGCTGTTTTCGAATCGATACGTTCGTTCTTCTGGCCGTTCAAGGTATGCGCAGCTATTTCGAGATAGGATTCAGGTTTCGCTAATCCACAAAAAGAAGTTTGTTAAGTGGGAGAAAATGAGAAATCTTTTGAAATTTGAGTTTATTGTGGATTTATTTGTATAAATACAAGAAATTCCACATTAATCCCATATCTTGATTCAAAAACTACATTTTTTTTGTATGTTTACTCTTATGATTTAAAAAACAATATAATAGTTTAAGAAACAATATTACGATTTCGAAAAAAACGACGTCATTCAAAACTGATGAAGAAAGTTGCAAATAATGAAATATTAATAGAACTATGAATATTCTAGTACAAAAGTTTGTAAACTCTCCTATTTAATACCTTGAACATTTAAAAGAAGTAATAGACTATGTAATATCTGAATATTGAAATCGAAAATTCTTGTTGAAATCGAAATTGAAAATTCTTTTCTAAAATTTTCATATCCTGGATTTTTCATATTTTCAAATTGTATGGTTGAAAAATTAGAAGAGGAAAGGGCAGAATATTGTACGTCATTTAAGAGCCTTGTGTTTATTTGGCAAATGAGACTTCAAAATAAAAAGGATAAATGGAACATAAATTTTATTGTAAAAACCTGTCCAATGATGACTCACTTAACGGGCGCGCAAAAAAATCGTTCTCTTACACTTTACATTAATAAAGAGGAGGTATATTAATTTTTTTTATTATTTTGCTACATATTTATTGAGATCCTAATATAGTATAATAAAATTTTGTCCACATAGAACTCAAAACTGTGAAAACTGTGAGGCACTGTGCAAACGAACACAGAAGGAAGGACGAACATTACGAAATTATGAGGGTTTTTGTTTATACTATAAATTTAATTTTGAGAAGGCATTTTAACTCAAAAATTATTTATATATAATAGCAGTTAATATGGTAAACCACAAAGAATAAACAAAACTTTTAAGTTTATTCTACTACAACCCGTGCCCCGTGGCTTAACTCACGTGAAATACCATACCATTTCATCAAATTCCATCCCTGTTTCATCACTGTTACTATACCATTTCATCAAATTCCATCCAACTGCTTTTGCGTGGTTTGAAAAAAAGAATTTTCAATCAATCTCTTTAAAATATTTTCCATGTACAGAATTTGCTCTGTTACAATTTTGTTATGTATAGATTACACTAAAAATAACTTTGTTATTATTGTACAGAAATATACCTGAAATCGTCTCCGATTTATATGTGACGTCTCTGTATTTTCTAAAATCCACATATATAGCTACGACTGTTTGTTAATGTTTTACCTCATAAACTGACTTGTTTATCTATTAAAAAAAATCCCGAAATTAAGCGAATCGCGCATACCATTTCATCGTAGCATTTACAGAACAATTAAACATAACTAATTGGGTAATAGAAGTATTTTTGACATTCAAGACGGTCGTATATCATCTTGCATCCATAAACTATTAAGATTTTCAATGAAACCGAGCAATGCTGTCGCATGAAATTATTTTCGTCACTGTGGAATTCTCTGATTCAGAACGCAACCGCGTACTTGCACATGAGTTGTTTCTAAATCTATAAGATATATGCATGGTTATGTGCCAAGTTCTGGAAGTAATTACTCCTTACTGGAGAACAAGGCAACTGAAATGAGGCGCCATTTAGTTTCACTGTTAACGTCATGTTGCAGCTCGCACCGAGACTTGTAATATTTTTACACTTCGTTGAAGACTTTGTCACTACTCGAGAGACTTTAAAATTAAAGGATTCTTCTGGTTTAGAGACCTCTATTTTAATAAACATTATGTTTTTAGTTTCAAATTTAAATTAATATATTTCCAAAGCGTAATCCGAAAACTTCGAAATAATCATGACAATAACTTTGAAAGCGCGCCATTTTGCATTTGTGCGGAAGTTTTAATCAGAGCTTCATCAATGGTCACACTGCATGTGTCATATGGGTCATAAAAGTTGTTGGGAAATAATTAAGACAAACATATTTGGTAGATGGGAAGAAATTAAAATTTGAAGAAAGTTTAAGTAGATAAAGCGCGATTTGAAAAATTGGGAAATGTTTTAGGAAAGGTAGATTTTGTCTAAGGAATGTTAGTACTGTAGAACACTGGAATGAAACAGGAATAAAGACTAGATTCACTAAACTATACACTCGTTTCTTTATCCGCAAGTGTGGAATAATTGAATCAAGGAATTTCCCCAGTATTGGCCTGTGTATCAGTATACATTTTTTTTCGGTAATACCTTTTCCTTTTCAAAGTTTAATTAACTTTGTCATGAAATTTATCCGAAACTCCACCTATTTTAATTCTACCGCACGAAATTATCTATCTCTCGTTATGTTTTTACACTATCTATTTGTGTAAAATATGTAGTCTTGGAAATGGTGAGGTAAGGGTTATTTTTAGGGTTCCATATGTCAAAAGAAAAAAGAAACCCTTATAGGAATACTTTGTTGTCTGTCTGTCAAGACCTTTTTTTACGGGAACGCGTGGAGGTATCAAGTTGAAATAAATATCAAATATTTAGATCTACATTCTCTTAGAACAGTAAATCAAAATCAAAGCTTTTAGTAAATGCTATAAAAAGCCATTATGCCGCATTTTGACACAATTAAATCAAAACCTGTAGGGTACTTCCCGTAAATCTAGAATCACGAAATTTGGGAAGAAGCAAAGTCTCACAGTGCAAGTAATGGAAAAAATCAGAAAATCGTTCATTTATAGTTACATCAAGTAAAAAAAATATTTTTAAATATGCGCCTGTAAAAAATTATGGTAGGCAATATATTTTCGTTCTAAAAAATTAAAATTCTGCAAATAGTTAATTAGGAATATTATGCACCATTAATTGTTTATAAAAGCCTAAATGTGTACGGAACCCTCGTAGTGCGAGTTTGCTTGACAGATTTTTTCGTTATACGATGTAATTGAAATGTTATTTTAAGGCGAATAATAATTATACCGGCATATTTTATCTTTCACGGACATTACGATCTGATTCTTTTGGAACCAAAAAATTAACATTGTATCGGTCTAAATAATTTGGATGTTTTGTGGTAAAAGTAATTAAAATAAATAGCAGCATGGCACGGCAAGTATGGAACAATTATGGTGATACTGTGAACGATATATACAATTGAGCCTTAAGTTCGAATTTCAAACCAGTACAGTGCATTTTGATCAACTGACTTTGATCAAGTGACTGAATTTGACGAGTGACGCTAAGCTTACTGTAAATAAGCTTACTGATTTTTTAAAGTGATGCTAGTTCCTATAGACGCTCAAGATATCGGAGGAAGAGCTTGAGCCTAGGAATTAGGATAGGGCGTCCAGGAATTTGCTCGCGCTTGTGCTTGAATCTATTTTAGAAGGCATTGCAGATATCGACAATACGAGTAGTTTCAACTTTGAAGAAGTTAAGCATCTTATGGAAGGGCATCTTAATTAATGAATCAATGTTACAGTGGTTGTTGCAGTGCTCAAAGTAAGTTCAAACTATTTTGTTTTTTACACACGTTCCGTTCATGTTATTTATTTTATTTTTAATCGCAATTAACTTGTTTTATGATCATTACTACTGTATAGATTTACATACTTCGGTTGTGTAAAATAAATATTAGCGCAAAGTTTTCTCAGCCGGTTTGCATAAATATTTATCTAAATTCTATTTAAGATTATTGTTGTATACTCGTACACGGCCTTTATTGTGGATTGAGTAGTCGATTATTTATTTTTGGTAGAAACAACATGAACTTTTTTGCATTCCGTGTGTAAAATCAAATACTGGCCAACTAGTTTTTATGTAGAAAGAAAATTATAGGTTTTTTTATATACGATATTAAATAATGAACACATAATTTGAAATCTTTTTCAGACCGACATAAAAATAAAGTATTTAGGCGCGATATGAATGTGAAACAACGAGGTATATACATATGTATCATTTTAGACGATCAAATGAAAATAACCAAGAGTAATTCTTCGTGATATTTCTTCACAACGAAACGATTACATTTAAATAATTTAATATCGTTTTATACAATAATTTTGGTTTCATGACCAATGCATGAATTGTAATTAATTCCTGATTAATATGGTTCATGAGGAATGTACGTTGTAAGCTAAGGCTTGGTTTTGAAAGCTGTTACTATTTATTACTCTGCTCCAGGATGCAGAAGAATATGGATAATTTTTTGCTAAAAAGTCAGTGTAATTTATTTATGCAAACATACATATATAGCATAGAAGTTTCAAATGGATATTGGCAAAAATTGTACAATTAAATATATTGCCGACATATTTGTTTTGACATTTGGAAAAAATATTGGAAGCGTGTTATATGGTATTATTCCTTTGTGTGGGTTTTATTATTGATAATTTTGTTGGACCCTTAGTTTTGAAATTATCGGACCTTACATTAAGACAAAAAAAATATTTGAAACAATTTTGAACAACTTTAAGAAAATAGTGCAAGTTCGATTAAGTGCGCTTTTTACGAACGAGTATATCCTTCAGTTTCTACAAGCATATTCGTCATTTCCATTCAAAGTGGGTGAAGAAAACATATGCCATGTTATATCCGTTTTCTTGGGACGTGGAATGAAATGTAATCCTCTCTTTTACTTTTGGGACACTTTGTTTTACACCTATTTTTTCATCTTAAACTATAGTAAAAACTTTACTGTATCTCTACAATAGATAACTAGGTATAAGAAAGCCAATATGTAGTATTCGAAATAAGGTATTGAACATATCATCTATAACTTGTACTTAGAGTTTTCTAATTTTCTTGCACGTACTAACGCTACATAAAACAATCGCTTGATTTATTTATACCACATCACTTTAAAATTTTCCAGTAAGCAAGAACGCATTTCCAGAACGCACATTGATATTTAAATATACAAGCACGTAATCACAGTGTGCAGCAGAATGAACAAAGTTCGAATAGTTATTTTGTCATACTAACTATAGGAAACTTTACTAAAACTTAGAAAGTGAAGTACATAGATGGCAAAATAACTATGCAACAATTTACTGAAACTAGAAACTAAAGTACATAGATGGCAAAATAACTATACAATACTTTACTAAAACAAGAAACTAAAGTACATTTGTGGCAAAATAACCATACAAAACTTTACTGAAACTTGGAAAATATAGTATATAGATGGTAAGATAACTTACAGCCAATTTCAATATGACAAGACAGAAATATTATAATAATGGTAAACTGTAAATAACTGAAAACGAGACAATGAGAGAAAGACAGAGAGAGAGAGAGAGAGAGAGTGATGCGGTTTCAGACGACTCGAACAAAGACATCGAGAGCGCACTATTGATTCCATAATCGTTTAGTGTATCCCATACGCTTGTAGAGAATAATTTCCCATACAAGCGATAGGAAATTATTGTCTATAACATGTAATTCTATACCGAGGAAAAGAGGAAGAATTTTCTCGTTGATAAAACGTAGTTTAAGGCTACTAGCTGACAGGTGTTTGAATTTAGAGAGAAAATGTTAAGGAGTAAAGTATTATTAAGGTAATCATATAAAGAAGACACAAAATATTGATTTCGCCAGTCTTACTCTCTTATCATTTTAGTTCTAATCGTACTCAGATATAACATGATCATGTTTTTTGAAGCTGGAAATGAATCAAATATACAGTATGTTGACAACTTGCTCGGTTAATTTCAGATAATACACGTCTCTATAGTCCAGGATAGGCAGAAACAGAATTTGATAAATATGTAAAATAATTTTAATGTCGTTGAGAGATTATATTTTGAAGGAAATTTTATGACGAACTTTGTTTGTCTGACAATGTCTTATTAAAGGTTAATCAATAAGTAGCTGTGTACATATTTATCATTGGCGTGACTAAGCATGACAATATGGTAAGGAATGTATGATATAATTTTAATAATATTTTGTTCCGCAAGGTGTCCGATTCAAATTTCTTATACTCCATAAAGATTTAATTCAAATTACATAACTAGCCAGTACTCAGCCTCGAATTGTTTTTTTTGTTGCACGAATATTTTCTGAATCTTCTAGAACTACAGATAAACATTTACCATTTATGCAGCCAAGATTATCTATACAGTTTGATTTCAAAGCTCAAGCTGAAATAAGTGATTTTACATCATCTGGATTAAAAATTTACGACTATTTTTTTACTTTCTTTAATTCTTTATTCGTAATTCCACATCAGGGCTTATAAACTCGTATGCAGTGTACAAATATTTGTAACCCGCGATAAGGTATTTCGTGCCTGTACATGGTCTATGCTTTAGCCTGTGTATTTGAGTTTAACGTTGTAGTTTTTCTAAACCATTATTAACTTTGGATCATTTTAATTTTACTATAATATTAATTATTTTTTGAATTTTGAACTCATATATCCCTATTTTAGCATAGATACCTTAAGCGTAAAATATTACTACGTCCTGCTTGAATTTAAGAAATTACTTCGAATATGAAATTCCTTCGTATTCACTTATGTTCTGAAGTTAACGGTCAAGTTTTATGAATACGAATGTAGTTAATGGATGCAGGTTGAAAACTGTGCGCAAATACTTGAAATAAATGACCGTTTCCCCGCAACGTCCGTGCATAACGCGAGCAAACGAGATTAATGCAATAACTAGTGTATTTTTGGCCCGGAAAGTGCGGGCGAATAATTGGCGGCCGGCGAGAGTGCGCCGACAGATTGTCCTCACAGAACGAATGCAGATTGTGATTCATTAGGTTCGTACTTGGCGTTCGCGTCTTATTATTACCGACTGTTCCAGCCTTCGATGGCACTTTAAAATTGAGTTACATCTGGTACCGCAATTAATCAAATTAAGTTAGTAGTAAATATTAAAGAGGCATGCATATATTTCTCAAACGTTTGGAATTTGTACTATTGAAATAAATATTACATATTTCATTCATAAAAAAACATAATGAAAACAAAAAAATGAATTCTGGTGACGAGGCCGGGCCGCGATTTATGATTCCTGAGTATTCTTAATTTTTTTTATTGTGTTTCATGCGATTGTGGATTCAGTGTAATTAGATATTTTAAATATTTTTTTATAATTTTTTATTTATTTCCTAAAGTATCTCATTCAACCATATCTAATGTTATCAGCAAAATTTTAATCCGTTTACAATTAAGCTAATTTCTTTACTTCTTTTTTCTTCTCTAGATTTAAAGTTAAGGTTAATTAAAGGAAATGTTAATATTAATGTGATGTACTTATATCAAATTATTTGTGTTCGTGTCTTCGCTCACGTGGACCTTTGCAAAATAGTATTAACTTTAAGATTGACTCTTAAAAGGCACGTAACACTTAGAAAAAATTATTTTATGTAATAACTATAAAATAAACTTTTTTCAAGCAAGTGCAAGTAACTTAAGTTTCAAATTACTATATCTTCTACGGTAATATTTGCATTGAAATAAAGTTTATAAGTTAGTTCAGATCTTATAAAACTAATAAATTACATCTGCCTGAAAATGTCCTCAGTGATTCTGAACTGAATAATTTACTGAACATAAAAATAGGATTGAAGATAAAACTGTTTTTCATTTTTATAATTCATGTTCTGTATCGTATGAAAAGAATATATTTTCAAATAAAGCTGCCGTTAAATTATTGTTTTATATGTGCATTGATTGATACATACAATCGTTAAGATACATACAATCGTTAAGATACATACAGCTTAAGCCATTTATGATACAGATATATGTTTCTGAACGAGTTATAAAATTTTAGCTTATGTTAATATTTGTATCAATCATTAGATAAATTGATGTGCGTGACGTACAACCGGTGCTTCGGCTTGTATAAGAAGAATGAGTTTGTTAATTTGTTTTGACATTAAGGTTGGTTTTCGGCATTGTCTTTGACAATTTATCATTTCACCAGGTGGAAAACAGCGTCGTACAAATTATGTTTAATCGCTTTTTTAATATTTAATATATTTGGCGTTAATTTTGTAGAAATTAATTATTCACAATTAAATGAAACTACGTGATGTAGTATTATTTCTACTTTCTTTCATTTCTTGACCACGGCCTAGGTTTCGTTGTATTACAACATCTTCATGTGGGCTAATAGCAAAGATTCAATCTTTGCTAATAGCCCGAACGAATCTTTGCTAATAGCCCACCTGAAGATGTTGTAATACAACGAAACCTAGGTCGTGGTAAATAACTTAAAGAAAGTAGAAATAATACTACATCACGTAGTTTCATTTAATTGTGCGCTTTTTTAATCTTAAATCTTAAATGTTGGCTTAGGGTATGGAGTCTCATTTATTTTAAATGACTAATATAATATTGTATATAGTGATAATTATATTATATGGTGCAATATGCAGAGAACATATTATTTTGCTTTTTACCTTCAGAGGTTTAGCCAAGAGTAATATACTCGTAATTTATGAAAGCTGGAAATTATTTGTGATTTTAAATTATCTAGTTAGTTTTTAGTTTTAAGAAAAATTTTTGTTCCACGTCTACCTTCAGATCTATCTGTTGTTTTGCATTATTAACATCTGTTTGTATGATCGTCAATCAGCATGTTAGGTAGTAAGCTCAGTCTGGCGAATGTCTTTAGAACAATACCGAGTTGGAGATTTGGGGTAAAAGTTTAATAAACTTTCTTTATGATTTCGTAAACAAAGTAAACCGAAACAAAGTAATTAAATGACTTTCGCCACAGGTCTCTTGAATTTAGATAACTTTTAATATAAATAAAGAATGTCAAGAGTTATTTAGAGATTACCATCTGGAGGAGCTTCAAAAATTTGAACATCGTTACCACTGTGAACGTGTCGAATGGGTAAGGAAAGAAGAATGGTACAATAGGAAATAATTTTCTTCAACATTTCGATATGTCGGGTTTTCGGTTAACAATAGATAACATAATGCGGCCAGTTTTGAGATCTCTTACGTTAGCGGTGGACGAGGTATGATTATAGCATTCGCAACTGACGTCGTCGAAGATTGCAAGTGACGAATGGGCTTATTAATAAAGGGACTAATAGTTGTATTTGGAAAAAGAGGCGATGAATTTGCGTATAAATACACTGTGTATCTATGGTCATTTTGATGAAAAAAATGTAATAATATTTCAACAAGTTTTTAAAGCGAAGTTTAATTTAAGGTACGTGCTGTTTTTACAGTTGTTTGTATTAAAACCAGGATAGGTACAGATCTGATACTATGGAAGAATTTAGACATTTGAAAAGGTCTGAGCCTTTTCAAAGAACTTAGAGAGTACTTGGCATTTTTTAGGCTTCAGTATTCAGTACAGCGACAAAGCATATTGATCTGCATATATTTCAATAATTTACACTCAAAAATATTGATATAAAAATGTTTAAGGGGACCAAAACTCAATTTTTTGTTACAAAAACTCAATTTTAAGTTAGAAGCGTCAAACAAAATATTTATGTCGAAAACATTTTCTCCCTTTTCATCTCCGAAATCACTAAAATAAAAACTATGGAAAAAAAATGTTACTGGAAGTTTACCAGAAAACTATAGCGATGATTCTATAGCAACGGATGACTGATGTTTGAGAAGTTCACGCTATTTTTATGCCTGTGAAAAATATACTACGCGCTATATTTCCATCATGAAAAATAATATTAATGTTTGTAAATAATCCATTAGACATACTATGTATCCGTAGCTGTTTATATATTCATATATACATAAGTGTGTATGGAACCCTCGTGTTCAACTCCTACTTAAGAGTTTTTTCCATTATTTATAATAATTTAATTTTTTCTGTTTGAAACTACCCTGAAAATATTAAGAAAGTGAAGTGAAAGATTTATGCAAATTCTCTAACCTGCTAATGTAATCTGTGCTTCAGTATGTTACATATATTTGCCATACCTTCATTATTCATTTATTCAATTGCAGCCAAAACATTATGCGGCCAAGATCATTTATATGCAGACGGCAATAAACTAAAAAGGACAAGGTGAAGCAGCTAACGTTGTGACCAAGGATATGTACCTACATCGAATGTACATACAGTACAAGTGATAAAAATATATACCGCCATTTAAAATATCGTCATTTTATGTACCACCGTTTAACATACCGTCATTTTATGTACATCTATTTAATATAATAAATTATTATATACTTTTATTTTTAAAAGCATTTGCAGAGAAAAATGGAGTTATTTTTTTAGCTTTAAAAGTATTGCTAAATAAACGTCAAGTTATAATTATTTCATTCTATGTTACTTAAGTTCATTTTCTTTCTTTGCACATTCTTGCTATTTGGGAGCCACTTCCCCTCATACGTTTCTTTCATTCAACATAGTTTTCAGTAATTTTAGGCTTAGGGCCTGTTGCCTGTATGTCGCTCTGGAATGTTATGATTTAAATCGTGGACGAATTTATTTTCTTATTTATCAAAAATCACTATATTATAAACACTTTTTAATGGACATGTAATAGGATACACGAGTTACAACAAAACTAAATTTTTACAGCTATATTTTTATATTTCTTCTAAATTATAATTCTGTGTAATAAGATATGTGACTAAAAAAATATTATTTACATTAATTTTAATAAATATTGGATGATAAATGAGATATTAGAGTGTGTTTTATTTTTTGGCACGCCAGAAAGCAGCAAAGGATATATTGCGGTAAACTTAACATCAATAATTTTGTATTAAAAATATAAGTCGCGACATTAGCGGTAATTAACAAACGAGTAAAAGTCACGGTACGCGTCCTTTCATATAAAAGGTTTCCGTTTACACTTCCATAAACAATTAAAGGTATTTCTGTTAAACTTTTTACTAATATTAATATTATTTTTCACCAGGTGGAAAAACGTGTCATTTACGATTATCGCCACAGTTTTCTAGAAAATTTTAAGCAATGTTGTTTTTTTGATAATTTTAACTTAGTTATTTTGAGGATACTTTCAGCAATATTTCTGAAACAATCTCACATAATTCTGAAAAAGAAATAATTTTGAAACATAATACTTTATTTCAATTTAAACCACACAAGAATCATGAAATTAAAAAAAAATAACTATTGGAAAACTTACTTAATATTATTAAACGATAACTACTAAGATACATTAAGGTTAATATACGCTATAAGTATGTAAAACTTTAAGTTTTTAGGTCGACTAGTTTTTAAGAAAAAACAGCTGTGACAGACAGACGGGTACGAGAGTACATAGATACAAGTGTCTCGTTTTTTTGTATTTGAGCTACACACTATAAAAAAATAAATAAACAAAAAAAAATAAATTCATCAAAGTAATTTAAAGCAGAACTTTTTACGGGTTTTGTATGGAACGGTACGTGCAAAAACGCATGCATAAGTATATGACGTCACTAGTTTCTACTACATCGTATTAACTGATCGATAATTAATTTTTGTCTACCTAAATTGTTGCTCGTTGATTGCAGTAATGTGTGCACATGTTTCAGACATTTTTAGATCCTACGCGCAAATTTCAATTTATTATGAATCGTAAACATCAACAATGAACTCATCGTTGGTGTTTACGATGCAAACGTAGTTTGAACCTGACTTTATTCTAACACGTGAATCTGTTTCGACATAATATTTATCAAAGATATTATCAAAGATAATACTTTAATATTTATCAAAAATAATACTTTACAAAAGTGATGTATGTATCTTACAGAAGTGACGATAGGTCGTCATATCGTAATCACTTCTGTACATATGTCCATTATTTCATAAATATTCCATTTTTATAGGACACCGAACATGGTTAGCTTCTTCACTTTGAAACAAAATTTTTAAATAACAAAAATAGAGATGATATTTCGTATCATTTTTAATCGATAGCGCACATTTCTGTAATGGATCATGACGTCAAAAAGAAAATATTACTTCTTGGCAATGGAATGTGACCACACTAAATATACTTGTTACAAATGGCAAGTGTGTGTCGTAAGCTGTCATTTTCCAAAGACGTGCTTTTGAAAAGAAAAGTGTGAAGGAAAATGGACGACGATTGACAAAGATTGAGATAGAGCGAAAAAGATTTAGATATTGCAATAATAATAATAATAATAATAATAATAATAATAATAATAATAATAATAAAGCTTTTTTAAATTAAATTAAATTCCATGCAAAAAATTTAGAAAGCCATAATTTATTTCAACAAACAAAATTACAAATAGTTATTAATATAATTAGAAATGATCTATAGTAAACATAGTTTAAAAATAAGTTTAGCATAATTAGAATTGAATCTCAAATAATTATTTACATTAATATGTTGTATTGTGATGTTGTTACATTATAAGTAGAATTTATTTTTGCATGGACCCCCTTCAGGTAAAAGTCTCCTCCAAGGTAAAGATAATATAATTCTTTTTAAAGTTGCTATTATTAAATAAAAATTACAGATATACATTTATATCACTATATTGAAATTGCCACTTTGAATTTTATAATTGGAAATATGAGTTCCGTTATTCTTCAGAAAATTGAGGTTAATGATTTCTTATGAGTTCCAACTTTATTCTGTTGCTAAAATTATATATAATAGCTAGTCGACATTTTCAGTTCAGAATAATTGAATTCAATAGTCCAGTAAAATGTAACAGAAAACATATGATGAGGAAATATTTGTGTAATAATAAAATAGTGACCTTTATAAACAAAGATGCAGGAAAATGTTATATAAAAATGCACCAGGAAAAACGTACTATTATATAATTATATGACAAACACAACGTCGAGGTCAAAGGCAATTTTTTACCTTATAATGATAATAACAGAAGAGATTTTACGTTGAGGGTGCAAATATTGAAGGTGTTTTTCGTTAAAGTGATTTTCCTTGGAGGATATTGGTCTAGCTCTCCCGCGGTGACCGGCCGTACCGGGAGATGAGGGATGGGTGGAGGGTCCGGTTTTGGTTGCTATTCTGTGTTGTGTTGTCATGTCTTCGTTCGGCTTTGAGATGTTTCTGTCTCACTGAGGATTAGTTTAGGCTTTTGTATTATATACTTTTTCATGTTTGCTTTGTTTATCTTCCAACCAATGTATTGAATGTTATTACCACCGATCTGGCTTTCTTGCTTTTTTTCCCCAGTATTCTAACTGATTTAATGTTGTTAATATCACATGAAACTTTTAAGTATGTGTTTATTATGTTGGTTGCCATTTCTTCGAGTTCGTGGTATGACTTTTTGCACTCTTCTACGCCAAACAGGACCAAGTTTTTGCGTCTAAACTGTCTTCCTAGGTGGTTTATTTTTTTAGTTTGTTCTTCTAAGATATTGCAATAATGTGCACTTATTATGCATCATAAACATCAATGATGAATGCACTTTGCGTAAAGAGACAAAAATAAAAATGACGGTTATTTAGAGAAAATAAAAAAAAATAAGCTCCTTAAAAGTTTTATCAAAATTGTCAATTAGACAAAAGATAAATTTTGTATTTTTATGAGGTTACTTTTCATACCAGATTGTAAATGTAATTTCTACGGAATTGTTTGAACAAGCGAGATAAAACAAAGTGCAGATTGTGTCTCGTTATATCCTCCATCTACAGATGTACCATATTAATCCATGATGCTCACAGACACGACAGGATGGTCGAAAAAAGTTACGTAAGTCTCGAAAGAAAGAAAGAGCAAACATTTTGACTACACGTTAAAGAAAGCACGTGGCATTGATTATTTATCATAATCCTTTTTAAAAAATATTATGAATTCTGTTCAATTTTTTTTTATTATTTTTATTTCCAATTAATAATTCTTTATATTTAATAATTCTTTACATTTTATATTAAAAATATAATATAATGCGCATTTATGCAGATAACTTTTTTTTCGTATTATGGTTACAAATTGTAATTCTATTTTTTCCTCTTTCCTGATTGCCAATTACTGAATTGCTTGGTTTTCTTTATTCTAAAATATACCAGCTTTTTTAAAAATTATGTTTTACCTCTATAGCTTCCGGGCCCACTTATGCCAGTCTCCTTTATCTATATTAAATTGAACGATATAATTCGGCGAGTATTTTGTTTGATTAGGATAAACTCTTGGAAATAAACATTTTTGTATTTTATTTTTGTTCTGTTATTGAGATTATTCTTCGAGGTTTTTATTTTGTATTACAAAACTATAATATATTTGCGTCACGATTTATTTTTCTTAACTCGGTACGATTTACTTATTTTAATTGGTAATAACACCGAATTATTGAACGTTTGAAGAAATGAAATAATCCACTATTACTTCTTTAACTTTCGTGAAACAAAACCTTAACTCTAATAATAATAAACCGTAATTTATGTTCAATGCGATTGCTACGATTTATTAGTGATTGAACACGTTATACAAGTATTTATTTCGACACCCACGTAAAGGATGTTCGTAAATGATCAATTACCGTGGCCCGTCTCCAACCTACGCAGGTGAACAGCGCCGATTAAACGTCTTGTACGTTTACCCTTACATCCTCTTTCGTTTAATTTATCCTCATTTACGTTTCCAATATCGTCTTACATACGTACGTCCTATTTCATTTTGATATCCTATTACATTGTCCTCGTTACAATATCCCCCTGTCTCGTCCAACCACGTCTTTTTCAGTCTTTCACGTTTTATTTTGCATATAGTTTTTGTCAGGGATTTTAATAACCCTATGTTTGATAGTATCATCCCAACTTACGGGTACGAAATAGAGTATTTGAATTGTTTATCATCTTAGCTTACATCCTTGAATTTGAGGCTAACTATGACAGATTATTTTTGAAGCAGATTTGATAACTATGAAAAGACTTGTGAAGTACATTTTCGAATGTTCCCGTAAAATTACTGTAGTAAAATCATATACAATATTATTGGTCGACTGTCAGTAAGGTCAAGTGAAAATGAGTAAAAACAATTTGGGTATAACTAACAAAAATATTAGGAAATCTTTATATGTTCAAACTGACTCTGTTAAGAAAACATACAAAAAGTTCTGTCTTGCTGTAAAGTTTTCTTTTCGTGATATTTGACGATTATTATTAAACATAAATAATAATAAAACAGGTTTATAGTATGACAGGCCATTGTAATTACAAATAGCCTTCACCTGCATTTAGAACGAAATATAGACTTTGAACGTGTTCTTCAGACCAAAATCAAGCAACAACCTATTTAAAATAGTTATGGTTTAAAAATAAGGCAGTGTCTAGTCTGCCACCAGTAGCCGTTTAATAAAAAGGAATAATCTGCCACCAGTGATGGTTAGGTAAAACATAATGCAGAATGATTGTTTGCTTTCTGATTGTAGGTAGTATGATCGTGTTGTGTGATTGATCAATAAAAGTGACAGTGATATCGATTTAATTACTAGAAAAGAACCTGGCTTCGCTCGGGCTATTTTAGTATTTCAGAATCAGTGCAGTGAAGTACATTAACGTGAATGCAAAGACACGAATGTGAATGACCAAAAATAACCTGCTTGCTGTCAACTTTTGACAGATTTTGCACTTATTTATTGAAATTGCGCGATATCCCGCATCTTATGAACACAAGCCCTCAGAAGGTTCATTTTCACGCTCTAAAATTTAGTGTTTGAAGAAGATCTTACGTACCTCTGTACGAAATTATTATTTGTAATTTATATTATTATTTTTAATTTATATCATAATAACGAAATAATTATTTCTTTACCGTTTTTTATTGTAAATAAGCTTGTACCAGTTTTTGGTTGAAGTTCATGTTTAACGTTGTTATTGCGTCCATTTTTTCTTCAGGCTCTAACTTTCTTTGCTTTGGCATATGTTCAAAAAGTTCTGTGTTTAAAGGATGGTTGTGGTTTTCTTCCATGTGAGAAATCTTAATAGTAATAGGACGGTTGTCCTTATAAGTAGAAGATTGCCGTAATCTATTACTTTCGGACTTAAAATGTCTGCCTCTCTTTTTACATGCATAGGTAATGCTGTAATATTTTAATTTCGGATTGTAAGTTTTTAATTTTAATGGACACACAGCTTTCATCTTTTCTCTTATTCGACTATCCCCTTTCCACATTTGCACACAGTTTTCAATTTTGTAGTCTTTGACATATTGATCAAAAAGTTCTAAAGATGAAAATTCTGGATAACTGGCACTCATTTTTTCTATCCTCTTTTAAAGTAACGTAAGAAGGTGTCATTATTTATCTTGATTGATACATCAGTTAACAACTCAACACTTTTAGAGTGTTATTGGTATGTCTTTATAAGCAACGCATCAAAGTCAAAAGATCATTGAAAATGTTCAACAATTTTAGATCATTTATAAATAGCTGCAACTTCGCGGAAAATCATACAATTTCCATTTAAAAAGTATATTTAAGCGGAGATCTTAGAGAATATTTTTATTTGTTATTTTTATATAAATGCAGATGAAAGAACATTTAAAAACATCCTTCAATTTTTTCCAACTTTAAAACGTTGAATGTAATTTGTTTGTTTTTCCATAAAATCCTTTGATTTTTTTTAACGGAGTTATTTCTAGTTATAATGAGTTAATTTTTTGTTAGCAACAATTTTATTTAATTTTGATACCTCAATAATTCTTAAAATCATTTTATAACCATTTCGAGAATCGTTTTAAAGAGCTGAAATTGTCCTCTTTTTGATGCTTGAACTTCATATTATTTTAATTTATTTTGTCAGTCGTGATACCAATTTTTGATTTATGTCAAAATTTGTCTACAACTGTATCTTAGTAAATACGATGTTACTTTAAAAGAAAAGAAGAAAGATTTTTTAATTAACAAAGTCTCTATGGTTTCATCAACTTCAAAGTAACCCCAAAATATTGTGCAAAAGGCAGAGCTTAAATTTTTTTTCTTCTACATAGTCACATGTAGGACAGATGGAAAAAAATCTAAATTGAAAAAAAATTGGGATTGGAAATGGAAAACGATATGCAGTAATTAATGAAAATATCAAAGAATCTTTGTCGTTCTGCCAAATATATAAAAAATTATGTTATTGCCAATTCCATCGTTTTAAAATTTACAACATTTCTTAGTTATGAATTTGACGAGAGAAACATTTTGAGGGCCCTAAAAAATTGTCTTTTTCTTTCCTAAAAAAATAACAATTCAGCAACAAAATCAGCTCGTTGTTAGTCACAATAAGGCGATATTCTATTGAAGTATTTGCAACTATATGTCTCAGTTCGACTTCGCGTTAGTATTTTGTAATTTTGACATAAAAACTGTGAATTTTGACATAATTCAACAATTTATATTGTGACTGACGAAACAACTTTTCAAAAAAATTATCAGTTCAAGCATTTTAAAGAAGACAATTTAACATTTTCAAATCTATTCTTGAATTTGTTGTACGACTACTTGTCCTTAGTTATAAGCAATCAAATTTGAAAATGATTTTTTTTTATTTGACAGCGAAAAGTTTGAAAAAACAATTCCCTGCACTGCAGGATGCAATGAGGGGATTAAAAAAAATGTTAAACTCCGTGCAAGGTTTTTAAGTTAGGAACTAATTTAGAGACTTTTTCCATTATTTTTCTATTTCGGAGCAAATGATAAAAAATATTCATCAGATGCGTTAAAAACTAAGATATTTCAGCTTTAAAATACGTTTTTCAATTTAAACTGTCCATCAATTTTTCACAAATTTACCAGAACTATTGTAGTACCTCTATTTTTGCTATTTATAAATAGTTAAACATTTTTGAAAATTTTGGATGATCCTTTGATTTTGGTGCTTTGTGTAACATTAAGCGATTAGATTTTGGTACGAATGTAATAATATGTAATAAAATAAGATATATAGTTATGTTTCTGTATAAGTATAGATGCCAACATGCTATTTGTATGATAATATTTTTATTAGATGTATTCAAATATATTAGTGATTGGTTTTATATTAGGCGAAGAAAGCGAAATATATTAGTAGTTTCATGAATAAATGGCACGTACGCTTGAGAAACCAAACGATCGTTCTTATTTGGGAAACCAAACGATCCAAATAACACGTTCGTTTTAACAATGTCAGACGAATTGAACTACATACGTAAAACAATCGAATATAAGAAATCAAGACATTTTTAATTTTATTAGATAATTTTTTACAATTAAATGAAACTACGTAATGTAGTATTATTTCTACTTTCTTTAAGTTTCTTTAGCAAAGATTTGCTAATAGCCCACCTGAAGATGTAATAAAACGAAACCTAGGTCGTGGTAAAGAACTTAAAGCAGAAATAATACTACATCACGTAGACATAATACTAAATCACGTAGTTTCATTTAATTGTGAATAATGAATTCCTACAAAATTAACGCCAAATATATTCAATATTTGAAAATAGCCGATTTGGCTACATTGGCGATATTGTACCGTCGACTCCGAATTAAATTTCGGAAGACGATAGAAAGCATTTGGTTCAACAAGACGTGCATAAAGTGTAATCTTACACCGAGTCACGTGAACATCAATACAAGTGGAACAACTCGAGCAGCCCACAAAGCAACAGCAAAAGCCGTCACCACCTGACTGAAGGAAGAAATTACGGAAGCAATCATCAAGCGAGACAACATAAACCTCTGTCTAAAGGTAATATACTCTTCTCTAATATATCACCTTCACCCTATAGAATTTGATACATTAGACTATAAAATTAGAAATGATGTCAGTGCCATAATAAAAAACATAACACAAAAACAATTAAACAAAATTAAAAAACTAAAAGCCAAAACTCAGAAACCAAAAGTCACATCCAAACAAACGTTTTATCCTAGAACATTAAACCTTTCAAAATCAAAAAAGATAATCTTTCAAAATAAAGAACTAGAACTTTTAAATAAAAGATTTAAATATAATATTCCCACCGCACCCTCACGAAAAAACAGAATCACTAGTAGTAGATACCACGGACGCACTTACTAAACACAAAGCTGCTGATATAAGAATCTTTGCTAATAGCCTACCTGACGATGTTGTAATACAACGAAACCTAGGTCGTGGTAAAGAACTTAAAGAAAGTAGAAATAATACTACATCACGTAATTTCACTTAATTGTGAATAATGAATTTCTACAAAATTAAGGCCAAATATATTAAATTCAAGATAATTTTTTTCGAAATAATTTTTTAATGATCTTTCGACAGCGCTAATTTTTTTTCAATTTTTTTGTACATTACTCAATAACCAGTTCCACAATAATTGCCACTAAACACTATTCATACATAATTACTTCTGTTTTTTTGATATTCTTTTATTTTTTTAAATGTTTGTGAAATTTTTATTTTTTCTCCATGTTTACTTATCTTTCATATCATTTTTCATCTTTAGATTCCTTGATCGACTTCCAAAATATACAAATTTGTCAATTTTCATAAACTTAAATTTAATTATCAAATCGACCCTACGTTTCCTGTTTGTTCTTTTTTACAAAATTATTTATACGCAATCACCAATAAAATTTTATTAAAATAAGGAGATACTTTTATAAACATATATTCAATATTCCTTTCATTATATTTTGTCAAAGTTTATCATTCTACTATATCATCTTTATCATTCTATATCACTACTGATTGTATTTTATATTCATAAATATTGCGGTAAATGTAAAATGACGTCCTTCAAAAACGTTATCATTTTATGCTTCTATGAACTGCAAAGTATATAATTTCATATTTTTCTAGCATTTCCAACCTCAATTTTCATTTCTTCACTTGTAATTATGGTTACTTCTAAAACTTGCTTAAAAATTGTGTTCTAAATTCTATTCTCATGAAATTAGGTTCTGATATTACTTCTACATAAGTTTATATATATATATACATATATATATATATATATATATATATCTGATATTGTAATACCTCCATATATGCCCTTGCTATAAGAGGTATTAATTGCTGGAGTATATTAATACTGTGCTCTCCGGAGACACCACGTTCATACTACATGAAAGCTCTCAGATAAATGGCGGAAATTTCACAATTATTTACAAATATTCTCGTAATATCGCAAAGATAGGGGGGAATAAATTAAAATTATTGACATTTTTATGTTTCGCTATGATGTTTTAAGACTTCTCAAAAATGTCGTCCACATGTAGTACGATCTACGGGGTTAGGTCTATCGGGGTTAGGCAAAGGAGTCATATGGACCACATGCTGGTATGACATATTGTTTGCCATAATTGGAAACATATTTTACTCGAGAATATACATGCTTGTTTGTTAGGTTGAGGCACAAAAATCTATCCGCTAATTTCATCATTTTGTAGTTTAAAATATATTGATGGATATAGATAGGGTGTGTAACGTCTTTCCACAGCGTGTAGGTAATAAGCAATAATGATATACTCGTATGTAAGGACTTCAAGCGTGCCATAAAAGTTGAAATAAAATAACGTTGTATATTACTACTTATTACAAATTGTATGTTACGGCCTGTTTTCTATTTTTTGCGTAGTACAAACTAAACTATTTCAGCTACATAAAAATAATGTACGGAATAATTGTATACGATGAATAAAATCTATAAAATAGGTTGGTTGTTATTTTATGTTACAATATGAATAATAAAATAGTGGAGAGCATTGTTAGTCAGTTACCCGTAAGTAATTATTATAGAAAAAAGATTACCACGAAATGTACCCTTTCTGCCTGATCAAAGTCAGACCGAGAGCTAGTAAATAAATAAATGTTTAATCACAATTTACGCAAGGCGGTGTAAGCGAATATCCTGTGACTTACGCGGTCCCATTTTACAAGTGGGTGACCAGTTGATTCATGGTCTGAAAGAAGCGATCCTCAACGACTGTGTGGGCTTAAATATGAATGAAGCCAAACACATAATGACGTTAAACAATGTCAACGTCACTTCTCGCAACCAGCCAATATATGACTATATTTACTTTGGCTACAGACTGGCGTTCCTTAGATATACACACACACAAGCGTCCGATTGTTTCATAGGAACAGTTCCAAATGGGTATTGTTAAATAATTGTCTGCGCCAGAATCTGGCACGACATGTTAGCCCGAAACATTCGAGAAAACAATGGAACTGGTTAAGAAATCAACAAAAAACATTTCATTGGTGAATCATGACCTTTGAGATAACATGATAAAATATGATAAAAGAGCGTAATCCCTATAGACAAATAGCTCAATCCCTTTCGTTCACTTAGTGATTTGACTGAAAATTATTACAAATAAAATAAACAGAAATAACACATTCAGAGCGTACAATAAACATACATAAACAATAGAATATTTTTATGAGCTTTTCAATACGGTCATACTCTTTCCCTGTATTGGCGCGACAGACTAAGGTGAATCTTACTTTTCTCGAGGGGTTTTTTGTAATTTTACATTTCCCTAACCGTTGCTCCAGTAACTGCTCTCAATACACTTTTTAAAGTCATTCTTTAAATATGAACTTTGGTCTATCTTTTAAACAAACCACAATTGGTTTTATCCAGAATATTTTTTATTGTGGTTTGACACGAGAACCTTATGACATTTTATTGTATAATAAAATAATTTAATATGAAAGCCTCTATTAAATAATAAGTGAATTGATATAATACAAATGTATAATTTAAACAATTGCTCAATTATAGGTATTTAATCATCCAAGGAAAATGTCACATGATTTCGCTAATTCTGTTGTTAAAATTTTCGTTTAAAATAATTTCTATTGGGAACGAGAGGACAAATAATTTCTTTCATTGATTTGGGTAGTTAATTAAGTATTAGACGACGTTATAAATATAATACGAAAACAAACATAATTATACAACGGAATAATTCAAAGATGACATTCTTAATTAAATTATTAAAGTGGAAGTCGATTTTTAATTTTCAGTCTGTTCAGGTCTGGTCAGGAGAAACAAGATAGTTTATTTCTTTTAACCGACGTGTGCATTGATCATAAATATTTTATGATCAAAAGTAATTAAAGATATGCTAATTTTATTCTTTGTGATACCTATAGCGTATATACGTGCTACTGGATTTTTCCCTTATTGAATTGACTCGATCCAAGAAAAGCTTTCGAGCCAAACAGGTTACAAAGCGAACAGAAATAATTAGATGTTTTTTGTTAAAAGCTTAATTACTACATAAATTATTAGTGGGTTCTTGAAATAAAGCGACGGCATGCCGTTAACATTCGTAAAGTAACTGGCGGTCGTCTTCAAGAATATTTATGAGCTTAGTCAAGACATTATTTTTGTCTCTGTAATAAAATTAAAGCATAGCAAGCCTCGGGTTCTGTACGAAAATCGCGTGAAAATTCGATGCCTTTGAAAGATAAACGTATATAGCTATTGTGTTTTAAATAAAGCAATTGTTTTAAACTATTTTGTGTAGTTATGATATGATTTGGTTCGGTTCGAGTTTCATATTGTAACGTCGGCTATTGGTGAAGTATTTTGTAACACACACTTGAACCAACTTGTTAATCAGCTGGTCTGTCAAATTATTAGAGTTCTGTCAATCAAGGTCAGTTCTCGTGGTTGTTTTTTTTTAAACACCGTAATAAAACATAAAAGTTAGTCACATTAAAATAGAACAACACTGAAAAACATTTGACAAATCGTTCCGTCCTCATGTTTGATGAACACGTGTAATGAGGAATGCCTTTTGGGTGTAATTTATAATAAGTAGGATTTATAAATTGAAACTAGAATATAATAGCAATAATACATTATAGCTTATTATCTACATCAGTGATATTATTTGATTTAAGGGGAACAAATGATCGTGGGATCGGATCGTAGTTGTCATTAAAACTGATACGAGCTTTCTCAATAATATCCACGGAGGGAGGTCGTGAGCATTCCCGAGGCGACTGTCGCTAATGCAGCCGCCTATGCTAAAGGTAGATGATGTAAACAGAGCGAGCTCGGGCGACGACAGCGGGCGGTGCGCGGCAGTTGAGCCGCGACAGAAATAGCCGAGATGTGTCTGGCGCGCGGCAGACGGCCGCGCCGGCCCGATTACGGCTTACTTAAAAGGATTTCGGTGCTACTCGAGCGTGCGCCGCTGCACATGGCCGCGAGCGCTCGCGAATATTATATCACTGAGCGGTCGGAAAGCGGCGGGCGGCGTTGCACAAGGAGACATTCGATCGCGCGAGCGGCGCGGGCGGTAACCCATTTGGAGCGGCGCCGCCGGGCCGGGCGCCGCTTGGCCTGCGGCCAGCCGAGTTTAGTTTTGTGTAATTTTAGGAAAGGCGACACTAGGAGCGACACTTACACCAGTAAACCGCGACGAAGTCTTTTTCGGCGAGCACCCGCTCGAGCTGCTTGGCGGTGACCTCCTCGATGACGGGGTCGTGCGGGACCGCGGGCGTCGACTTGCGCGCGCCGTCCGCGGGGCCGACGAGCGTCACGGCGAGCGTCGCGGCGAGCGCGAACACGAACGCGCAGCGCGGCAGGCGCGGGCTCCCCATCGCGAGTGATGCGCGCGCGCTACTGGTCGCGCGGGCGGCGCGCGCCCGCCGCCCGCGCTCCGCCCGCCCGCGCGCACGCGCACCGATTTAACCCGAGTTTAATCCGGCTGGCTTGTCGCAGGTCGAACGAACGTTATGCTATGCGATCGACTACACGATTGAAGTTCACGTCATCGTTTCGCTTGAACGGTTTGCTGTGACCTACTCGCGATGAGGTTCATTTAAACTCGGTATTAAGACTTTAATTACAAACCTTTCCAAACTTAGTACTGAAACATATAGAACTTTTAATTATTTTAAAAAAATGATTTTCCATTAATTTTACACTCGATCAATCTGTATTGTAACCGCTTTGTGGATTATAACAAATGGCCTGTGATAAATAAATCTGTCGATTTCAATCCCATCGATTACAGGAGTTAGAATGAAACACTATTTTCTATGTCACCAACCTATTGTTGACATTTTGACTTAATGGAAGACTTTAGATGCGTCTGTCAACAATTTAATGCAACTTCAAAAGAATTTTACGAAAGGGTTGAAATCTAAATTATGTAAGGGTGTAGAAAGGTGGGAATGTCAACAGTTCTTGGGGTACTCCATCTCAAAGGTGGGAATGTCAACAGTTCTTGGGGTACTCCATCTCAAAGGTGGGAATGTCAACAGTTCTTGGGGTACTCCATCTCAAAGGTGGGAATGTCAACAGTTCTTGGGGTACTCCATCTCAAAGGTGGGAATGTCAACAGTTCTTGGGGTACTCCATCTCAAAGGTGGAAATGTCAACAGTTCTTGGGGTACTCCATCTCAAAGGTGGGAATGTCAACAGTTCTTGGGGTACTCCATCTCAAAGGTGGGAATGTCAACAGTTCTTGGGGTACTCCATCTCAAAGGTGGGAATGTCAACAGTTCTTGGGGTACTCCATCTCAAAGGATATGAAGTATTAAGAGGAAATAAACTCAACCAAATAAATTCATATGTAGCGAAATATTAAAGCAATATTGTTATTGTTCTTTCTCGTATATTTAAAATGGGAGCGAAATTGTTTTCTCACATGCCCTCCAGTGAGATGATGTTGAATAGGTCTTTCAAAATAAGTTAAGGTTTTATTTACTATTTTTCAATTTTCCAATTTTTCAATCATGATTTTTTAAAATTTGCAAAAATTTTAGGTACACATATTAGATTATAACTTACGATTAAAATTATTTCAGTTAACTTGAATCAACTATTTGGAAATACGTGGAAAATTACTAGACCTTACTCTATACGTATTGCGACATGTACTTAGACGGTATT
Source organism: Druceiella hillmani (assembly GCA_039881145.1). Classification (NCBI taxonomy): domain Eukaryota; kingdom Metazoa; phylum Arthropoda; class Insecta; order Lepidoptera; family Hepialidae; genus Druceiella; species Druceiella hillmani. The sequence goes on along the minus strand of JAYKKI010000016.1, from coordinate 23,422,382 downwards.
TAATCATAAAGTTGACACTTTGAGTTTTCTTCTCAAATATAAAAAGAGTTTCAAATATTTAAGTAAACTGTACCTTATCAGGCGAATAAGGTACGGTCTGAAATAGTGTGGTTTTTTATTTTATTTGTTTAAAATCTATCCTGTTCTCTTATAACATATAAGCAGGAACTGTTATAAACATGATTAGAAAGAATGCAGAAAGTGTGAGAGCTGACATTAGAAGAAGAAATAAATATATTACGCTGAAGAAAAGTCTGAAAATTAGAATGAAGATTGTCAATTAAACGACGGTTATACTAGTTAGCATTTTTATCTGATAATTTGCCTCACGAATATTTATTTACTTGTTTATTAAACTTTACTGAAATTTAAAAAGCTAAGTACACAGATGATAGACTTATTGCTATAAGAGCAATTTCTTACTGCGAATCAAATAAAATATAGCAGCAATAAATGCGACAAAATACTAATATATAGAGGACTATTAATGAAGTGATACATCAACAAATTTGATAAAGGTAATAACAAAAAAGATCGATTTGTCACAAAATTTAGGTGCATATGGGAAAAAGAGGTACAAGTATAATATATATGAAGTTGACACGGAAGTAACAAAAATACAAATGACTTCATAAGTTTAGGGATATTATGAGGAATGAGGTATAAAAGAGAATCCGGCCAATAGATTATTTTATGTAATGCGATTTCAAAGGAATTTTACACAGAAAATATGGGTTTGCTTCGTAATAATATTTTATAGTATAGTTATTTTCAGAGATCATCTTGATAGAATTACACAACTTAGAAATCCCTTCGGTGTCGCAAATGAAGTCATTTATAGACGGAATAACCCTACGCTACCCGACGGGTATCATCATGTAACTAAGCTGCCGATAGAATACAGATACATATCGACGTCGAAACTAGGCTAAACGAATGTCGCCTACACTACTGGTACGAATTATCCTGTACCGATGCTTACTGTGCAGTATAATAAGAGCAATGGAACCGCAATCTTGTACGGGCAACCACCTCCTTGCCAACTGGCCCATAATAGCAAACCGTTCAGCTATATGGGGGTAGATTATTTCGCTCCATTGACAGCACCATCAGGCGTTCGAGTCAGGAAATATATGTGATCATCTTTATATGTCTAACGATATGCACTATACATCTGTAAGTTATTGCTCTGTATGCACTATACATCTGTAAGTTATTTATCTGCCTTATATGCACTATGCATCTGTAAGTTATGTCATCTGTATATTATATCATGTCTTATATGCACTATACATCTGTAAGTTATTGATCTGCCGCATAATAGCCAGACGGGACTGCCCGGCAGAAATGTTGTCGGATAACGATACTAACATTCGCGGAACAAACAAGGAACTGCATGGTGTGATTAACAGGGCACCAGAAGATGATAAGTGAAAATACATTCATTTCTCCAGGGGTTCTCTTAACCGAAGCAGAATACGCTGTGCATTGTCCCTCTAACACTCATAACTGTAAACCCTGAAGATTCTGAGTCGACCAGGCTGAATCACTTCTTGCTCGGCGGATCAGCTCGAGTACTGGACCTGGTGCCTTCGATGACAAGGATCTCATTGGTCGGACCCACTGGCGGGTTACTCAACTCCTCGCCGGCATTTTCTGGTTGTTGTGGCACCAGGAATATCTTCCTGAACTATAACACCGGCAGGAGCCTTGTCGCCGCGACCTACTTCTAAAGATCGGTGATGTGATCTTCATCGTCGATAGCACACTACAATGGAATACCTAGCCAAACGGCGTCATGACAGATATCGACGCAGGCTCAGACGGAATTATTAGAACAACTCACTTGCGTATTCAGGGAGGCACTGTAATAAACCCTAGGAAGAAGCTAGTTATACTATTTACCGATCCGGTCTACTCCGACCTACGAAAGGATGCAATGTTCCGACGGACGGTGTACGGCGAGAGAGACATTCCAAAAAACCATTGTAGCAAACGCAGTGCTTGTGGGCCGCGGGTTCATAAACACTCACGTGGAAATCGGCGGCCACAGAATAGGATAAATTAGACATAAGAGACGGTGCGACAGTTTAGTCAAGCAGTTCAATTCAATTCGAGCAGTCGGTTCAGTTCCTCAGTTTTAAACGGTTAATTATTCAATAAAAAAATTGTCTTGCATTCGACGCCAAATATTTATTTGTAATATATCCAGCGAGCTCTCAGCAGACTTCACAGAACAGGAACAGATGTGGTAAACATCGAATAAATTCTTTCAATCCACCACAGTCAAGGGCCCCCGCCCTTGACTATGATTCTGACTTGATCTGTTATTCCGTCGATCTGGCCGGTCGTCCCGTACAATTTTTTACATTTTTTAAACGTTTATATTTTATAAATTTAGATTTTTTACATTAAGTCTTGTCATTATTTTATTATATAATAACCAGTTTTATTATATCATGAAATTATTTATTCTCTAGAGGATAACGAAGTTAAATTTCTAAGAAAAAGAATTTGGTTATGAAATAAAATTAAAAGAAAGAAAACTTAAAAATTAACTTTACCATTTAATATTTTATTTATTCTTTTTACTTTAAAAAAAACTCATGCGGAACAAAAATTAGAATTAATTTTTTCACTTATTTTTCACGTGTAATTCAAAATTAAAGTTTCGTAAAATTCCGTAAAATAATTAATGTTAGTGAGATTTTATTTAAGTTAATAAAATATTAAATAAAAAGTTGAAAAATGAAGGATTTTTAATTTTAAATTTCGGAAAAATAAACGGTCATAAATAACAATAAACTTTTTTATATTTTAGAGTTTGCATATTCAATAAATTAACAGTTATAAACAAATGTTTAAAACATAATTTACTGTTCATATTAATAGAAAATATATACTTTATAGATCGCTTTGTCGATTGTACTTGTTATAAATATATTTTTTATTCATTTTTTTTTAACCTTTTCTTTTTAAAATATATACAGCTAAAAACAGTTTATTAAATTTCTTTCTCTTTATTTAAAATGATACAATACGTAATTTTATTCGTTAATTTTTGTTTTTCAAAATAATTTTCATCCTTCTGTAAATTTCACTCCACATCTTGTAGAGCATAAACGATTATGCATAATACTAAGGTTAATTATTATAATAAAATAAATACCAGATTTCATGTATGAACGGTGTATAAAAAATTAAATGAAAAAAGAAATTTCACAAAATGCAAGAAATTAAAATATACATTTTTTTTAAATAAAGACATCATCCAAAATTCTCAAAAATGTGAAAGAAGTGTTATGACTTTTTTCAGATTTTTAATTTGCCAAGAAATATTCTTTAATTTTGTTTATGTACAATGTGTGCTTCGAGCTCGTACTACCCCAATTTTGGGAGGATATATCTCATAAACTGAGGTAGAGTTTTGCCAGCACTGAGTTTTTACAGAAATCTTATGGAAAATCTTTAATTATAATGAATTAATTTTATCCAAAAACGTATATTCATATTTTTGTTAACTTATAGCCTTCTTGAAACGAAATGAAACTTTGCAGGCATTAAACAATTATGTCAGTATTATTGTGAACCAATTTCCATTATTAAAATATTTTTGAATTATGTTTAATTACAATAAGATATGTTTATACGAAGTGTGCCGTGAGTATACGCGTTAAAAGTTCGTAACTTTTGAAGGAAAAACGGCACACCTTGGCACAGGCGTTTAATTTGTTTACACTTTTGTGAACATTTATAAAACCATCAAAATCGTTTCACATTTCTTAAATTTTTCCTATTTCAATCGTATTTACCGGACTAAAAATGCGAAAAGCATTTAATCCTTATAGAGTAACTCCTCACAGTAAATATCACGTAAAGATCTTTACGGAATTTGGAGCAAAGAATTTTATATAGGCAAAGTGAATCTTATACACCGCTGGGATAATTAATCCGCAAAAGCTCCAATCCTCGAAGACTTAAATATTTTGAAGACCAACATTTTTAGACCTCAAGGAACCTACCTAAAACTAACAATATCAGATGCTGTTGTCCCACAAAGTTACACCGGGCCATCTAAAAAAGGTGGACCTATTCCGGATACAGAATTTTTTTGATGTTTATAATTTATGTACTTTTCATTAAATTATAATAAATAAGTAGTTTGGCATTTTTGTATCTTTGAGAAACACTGTTAATTGATACTTTTGTTAATAAAAGAAAACATATTCTAAATTACGCGTTTCTGATACTACTAGAATGAAAGAAGTGATTAAATATGGAGAAAACGTAATCTTTTTCTTTTAAACTAGAGAAGGAATGTTGAACACCTTGTTGGGCGTAGGTTATAAAAAAAATTATGTCTTTAAAGTTTCACATTTCTAGGACCAATGTTTGAGCCCGGACCATGGTAAGTCAGGCAATCCATCATTATATTTAGAAACTATATAACGTCCAGAAATTCTCTTCCTCGCCGAAAGTCAACTTGCGCCCTTTTGGTTAATGTATGTGATAACGGTTCGAGTATTTAAACAGTTAGATTGAAACGACTATATAAGTAACATTTCGCATATAAAATAGAAAAAGAACATTCAGAATTTAAGCAATGTAAAAATTTATGAAATACCTACAGAAAAGTTACAATTTCTTTTCCGTAGACGTTTCTAAAATTGTATACTGTTCATGTAAACAAATTAAAAAAAAAACTGAAAATATATTTTCTTTTAAATAAAAAATACAAAAATTCTTCTACAAACGATTTTTCTCTCTTGGATTTTTAAAAATGTTTGCTTATAGGTACGATCAATATACTTTTTACGTTTTTAAAAAGTTTTATTAACTTATATAAAATATCACATTTTTACTTTGGTAAAATCTGCCTCCCAGTTTAATCCTTGTTATAAGAAACTTACAAGTTACTGTTTTTTTGTTAGAAATTGTTGGTCATTTCCATTTTCTTCATCAATTAACTTCTTCTCTTGATTCAATTCTATAATCGCCTTTGAAAAGTCAGTCTTTCATTTTATCTTTGTCATAAGTTACCGTTTCCATGTGTAAAACTTTTTAACCATTTCAGTTTTCTTCACTTTATTTCTTATACTAATGAAAAAATTTATTGTTAAACTTCAAGAATTCGTGTTCAAGACTTTGCAATGAATATTTATGAACCGTTGATTCTCCCCAATTTAATTTCATCTCACCAAGTGGTTTCAATCCTTTGCACAACAGCCTTTGCGAAACAGCTAATCTGTAACGGTGATTAGCATGGTTGCAATCTAATAAAATACTTATTCTAAAGTAAATAAAAGACTTGCTTCCTTTAGGTAATTTAAAATACATCACTTCTTTAAAGAAATGGAAGACACTGTCAACGTAAAAATGAATCCATTCCGAGAATTCAATTAAAACTATTTAGCAAAGTAATACGATTTTATAATTAATTAAAATTAAATTTACAAAAAGAAATTATTTCCCTTTGTGTGGGAATATTTATAATAAACAAATTGAATTTTGTCTATCATTCGAGGGAAATCATTTAGCTTGACAAGTAACACAAAAGAGATGAACTTTTCACGAATATTACAAGTTAGTGATTTGGAAGTTCGTTTGATTTAACTGACATACAATAACATAAAAAACAGTTTAGGAAATATTTACTAGGATAGTTGTCGTCACGTAAATGAGAGGCTTTTGTTACAGGCACTGAATTTTTTTTTTAAATCGAGTCGCTGTTAATCTTTCTCGCGTTATGAATATTGCAAATCCACTGAAGCCCCCATTCCAATATTGGCGGGGTCCGAGTTGTATGACCTGGATTGTTGTTATCGGCGGGTTAATATTTGGATTACACCAATGATACAAAAAATATGAACATATATTTAAGCATGAAAAAACATATTTTCTTCATAACATATTTGGGAATTTATGGTAAGTATACGACGTAATGTTTATTAAAGTTATTCCTTAATGAAAGAAAATATAATATCCACGAGTAGTTCTTTTTTTTCCTTACTTTATTTACTACCTTGACTTCGATAATCTGCGACATGTATTAGAAATTAATCATATTTTTCAATGTCATTAATGTAAAACATATAGTAACGTAATATTTTGACGTGTGTTCGAGAAGTTGTAAACTAGCAATCATTTTAAATAAAAATATTTTAGATATATGTATTACGATTGAAAAGTTAGTATTAAGTCTTGACGTGAATACGTCTTTAAATTTGCTACCATACGGGGGCAATCCAAAAAACCTAATGACAACAAAATCGGGGGATACAGTTTGGCGTTGCAGTTTCGAATCTAACCTCTACTTCAAAAATTATACCACTGGATAGCTAAAGGATCAAAGAATTCATTACAATAAGCGAGAACAATGACGCATCGCGCGCGGTGGAGGGGGAAGCGCCGCCATTTTGAGGTTATTTTGCTGCGTATCGAGATTTGCATTTAGTATAACTTTTTATTCGAAAAAGCTAGGATGTTCGTTCATCGTCAGCTGTCGTCAAAATCTATCGATTGTATATAAAAAATTAGTTTAAAGTAGGGACAGTGAATATAATAAGGTGTTAGAATAAAAAAATATTATCAAAAATATATAATGTCGGCCTATATGCGTCGAAAAGCCAAAACCAGATACGGCTGGAAAGGGCTGCTCAAGAACAATCGAATGGTAATAATAAAACACCATATGACCGAGTCAAGCAGTACCGGGAACGTAAAAGAATGAATGAGGAAAGAAAGAATGAATGAATGCGGTCGATCAACGACGCTCCCAGTACCGTTATATAGACGTATTCACGTACAATACACGGCCGTGTACATGACACAGCCACACCCCATTTTTTTGCGCCTTTTGAAATCGACACATAGTCATATGTAAATATGTATATGTGTGTGTGTGTAAATATATATATATATATATATATATATATATATATATATATATATGTATATATATATATGTATATATATGTGTATATATATATATATATATATATATATATTTCTTTTTTTCAAAATCCTATCATCAACTTATAGATTTACCCACAAAAAAAGCCATTTGGAAATACCGTAAGAAAAATAAGACAGCAATTCGAATATTTACCACTCTAACTAGTAGTCTATCGTGAACCATAAAGCAAGTCCATAACTTCATTCCTGAAACAGTCAATGGTGCGGAAACAGATATTAAGATTGATCTTATTTCGAACAGCGTTCAGGTGAATATTGCAGGATATTCGTGCGCGCTCTAGGTAATTGAAATATATTATGACTTCGTCCTTTCTTTGAAAAAGGCAAAAGCATAGAGCGCTACTACACTCAAGATCGAGGAATTTTTAACGTAATGCTTAAATAATTGAAAAAAATGCATCATGAAAAATAATTCCCATCGGAGTTGAAGGGAATTACGTCTAACCATGAATAGAGACAGTAACTATACATTTTGTAATAAAAAATATATTGATTTTTAATATTTCCTCTCATATAAGTAGTGTGTATATAAGTTGCTTCATACCTAGACTAGATGACTGCATTCGTTGTAAGAATGCCACGGACTAAAGAGTTGAGTGAAGTGACGATACATTCGATGCCAGGAAAATCGTGTGAATTATGACAAATCCTAGTACCTTATAAGTTTCTTTTAAGTAAATGAGATTATTATCCACAATTAGACAGAGATCACGCACGGCTGAAACCCTCTCGAGCATAGTTCCGTCCAACTTATAACTGTGCGCAAGGGGGATACGTACACGATGGTACTTCATTACTGCACATTCAATTGTAACTTATTGCTCAGACTTCATCACTATCAGAGAGGGTTTTGATATCTAAAAAGTGTTTTGAATAATTTATATAGAAAGCGACGAGCTGGCTGATTATATTGGCTGATTAGAGCATATTATTGCGTACGAACCCGAAAGTAATTGGTCAAAAATTATCTTACAGCGAAGACATTCCTGTCTCCAATAATTTTGGAAGTAACTAGTAGAATATCATTATCAACTCGGTTAAATGCCTTTTGAAAATCAAAATAGGCTACATCTACTTGTAGACCTTAATCCAACTCCTTAGCATTATTAACTAATCGGTGAGATAATTGACGATATAACGCTTCTGACAGAAACTGCGTGGTAGCAATCTGTCAGTTGGGATTGGAATCGCAAATAGATGCTGCGGTGCAGAATAGTTTCGATTACAGCATATGAAGATAATACTACTATAGGTTTGTAATTTTTTACGTCAGGCCTGGAAACAGATTTGAAAACAGATGTCATCCCACGAAGGTTATCTCTTATTCTTTGAAATATATAGAAATCGTACGGTGCGAGGTAAGGGCATAATTTTTACGTCGTGATGAAGGAGAGTTATACTGTGAGGGTGTTGCTCTCAAACTTGTTTCCAAAACGACAGACAAACAATTGCAGGTATCTTAATCTTTTTTTAAAACAATCGTTGCATAATGCCTGGCCTTACGAAGAACGAGGTTAGCACCTTTTTCTAGCACTTCATCCTTTCTTAACCTTTGTAAGCAGCTTTTCACAAGGAATACACATTGCGCAGACTGCATCTTAGTTTCTAGTTTGGAACAGTATATCTAATTGTCATCATTCATGATATCGAATACAATATTTGAGTGACCTCCATTTAACTTGTCTGACGCTGCGCGACCCAAATCAAGATGAAATTGTTTTTCAGCTTTGGTCAAATCATGGTATCCATCTGGCACAAAACTTCCTGCCACCTGAACGTTCATGGAGAATTTTCTGTACTTAACTCATACCAATGCCTTCACTTGTCCTCATCAGCTGATAGGTTATTCTCTCGTCAGCCATATCATGAGCTTCACAACATTGATGTTATCTTCAGTTATCGTTTTTGAGGGACAACACTCATGCAGATTATCACTGAAATAAACGTCAATCAAAGTTGACCGTAACATTGTTGTTGATTGAGATCACAAAGTTATAAAAAAATAATTGGACGAAAATATTCTCGTGTGGAATTCATCTTGACGGGATACGCACAATTTAAAAATTCCCACCAATATGCGAATAAAAGACAAATTCAAATAATTTCATAATTATAATAGTTCGATTTTCGAAATTTGAATTTACTTTTTTTATTATCTTTGTTAAAAATAGCCAATTCAAAGATCTTTCAGTGTTACCTTCATATTTATACAGCTGATTCTATGCATAAAACTGATAATGTTAAGAAACTCAATGAAAATTTTCAATCGCTGAAGTTGCAATTCAAACGGAAAAAATGACATTTTTTTACTTGTTTCAAATGCGCTCAATTTAATATACAATCGCCCGTATAAATAATAGGCATTTCCTTTGTAACACCCTAATGTATGTATACAATCGCAGTCAACTAATTAGGGATATTATTTATTATTAAGTGGCTAAGATATTTTTGTGGTCCACATGACTTATGTTTATGGGATTTTTATGGTTATGTTTATATTATAAATATAAGTAAAATAAATTAGGACAATAGCTGCACAATAATATTTATTTTGTGGAAATTTAATCATAAAATTAAATTTAACCTAAATATAATTTTATGATTAAATTTCCACGTATGAAAACATTTAAAATAATATTAACAGATATAATTTTACAGGTAGAAACTTGTCTTTATTCCTAATTTAAAGTAAATTCAGCAATTTATTGCAGTACAATTTAGTATCTAGTGTGGTTGCTATCGTTGGATGTAAAATTTGACATAGGCATTAATAGTATCATATTAATAGATATTTCTATAGAAATGTTCCAAAGTTTTCGAAAAATGACATAAATCTGTTTTATAGTCCTACTTTGTTAAGTTGGGACTTTCTTCTCGACTTCGTACCACAGAGATTCTATAGAGTTTAGATCTGGGCTATTTGCGGAACCATCTAGTACCGACGCAGACTAGTTTGTGAGTAAAGATCGATCGGACTATGCTGCATGTTTCGAGTCATTGTCCTGTTGAAATATCCATATAACCGAGAAAGTTGCTTCGACATACGGTAGCATGATTTCCTATGATAATTATTTTTATTGGTATTTATATTTCTTGCAGGTTCCACACGATGTCTCTAAAAAAAGCTCAAATCTTTATATTTTACTTATTTTGGATACATTTCTTTTAAAGGACACCTGCCATTAAATGAAATGAGATTTATCTCATAAGCAAGTAATGTATGTTTCCACGGAGAATATGTCCAACGTTTATATTTTCTAACAAACACCAATCATGATAGTTTATGTTTATTTTACGTTATGGAGTTTTTCGTGCAAGTCTTCTGAATAGTTTTGCCTTTACTACTCATCGTCCAACGGTCGTTGCTGATATGCCAGTATGGTTCTTGGTTCAGACCGATAAATTTCCCCTTTTATCAATACAAAAGGGTGGTTCTTGGCAATTGTGATCTTCTTGTGGGTGCTTTTTCTTGGCCTTTTCTTTCTAGAAATACTTTGAGCTGTATTACATATATTCACTGCATTATAAACGATATTTTTGGATCAGTTTAGATGATCTATTATTTTGGGCTATGGCTATCCACCTTGATATAAATGAACCATTTTGGGGATTGTCTCACAACTATTTACTAGACCTATATTTGTTTTGAAAATTATAATGAAAATATGCACATCAACAATACGATATTTAAGAATGGTGCCAAAATCAATTAATATGAGAAGAAAAAAGTATTTATTTTTTAAAACGTTGGAAATTAGACGAAAAATATTTTTAAGTCTCTAATTAGAAAACACAGTAACAATCGATCCGAGTGTTTTTTTTGCATATTAATTAATTACAGAGATTTGTTTAGAGTACTTCACAGCCAACAGTGTTATAATGCCACCTATTTCAATTTATATTTGAATACAGGGACTTGAACAATGAATTTTGCCCAGAGTTTTATCTGTCTTTAATTATCAACAATATATTAAATTCCTTTAAATTACGTTATAGTTATAGATTTAAATTAAGAACAAATATAATTTAATCAATTGTATATTGAAAAAATTATAATAATCATTCATTCAATAATTACGTTTTATTATCTACAATGATATATTGTTGTTGCAATAATTATTTTTACCGATATACGAAGTGAGAGTTAATAAAGTATTCATTTGAAACTTTTTATTTCTCACCTTTAACAACTTTGATTTTGTCACTTTCAATGCAGAATATTTCCTCAATTCCTATACTGCTCAATACGAATATTTCGTTGTTTAAACAATGTATCAGGTCGTTTTATGAAAGTCTTCACGATCTTCGTCGCTTTTGCTACAAATTCTTTTTTAATCTGATCATTTTAGAGCTAACCTGACATTAGGTAATAAAACCTGACTAATAAACCGTCAGGTTATTAGGACGTTCTAAAAAAGGTACCCAGCGCTTGGCCAAAAATATCATGACAGATAGTCCATTGTGGGCATGGGTATTGTTCTGGCGAAGAAACCGTGATCGCTTTTTCCACAAATTAGGTAATTTTCTCTGCAACTCCTCGCGAAGAATAATCAGGAAACTTATGTGGGACTTTGGTTTGTTGCATATATTTCAGGGATATACTTTACGTGCAAAATCTCTCTGATATCGAAAAATAACGATCATCCTTGCTTTAAATTTTGATTTGCTCGTCATTTGCCGCAGTGATATGCATCCAATACGCGAACCGCGTTTACTTTGTGTCTGTTCCTTTATTTTCCAACGTATCAGAACAGATGTCTATTCGAGCTCAATTCTGTTCGAAGCAAGATTTTTTGGAATGTTTCTTCTTCGTGCCTATCTGATTCAAGTTAAAATCTTCGTATAAAACTTCTCGGAAACTTTCTTTATTTTAAACTTAGAAACTGATCTGACATCAAGCGATGATTTTTTATAATAATGTATAACTTTTTAATATCAGTATCTGTTTTTGATGAAACATAAACATTTGAAATTGTTCGAAAACTTGTGTCTCATCACCATATAGTTGTTGCAAATATAAATAAGTTTTTCGATGAGGATTTTCCAAGTATAAAAAATAACTCACTCTTCTCCACGAGAGTGCATAGCGTTCTCTATGTTGAAGCTTAAACTCAAGTACAACTTTCAATGAAGATTACAGCCGAATTGAACGAGGTGTGAAGTTGAAACTCGCATGGAGAAAATATCACGTGGATTTAATACGCATTATGTGCACTTGGCGTGCTTAATTTCTCGCGGCAAAATAAGCGTCCGATATTCTTTCACCGCACAATACTAATTTATTTCTAAAAGAATAATTTTTATACTCATTTACTTATATACTATAAAAGAATAATTTTTATACTTATTTACTTATATACTTCAGTGTATACATTTCGTAAATATGGTGGACTTATTGCTATTGCGGACTGCTTGCTCTTACAGCCAATCAGAATATCAGTCTAGCCCCGATCGACGAGCGGTCGGGAATCGGTCCCGTCGAACCCCGAATCATACACCACGGTGACGACACGGTGACAGACATTCTACATACATGGAATAATCTTTTTGTGTACTCTTTTACCATAAAATACACTTGTTCAAAACATCACAACTTGCAAATCCTACCATATATTTTAGTACATTTTTATCATAAAAATGTAAATATAATTGTCATCCTTCTACTATAACGGACGAAAGGACTCTTCAACTTCGCGGTTGAAAATAAGACTCAGTCATACTTACTGAGAGAATTGGAGACAATAAATTTGACTACTTTAGCAATTTATTGCGTCTATGGTCGCGTTATGTTTAAGGAAAATCAAACCCATTATCGAGATGTGGCGTGAAGTAGAACATGTGCACTGAACAATAAACGAGCATAAAGTGCATTAAAGTTTTTGTAGATTTAATTCATCATGCATGACTAAAAAATAATAAGATATGCTTTAAAGTCTTTATTATAGTATTTAAGTGCACGTGTCGTGTACATAAATATACTTATATTAAATATTTATGTTTCCACATAAGATGATATCTACATAAGTGCATACAATTTATAATCGTAATTTATAATTTGGAAAATTAATGGCAGAAAGTTTTACGGTATAAAATCTTCCTTCATTTGGATTACTTTCAAGAAAATCTCTTGAAAAAAAGGAAATAATTATTTTATATTTTTTTCAAACCGTTGGAAAACAAATTTTATATTTTATTCTCGCATATGTATTAATTTATACTAATTTCGAATATTTGTATTTTGGCGTGTTGGGCCCAGCTGTTACAAGAATAAAAATTACACATTTAAATAAAGAAAATGAAAAAATTAGCACCTTAAAAGTATTACTTAAATCATCATCATTAGTATATTTTTATAAAAAGTCAGGTTATTTTCCTTAATAGTTTTTAAATGTTATTTCTAAGAAACTTTTGGAACCAGCAAGATGTAAAAAGTGCAGATTGTCGTTCGTTGCATCCTCCATACACAAATGTAACATATTCGTGGAACTCGCAGGTTCGAAAGGGTTGTCAAAAAAAACACATAGAACTCGAGAAGAGTAAAAAAGACATTAATTTTGACAATATGAAATGGATGTATTTATATTCGTTGGTAATTAACAGTTTATGTTTTATTAATTTAGGCATTAAAATAACAGTCTGTATGAATTATTCTTTTTAATCGTTTTTATAAAGTTACTAGCTGGGGTACCCGGCTTCGCTCAGGGAGTTGATATGAGATTGTGTGGTAGTTAGAATAAAAGGATAAATTTTAAAATTTAAGAGGTAAAATGTTTTTATTGAAAACATATTCTAACTAGGTTGATGCCGCAATGTTTTAAAGTTTGTTCTTACGCTTTGTAATTGTAAAACGATATGCTAATTTGATTGGAAATTGCAGTCTTTTAAATCGAAATGGCAGTTCAGTAGAGATCAGTGGTATTCTGAGAATAAATACCTTGTGTCCTTTGTCCTTTCCAGTCTTAAGTTCGGCTTCTATGATGTTATTTGATAGCTGTTTGACGTTCATCCTTATTCCATTACATTGTTTTGGTGAGTTGAGATTTCTAAGTATTTTGACAAGGAATGAAAATTAGATTGGAGATCTAATTTTCATTCCTTGTGCTATATATTTGTGAACAAATTTGGATAAATTTGGTCAATGAGTTCGTTCTCAGTAGTGGCTATATTGCAGAAATCACTGTTGAGTTCAATGAGGTCTGTCGTCTGGTCAGTAGAGTCAGTAGAGTCTGGAGAGTAAAGGCACATCCTTCGCCTATTCGTAAAAGTTTTTGAGCAAAATGTGCTGTTATTTCGTCTTTCGATAGTTCAACTCTTATATTTTTTGTTAGTCGCAGTATTTGTATATAAAAAATACATATATGGCCATAGATGTATTTTTTCAAGCATGCATTGATTTGGTGTTGACTTGGAGATAACTGGAAGTATTTGTCAAAAATCTTCTGAGAGTATGAGTAGAGCTCCTCCCATCACTTTAGAGATTCCTCGCAAGTCGTGTAATGTTCTGTCCATGGCTTTGAGTGATTTTTTATGTGCCATTCGTCCTAAAAGATAATTTTAGCTTATTTTAGAAGTTCACCCCGTCTAGATGCTATTGAGATTTTACATACTGAGAATTGTTCTTCGGCTATATTCAACGGTAGGGTGGGTGGAATTGGCAGTTTGTCCTCCTTCTATAAGCGTGCCAGCAATGCCGGATGATGCCAGTGCAAGTGCTATGTATTGTTTAGCACGTATTTCTGCCAGCAATGTTTTCTCGGTGCCGCCTGGTGCGTCCAAGTAAATGATTTCACCAGTGTTGTTGTCGATTCGGTCCATGAAAATGTCCTAAATTTTTTTGTATTGTCATTGAGGAGTGGTTTGTTGTGAGCAATGTATTGAAGTAGTTCGTTAATGTTGTACCTTTTTTCCTTTGTCATTTCGAAGTTTAGCACACTGAAAGCATCTTGTCGTTGTACTGGCATCCTAAGTTGTACTAAGATCTGGTTCTTTATTGCTAAATATTCATCCTGTCTTGAGTGTTTCATTGAAGATATCGTCGTTAAATTCAACGGTCAGTTCTGGATGAGCTTGTCGGATTTGGTACATTTCACTCATACTTGAAGGAGTCCCATAGCTTTTTTGGATTTGACGGGCTACATGTTGTTAGTATTATGATGAATAAGTGTCTGATTTGTTTAGCTCAGGCTGTGAGCGAGGTTTGTTATAGTGTTAATTCCCAGTAGTTGTCGTTTTCCAGTAATCCTAAGCGTTAGCATATTTCTCTGTATGTCTGGCTTAGGTAGCCGTCAACAGTTTTGAGATCTGTGAAACTTGTTGGTCCCCGTAGCAACATCCGGAGATAGAAACATTCGGCTTTGTTCGGATGTACGTTTTCGTGATTCCTGGATAATCCTCTACTGGAATTCCTTGTTTTCGTCGTTGAAAGATTTTTCTTGTTGTGTTTCACGCATAATAAATAGAGACGTCGACATATAGTAATGTTTTCGCCGTTTGGCACAGTTGGAAAAAGTTGTTAATGTTGTGTTCTTAGGTGGTTCGTTTGCAATTTCTCTGGCGTTGTCTTTTGTGTAGTAATCTCTCTGTCCATTCTTTAAATGTACTTCTAGATGTGGCACAGTTGGTGGTTGGTTGTTCGTGGGAAAATCAAAAATCCGCTACGCTGCGTTTGATACATTACTGTTGATGTATCTTCCCATTTGGTACATGAGGATCTTGTCGTTTCTATTTTGTTGTCCGCTGTCTTTGGATATTTGAAACACTGTCATGTCATTGCCTTTGTTCACATACTTATAGACATATTGAATGAATTTCACTGAATTACAATATTCTACGGTTATGTGTGCTTGGAACATTTTGGAAAGTAGTGGATTATATGGTACTACCAGTTGATTATTTATTTCTAGCTCATCTCTGCCTCATATTCGTATTTTTTCTGTAAAGACACCTTTTTTAGGTGATCGTCTCCTGTATTTGGAATAGTCATCATCTCCGGTTTGTGTGTCATCCAAGTATGGTTTTGGGTACTTCTTTGTACATTTTCCATCACTCATACATAGCGAATTGGGGTTTAATCGACCGCATGGTTCGTGAATCATGTTTTTCACAACTATGTCGTACAGCTCCGGACCTTCTTGTGGATTAGGAAAGTCAGCTTGGATGATTTTGTTGATATCCGTGGGATGAATTATGTCGTGTAGTCATTTGAGATTGTGTAAGTGAGGCAGTCCTCGTGTTTGCCAGTCTATTGTGTACATTAAGCATCTAACGGTTCCAAAGATGTGGTATTTTGTAATGTCTTCAATAAATATCATTTGTTTTTGTCAGAAAACTCGGGTTATTATGCCGTGTCGATCCACGGGGTCTTGTCTGCATCTTAGTTGTTCCTTGATTTTTGGCCACGATGAGTTGCATGTGAATGTTATGAAGAGCTCAGGTCGTCCATATTTTCCTACGTAGATCATGGCATCTTGAGTGTATTAGTGCACGTGTCTTGGACTTCCTATGTAAAATGAGGGTAAGATTACCATTGTTCCAATGTCGTCAATGTTTTCGTCATTTATGATCGCGTCTCGAAGGTGAATGTATTCATCCGTACGTAGTTACTTCTGATTCAGTCTTATGTAAAGCGTCTATTCCGCTTCTATTTTTGCATACATATCTCCCAGGAATTGTTGGAATAATCGGCTAGTGTTGAAAATGTGATTGTATGTTTCATTGTCTCTGATCATTAAGAAGTTACAGGTTGGATTTGTTTCACATTAAAATGATATCCGTTCTCTCCGTGCAGAAATATTAATGGATATTGGAGGGCAGAAGAACGTCGTGTCTCTGCAATACGTTGTAGTCTTTCTCTTCTTATTTATTTATGTACTTTAATTTATCTAATTGATAAATATGGCGGGCTTATTGCTACAAGAGCAATTTTTTACAGTCAACCAGAACACCAATCCAGCTTCGCTCGACGAGCGGCCGGGAGTCGAACCCGAATCCCCCGGTATGCTTCGCAGTCAAAGGCCGTATGTCTTGTGAGCAACCCAACACACCACGATGACGACATCTTTATTGTACAATTATGTCACAGCTTGTGTTTTCATTGTCCACAATTACGATGGCGACGTCGTCTATTTGAGGTGTATTAAATCAACGTTCGTGTCCTCCAGGTGGTCCCTTGTCGGCTCCAATTATAACTTTATAGTCATCAGAAATCATTCGGTCTAGTGCTCTTTTGAATATGTGAATAAGTTGATTGTATTTGTATAGGATCATCTGTTAATCTTAGTTAATTTCTCGTCTCAATGTATTGATGTTTGTGCATCATTGATCAATTTCTATTCAATTCATTTCCGTTGAAATATACTTGAAGAAATTTTTAGTCTTCGTTGGGTGGCGGTAGTAATGATCCCATTTTGTGATTTATTTGTCCTTAGATGGAAAAAACATAATCGATTTCATCTCTGTTAGTGTTGGTCGAAGTGACACCAAAAGAAGTCATATGGAAGGAGGTGTTGTACCCTTTTTATTTGGAAGAAAGTGTTTTGATTCTGGAATTTTCCCAGTCATTTAATGTAGAAATTCCAGCGAAGGTGCTTCCGGTGGTGGTAACCAAATTTTTCCATTCATGTAACAGTGTTTCTCTACTAATTTTTTTCAAGTTGCGAAATTGGCAGATGTTATCCATCTTCCCGATTACGACATGTTTGCGTTATTCTCTCGTCGGGTTGTAGTGGAATGTTTCATTTGTCAGGTTGTACTATTTACTTGTCCTCGTTCGCGCTTCTCGTTGGGTGATATTTTCATGGGTGGGTTGCGTTCGCAGTCTTTTATTATAAGATTGTGTCACAATTCTTGACACTTCAATTCGTTCATTTCGTTGTTCTTAGGTTTGTCTACTGCTTGCGGTGCTCATTCTCGTTCATTGGGAACGTAAACATGCTTCGCGCTCTTCGACTGTTTCGTTTTTTTGTTGTTCATTTTGTTTTCACCGCTTTGCTTCAGAACTGGCAAGATCTCCTCCTCTTTTACGTTTGGGCATTTTATAAAATATAAAACAAATCAACTTTTTATTAAGAAATACACTAAAACTTACACTTTTCACACTTTATTTTCGATTTATATTCAGTCACTGTATCACTTTGATTATTCACACTTCACATTTTGTTTTTATTAACTCACTGCACTTCACTGATAAGAAACTGACGTTCTAACCCACGACGAATATTGCTTTATATACCCCTGCTAATAGGCAGCTCCACCCATACAAAAAAGGCTTCGAATGGTCCACAATGTTTTAGAATATTCCACAACATTTGAGAGTGTTCTGGAGTGTTCTGGAGCGTTCCACAATGATCTGGGATTTTTCGGGATGTTCCTGAATGTTCGAGACTATTCTTAAATATATGTGTGCATGCGTAAATACACTGCAATCAGAGAATTATCAACGATGAAAAATTACTACAATTTCTACAATGTCTAAATGGACATAACATCACTCAAGTGATGGTGTGAAAGGAAAGGAGTAGCGAGGAAACGTGGCATCTCCAGTACTAGTGATTAGTGTCTTTAGTACATTTTCAAAAAGGAATATTCTAATGCTTTTCTTCACATATTCACATAATAGTTTACTTCATATTTGATTAAGATTTATTTAAATGAGGGTCAGGAGAAGATATGTTTCAGAAATTTGAGGCTTCCTTAGATTACGTAGGTTTGTGGTCTTTTTTCCTCATGCTATGAGAAATTAAAATGAGTCTAAAAGTACTTTTTCGGTAGTCAATACCATCACTAACTACTGTTATCGCGTTAAAACCTATCTGGAAAATCAAATCATTTTACACAGCGATTCTGGTTAGCTGGCTTGGTCGATGGATAATATTGGAATTTAAACTAGAATAATACTAATAGTTTATCATCAATGTAGTTTTAATAATACAAAATAAATAATTGTGATTACCAAAAAGAAAAATAAAACGCGTAATTACATTATAACGATATAATAAATTACTAAAGGTTAGGTTAGGTTAAGGTAGGCGTTTGGGCTTTAGAATTGTTGCACACTAACAAGTTTAGCTATACTAAGGAGATTTTGAAGAAAAAATATCCATTCTAAGTGACATCATTTACATTCTTAATGATTCGATTTCGAGAAAATATTTCCTAATTTTTATATTTTCTGATCTATCACACGTCCATCGTACATTTTTACAAAATTGTCTTGAACTGAGCACAAAACAATAATGTTGTTATTAGTAGGAAATCAATAAATCTATCAAAAACAGGCTTCAACCATATACTGTTTATACATGTTTTTATTATAGATGTTATTTCATATTTGTTCAATATCCATAATTAAAAATAGCAAGCAGATTAATAACACTAACCTGTTCGATAAATCTTTTGCTAAGCACCTCAGCGTATTGTGTTAAATAGAGTTAACGATAGTTATTGTTACAGCCGTCAAGTTAATGTAGTGTGCATAATTCGTTATAGGCGGTTACGGATATTAAACATAACACGACTAAGTTTGTTCGTAGTGAACGCTTCGAAAGAAATTGAAACATTTTGACACGAGACATTTTGAGAGAAAACCTCAAATTTCAAATTTTAATTACAGGTAACGTTTGCGACTTTTTTTCCAACTAATTTATAATGTTCTGTAACAAATTGTGCTTTATTATTTATTTTATTTTATCATACATGGATACTATGATGTATACTATAGACTTCATTTCAACAGTTGTGAAAGGTCTGATGAGACCATTAGTTAACTCTTGGTTTAGGCTTTGGTTAAAGTGTTTTTCAAAGCGTTTAAAATGAATGTTTACCTTATCTTCGTCTTTTACATACTTCTAGTACACAATATTCTGAATTGCTTTGATTTGTAACCCTAAATAGACAGTACGACCGTCTCAACTACTTTTATCCAATTTCTCACGGTTCACAAATTAGTGGTGCAACATTCCTCTTATCTTTACTCCGAGTGCTTAGACATTTCAACCTAAGTTTACATTAGTTTTCTTCAAAAAATAATCTGTGAATGTTGCCTTCTTCTTCCGTACCGTTGGCATTGACTAATTTATCCCGTTTCACACCTATACGCTTCAATAACGATAACAAGACAATTAATAAATTTTACAACATTATAATAAATGTCACATTTAATCATCAAGGAATTTATTCTTACTCATCACCACATCACAGGCGATCAGGTAAATGAGTAATTGTATATATCGGAAAATTGGGGTGTTGCAGTTTAATTCAGTTCTGCAGTTCTAGATACCGATATTACAAAAGAAGTGGCGACTACGCGAGCTCTGTAAGTTATTAGTTACGATAAGCGAGAGTTTTCTAGCAAAACAGAAAACAAAAGTCTTTCCATTAAATTTAATCAATGACACTATTCTTCATTGCTGCAATAAATGGTAACTCAGGACACCCAAGGGAAAATCGGTAGAAAAGGCAAGTATAGATACCGTCTCCTGTACACTCTCTAGTACAGACACTACAAAATTTAATCCTATTGATCGCTGTTGGTTCTATCACCTGTAACGACCATTGCCTAGTGCAACAAGGTGATTTAACTACCTCCTCGTTCCTAGGTCTAACCATCTTAAAATATCACCAGTAAATTAAACGATAATATGTAGTGTACCGCAAAGTATGCCAACATCATATATAAAGGGAATAAAATTATTTCAAAACAAAGGTTCTGTTTTCAATTGACAACGATACATCCATACATGACTGTATATTTTAGAGTAAAAAAGAATCAGTCCATTTAATAACACGATTTCCCTTGGCCATAGGTATCAAAACGTCTGCAGTATAATTAGTTTAGTATAAATTTATAATAATATATATTTCAAACCGAGTATCAAATTAAGTTATGTGCGATTACAATATTTATTTGCTTTTGAATTCTGTAAGTAGTTAAAATCGTAGATGATTTTTTCTTATTGAGGGTGAACACGTACTTTCTTCATTATTATTCTAATCAACTTGGGAATAAATATTTGCAACTACCATATCTATGTTTATTTATCAACTTACCTTGCTGGTAAATTAACAGCTTCCTCACAACTTTCTATTCATTTCACGAAACGTATTCATATTAACCCTATTTTTTACTTTTATATATGAAGTGAAGTTATCTGTAAAATATTTTAAATTTCCTAATTACCTAGGAACTAAAAACATTTCATTCATGAAATCTTACGTCTATCAAATATATTAATTCTGGATTGCTATTCACCAGATATTGATACCCAGCGGCAAGGTACGGGAAAACCATTTTCAAACGTTCCCTAATGATAGGGAACGTTTGAAAATGGTCTTGTTACATAACACTTCTTATTGAAAAAGTAAAGCTTTTTTATTTCCTTCCCGCAAATTTGGACATTTTCAATTTTATTGTGAAAAGAAACCAATATTACTTTTTCATTTGCTTGAACTTTCACAAAGATGATAGGTGTGACAGATATGTCCATGCCACTTAACATTTCATAAATTTTTGCTCAAAGCGTTAATGCATGGTGAAAAAAATAGTGCACGACGTGAAGGAAAGCAAACTGACTATTACTAAATTTTTTATGTGTCGGAACCCATACATGACTAAACAGCCGAGTCACCAAGCGATCATGTAACATCGTATTATTGATCACCTCCTGGACAACACCTCGATACTATGCGCTTACGGAGGGTATAACGTTACAGCGGGCTGTAACCGCAGGGGCTTACTCAAAGAGGGTCAGTTCGCTGCGAACGTTCAAGACATCAGTCATCATCATGGCCACAAGCAAGGAGTCGGCGCCGCTCACCGTAGCTGTCATCGGCGGCGGTCTAGTAAATACAGTGTTTTTTATTTATTAGCACAATTAGTAGTAATTAGAGTTTTATTAATGCTTTAAAAATTTCATTATACGTTTTGTGGTCGAGCGAATGGTGTGAAAGCGTCTGGGGTTTGAGGTCTCGGTGTGCGTTGTTTGTGCGATTATGATGCGGTGATTGTGAATGCGTGGTCAAGCAGTAATGTGTATTACGTGTGGTTTTACTAGATGAGTTTATTTAGGATATTTATTTTGGTAATATTTATGGGATATCTTTCATAGAAATATCATTAAACCAACCATTACATTAAACCAATATCATTAAACCAAAAGAAATATATAAAGGAAATTCGCACTATAAAGTTCGTGTTACTATACATTGTACAAAAACACAGAGTGTAAAAAACATTATTCTCATATAAATTAGACAATTAGGGGAATATAACGACAAGGAAAATGTATAAAAGCCAATAATGCATTGAAAGAGGTCACGGTGCATCACAAAAGCCGCAGAAAGTGCAAATTTACAATTTAGGATAGTTATAGAACAAATTATCCTGAGAATTTTTCATTGCTTTATCGGTATACAGCTATTTAATACAAAGCACCTATATTCCATAAAGATACTATATGAAAGATAAAAATGAAAAATACCTTGCGGATTACTAATTATGTGAAATATGATAAATATTGATAATTCGCTAATGAGATAAATTATCGATATTCTTTAAGGATATTTTTGACAGTGAAGAAAGTCTACATACATACGTGAGAATGAATTCAGGTGATTTGTTTATGGTTAATCGGTTCCTAATAAAAATTGTATAATATATTCTTTTATAAATTTGGAATTTATAGAAGATATAAATTAAAATAATTTTTAATGATGTTGGTGAAATATTTAAAACAAGACTACAATTTCAAACCGGAAAATAAATTACACCATTTTATTTTCTAATGGGTTTGTTTAAAACATTATATACACCTCTAAGTTTCGTTTCTTTATCTATGTATGTATATTTAAAAAAATTAAGTGCCATTAGATCGATTTAAAAAAAACTTTCACCGTTAGATACTTTCTTGGTTTAAACAAACTTTCACCATTATATACTTTCTTGGTTTAACAAAATTTTCACCGTTAGATACTTCCTTGATTTAAACAAACTTTCATCGTACTTTCTTGGTTTAAAAAAACTTTCACCATTAGATACTTTCTTGGTTTAAAAAAACTTTCACCATTTGATACTTTCTTGGTTTAAAAAATTCTATATTGTCATGTTTATGATAATGCAAATCAATTTAGTATATTTCTTTAAATTTTTTCACTTCACAGGAAAATAGTGGTCAAGACTACAAATGATGTAACAAAATTATACATATGAAGATAAAAACTTATGATACATTCTATAAAAAAGGGGGCAGCATAGGATATATATGTTAAAATCACTATATTACTTTAACGCTTGAATAATAATTAATATTTTCCAATCACAATACCAAATAAATGTTTACGTAAAGGAGATTCTTCCAATAACGCTTCATATAAAATTATTGTCAATATTAGTACAGTTGTTTTTAAGACAATGAGGTATCGAATAAAAAATATAAGGGATTACCTTCTTTCAAATTACAACCTATCAAATTACTAAAACTAGATTGCAAATATTCTAAAAAAGCATTCAAAAATAATATGCCAATTATTTTTTTAACAAGTGTTTAATTTCTTTTCATAATATCTGTAGTTTACGAATAGTGGTAATGGCTTCCTGAGTAGATTAAGAGATTTTCGCTAAAATGGTCATTTTGATAAAAAATATGACCAATTTTAAGACCCCGCTCACAACTGAAATTAAATAATTTGAAATCGCACAGTTCACGAATAAGAAGCGGTGGGAAACAACTATTTTAAATTGTATTTTTCTACATTTAACTTCTCTAGAAGATGATTTCATTATTCCAATTGACTGCATAATAGCAAACGTTGACTCATTTCAGTTTTCGTACCTCGCTGAAACTCCACTATATAAATATTCAAAAATTGCAAAATTCCGCTATATAAATAGGATACGGAAGGAAATAATCCAGAAAGTACGATTCTTGACCGGTTTCTTCTTTTTTGACAATAAGTTTTAGAATAGAAACCTATTTGCATTAATTATGACGTTACAATTTAATCGGGATAACAAATTATTTAACAAGACTCGTTCTAAGCGCACCACTCGTTACTCGACTCGTTCTAAGTAAACACGAGAGTGTTTCAATCTTTAAATCTTACGTTAATAAAAGGAATGAGAACAATTAAAAATAATGAAAGTGTATTATTTCATATTTATTGAAATAATAATCTTGAGATAATGACACAGTCAAGTGTCCTGATTAAATCAGTGATCGGGCCTCTCCGTGTCTCGTCGGTTGTTTCCGCTTCTTTCTTATTATGTATGTCTTCTGAAGGGTTCTGAAGCATTGCTGTTCTATCTATGTGTCACTCATGCGACTTAATAGTTTAAAATTTTTGAATTATTTGTTTTGTAATTCGACTTCCTTATTTTATTACTCACGATTACGTAATTTTATTTCTGCTACCGTTCAAAATATATTAATTTTGTGGAAAATTAATTACCGTAAAATATAATTTTTACTTCTGTGTGTAAGACTCTTTATATAATGTACGAAGTTATATACATTATCGAACATTATATAAAGGGTCTTATGGAGATTTTAGCAACGATTTGTATAGTCCCATAGCTAAATTAGAATCCTTTATAATTACGCCGTGTACATCTGTCTGTCCGCCTTTATCCCACAGTCGTTTTATTCGCATACTATTAGTGCTAAGAAGCTGAAAAAATTTGCATGGTTATACGTATTTAAAAGGTCTAGAAATTTAGAATAAAATTGGAAGAAAAGTCCTAACATTGTAGAACATATAACGAAATTAAAAGGAAAATTATAATAGCTAAATAAGCTTTACTAGTTTACGAGTAATAATCAACAGACTTACAACATGTAGTTGGGCTGTAAGAAATTCACAGAAACTCCATACAAGTGATTTAAATCAAGTGCAAAAATTATTTTGTATTTCAAAATGTGTATTTATTTTGGGTGTGAAAAATATACTAGGCAATAAATTTATATATTTACAGGATTAGAAATAATATTATTTAAATATGCTCCTTGTTTTTACGCCTGTAAACATATATTAGACAATATATTTACGTTGTGAAAAATTATTACTTGTATATCGTTCAACACAAATACTACATAAAATGTGTACGGAATCGCAAAGTTAACATAATGGATATAGACAATGAAATAAGTCTAAAAGTTCACTTTCTATAGACGAACCATAAGAAACGATGACGTATAATTCACATGTCAACATGGGAAAATTAAAGCAGCATTTCCAACACTGTTTCACACTTTCAACTACGCTTAAAACGATGGATTATATGAGGGTTTATCTTATTAATTCAAAAATAGAACGAGAGATAAAGCTATTAGGACGATATTTCTTTTGTCTTCTGGTCGTTTATTAATTGCGATTTGCTATTATATATCTTGAAATATATTTGTAAAAAAAGTTACCGACGCAAACTAAATTAACATAATCGAAATTCGGTAAGAAATTTCTGGTCGACTGCAATTTTCTGCCACTGAGATTTTAGGGGAAATTGGATCACACGTCAGACCATCTAAAATACTCGACAACATACTCATAGTTTTATCGACCAATGAGATTGTTTTCTAATGAAGCACCTGCGAGCAAATATTGTCCTGTTTAATTCGATTTGTTGTTTTGGAAGTTCATTTAGGTCCTTCCCAGCACTCTTTCTCTATCTAGGATTTAAAAAAGATAAACAATTATGTATTAAGAGGTCTCACATTTTTTCTCTTGTAAATAGAACGAAAACAAACTTGTTTTTAATTCTGAAGGTTGTTAATTTTTTTTTGTTTATAATTCTCGTTACCAAGGCTAATCGAATTAACACGGAGTGTTCTCATCCATCCAGCGCAGTTTATTTCTTTTCTTGGCGAGGACGATGTAAATTTGTATGACGAGCAAAATTTTGAGCTTGTCACTTTGTAGCGGAATTCTAAACGTATTTGATAGGTTTTAGGTAGCTTAAATCAGATTTTGACACGTAACAATCGTTAGTTCTCTTCAAACGCGTGTGACGTTTAAACTGTCTTAAATGCGCTCATCAATCGATCAAACCGGCATTTGATTCGATAGAAAATGAATAGAACTCATATACGAGAATTAGGTCATCGGAAACTGTTATCTCAAGAATAAACTTTCGGGATGACTGCACCACAGAATGCGGCCTGTGGGCTTATTTTCAACGGATGAAACATTTTTATCGCGATGGTTTTTTATTTCAACACCGAACATTAATCTATATGTTAAATATATTTTAAGATACTGTGCCACAAAAGATAAAAAATTTAACCCATTTAAGACCATTCACGTATCCGCCCGTCTGTCTGTCACAGCTGTTTTTCTCAGAAACATGAAAGTGAAACAAGGCACATATTTCTGTATATTTTAATATCTAATACTAATATTCAAAAACATTTATACAATATCTAATACTCAAAATATCTATTAATCTGAAACATTTATACAGAAACTTTAGAAGGGGACAAATGAAGTAAGCGATTTTTTTTATTTGTATGCCGCGTGCAATGTTAAATAAAAGAGCAAGTTATAAGGAACAACGCAAAGGATAAACGGTTTTTTTTCAGAAATCTACTTACGATAATTCAAGAGATGTTGTTTAAAAATAGCCCTAAAATATGTTCATCTCATTCACCTCGTCTATCTTCGAAACTGTTGAGGTGAAAATAAAGAAAAACAGTGTTGCACAAAGTTTACTGGAAAATACAGCAATAATTATAAATCTAATAATTTTTTAAAAATTTAAGATATTTTTACGCATGCGCTTTAAATGTTTTATGTATCTTAGTATGACTTGAACTCTTACTCATTAGATTATTTTAATAAATTTTCGAACATAGACAATCAGATAGTACGAACGTTTGACTTTTTCTGAAGTGAAGTTTCTTTATATGAGGTTGAATTCGTAAAAAAATGCGCAATCTTATAGAACATCAAGGCCGTGAGCGATGAATTAATTCAATTTTAGTAGTAGTTCTAGTAACATTGGAATTAAGCAAAGTCGGGCGCCGTCAGTATTTGAGCGGGCGATCAGATGGAAATACTCCGTGAAATTGGCACCTCTATTTTCAGTGAATTTAAACAGGAAATTTTATTGCATAAATACAATAATATATTTATTTATTTATTATTCAATTATATATTTCTTCTCATAGCGTATTATCTTTTTATGTCTTACTTTTATTCTTGCATTCTTATTAGATGGCGCACTAGCTTGAAGACAATGAACGCCATCTCCAATTTTATGTTTTTTTATTCATCTAGGTTTTCCAACTCATTGCTTTTCCTTTTTTTCTTTCAATATCTACTTGTTTTTTTTCGTTCTATCGTGTATACACAGCTTATTTTCTTTGAATAGGTCCCTTAATTCCATATAGATTTTAATTTCTTAATAGGTCTCTAGATTTTGTTATGATATTTTTTAAACATCTTTGCATATTTCGAAGACCACCTTACTAGTTGACAGTCCTATAAGTACTAGTTTAATTACAGATTTGTAATTTTCTCAATTTGTGATCTGGTTGTGATTTCAAAAAGATGTAACAGGAAGTGGACGAATATGGTACACACTTGTATACTACACTATGGTACACTTGTATACACACTTGTATACTACACTGTACTACACTATGGAACACACTTACCGTATGCAAAAAAAAAACACATTTGTTTATATGAGACCTTTATGCTCTATTTTGCTGTTACGGATATTTCATTAAAATAAATTAAATTAAAAAAATAAACATGTATGTATTCAACAATATGACTTTTTTCTCTTGTAAGCAGAAAGAAGGAAAACAAATTTGTTTGCTAAATTTTTTTGTTTGTTATTCTCCTTATTAAAAGAAAAAAAGAAAACAGAACGCTGATAGAGGTAACTCGGAGTATGTCCGTCTGTTGGTCTATCACAGTCTGTTTTTTCATATGTCACAATGTGTCACGAGCTAAATTTTGACACCATTATACTTCGCAATGACCCAACAAACATGGAAAGAATATAAACCCACATTTGCAGTTTTAGTGGCAAATTTGAGACATCAAGTTATTTAAGTGCATTTTTTCAGTTGTTTTCGACACCATAGTGCAGGATATCAGATAGTAAAAAAAATTGAAAATATAACAATAACTTACATATCAATAATTTTCTTTCGTAATATATTTTAAAAGCCAGTAAAAACCACAAAAGAGCATCAAGAGGTAAACGCAGTGAAAAATATTTCTGAAAAATATAATATACATTTTTCTGAAAAAAAAAATGTTTTAGCGATATTATTAGAATTTAGTATAATATCAGAAATGAGTACGTACGACAAAAACGTTTGTAAATTATTATTTGTATATTCATGCGATGAAAAATCTGTCTTTGAACTTAGTTCACAAGTGACAAATTATATTCTTATTACTATTTTTATAAAAACGGAACTTTAACATTATTAGTTTTTTCGTCAATTTTTTTGAAAAATTTGCTTGGACGAGTTGGCCGATTGTATGTGGTTGATTCATGTAAGTATAAAATATTGTACAAGGTTTGCGAAGCAAATTTTTCAAAAGCGTTTAGATAAAATTAATCATGTTTTGCTGTCGATCGCCTATTAAATATATAATCAGAAGCATAATATATCTTGCGATCGATAATTCTTTAATATATATTTCTTTTTGAGATTAATATTGATATTTTATCAGGTTCGTCAAGTTGGACTTCTTTTCGAATGTTAGCGATATCTACGTTCGTTAATGATATTGAAAACATGTTTGGTTACTTTTATAAATACTCAATTTATTTTTAAAAACCTTGAAGAGAAACAGAAACATTGTGCTGATAAGAAAATAAATTACGGTTTCAAAAACTGTGATTACGAAAGGAATATTCTTGATGTTGCTGAATATTTTAGAATTGATACTTTCTTTAAATTTAAACTATCTGAATTTAAACTATCCAAAATTATTTGGTAATAACATTTTAATGCACAAGTTTATAAATCTACGGTAAGTGTCAATATACTACATCTGTATGCGGTGTTCTTACATAAGAGTACAGAGTATCTGCAGTAACAAATGTTTTCAAGATAAACAATTTGTCTGCATTCTAGTGACGTCCTTTAAAAACCTTAGCAAGAACATTAGAGAGCATTTATTATACAAGTATTATATCGCGTAGCCTCAGTTTTGCAGACAAAGAATAGTAGCACCACTAGTGTGTATAAATAACACCAGAAAGTGTGTATAAATATCTATTACTTAATTATTCCTAAACGTTTCGATAAATTTCAATGAAAATTAGTATGACATAGTTTATGATTGAAATTAATATGTGGACTACTTTTTAACACGAGGAATAGTATAATCCCCGTAGGGTGAAATGCTATGTTTTTCACTCGATAACTCAAATTTATTGTTACTGCGTATCTATAGATGGCGTAACGTTAATATTTGATCGTCAAAAATTTTAATTTTATTGAGAATTGTTGCAATAATTTTACTGTCAGAGACAAGCGTGGATACAGCAATGTTATTTAGAGACGTTGCTAGCAAATTTTTTTATAATAATTTTCATTCAATTTTCCTAATCGCTATAAACAACGTATATAGCGACTCAGGTCCGTTTACCCTTTGGCTACAATGACAGTTATTTTCATCATTATGTTAATTTTCAGTATAGTTTTTGTATCACTAGCCATTTAAATTTTTACAAAGATATAAAGGTTTCGCTTAATATCGCACAGAAATCGTATTACATTTTGGTTATTTTAACATAATTTTACTAAATTAATTGGAAAATATATTGTATCTTTCAAACATTTTTAGCGATTTTACCTAGCAGTTAAACATTGCCACTGAGCTGTGCTGACTTCATTTGATGTATTTTTTGCTTAGTATAAGCGTCTCGTTCGTCGTAACTCCATCAATGTCAGTCAATATCTTGGCCAAAACCGCAATGAAAGCGAAAACTCGCGTTACGTTCAAAAGTTTGGAAGTGTGCTATCAAAAGTAAACATTGGATTGATTGTTTTGGCGGCCGTCCAGGTTTTTAATGAAGGTAAAATTATCGCCAACAATTGATGGTGGCATATAATAGGATCTATTTCTGGAGCTCGCTTCACATGGCGACGTGCTTTGTGTCAAGGTTCGCTTGCTTCGAGATTGGGTCAAGAGATTGACGATAGATCGTCTGTTCACACTGTCGCGGCGAAATGACCTATTAACACGATCGATTTATCCAAAATTTTAGGCGTCTCGTCGTGTCAAGCCATCGTCTTCAGCACGAGAAAGAGGATTGTATGTTATCACAACGATTGCCTTGTTGGTCTGTCACAGTGTATTTAAGAAAGATTGAAGATAGAGTTATGGGCACACAGGTTTTGGTTATGAATTATCTAAGCGACTTTCCGTTATAATTACGTTTTAACAAAGTAAAGAAAAAAAATAGAAAGCGGTTAAATAAAAAGCGGTTCTAAAAGTCATTTTGCTAAATTTTCCATGATTAAGTTACGTGATAAATTGATAAAAAATTCATTATATAGTGTGATTCGCACAAGCAAAAAAAAATTAATTAAATAAAAGGGTGTAAAAAATTATCACGATAAAGATTAATTCCCAAAATTGTTAGGTATATGTAAAGCAATAATCTAAATTATAAACCCATTTGAACAAGCTTTAGGTTAATTATACCAATGACTTTCGATATTTCAAAGTTTTTCTTTCAAAGTTTTTTCCAACGTAGGTTTTTATGACAGAACAAATGTGCGTAATATTAAAAAAACACAGTTAATTTGCCTATGGAAATAGGTACAAAGTAGGGTCCATAGTTGTCTATATTTTTGCGATACTTGTTAATGGAATTTAACCAAATAATTCATTTGAAAGTTCTAATGAAATCCTGGAATCATAATTTATTTTCAAATTTGTTGATGGCAAATAAATGGAGAAGGAAACATTTTAGGTCACTTTAAACTATTTAAAATTTCACTGAAAAATTAAAAATGGTAAACGAACCCTTGGTCTCATTTTTAAAAACTTAATTCAAAAATGTTTTCGCAACGCGAATTTTCATAATTTTGGAATTTACATAGGTTTAATATGAAGTCTGATTTTACACATAGACATAATAGTAAGTGTATGTCAAAAGCTAAGCAATTGTCCATCATCTATCACAGCACATCGGTAATGGCAGCTTTTTGATGGATTTAATCTTGAACTTAAAAGGACAGACGTACTTTTACGGCTGATTAGAATTGTGAAAAATATTGTAGTTCATTCAGATGAATGAAGATATCAATTAAGCATGCTATATTTTTTTTAATGATAATACCTGTAGTTACAGTTGTAACATGTCTAGAATAATTATTTTCTGAATAAAGAATGTTTACAACAATTTACGGATCGTTTGGTAATTAATTTTTTTCGGCTTTTTAGTAAATATTTCCTAAAACTACTGATAGTTTTTAAGGTATAAAGAAAATTAACAGTTGAATTAAGTTATTATAACTTCCGTATGTGACAACGAGGAGACTCTCGTTTTTTCGACGTAAAGTAAGGGTGTATGTGCGTGTAATTATTTGTCATTTAGATCAGTCAAAAAGTCCGGCTAATTTTGCAGAATATTTAACGTACATATTAAGAGTCCGTAAATCTATAAGCGTTTAATAATAATTCGCATATCTTCTTTTATCGACGTAAACTTGCTTTTCATTTGTGTCTGAGTTTTTACGAATAACGATACAAATCCGTATTCAAGGAAGTGTTTAGTGTCGAACGACTATTTAGCAATCGGAGCCAACAATTAAGACGTCTATTTGTGTAACGTATTAATTCTATAGAGCTGGCAACAACAAAATTAACCGTCTTTCGGTATTGTTTACTCGATCACTTGTTATGTCATGGATAAATGTAGATACAATGTAGAGTTTATCCTCTCAACTCAGTCCCTAAAAACTATGATCTGTTTTCTCTAACTTTGTGGATTTATAAGTGACATTATTTATTAAGGTTAGCCTATAATTTTCGTGGCCCACCACCTATTCGCTGGTCAGATCTGGTTAAGACCCTTACAGGTCTCACAGTGACAACTGCCATAAGGAAGGTTCAAGACAGATCCATGTAGAGGCAGCTAGTGGTTAAGGCCACTAGCATCTTTTAAGACGCACTCTACCTTCAGGAATGAAGAATACGACAAGAATTAGACAGACAGCGAGAGATAGAAAAAGAGAGATGTATAATGAAAAGTAGTCATTGGCGACGTTTTAGTGATAAACGACAGGTCTCGCGTTTTCGACAATGTTCATAAATTTCCACTCGGCAGCAAGTATGCAGAGTGCTCTAGGAGACATTGGCAGATTTAGCGCTAAAGGGCTTATCAGCGGTGTGCTTATAATAAAAAAGTCGTTGAGTGTCAACTCCAAATTAGATTAATAAATTAATTTAATTTATTATAAGATTAGTCGTTATTTGAAGATTCTACATCACATAGCGAGGATTTCGTAACAATAACATGATATTCTTTGGAAGTAAATAGCATTACAATTTAACAATATTTATCTTCATTATTAAGAAGTGGCATTTCAGTAAAAACACCACTCAAATATAAATATGTTGAAGAACCTTCGGGAAACGTAGTCATTATGTATGTATTCTGTTCATTTTGGATATCCGTAGGTGTGAGACCTTCTTAGCTTATTTCTTAAAAAAAATAAATGTATAAAGATGTACAAAGAGGATATAAAAATATTAAATTTATGTCATAGAACATTCTACTGAAGTTAAAAAGCTCGTGAAGATTCAGTACAAAAGCGTCAGTACTAAGAAATGTTTGTCAGAAAATTTGGTGAAATTTTGTTCTTTTTTACCATTTGCATAAGAATAAAGCCTTCTTATGTAAAATGATGTGTTAAGACTAGGTAAACTTCCTTGGACAAAAGAATTCTCAGGGCAAACATTTGTAAACGAGTTTGTTTACCACGGATCGATGCTGGCAGACCAGGGCGGATGAGAAAAAGAAATTTAGAGAACAAAGCAAGTAGCTAAAGCTACCATGAGTAAACTAGCACGAACCTGATAAAGTTACGAACATCACCAAGAAGAAATTTGTTCTAATATTTGTCTTCTCAATATTAATATATATATATATATATATATATATATATATATATATATATATACACATATATATATGTATATATATATATATCTATATCTATATATATATATATATATATATATATAATATATATATGTATATATATATATATATATATATATTTCGGGAATCATGGATAATTCGCGTAAAAATAAAATCTAACCATTTGGTATGTGTGTGCAGACAAATGCTTTACTTATTACGTGTATCCAAAAGAATTAATGTGCCAATCCTAGATCAACTCGGCATTGAAGATAGACTGTCAACCATATGCTATCAAAGAATATCGAGCTAATCGGTAAGAAAGCCTATAGACGGCCAGACAGCTTTAACAAAGCGATTTTTGGAGACAAGGTTGATGGAAAACACTCACGTGGCTAATCACGTATCCGCTGACAGATCCGTTTAAGGCCCTTATAGTTCTCTCAATGAGGACTGACCTAAGGAAAAACAGATCCATACAGAGGCAGCTCGTGGCTAGCCATCTTCTCCACTAGCATCTTTTAAGACGCACTCAATCTTCAATGATGAAGAATACGACAAGAAGACAGAGACAAGACAGAGAAACAGAGAAGAGAGAGAAGACAGAGAAACAGAGGCAGAGAGATAGATAGAGACGGAGAGAGAGAGTGAGAGAGATGTGTTGAGTGAAACGTAGTCCTTTGCGACATTTTTGTGACAATGACATGACTCGAATTTTTGACAATTTTCTTAAAATTTCCACTGGCAGATTCGGAACTAAAGTGTATACCTGTATTTGCGGTGCACTTCAGTGGCGTAACGTAGCGGGGGCGGCAATTTTAGGGGCGGCAAACTTTCACGATACATAATAATAATAATAATAATATCTTCTAAAAATGTTAAACATTTAATATCATAGACGGATCTTTTTATTACTTATTCTTTGACAAAACTGGGGAATCTCCTTTCTTTAAATGAATGTAGTCATCTTGCTCGTTGTCTATACTGACTTGCAATGATTCCCTGTGTCTTATTTTGTGCTTGAATTGTTTACGACTAATATTCAACTAGAATGAACTCTTTCCTATAAAGAATTCCTTTCAATATTACATGTATTACTAATAACAACTGCAAATTAGGTTACAGTACGGGTAAGTCCCTTCAGGGAAGTCTGCGAATGATGATTTGACGCTTTGACAATTCAAAGATAGTTTTATTCATTGCTCTGCCATCATTGACTTAATTTTATATGTTTATACGCCTTCCAATCTGTGATTTTAGTACTCGTAAGTATGTGTTGTGATTGTTAAATTATTGAACTTTATCGAAAAATTCTATTCTTCGACTCTTAGTGTTTTTTTTATTTCAATGAAGCAGCAAACATGCGACAGTGACAAGCGTCACTGTCGCCTATAGGAACAGGACTAAGTCCTGCAAATGTGTTACTACTTCGGAGGTTTAAGATGTTATACCTCCTGTATATGGTCCTGTGATTGCACTGGCTACCTTTTCCTTCAAACCAAAACACAACGAACTGTTTTGCGGCAGAAATAAAAAAGACTATCTACTACGTTATTAAAGCTTTAATAAATTAAAACATAAAGCAAAAAAGTAAAGTTTAGGAAAGTATTCTATTTTTTAAAATATATTAGTAATTATTTTGAAATGTTTTACGATACTTCCGATTTCGAATCTAACTAGTGCTTAGCGAGTCAGTGATTACGTTGTTTTGTATTTGTATTCTGGCATATAAAATTAAAAGAGTAAAAGAAGAGGGGCAGCTTACCGTAATAAAAGAAGAGCTAAGTTGGAAAATATTAGAAAAAATGAAGGGGCTTTACTTAAATATGGGAAAAGTTCTATTCCTGTTTTCATATTGGGCTTAAATACAACTGGGCCTTCAAACTCAGAACAAGGTAAAAAAATACAGGAACTTTACACTGTTGATCTGGTACTTGTTAGAAACGTTGACATCGTTCCTGAAGGTCAAATTCTAACAACATCTACCCAATCAGAGTCTGCATCTGCATGTCTAGACATGGATATTGATAGCTTAAATACAAAGACTGATACAGCCACGCCATTGTCTGCTATTTGATACCGAAACTTAGACGATATCGGAAAACGGCCTGAGCATGTAGATGAAAATGTGCGATTGTAGCTCATTCAGCAGGGCCGGGAAGTTGTTCAGCATATCAGTACTAATTTCGCCGAAGCGTTAAAAGTAACAAGTTCAAATTCGTGCTCTTTAACATCAAAAGGTGCAATAAAACGATTCCTTGGTGAGCAGGCGGCTTATGTCGTTTATTTAAGAACGTAAATACACCAAATGGATCAAGTTATACACCAAGTGGTCCAAAGTTTTACTCATATGATGAATTTAATGCACGGTGGAAACTAAACCCTAAGGTTTCAAGTCACTAATCAAGTGTACCACACAATCAAAATTATTACAAATGGAAGGAGTTGAAGACCAGATTTCAAAACGGACAGAACATAAAGAGCAAAATCTCGTAGCAGAGGAAACAAAAAAATGGCATGAAATTTTTATAACAATGGTTGATATTATAAAATGCCTTGCAAAACAAAATTTGGCCTGACGTGGCTATGGAGAAAACGATATTAGTACTAATAGAGGATTTTTTTAAGAATTGGTATATTTAATAGCAAATAATGATCCTGTACTGCGTAAACATCTTGTAAGATCTAAAAAGTGTGGCAAATTTTCAATTTCATTTTGAATCACATATGTCACTAGAAATTCAAAATGAATTTATTGCAATTTTGGAAAATAAAGTGCGCCAACATATCATAAGACAAGTAAAAAATGTCAAGTATTATTCGATTATATTCGACAGCACTCCACACATTTCTCATAAAGATCAGACAAGCCACGTATTGAAATATGTATTGATTAAAAGACAAGAAGTACAAGCAATGGAATCTTTTATAGATTTCTTTGAAACAAAAGATAAAACTGCTGTTTCCTCTCTCTTGCACTTCCATCCGCCTCTTGCACTTTTATGTGACCTCTCATCGTACTCCCTCAAACAGCGACTCCTGACAGACATTTTGCGCATTGAGGTTGTTATTCTTTTATCGAACGAGGACACAATCCATATTTAGTGTTTTTACGTCCAAATTTAGAGGTAAGTTTTATAAAATTTTGTAATCTAACACTGACAGATTGAATTTTAGGTCAGTTTACTATCAATTTTATTCGCATATTACGTAAAACATTTAGTTTTAACTCTGTTTATCATAAAATGTTGTTTATTTTCTAATGACAGATTACGATTTGGGACATTTTACTATTTTAAACTATTCATTATTTAAGGTAACAAAATATGATATATTAATGATATAAAGAGTTCTTTGTATCATTCATACTTATGTCTACTATTACAGGTTATTCTTACTTACTGGCCGCGACTCAACTACTAAGTTAAGTCTTTGTTTGAAAAAAAATTAACATAATTTTATTTTTTCTATTACCATGTATTAAAATAATAATATGTCATTGTAAGTCAAAACATGCAAAGAATGCTTTATAGTGAGAGCCTTATTTATAACTATTGATGTTTTTAGGGTGACAATATCTAATGGATAAAAAAAATAACGGAGCTTGTTCAGGCTCAAAGCCAGGCGTCGAAAACGACAATTCAAGATAAAGAAGGTACATTAATACCTCTAACTGATGTGATGGTAATAATTTTAAGTAACTTTAAAAACACCGATGTCATATTTATTGGTTTTTTGTAATTTCATTACTATCCCAATTTTCTGTTGTAGATGCTAGCTGATGTAACAAACAACTACAACCACACTACACATGATATGAAAAAACTTAAAACGTCATTTGACACATTATAATACTTCGTGACGAATTAAATGAAACTCATTTTACAATGCCGCGTTACTTACAGTGAATTTAATTCTAAACTTGGAACATTATTTAATTTGTCATTGAAACGCACGGTTTCATACAAGACGGCGATTTGTAAATAAAATATGTATCTATTAATTGTATTTTCTGTTTAATTATAATTTCTGTTTAAGAATATACATATTTTCGTCATTTAGCTTAAACCTTGATTGGGCGAGTAACACCAGGATTCACATATTGCCAGAAACGGTTTAGAATAGTGAACCCAATTTTCGGGAAACTTTTTATAGAAAATATTTTATTAAAAGGAAATATCATGGAATTTATTTACATTTATAATTTAAATAGTTATATACCTTTTAAGTACAAGTTGTATGTATATATGCATTCTATGTAGGCTTTAATATTGTTACAACTTTAAGACATAAAAATATCTTAAGACCATTCAAACACGAGCAAGAGTAACATAACGGTTTTTAACTAACGAAAGATATGACAATTTTCACATTATACAAAATTATTGATCAAACGTGATGCATCCTATACATTTTACTATAGTTATTTTTATTAAAATAGGGTGCTTAATAATTGTCGAAGAAGTGTTCGAATGAAATTATTTGAAATGTGCAATTGTCATGTTTTCCCAAAAGACCCGTTTTAAGCTGAAAAATTGACATTCATTGCAGTCCTGTAAAGCTTCGCGCTAAAAAGCTTGTCACGTGATATGTAAATTTCACGACAATTCACACAAATAATTAAATTGAAAAGAAGAGTTTCTATATCTTTCACCCACTTCGTCATTCTATAGGGAGAGATAGGTATTGCTTATGGAAATCAATTTATAGGATGGCACTATCTCGCTCACGCCATTACTATTTATAACGAAGTTAGCCATCTATTAATATATTATGATTTGTGTGATGGATTTCGACGTCACGAATTCTAGTTGTCATTTAATCGTCACATATATGTTTGGGTGCTAAGCTGCGAATGCTTTAAAACAAGATATTGTTTTTGATTTCATTAATTAAATAAAAATAATCACACCAAATTTACTGTAGTTAAACATATTTAATCATTATTCTTAACATAAAACTATGACATATATTAACCGGATATTTCTTACACAGGTTGAAAATAATTAATTGTGTTCTCATTTAGCACGACTCTGTCTCGTTATAAAATAAAACACCATCGTCTAAGTCGGGCCTTTAAGACTCGATGGTATATTACAAATTTCTAGCCGAGCAATCCGATTTGACGCCATTGGTATATTATAATCCTATTGACCATCATATCGACTTTTTCTCTAGTCGGAAATGTAAATAAATATTTTAAGAAGAATATTTTCATTTATATGAAATCTAACAAAAAAAAAGAAATAACAAATACGACTTCACGTAAAACAAAGCTTTTAGAAACCAACCAATATTCTAAAGAAAAATACCTTTTTCTAACATTTTTAGCCCTGCTACCAATAATAAAAAAAATCAGTAATTAATCGCTCTTCATCACATATATCTGCAGTCTTGATTTTGCAGCAATTTTGACTGTAAATAAGAAAATTTATAGCTTTATAAAAAAAAAAATAAAAACTAAATAAAAATACTTACATCACTAAAGGACTCATTAAGACAAATTGAACAAGCACAAAGTCGATGGGGTTACTGTTCAATATTGAAAACTTTTCATGACCACCTTCCTCTTTCATCATCAGATCTTCACGGTCACAATATCTAATCAAATGACTCATTGAAACAAGTCAATTACGCTCAAATTCGACGGGTCTACTGTTGGCCATTGAGAAGTTCCTATTACTAGATCATTCCTCCATCATCGTGTCCGTCACATTATGCTATTATTACAAGTGAATTGCAAGATTTGCTTGCAATATTAGGAATTTATAAGTCAAGTTAATTAAAAAAAACCTGTTAACAATTTCGTGCTCTAATCTATGTGCTCTAGCACTCATGACAAACAGTGCCTATATCTGGGAAAGAGGTATGAAAATAGCATCTTCTACGATATTTAGATATTTTAAGGGATAACACCCCCCCCCCCTCTATGCCACCAGAGATGTTTTTGGAAATTCTCTGGCGTAACTGTCTAGGCAGCTGGATATTATTACTTCTTTCACTCGAATGCTCGGATTTAACGTCGAAGCTCAATTTAGTCTAAGAGTCTCACCGCCACATGTAAATATAAATTCATTAGGAATTTATATTTCTTTGTATTTCAAAATAAACTTATCTGCTCACGAATAATAGACGTTAACTTGTCTATTTTTTGCGATAATCACGAATAGCTGCATCATTAAATATTGTGCAATATTGTAAAAAGTAAATCTTTTCAACTACATTTTCAGCCGAAATAGTAACATTGACACGTAAAAATTTTCTAAATTCCGTCTATTTTAATGTCAAACCAACAATATATAAAAAGTAATAAACATTTTTTGATCAATCAAAGAACAGTGTCATATAGATCATTATTTTAACAACCTATGCTTTTTTCACTCAGCATTAATAAAACTCGGAACATTCGGTAATTAGAATCGAATATTTCACTCGTGACATTCCTTGCCTGATCCTTTATCCCTGGCTTATCACTCATAATATTTTCGGTAAAGTTACGAACGTTGATTAGGTAAGGAATTTATATCACGAAGTCCATTTTTCATAATGTCACTTATTGCACATTAAGTTTCTGATGAGATTTCGTCGTTATCGATAATGAAGGACAGCGTTTTCAGTCTAGATGTTGAGTATTTTCTTTATCACTCCTCTGTTGCTTCTCTTGATTTCGCTATTTAGTGCAGGCGCTATAGGAAGTTGAGTATGCAAAATGTGAGGACCGGCAAGTATGTTCAAATTCTTTTACCTGAGACCCCAAACAAAAAAAAAACCATGTTGCCAGCAGCTGTGTTGGTCACTTTCTCTTGCCCCCACCCATACCCTCGCCCTATGCGTCGATGCGTCACGGCGCTCGTAGTAGTCAGTATAAAACTATTTTTCGGTGCGTAACGGTTTATTTTTTCGTATTCATGGAATATTGTTTATGTTTGCTTATATTTATGTGATTTGTTTAAACAAAAACGTTGACAATGTCGATACAAGTGATAAATGTGAAGAAGCGAAAGCTAAATGAAGCATCGTATTTGTTTTGCGATAAATTTGTTTTGGTTAAAAAACCAAAACCACAATCGTTTGAAAATATTCAGAGAGCAGCTGAACGAAGAAAAGATAACGTAAGCAAAAAAATAAAAACTAATACAGACTTTACCGAACACAATTGTACTTGGCATCGAACTTGTATGGCAAGTTACATTAGTGAAGAGAAAATAAGGCCTCGAGAATCAGCATTATGTAAGCAGGAGAATGTTTCTACCTCTACCTCCTTTGCAGAAGCTAGTGTTTCTGGAACTGAACATGTTCGACACTCATCAAGAGTAGTTATTCAATTTAAAAAAGACCAGCAATGCTTAATTTGTGGTAAGCAAACACCAAATAAAAATAAAACACTTTTTTTGTGTTCAGAAATGTCGGCGGTGGAACAAATTTTAAATGCTGCTCGCAAAAAACAAGATAATGTTTATACCAAAATTAGCACTTGCGAACATCCATCGGATTTATTTGCAATGGAAGTGAGGTATCATAAACATTGTTATCGCGATTATCTTCGACTGCCAAGAAACTCAACAACTCCAGCAGGTAGACCTTCAAATAAAATACCACATGATCTACTTATAGAGGCATTTGATAAGCTGATTGATGAAATTAAACATCGATTTCAAACTCTTTCTTTTGAAGTGTGTCATTTGGCTAAGCGACTGGCTGAACTCACAGTAGTAGACGAATTTGTTGAAAATCGCGTTATGAAATCGCTGTTGAATGAGAAATATGGTGAAAACATTTTATTTTCATATCCGGCAGATAGATCTAAGTCATCATTGGTGTATATGAGTAATATACCATTGGATGAAATTATTGAACATATTCGCACTATCAATTCCACAAACTACACGGTTCAAGTCGCAAAACAACTTCGTAGAGAAATATTAAGCACTGAAGTAATACCAGATGGGTATTTATGTGATGAAATTTTAACAGAAAAGTTTTTAAAAGAAGGTAAATTACCGGATATTTGGCCAACTTTTATATAAGCATTATTCAGTGCCAAGAATCAAAAATTAAGTGAGAATTATAGTACACGAGGGTTATCAGTATTTTATGATATATATTTCATAATTATTGAGAAACAAACTCCAAAGCATATAGCTTTAGGACAATCAATTCATTTAACACGATCGAAACATTTAATTATTATGTTAAATAAACTTGGGCATTGCATCAATTACAAAGCATTAAAAACCCTAGATACAAAAGTAACAACGTCAATTGTGTGTGAAGATACTGATAAAAAATTGCTTATTCCTAAAAATATAGTTTTTACGAGACTCATCGTTATTTCTTCACGGAGCTATAGATAACAATGATTTTAATGAAGAAACATTAAGCGGAAAAGACTCGACCCATGTGACAACAATGGTGATATACCAAGAAAAAAACCTAGTGAAAATGAAGTAAATTTGATCAAAGAAGCCTACAGCTGAGCATAACGAGTTTGATTTAAAAATGTTAAACTGTCAAGAAATTCTTCATTTCCAAGAAAGTACCCCGATTTTAATAACGAATTATAAGGACACCAGCTATTTATTGAAAAATATTCAAAACAATTCACAATTTGATAATTTGCTCTGGATTTTGTGTAGGCTGCAATATAGTCAAACTGAAAATAATTTCTGTCGGCCATCTA
Organism: Druceiella hillmani; assembly: GCA_039881145.1. Lineage (NCBI taxonomy): Eukaryota > Metazoa > Arthropoda > Insecta > Lepidoptera > Hepialidae > Druceiella > Druceiella hillmani. Next base: position 23,380,611 of record JAYKKI010000016.1, on the reverse strand, counting down.
CAAACTCTTTACCTGGATGGACTCTGTTTCAACAAATTCTTTCGACTGAAACCTCACCTGTTTCTATTGTTAGATTTAGTCCGATCATACCTCAACCACCGACATCTAAAGACGTAGTGTATACTGCAATGAAAAATTATGTCAACGTAAGTCTTGCACTCGGTAAATTAATAGCAGTACTTTCATGCGATGTGGCAATATATCTTATTGCAAAAAATATTCAACAAACAAATCAAGAATTTGACAATTTAATATTGAGCTTGGGTCAATATGTAGAAGGCAGTGGACTCGACAGTATTTTTATTGAAGCCGATATTTATGGCACGAATACTTTGTCTTCAATCCTCAAAGGTACTCAGTACAACAGAGGTATTAGAGCACACAAACTCTTGTATGAAGCTTTGAGAAGTATACAAATTGCCGAATTTATAGAAAGCATGAATTATTCTCAAGATTATTTAAAACAGCTAAATATTTGTCTTCAAGAAATAAGAGAGAATACAGTTGATAAAGATCATACAGCTCTAATCGAAAAATATAATCAATACAAAAGAATAATTACAGATTTTTTGATGAATTTTTATAATTTTTCACACGCCACGAGCACTGACAACGAAATATTTAAATATTTAAATAACTATTGTGAAATGGTTAAAATTTTGTTAAGTTCAATTATGGCTGATGGGAGTAATAATTATGAAGTACATTTATTAACAACTAGACAAATGTTACCTTACTTTTTCTCTACTAATCACACAAATTACATTCGCGGAGTAACTATTTACAAGATATGATAAAACTACCTTTAGAAGTTGTAAATGATATGAAGAGAGGAATGCTGTCCGTCAAACGAACAGAAGGTAAATTTAATGCAGTAAGTCCCGACTTAGCATTAGAGCAGTCTCAGAATCAATCTTCAGCAGTGACTGGAGGTTTGATTGGTATTACTAAAAATGAGGATGCGATGCAGAGATGGCTACTTTTTATCCGTTTAAAAACAGCATATACGAAGTTTTTTCTTCACATATTGGAATACAAGCAGACTCTACAAGTGACATAAAATGAGCGGTTTGTACAAAAAAGTAAAAAGTTATCTGATCCTATTAAAAAATTAAATTTGACAACTTTGTAACTATATCTGAGAAAGAAAGTAAAATTACGCCTAGTAAAAAGTTACAAGACGCAACAGATATAAGTTTCTTCCAAAAAACATTCATGTTGGCCGATCAACGTGGATTTAACACAATAATTTTAGCATCGCATGAAATTTTGGACTACTGCAAGCACCTTTTTGACGCAGAAGGATTTTATAGGAAATCTCCAAAATCGGAACTAGCTCTTGAAATTGAAAATAAATAAAAGTGCGGTACAAACACACGGATGGAAGTTTTTAATTTTCACAATTCTAAAATTTTTATTGTTGACGGTATGGCACTTGTTCACCGAATTCAATTGAAAAATTTCAACACCTTTGGCGATTTTGCTGAGGCATTCTTCAAAAGAATCCACGATTTTTTCTTGCAGCCAAATAGTATTTGACAGGTATGACGATATTTCCATCAAATATTTAGAGTCAACTTTACGGAGCAAAGGTCAACAAATTAAAAATTTTAATATTTAAAATGAAAATACTAAAATCCCAAGTAATTGCAATAATTTCTTTTCAAGCACTGAAAATAAATTACAACTTGTTCAATTTCTCTGTACTGCTGCTCCAAGATATGCAAAAATAAATGAAGATAGCAAGCTATATATTTGTGGAGGATTTAATGATCCAACAAAATGCTTTAAATTGCAAGGCTCTTTATTTTTTGAAGAACCTAAATTAAATTCCAACCATTTAGAAACTGATACAAGAATGTTTTGTTACAATTTTCACGCTGCAAAATCCATAACTACCCATATTATAATTATTAGCGCTGATACAAATGTTTTTATCTTGGGAATTTATTTTTGGAAGAACCTAACACGTCTTGGTTGTTTAGGTTTATGGTTTGATGGTTCTTATAAGAAGAAATTCATATCAGGATGTCATTTAGCTGCTCAATAACTAGGCGAAAATATTTGTAATATTTTGCCAGCATTACACTCTCTAAGTGGTTGTGATTTGACCAACAGAGTGAGTTCAAAAAAACAAAGTTTAAAAGCTGCATCGCTGGATTTTGTACAGAAAGCTCTACAACATCTAGGAAATCCAGATCTTACTGTCAAACAATTACTTTTATTAGAAACTATTTGCACTTATCTTTTCTCAAAAAAAAATTTAACTGCTGATGAGCTTCGGCATAAATTAATTATGCAAAATATTGGCGTCGGTTTAAATTTATTAAAAATTATTTGCACATCTGATGCTTTACATTTACATTTATTAAGAGCTTCAGCACAAACATATGTTTGGATAAATGCTGACCAAACTCTACGGCAGCCTATTGATTACACCTTATTTGGCTACGAAAGACAAAATGGAAAATTGTACCCACGGCAAATGACGAAGCAACCATTACCTGAATTGTTGATCCACCTCTGTAAATGCTCATCAAACTGTCAAACAAAGGCTTGTTCTTGTAAAAAATTACAATTAAATTGTATTTTGCTTTGCAAATACATCAATTATGATTGTCAAAATAAAAAAAAACTTGATTTTTATTCTTAGCTCCTAAAGACATATGTTAAAATTTGATTTTCGGTATTAAATAATATTTTTATCAACAATTATTGTTTTTATTTTTAATTTTTTTGTTTTATTTTTAATCGCCTAGCAATAAATATTTTTAATTTTAAGAAACAATGGGATATTGTCACTAGAACAAGCATTAAAACGGTTCCGACGTATTTATTTTATTCATTTACTTGATATCTAAAGGAGTGGGGTATAAAAAATAAATGGACCAACAAGAATCCTGGCAACATCCCGAATTATGATCTGCTAGCTATTCTGAGTTAAAAATGATCTACAAAATGCGGTCCTCATATTTTGCATACTCAACTCCCTACAGCTTCCGATCTAATTTGGCTTCGTTCGTCCAAGTGATCATCATCCTCGACACTCAAACATTTTCTAAGGAATAATTAAATATGTCAAACTTCATGCTCGTAAGACGTTCTAATGATATCATTGCAAAAAACAAGTAAAAATAAATATATTTGTAAAATAAGTTTACAGCACAGGTATATATAACGTTGACGGTTACATCGGGTCTACGTATCCGATTCACTTTTGCACACGTGAATCTCTCATCGTGTCCGTATATAACTGATTATAAGCAAGTTTTAGTCCCGGAAAACGGAAGTATCAGTTTCGGCTACTCAGAATTTTCTTTGCGAACAAATTGATTTCGTTACGATATCACCATTTAAAAATATCAGGTCTCTGAGGCCTGAAGTGACGTTCCAGATTATATGGGAATAGATTGGAATACAGAATTTCAATTTGTTCTTAGATATTATCGGTCGCTTGGTTTCAAAAATATGGAGAAGCGAGAAAATATATAAGAATTGATACTTTTTTCAGCCTTATTTTAAAATCCATGAAATTAAAGAAGTAATGAAAGGTATATTATTTCAAAAAACAAGAAAAACAGAGGGTAAGTTTAATTAGATTTCTTTATCGTTTTTAAATAAAGTAAAACAAAATCTGTATTCAAATATTCTCAAAAAATTGTTTATTTCTCATTTTTTCGAATCGTACTAAACATTTTTATTCGTCCATTTTACTAAGTTACGTAATGTTTCAAACTTTCATGTAACGGCAGCTAGATAAAGAAATAAATAGATAAAAAACTAATTATCATTTATAGGCGTCATTTTTTCCTTTTGAAGTTTTTAACTCTTAATAAAAAATTTGCTATAAGAAATATATATGGGTAGTGTCTGAAGACCAGCCTAATTTTTAAAATTCGCTTCCAAAATTCGATTAAGAGCTGATATTTGGGCAATAGGCCATCTGCTTATAACTCATTCCGCACTTAAGTTTTTTTTCTTTTTCCTTCGTTAATTTAGGCCCCTACAATAGGAGGTCATTCAACTTCCCCCTCTAACCCGGATTACATGAAATGTAGTAATACGGAAGTTTTGCGTACGATAGTGGTATAACTAAGTACATTTGGCTGTGTTAATAAGTCCTTAATACTTATTAAAGTTTGGCTATTCGTATGGATTCTTAATGATATTGTATTACATTCTTACGATTTCTGTTGTGTAATTACTCAAAAGGGAGTAAAAATTGTAGTAATAATGCTTAGGAGAATCCTTCAAAGGTCTCTTTTAAAATGCTTTTTATTATCATAAAGTTTTTCCCTTAATTATTTATTTCTTCGCAATTTAGTTCATATATGACTTGTATCATTGTCATCAAAATTATAAAATGTTTCTAATTAAAAAAAGATCTTTGATTACGTGTCTATTTCCCTTTTAGTTCTTGTTAGTTGAAATGAAAAAAAGTCTCAGTGCTATAAAGTTTATAACAAATATTTAACAGGTATTTCATTGCATTGGAAAATTTTTCATCCAAGAAGTTTCGCTCCTTTAAAAAAGTCTTAATATCATATATTGAATTTGTTTTACTGTCGTATTATTTCTTTGTTTAACTAATTGATTCATGATCTTAGTAATTCTAAATGAAATTCAAAAACTACTTTCGTTAAGACATAGGCATTTCCATTGAATATAAATATTTACAGTAATTGTACATTCGCCACGCGGAGCGACATTTTTAAATTTAACAGCTAGAAGATTTTTAAAGGCAAGATATATGATAATATGTCTTAGAGCGGGTGTACAATAGCAGACAAGGCTCGGTCAAGACATTTTGTCTTGTTAAGCAAGATAGCATAAGGGCAAAACATTTACAGGTGTCAACTGAGTACAATCGACGACAGTCGTCGGTCGGCCGGCAGTGCGCAGGCAGCCCGAGACTTGTAAGGTACAAAACTGTCGGGCTGGTATCATGCCCCATTATATGCGCCATCTTATATACTTCTGTGCCATTGTTTGTTAAGACTGAACAGTTTGCGGGTAAAAAGTATCTAATCTATATCCGCCCTTACCAATATATGCGGTCTGGAAACTTCCTCAGAGAAAGAGGGTTAGGAAACCTTTTGGTGGAAAAAGCTGCGTTACAATTCTAAGTATCAAAAGGAAAACATCGCTGAGCTCAAGTTGCAGCATCCAAATGACACTGGGCTGGACATGTAGCTAGAATTGATGTCCAGTAACACAGGGGACAATTAACGGAACAGTACTCCCAAAAAGATAAAGTAGAACAGTGGCAGGCAAGCAGCGAAATTGTGGGACGGCGTCGTATTAGTAGCTGAGGAGACGTGGTCGCGTTAAAGCTTCGATAGGAATCCAAGGGAACCGGAATCGAAAGGCCGAAGGGCTTATCAAGCTTAAAGAAAATATTTGTTACACTTGAAACATATTAGCTTCTTAGCTGACCGATAACATCGTTCAGTGTATGTACCAGTGGCGATGTTGCCACTTATATGGACACACTGATCATAAATGATGCTATTATCTTCAAATGAAGTTCTCGAAACTTTTTGTTCGCCCGTTAGGCCAGTAATTTTCTGCATATCTATTATAAGCTCATATTTTACTAGTAGTAACACCTATTAATTTTTCCCACTTTTTTGTATCAGTTTATAAGAGATGAATGTAAATCATCACCTATGTTCCTTTGTCATAGTTCGTACTCTATCTTAATGGTAATAGATAGTGTAGACATTGTTACATAAATAGATGTACATGTGACATACTCTTGAGAATGTCAGTTATTTACTGACATTGAAATACTTGCAAAAAAAGTTCTGAACAACGCATACTTTGAAGTAGAAATATATCAAAATAAATTGAAAAATTGTCCGGGTAATTGAAAGAACTGTAGCTTTCGTCCTTTCTTATATAAGATTCTTTTATTGAATGTAAACATTAAATAAATTAGAGATGGCTTAAAAAAGCCTTTTTTATTGTTATGTTTATTTTTTATATTATTCATGTGCGATCACTTTCCTACTTTGGATTATCTGCTTCCTGTAAGACTTGACTCATACAAATCTTCATAGTGCAAAAATATATTTATTTTACACAATTAAAAGAAACTACGTGATGCAAAGATCTTTGCTAATAACCCACCTGAAGATATTGTAATACGACGAAACCTAGGTCGTGGTAAAGAACTTAAAGAAAGTAGAAATAATACTACATCATTTTTTTTTCATTTAATTGTGAATAATGAATTTCCACAAAATTAACGCCAAATATATTCAATATTTATTTTAGAAAATAAATAGCTTTCTTATATTTTTAGAATCATTAGTTTATAAGAATCTAATTAATAAACCTTTCTATATATCTACAATTGCATGTTAAAATATCAATTAAAATTTTTAGTAAGCTTTTCTAAATAATGTAATTATGTAGTAAAACACTAATAAAGAATATAACAAAACAAATTTAACCTGTACGATATGTTGATAGACTAAATTAGAGCAAACAAGATGAAATTATCCATAATCGTTAAATTTTAATTCAATCCAAAAATTATTCACAAAATTCAATACGCCAGTTTTAAGAAGGCGGCTAAATATTTATGTATTATGAAATATACAATCATTTTAGAAATTTATTTGTCATGTAAAATTACCTTCAAGTCAGTTAGAGTATTCTTCAGAAAATAGAAACCGTAAAACAAAATAAGAAAGAAAAATACAGGTGTAAAGCATAACGTATTAAAAAAACCTTTTGAATGTTGGTCTGTTACCTCATTCCTATCATCAGAAAAAATAAACGAACGCCAGTCAGATATGTAGACCCCATAATAATTTTCTTTTCGACGAAAATAAAGCAGATCTGTTACGACCTCACTGAAAGTAACAGTGAGATCATAAACTGGTTTAAGTTGCGAGAATATTACCTATATTCACGTCAGCGAGCGTGTATTATGTTATGAACTCAGTATGTGTCGAACAAACAGAAATAAATATCCGTCGATGTCGGTGATAAGTGTCGAGTGATAAACCCGTTGGCGTCGAATAAATATTCGCTCATTCGTGAGATTTGCTTAAATATAATTTATGTTGCAGGTCGGGTCAATGGCAGCGGCATTCTTCGCACGGCGCGGTCACCGCGTCGAACTGTACGAGTATCGCGAAGGTAATATATTTTTTTAGAAGAAGGAATAATATTGTTTTAATATAATACTGTAAAAGGTATAATTATTACAAAATAGCTCAATATTGCATGTATGAATGACTGATATTTGTCTATATTGCGGAAAGTCGTAAGACTATGGAGAAGGTAGTGTCCCAACACGAAACGCTTTTGTTTGGCAAAAAGTTGCGAAGAATGTGTACCGTCTGATTCAAAAATAAAATCTCGGTGGCAGTCGCCAGTAAGAAAGGTGAATTTCACAGAACATAGGGTTTACACAGAATGTAGTATTTTTTTTTAAAGTAATCATAGAAAGAAAATGTTATTAGTAGGTCTGATATTTTAGATTATTTTTAATGATGCCTCTTTTGTTTACTTTTTGTAACATAAGTTTTTGTAATTTTTGGGATTCCGTACCTGAAAAGGAAAAATAGAACCCTTATAATATCACTCATGTGTGTGTCCGTTTGTCTGTCACAGCTGTTTTTCTCGGAAACCGCTTGATGCAGAAACTTGAAATTTGGCACAGTAATAAAGCAGATTGGCCCGCACATAATTCAATCTGACATTCAAAAATATTTATATAAAACTTTGAGGGAGTGGGCAAATAAATACTCGAACATTTTTTTTTAATTTTATAAATAGTGTGGGGTATCCTTTGAGGGCTAATAATAAGACCCTCTCGAAAGTAATTGTTTCGAAATTTTAGGTGTTGTACCTTCAGAAATACACTAAAAAATAGGCAAAAAATATGTTGCCCATAAATTCGGAACTACTTAGTCTAACATTATGAAAAAATAGTACTTTTAGAAATCTATGCGAAGATCTTAGGAAAGCTATAGATACTATTTTAGATCTTACATTGTTTTAAACATGTACAATGTTTTTACGCCTGTGAAAGGTATTATAGGCAATATATTTATACTATGGAAAATTGATGCATGTAAATAGTTTAATAGAAATACTATGTCCCCTCGATGTTTGTAAGTACCTAAATGTGTACGGAACCTCGTAGTGCGAGTTCTACTCGTGCTTGGCAGGTTTTTTGAAAACTTGATTCGCCGCCATTTCCTAATTATTCCACCAGCTTAGTTAGTTTGCGAACCACAAAATCTGGAACCCAGATAAATTATTTTTATGATAAAAATAGTTTAGGTTAAATATAGGTTACAATAAGTAAAATTAAAATAAAATCAACACAAAAGTCAAGGTGTCAATTAAGGTTATTTCTGCGTTATTAACCTAAAATACACATTTATAATGGGTATATTCCAGAAACAAACGTGGGATAGATTAGAAGATTATTTTTCCTAATGCCTGCGTAACGCAGGTTCAAACATTTCTAAATACAAGTATCTGGTGCATTATCTGTAACTAACAGGCCATACCTAATAATTAAATATTTGAATAATTTTTTCGGTTTAAAACTATTAAATATTAATAGCAATAACGTTTGCTTTGTCGTACATTTCGATCATTATTACCAAACGGATTAACAAAATTTGAAGATGTTTATTACTTTGTATAAAAAGATTTTTGGAAAAGGGATGGAAATAGTCGGAAAGTGTCGCTAAACAGGTAGGCAATAGGTTAGAATGTTTTAGGGTATCGCTAGTAATAAAGGCATTAAAATCTTTTTTCATTGTTTTAGATACATTTTCAGAGATATGCTGAAAAATATGTCCCTTCTTTTGCTCTTTATTTCCGAAACTACCTATAATTATGAAAAAAATTAGTTTTAGAAGCCCACATAAATGTTGTAGGAAAGTTTCTAAATTTGTACAGAAACTTCGTAGTGCGAAGTTCTACCCGTACTTTGGCAGGGTTTTTTCTTTCCAACTTCTGACTGTGCGTGTCATAAATTGTGTCTTAAATTTTGACCTGAAATACAAGTTAGAATTACACTTTAGTACATTAAAATTCATTTAGCAGTTTTTGAGTAATACTTGCATGTTATCAGAAAGACAATATACATTAAAAATCTATTATTTGGGCTTTTTTTTAATCTCAGCTAATAATTTATTCTAAAATTATTTAGTGTGCAGACTCGACCCCATCCAAGATTTTATTGTATCTATAGGCAACTACAGATTTAACTAGTGGCCACTTATGAACTAACGTATGACAGAATTGACAGATATGTTTTAAACAATCAACTTCCAGTATTACAGGTTTCAATAATTTTAATAAATATTTCGAAGACAGACGTCTGAAAAGCAATCAACAATACTATTAGATCTCTTCACGAAGGCGAACGATATTTTACGTATTTAAAAAACCTATGTAAGTACAGCTAACCTTACATATTGCACAAAACAATAGTTATGTAAATTTTAACTATAATCTATCATACGTTAGTTTCGCAACACGCCGTTAGGGAAAAATTAGCTGCTCGTCCCGGTTTTGCCCAATCAAAAACGAGACCATGTCCACATTTTATTTAATCGCTTCTTATATAATAATTATTTACAGTTATTTATTCAGTGCACTAATAGTTTGTAAAACTCTACGGCCTAATTTTGTAATATAAAAACGCTTTTAAAAACGGACCAAAATACTCTGTGATTAAATTAGCAATTCATGTCATTGAACTTTTTTGTAGATATTAATGTCATCTCGATATCTCTATATATTATTTTAAGGTGGCTTCACTAGTTTAAATAAAAATACACTTAGACTTCTTCATCGTTATTGCAAATACGTTCTAAAAAGATATAGTATACCTTATTTTGTTTAGTTTTCTGTTAATTGTATGAACCGTTTTTTGTCAAACCCTAAAAACGAAGAAAGAAATGAAAAAAAACATCACAATCACATTACACAAAGATCACAAAAACAATCACATTATGTAAGTGAGAGATCTCTATAGCCACTTCCTGAAGAGAAAACTCGTTTTAATTTCCTTCAGTTTCCATAGCCATTTGTGATTTTACATTCTATACTATATTTTCATTTAGCATAATAATGGCACGTAAGCAGCACATAATGCTGTAATATAATAAAGAAGAAAATGTTGTTTGTTTGTTCGTTTTTCACGAACTTACGACTATCGTTTCGATAGCCAAAGAATTTATAATATGTATAATATGTACATTATTTTGAGATATAGCTACGAGTCGGGGAAAAAGTCGCTGGTCTGAGCGCTTTCGTGGCGAACGTCGGTAAAATTATTACAAATACACCAGAATAAGTTTAGTAGTCTTAAATAGGTCCAAGGAAAAGTTCGCGACTGCATTTATCTATCACTTGTATAAAAGCTACAATATTCGCTTTTAGCGGGTGGGGAAATATGACGATGTTTAAGTTAATTTATAAAGTATAAGTATAGTAAGAAATTTCGAATCTCCACTTTTTGTTACTCAACCTGGAGTCAGTCAAAGTAATAATTTAGGCCCACTTCTGTTTCTGATTATGATAAACGACTTGCCTACAATTGTCAGAACTGCTCGTTGCCTTCTTTTTGCGGATGATTTAATACTCTTCTTAAGTGTTAATAGTCAATTCGACAGTGATCTGTTCCAACATGATATCGACTCAGTATTCCAATGGAGTCTGAGTAACAAGCTACATTTCAATGTAAGCAAATGTGCTATGAAGACATACTTATGCTTACATGTCCCACCCGTGCGTAGTTATGAGCTGGTCGGAGCTACACTCAGGAGGGTTTCAACTATGAGAGATCTTGGTGTAATTATGGACAATCATCTTACATTTCACAGTCATATCGTGGAAACCTGTCAGAAAGCCTATACGGTACTAGGATTTGCCTTACGGAATTCCCACGATTTTCAAGATACCGAATGTATCATACACTAACTCTTTAGTCTGTAGTATACTTGAAACGAATGCAGTTATCTGGTCTCCCTATGAAGGTACTTATATCTTCAGAAAATATTAACAAACTTTAATCGGTTTTTGTATTATAAAATGCATGGGTATTATCCTTATTTATTTCCCTCAGATTTCACAATGGGCATGGTTGGATGTAATTCCCTTCAACTCCGAAGGGAATTGCTTTTAATCGTGCATTTTTTTTAATTATTAAATCGTTATGTTGATAACCCCTCAATCTTGAGTTTAGTGGCCCTTTATGCTCCTGTCTGCTACATGAGGGGACGGTGTCATTGTTTATTTTACTTCCCGAGAGCGCGTACAAATATTCTACAAATATTCGCCTGTCTTTAGTGCACTCACATTGCTCAACGCCGTGTTGCAAGATGCACAAAGTCTAGATATTTTTTTCTGCTCCAGTGACCGTTTCAGAAATGGGGTCATAGAGTTATTTAGCAGTTCACGAATGATTGCAAGATGATATTCATCCAAATTACTGTGTATTTGTTTTTTAATTGTATGGAATTACACTGTGAGTGTATTGTCATATTCGTCATTGTTTCATAATTTGGTTTGGGTAATACTACAAGTTGGGCATGGAGTTTTCAAGAAATAAGTAAATAAATAAATGACAGAGTGAAACAGTACCAACAGCTGTTCATAGGTATAACTGGATTGCTCTTGAGAACCTCTTTCTAACTGTAAACGGTTTCTCTATTTTGATTTGACTTTTTTACGAGTATGGGCCGCCGTTGTATCAAGTTTTCTTAATTTTAATCGTAACCATTCCCCACTAATGTTTTAAACACATTAATGATAAATCTTGATGAGAGCTGTCGATTGAAACTGATGTCGCGAAAATGAGTGTCGTCGCTTCTCCGATTCAAAATTTATACTAAACCGAAAATATGTGACGTGGCGATACGATCTCAAAATTGTCTCAAAACGATCTCAGAATGACGGCGCGTTCCCCTCCGTCGGGCGGTGCGACACAATCCTCATTCAAAGTAACGATTTTTAGATCCTTTAACTATCGAGTGGTGTAATTAAATTTTGGATGGAGATGAGAGTTATATAGCTGCAGTACCAAAGTGTAACGTCCGATTTTGTTATCATCAAGTTTTCTGACTTGCCTCCCACTGAGGAAGCAAATTTAAAGGCATATTAATTTCAAAAATATTTTTTAAAGTAAATTAAAGTACAAAGGCTCACGTTGATGAAGTTCGGTCACGCATGAAGCAGGGAATTGAAGAAGGATGAGCAAGGGAGGGGATCTCACGGACATCACGTCGCAGGTGTCGCTAGCTATTAATATTGTTCGATAGAACTGCTATAAAAAGAAGTATATCTTGGAGGTGAGGTGATCACATTTAAATATTATTTAAATAGATATCGACTCCAGAGCGTAACCTCACCGTTAACTCATTAAAATCGGTGACTGTATTTAATACACTCTTTCAGTAAAATTTGGATCTTATCCAACCATTTTATACGATATGTTTAGTTTACAATTAATTTAGACAGTCACATCCTGTTTATGCGTATCAAACAGTTTCAATAAACTGTTCTTCATTTTTAATCACATATTTAAATATTTATATTATGGCGGGATAATTTAGATCAATGATTCTTCAAATGTGTTATATGATCCTCCAGGGGTCGCCTTCGACTTGCTGGGAGCTCACACCAGAATATAAAAACAAAAGACTTATGGACTCGATCCCATATATATCCGTCTGTCCGATTCTCTGTAAATTTTTTTTAAAAATCTTAAGGGTGAAACCTATAAATTTTTAAATTAAAATTTTTGTATGACTAAAAATTTTAAATTAAATTTTGAATTATTCTTACACGTTTTCACCTTATTAATTGTCCCTACAAAAATAATTTTGAAATTTTAATTTCTGTAGTATAATTTTTGGAGTTAAGGGTTAGACTGTTTAGGGTTCAACATTTTTAATTAAATTATAATCTAAATATTATCTCATAATTGGCTTTGCCACATTAACATCAAAAAATTAAATTAATGTTTTTGAGACACGACCAGGCACAGTGGTCGAGAACTTCATAAAATTCTTAAAATGTTGAATCGGAAAGCACAACCTAAGGTTACGAAATCAATGTGCGTTCTGACAAGATATATTTTTATATTAAGCTCATTTTTTAATTTAACTTTAAAATTATTATAAAATACATTGTTGCACGTAAAGAAAACGAATTATAATTTATTATATTTAAGCATTTCTAATGTCATGTTAAAAAAGTAACAAGTGACTACAAATTTCATCCTGGTCTATTTTGTATGGTTATATCTTTACAATCATTCTTCTGCTCAATTCTTTCATATTAAAGTCAACACATTAGTCATGATTGATTAAAAAATGTTGGTTTTCATATACGGACAATTTAAAAAAAATGTTGGTTTTCATATACGGACAATTTAATTTATTATATTTAAGCATTTCTAATGTCATGTTAAAAAAGTAACAAGTGACTACAAATTTCATCCTGGGCTATTTTGTATGGTTATATCTCTACAATCATTCTTCTGCTCAATTCTTTTATATTAAAGTCAACACATTAGTCATGATTGATTAAAAAATGTTGGTTTTCATATACGGACAATTTTAAGGGAATTATAAATGTGAAATTGTTTGCTTCCTAATATTCAATAAATTTTAAGAAACACAAATATTTTTTTTTTAAATGCTCTCGACGATATTGATAATGCTTAGGCCAAACCACATTTAAAATTAATTTTTTAAATTCTGTCTGAAATTTACGAAAAATTGCAATTGTAACATTTTCCACTCTATGAAAATAAGTGCTACGTTATGGGATATGCCTAGTAAATTTAAAGCTACTAGTTTGAATTGCGACTTCGTTTTGACCTTATGTGACTTTTCCACTACGCGTTTACTTCAACACTTTGAATGAAAGAGCAACACATTCATAGCTTGCATGTACAAATAAACTATTAATTTAAGGCACTACTATCGCTTAAAAAGATGTTCAACTGTGAAAAGCGACTGTTTTACCTTCTTCAAAAAACTCTGAATCTTAAGAATGACTGAAAATTATCGAGTAACTAAATCTTACCACCTTGTTTATCATAAATTTTTTTTCTTGATTTAAGTCAAAATTGCAACCAAAATATTGAATGTAGCGAAAAAATAATGGGAAAGCAATTTATTGGAAATCCACGTCCGTAAAAAATATTTTATAATTTTTTTTCATAATTCAGTTTTTATGAAGTAATTTTCATATTAAATTCATACGGACACAATTCATTTTTTTCTCATTTATTTCTCGTTTTGGAGTATAGTGTTTCGTTAATTTTACCAAATATTTTGCATCTTATTACAAAGGTGCCGCAAATACCCGTTAATTTAGCTTGTTTGATAAGTTCAACAATATTAGTGTATTTTAATTTTAAATAAATAAATATATATCATTCATCTTTTTCTTTCAGATCCACGGTGCACACGCTCTGCGGCGCGCGGGCGCACTATTAACTTGTCGCTGGCGGGGCGGGGTCGGTGCGCGCTCGCGCGGCTCGGCCTCGAGAGCGCCGCGCTGGGCGCCGCCCTGCCTATGCGCGGACGCTTGCTGCATCTGACCGAAGGACTTCGGTCCGCGCTCTACGATCCACAGGGTGGACAGGTAGTATACAATTTGTTTCGCCGTTAGAAATCATGAATTTGGACATAAGATTCAGTACACAATTTGACCTGCGAAATGGGTGCGATTTTATCATGTTACCGTTTATTTATTTGGAACATAAGACGCAGTTCGCTATAAAACGAAGTCCTGCATTAAGCAAGTCGAAAAAAATTCTCTAAGCTACTGAGATCAGAGACAAATTGTTGCTTCTCTTTTTCATTCCTATCATTTAACTGCTACATCCTAAAAGTAAGGGATATAATTATATCAATTTTTAAATTTAAACTGTTGTACTTAACTTATATTTAAACTTTTGTGTTGTTTTCATGTCCTGTACTATTAGCTGAAGGAACTTCCTTGTCTTGTATAAATATAACGTATATGCGGGTAATAAGGCCTAGCTAAGCGAGATTTAAAATAAAATGAAGAAAAATCCAATTTAATTAACACGTTTTAACGTTCTTAAAATTCAATTACTATAAAATATAAATACAAAAATAGTTAATTGTACCGTAATCAAAAACAATATTAAACGTTTTTAAAAACAAATAGGCCTTATTTTACTATAGTGGTGTAATAAGGCCTACGGCATTAACATACTTAAATAATCAAATTATTTGTTGCATACTTAATATTTGATATCAATAAACGTATGAATGCAATTATCACACTTTAAATTCTTAATATTCTATAAACTGCTTCGTCAACAACATTCAAAATCACCAGTATCCTTCCACCGACAAACCCACACACTCCCGCCATTTGCCACATTTAGTGCATTGTCTCATATCTGCCATCTTGTTCATCACAGCCCTGAGAGTACCAGCTCACTGGCTTTTGTGAAGTATCACTGTTACCTTTGGAAGTTTAACTTTGGATTCTTTTACGGATCCTTTTCCTTTCTTTCATTATTTTTATCAAACATACCTTTCGTGACTGAAGTTCCTTTGTATTTAATGGTTTTTTTTCTATCTATTGGTGTTTTTGTATTGGTGCTTTAAATCGCGTGGACATAAGCTAATGAAATACATTTCTTTATAGCTGAGCGAGCGGCACATATCTTCATCATCATCGGAACTGGAACTACTGTAAACCGTGCTGTAAAAATTTCCAATATTAGATCTGATGGGTATCTGCACAATTCTTACTACTGGTGTTATGTTGACGATAATTCGATTATTTATTATGGGGTTCTGGAGTCGTTGGCCTTGGAATCAGGAACTTGCAAATTTTCTTTATCAAAAGCATCAGGTCCAAGAGGCACTAGAACTTTTGGCACTATAGATGGGGCAATAGCTATTTCCGGAATGGCCTGTCGATTTAAGGGACACAAACCTGTCGCTTTAAAGCCACTTGTGATATTACTGTGAGTCACGCAACTGGACCAGACGTTCAAAGGAATGATGTTAAATCGTTCCTTAGTGAGTTTCTTATCTCGATTTTGATCCAAGAATGACAAAACTTCAGCATTCCAGTGGTGTTCAAATGATAGATAGACGGCTTTTTCAAGCGGCTGGAGTTCGTGGGTGGTGTTCGACGGTAAACATTATAATGATGTGTCGAGTGAATCCACAACTTCGATGATGGACAAATCTAAATGACAGGCTACCCCATGAAAAGACACTCTCCAGCACTTTTGTGTTTGGTCAGATGTTTTAAAAAGTTTTTAAGATCAGTTTCTTAGTCATCACTTAGTATAGTTTTTCGACTCAGCCTTTTCTTCAATCTGGCACTCCGAAAATGGTTTCTAAGAGTTCTTCTATGAATACTATACCTCTCTGAAGATTGATATATACTTAAAGTTCCCCTTTTTACTGCTCGGACAGCTGACACCAGATCGTTTTTGACCACAATGTTCATTTGGGAAGCGTCGTGATCGTAAGCACTAAAAATAGAGACAAGTCAATAAAAAAGTATGCACTACTTGTTCACAGGCGTCTGTGAGTCGGGCCTAGAGCGTGAGCGTCCATTTTAAATTGATTTTTGTCAATTAGGCTTTATTCGCCAACTGGCTTTATTACCCGCAGGTACCTTACGAAAATTTCTATTAAAACGTTCCCCTATACTTAACCCATCTAATTTGTAGCCATGGTATGAATTTTCTTAGTAACATACTTGAATGCGAAGTATATATGTTTAAGCAATAATTAAGATTTAAATATTTTTTGTAACTCAGTTCAATTTATTCCTTTTACATTTTTCTTGTTCAATTATTACTTGCTTCTATGTCGTCATAGATTCATAAGTTCATAAGTTCCAGTAGTGTATTGGTATATTCATAATAAATATATAAACTTGTCATAATAAAAACAGTGGCTGTGGAATAAATTTATTGTAATTTATATGTCTCAGCAGGAGACATGTAAGGTTAACATGTCATAATAAAAACAGTGGATGTAGAATAAATTTATTGTAATTTATATGTCTCAGCAGGAGACATGTAAGGTTTTCTCAACGTACCTGGTGTTACTAGAAAATTACACAAACGGATAGAAATTGAAAGTATTAGGAGAAACATAGTGTAGGTAGACTGCAACGCTTGTTGAAAGTCAAAACTGAACTCGAGAGTCAACTATTTGAGAATTAGTTAGGAATTGAAGTTCGAAGAAAAGGTGTAACCTTTGTTGTAAAAACATTTCACTGACCGTGCGAGCCATGCAGGCTTTACAACAATAATAACAGTGACTCTTCTTGTTAGGCTTTAGGGTCAAAACGGGTAATGTCGGTCAGGAGGTAATTCCGGTAATTACAATTTACTCATATTATTGCGTTCCTGCTCTCGCACACATGCAAAGCGAGTGGCGTGATTATACCCCACGCTGAGGCACCGTCCACCACTCAGTAGACTTGGTCGATATTTTGAGATACTGAGTACGACGAGTACGAGTATAATAAAATATCGGTGACAGGTATCGGTGACAAAATACTCGACGAGTATGGGCGGCGTAATTCCATTGTGAGAGGACCATTTTACAAATGGCTATAAATTTCCGGTCGCAGGAGACGTCCAATAAATCTTAATTGTTACCTATTATAAAGGGTTCAATAATCATACCCTTTATTTCTTACAGCTAAAATTGGTGGGAATTTCTATAATTTCTAAATGAGACATTTTTATTTTGGCCAATTTTTTTTAAAATAATGTAGTAAGATGTTTGGAACAAACAAATTGCTCCATATTGGTTATTGTTACACCGAATACTTTCTGTTTAAATGTTTCCTTAAATTAGATGTAGCTGTATTCAATAACAATTTAGTATTATAAATATTGCAAGAAGAAAAAAAATAATCACCCAAGTCTGTAAAAGAATCTCATAGGGCATTGGACATTCTTGTGAACATAATGACGAATTATGATTTAACCTAACTAAAAGTTAGTTTTTATATATAATATATATTTACAATATTTACACTACAAAGTAATAACGCTCAGATGTCCCAATAGAAAAACGGAGGATCATTAGAAAAGGGCATCGTACTAAAAATCCTTTTTTTTGTAATACTCGTCCTTGTCGTATTGAGTAACTGCGAAATATAAAGCATTACTTGAAGTATAAAGCAGTACTTCGTAATGAGTACAACGAGTATACGAGTATGTTTAACATACTCGTATTACATACTTTGAAAGTATTACGACTTACAAGTATTTGAATATTCAGTTTGTCCCTTATTTCATATACGTTTTAAATATGAAAAAGCGAGAAAACTTGAGTACGATATGCGTGAGTGAAATAGCTATAGCTGACTCGACAAAGAGGGGTATAGTTATGCTGCAGCCCGACCATAAAGTAAACATTTTACGAACGTCCGGTCGGCCATACCACACAAGTATTTATGATACCAAGTATGTATTTTGATCTGAGATATGGAGTATTATTACTGATAACGATAAATACGCCTCACCTCTACCACTCAGTTACCAGCACAGGTTTGGAATGAACGTACGTCAATTGTTTTTGCGGCAAATTTATGTAAATTTTCGTCGTCAGACAATAAGAGGTGAGCCTTTGTTTTATTACGCTTCTTACTTTCTTACTTGTAATTGTTCTAGTTTAATTATCAAGCATTTCAAGTAATCTTAGAATTTTAACTTGTTTCAACAGGTTTTTAATACATAAATATTTTTACTTAAATGTTTCTAGGCAGGAAATACCGGTCAAGCTGACCGGTATTATCACAAGTAAAATCAGTACATGGTCAGTTTTTGTGCTTAATTTAATTTTTGTTTATTATTTCAGAATGTCTAGAATACAAAGCAAACCACGTTCAAAGGCATCATGGAGCCAAGGTCAGTTACATAAATCGTTTAAACTAGTGGATAAAGAGAAACCGATTGATCGAATACCGAGAGAACCGGCTTGATCTACTGGCGTGCCATTTTCAACGCTTCAAGAAAGACTGGAGAACAAGAAATGTGATAGCCCATAGCTGGGAAGAAATCAAAAAACAAGGAGATGAAATGGCTTCCCAGATTAAGTTCCCAGTTAAAATATTTATGGCTGCATTTCGCTTCAGGTTAGAAAAATGGCATATGAATACGCTGTGAAAAATAATATTAAGAATGATTTTAATGAAAACATTGAATTAGCTGATAAGGATTGGCTCAAAGTATTGATGGAAAAAAATCGTTTTGTCCATCAGGAAGATTGATGATATGAGCCTGAATAGAGCCACTGTCTTTAACAAGAATGAAGTTGCTCTATTTTTTAAACTTCTTATAGAGTTAATGGAAAAAATAAGTTTCTGCCAAGGGACATACATAATGTAGACGAGACTGCAATCTCTTCAATTCAAGGTCCTGAAAAAGTTTTGACCGAGAAAGGGCAGAAACGTGTGGGCTCTAACTAGCCGAGAAAGAGGACTGATCGTCATAGTTGTGTGTGCTGTGAATGCTAATGGAGTGTGGGTCCCTCCAGTGCTAATTTATCCACGTCAGAGACATACAACTGCATTAGAAGCAGGCGGGCCGTGTGGAGCTATCTACCGATGGACAAAAAATTGGTGGACATCTATTCGTAGATTGGGTGAAACAATTTACAGATTTCCCCAAACTTTCAGAAAATGAACCCATATTGCTGGTTCTCGGCAATCATTGCAGCCACATTTCTTTAATAGCATATGAATTATGCAAAAGCAACAACATAGTGATGTTATCATTATCACCATATGACTCGCATAGAATACCTATGGTCCACTTAAAGTTGACTACAAACAAGAATGTAGATTCGATTGAGAAAGTAGATCAAACAAAATGATCTCGCCTCGCTGTTCAAAAAAATATTTCCAAAAGTATCCCAAAAGCTATCCCAAAAGCTGAAGCATGTTTTGCTTCTACAGAAATATACCCTTTAAACCCAGAAGTGTTTACAGACGACAATTTTCTGGCTGCTGAAATTTTAAATAGCGATGGAGTTGTAGTTTCGGGGCAAGTAATATGAGACTGAAATAATAAAAGCCTAGATGTCTAAATAATATCATTTACTGATCCGAGTGATCCATCAACTCATCACCTGATAAGCTTGTCAGAATCGCCATCATGATGAAAGTGACCAAATCCCGACAAATAATGCAACAAAGGCTTCTGAAGACCTGCGATTAACTAACAATTTTTATAGCAACCACCTTCAACTTCAGGAGTTCATAAAACTACCGCTAAAGATCTTCGCTGATGCCAAATAAGTCAAAAGACAATAAGAAATGTTTATCTCGCAAACAGCAAGTAACATTCCTGACTGGTGCTCTCAACAAAGAAGCTCTGATGGAGAAAGAAAATATAAAAATGACAAGAGGGAAGAAAAAAGTAACTTTAAAAATCAAATCTGACAACAAGGAAAAGAAAATTAAAATCGATTAATGTAAAAAAGACTAAGAAGAGAGGACTAAAAACAAAGACAAGAGTGATGGTAGTGCGACTGACTCAGAAATAGGAATGACAGAAAAGATGAAGATACTGATGCTGATGAGGGCTTGGATAATAAATGTATAATCTGTGACAATTATTGATAAAATAACGAACTTTGGTATAGGTGTGTGCTATGTTGTCTCTGGGCCCACGCTGATTGTTCCGGGTATGACTTTCCTGAGGTCTATATCTGCGACTTATGCTTGAACAAATCTTGATCGGCATTACCAACTTAGTGACTGGTATTACCTGCCATGGTGTTTAATACCGGTCAAAGCTGTATTTTTTTAAAATATTGATTACGTCAAAATATTATTTCTTGTTGATCTCAATAATTGTGATTAGGTTACAAGAATACTGAAAGTTTAATTATTAAAAAGTTGAATAAACAAATATTGATTAATAGCTGATTTGTGATTATTTTTTCTCAAATGACCGGTAATACCTATTCTTACCCTATGTGATATCATGCCAATTTGCCTAATAAAATAAAACTTTGTAAAAACAAATATCATTGGAACTTGAAAACTGACAACAAGTCACAACTGGAGTTTTCAATGAAATACAAATGACACAGATTTTGTTTAACCTCTTAGTACTGGTGTGGTGTTGTTGCTTCATAAATGGTGAGGTGACGTTTAAGAGACATACATGTTTAAAAGCTAATAACTGTTACATATTTTAGTGTTATAATTAATATTATTGTTTTATATGAACCAGTTTACTATTTATGAAAATATGAAATAAAATTAAAGTAGTTTCAAATATAAATCAATATTTATTTGCCTGTCTTATACCTACATAGAAATTAAATCACAGTCTTAAGAGTGGTACTGATACCAAATACAGATAAAATTGAAATTAACGCTTTTTCAGATTCATAAGGCACTTTTTCACAACATAACCAATAAAACTGATATAATTTCCCTTAAGCCTATAACAAATAATAAAAAAACAGACAGTAAATAAACAGGTATCAGTCTGAATTCAATTATGTTAGTATCAAAACACTCAAAACACATACTTATGGTTATGGCTCAGGGAACGAGAGACTCTAGCCACAAGTTCTCCAGCTGACCACTTAAAACCCTTTTTACCGTAACAACACTTGCGAGTTCTAGGGATTTTGAGTAGTTGACCACAAGCACTGCACTGACGAACCACACCATGAAAACATTAGGGTAGCGGGGGGGAGTAGTGTAAAATCCTAATTCTAACGAAATAGACTTCATTTTCATTTATGCCGTTTTATGACCGTCTGTGAGGTCCCCACATCAGTTCTTAGGTTAAGATATCGCTAAACTACATTTATAATATTAACTTAAAAGTGTGAAATTCTAGTAGTTAATTCAAAGAGATCATAATTACTTTTAAACATTTACTGAATGGTCAATAAAGTTTTTTCACTACAACTATATTTTTATTGCATATTTGTTTCAGTTTCAGTTTAAACAAAAAACACCATTATATAATTTATGATATATAAATAAAAAAAAAACCAAATTAACTTGTGATATATAAATAAATAAATAAAGCAAATTATTATAATAACTGTAGAACATATTCTACTTAATTTAGAGACGTGACTGAAAATTTAAAACTTAAATAACCTAACTAGATGATATTATATAAGTGTAAGACCAAAATATGTGATTTGAAAATAAAGAATGAGAATCAGTGGTTTGTGGACAAAATATCAAAATAGAATGCGTAGAAGTATCATACGGTAACTACAGATGACAACAAATTCATCATTGTTAATAACAAAATAATTTACATCAACAGAAATATTGAAGACAAAAGACCATATAATGCATTTTTCTGTTTCAGTGCATATACTCAGTGGACCGCAACCAACTCAATGAGATGCTATTAAATGGTAAACATTTTTTTGTTGAACACTCTCTGAATATATTCCACCAATGTTTTAAAAATTGTAATATTTTAAAACAGTTAATCGTTGAAAGGATCCAAGTATCTAATAAACTCTAGAACCACACACAAAATTGTTCATTAACACATTCAATGTCCATATCGCACGAGGTGCATCACTATGTTATTTTTACCACATGTTACTTTGCATTTTTGTTTGATTTTTAACGAAACTTTTTATGTTTTCTTCTATATTTTTCACTTTTATATAAAAATGACGAGGACAAAAATTTATGAATGCCGTATTTGTTGCGGAGAGATTAAAAACACTGCAGACTAATTGTGTGTTGCACATGTTAACTCTTTGAGTTGAAATATTGAGCTTAACTCATAGTGTACAAATAAAGTCAAAATGAGCAATGCCAAGTCAAACCCATAGTTAATTTATAGCCACTAATAAATTTGTTCAGTATATCTCATAACTCTGCATTCTATTTTAAATCATGTAATTTGGTCTGGGTGTGGTAATATTGTGTTATGTATTTTTAAAACTTATAAAATTATTTAAACCTTTATTGAAAACTTACTTTAATTATAAAAGTACATAGAAAGAGAGTAGATAGCCTATATATACATTCTATGTATTTTAAGTTAATACAATTTTTTAAGTACCTACTTGTTAAATTATAATAATTAAATAATTAAATAATATAATAATTACTTGTTAAATCAAGATACCTTCATGCTCAAATACTCAAACTTAGACACCGTTTGCCAAAAGTTATGCGGTACTTAGACAATAGTAATTGAAAGCGCTACTGGAGGAGTAGGTCTTTGAGCTATCGCTCGTCTTAAAGTGGGAGGCAGTGTTTATTTAACAATATCTCTGTTACATGTGGTTTTCACTCAACTTGATTTCAATGTGAAAGAAGTCTAATTACGTCACTTTTCTAATTTTCGAGGTAAAATACAGTTTTGGAGTAGATTTTAATTTATGCCTTAAATGATAATTGTTGAATATTTAAGAATGTCTCAAAATACAATACAGAATAAAGATAAAGATTAATTTGATCCCATCAACTGGTACCACTTCTACCAATTTATTTCAGTTATTATAATTTAATGGACAATGTAACAGAAATTGTAAAATTGAATTATCTGGTGAAACATATTTTTGTTACTTGCAGACGCTGAAAACTATCCAAATGTAAAATTTTATTTCCAACATAAATTGATAAGAGCAGATTTGGAAACAGGGAATCTGACATTTGAAAAGTAAGTACCGAATGTGATTTCATATTAATACTCTCTGCTTAAAAGAAACCTATTTACTTCTTTTTCAAGATAAAAATCTCTTAAGAAAAAAATCTCTTTTTAGGATAAAAATTCTTCTTAAGATAAAAATCTCTTTTTAGAGAAAATATAGATTCCTAAAATTTCAAAATGTTGTTTCTTTATTTTTCAGTAATTGCTCTAAAACTATTCCTACGAAGTGGTATTTTTTGTTTTATTCATAAGTAGTACTATTATAACACTACTGTATATCAGGCACAATGCAAATATTATACTTGCTTCAAGTTGTTAGAATCATAAACCATGTACAATGAAAATTATTTTCCGACGTAAACAATTTACGAAGAGCATGATAGTCCTTGGATACACGTTATAAGTAATCAGTGACATTAGTCAAAATAGGTAGTTGCTTTGTGTCATTCATCACTACAACTTTAATTCAACACTGTAACTGCATTAACCGTTATCAAATATGTCACCTTGCGAACTTCGAAAATCACTACTTTACAGATACACATTATTATTACTGTTTACACCGTTATGAAACTCGACTCGCCTATCGTGTTTACATTTCCAAACAGAAAATTTTTATCAATATAATGCATTTTTTCAAAGTGTACACTGTGCTCTGAGTGACGGAGGAATTGTTGGAATTAGTTGAGCTTAGGAAAGGGTGAACATTTTTAAAGAAGCAAAGACTCATGAAGATGTTATAAAGGGCATATTCTCCGACCCAAGTTTACGCTTATATTTGTTATTAAGACATGGGATCTCCAAATTGATTAAATGGGAGATTTTAAAAAAGCATGGTCCACATCTGTACAACTATCTATGTGCATAATATTTTAATAAAAGAGAACATGACCTACGTTGCATATTTCGAGCATGGATTTTGGTGACCAGATAACGTTTGGTTCTCGCAAATATTTATACTATCCTATACGCAATATTTATACTACTATACGCAAATATTTATACTACTATATTTATATAACCAAAGAAACAAAATTTACCCAGATAGAAATTAGAAATTATAGGAACATTGATTATTTACAGCGCGTGCATTATCCCCAGGATAATGCAAACACCGTTAGGTCAATGGGTTTCCAGGAGTTCTCAATTAATATATGGACTGCCTTAATTGAAAGCCTAATGATTGGACGAATTGTCTCAAGTTTTAAACGGCGGGATTTATTTATAATTTCTACGGGACAATCAAGGAGTAATCGAAGATAAAGCCTTCTTGATTACAATCAGCAACCCTATGGCTGTCCAGCTTGTTTCCTAAGTCAAGTGTGAGGAACTTAATCAATATCTTCAGCGGATAGGACGTGGTGGTGGAGAGTGATGTCGCCCACGTGTTCTTGGATGTTACTCCGATAGATTATTTTCTTAAGGTCACTATGAAGTAAAAAGTTTATTGTATCTCAGTGAACACGAGAGAAGAGTTGAAGCTAGAATTATGCGGTACTTAGATAATAGTAATTGAAAGAGCTACTGGAGGAGTAGGTCTCTGAACTATTGCTCGTCTTAAACTGGGAGGCAGTGTTTATTTAATTTATTAATTTGTTGACAGCAAATGTTAGTAGGACTAAATAACAGTTACATTATATTTTAATTTCTTACTTTTTATTAATGCTCTAAACTAGGTAAACGTCATTTGAAATCCTTTTTCCCATGATGCTAACAAACTGTATTTACCAAAACATTGACTTTTCTATTTTGGCGTGCCTGGAAGTAGTCTCATAATGTTACTATTGAAAAACCACGAATCAACATTTTTTAACAGATGGCTATTTTAATGGAGTCTTGAAATATAGGAACAATTAATGAAAAATAAAGCAAAATCGTTTTCTTGCCATTATAGGAATTTATAATTTCTTCAAATAAAATATTTTTATCTTTGATAGTAATTTTAAAATATTTTATTTTAAAAAGGAATTGATTCGATTTTTTGGTTCTTCAGTATTTTTAATTACATCAATAGTTTAGGGGATGGAGATGATTTTCCGTTGTAAAAGCAGAAATAAAATTAAAAAAGCCATATAAAAAAACTTAGCTTAACTAAGTAAAAAAACTCTGACACATACAATGAATAAAATTAATGTAACTCCTCTAATTTTTAAACAGATTTCTTCCCTTTCATATTTCCATTATAACCTTTCTGATGAGTTAATTTGATATTTTTCCTTTTTATGTTATTGTCTAATCTTCGCGAGTATTTTATAAACTATATACACTTCGTTCATTTGGTCTATATATTTTTATTCTTGATCATATGTTCTCATTATATTTGGTCTGTCATCTTAAGGATCTTTCCATGCAAGTGTGAATTTAATTTTCTTTAATTTAATGAAATAGATAAACGAAATATTTGCCCGATTAAAATTTAATGAAAGGAATGTTTGCTGGAATCAACTAGTTAAAACTGAATATTAAGTAACTAGAGTCTGAAAATCAGAAATTTAAAAATATATACTATTGTCTAATAGGACATGTAGAACCCAAGAAAACAACCAATTCCAATATACATGAAATTCTAATAAAGATTCTCTTATCAGTTGATGATATTCAAACTTAATTTACTCTTAATTGCACTAAAATATGATATTATTAGGGCTGACAATTATGAAAAGTTCGAACGCCAAGTGGATCTGGTGATAGGTGCTGATGGAGCCTTCTCAACAGTCAGGAGACACATGCTGCGACGACCTATGTTTCAGTTCAGTCAGACCTATATACAGCATGGTTACATGGAGCTGGCAATACCGCCTACAGTTGATGGAAGTGTAGGAATTTTTTAATTACATTTTTTCAATTAATTCAATTTTTTACACCCAATTCTTTTACATTTTTGTTTATAAATGTTATTTAACAGACATTTTGATTTAATTTTATATGAAATTATTTTTATATCTTCATTTTCATATTCAATATTATTAACATAATATATTTACGTTTTAACTAGCATTGTTACCATGTTTACATGAGGCTATGTCAAAATACAGTTTTTTTAATGAAAGTAATGAATTGAGTCGAATTATTTTGCTAAAATAAAGGGACAAATCGTTATACCAATTTCGAATTTTTATTCTGATTTTATATTTGTAG
The DNA here is from genome assembly GCA_039881145.1 of Druceiella hillmani. Classification (NCBI taxonomy): domain Eukaryota; kingdom Metazoa; phylum Arthropoda; class Insecta; order Lepidoptera; family Hepialidae; genus Druceiella; species Druceiella hillmani. The sequence goes on along the minus strand of JAYKKI010000016.1, from coordinate 23,353,790 downwards.
ATAGATTAATAATAGTGCTGTTTATTTACTTTGATTTTAGTATATAAATTAAAGTAGAGTAAGACTAAATAATTTCTTTTGTATAGTAGTATTAAATTTACAATCATGATTTCTTTTTTCATTTTTATGGAAGGAAACATTAGTAAAACAAAAATGCGTTCATATGCAATTCGATAAGTTAATTAATTTATAATTGAATAACAAAAGAATAAAGAAAAATAATTGTTAGGTTTTTGTTTAAAAATTATTTAAGCATGTACCTTATATATTTTGAAATTTACATTGACAGTTCGCAATTCCGCCAGGCTACCTTCACGTGTGGCCTCGGGGTGAGTTCATGATGATAGCCTTGCCTAACTTGGACAAGTCATGGACGGTTACCCTGTTTTTGCCTTTTGAGATCTTTAATTCCTTGGGCACCCCCCACAAGTTGTTAGAGTTCTTCGATGAACATTTTCCTGATGCAGTACAGCTCATTGGTAAGGGCAAGTTAGTGGAGGACTTCTTCAAAATCAAACCTTCGCCGCTGGTTTCTATAAAAGTGAGTTAGTATTGATCTAGGTCCACATATGTATTTTTTTTGTGATATTGTTATTCTACTGATTAAACATTATTATGAAATTGATGAGTGAATATATTATAACATTATTTAAAATGCCTCTCGAAGTGATTTTGCCAAGTTTCTTACTTGATGTAGAAAGTACTATTAACATTTAGATAAGACAGTCGTAATGATTTAGAACCTTTGATCGATAGTGAGGAATAACAAATATCTGTAATATTAAAAAATATTGTACACCACAACCTTCATCATAAGTATTCTTCTGTATGTAAAAAATTGAAACTTATAGGATCACTTTGTTGTTCGTCCGTCTGTTAGTCAAAACCTTATTTCTCTGGAATAGTCGGAGGTATCAAGTTTAAATGTATATTAAGAGGTCTATGGCCTTATGGTTTCGTAAAAAATTTATACTTCTGACACAATGCAATAAAGGCCTTTCAAATATCATGAACTTTAGTACTAACTAATTTTTGGTTCTTTTGTGTATTTGTAAAATACCTACTTACCAAGTTTTGTGATAATATGACATATGGAACCCTCAAAGCGTGAGTTTTGTTCGTTTTTGACCATCTTTTTTCCATACAATCTCTTCAGACCTATCACAAATGATAATATTTTTAGAATCGTTGCCCAGCTTTTATTTCTTACAAAAAAGAAAGATTTGTGGTGATTAGAATATGTGCAATTGATGAATGAAAATGATAGAACTACCACTAACTGCCTCCCATTTAGTGACATATAACTTATTTGGTTATTTATGGTTAAGAATGTCACTCTCCAATAAGATTCTACGGTCATGATGTCAAGTAGTTTAAATTGTTTATGATTATCATCGTAAATAAGTAAGTTCTTTTAAATTATTTAGATACATAATATAGATAGTACACTAAACATCTAAAGATCATATCACTCAATATGTATTACTAAAGAAAGCATTTGTGGTGATTTTATGTTGTATTTAGATATGTAAATAACAAATAATCACTTTTTAAATTTTAAAAATATTAACATTTAATAAATAAATGTCATTATCAGTGCTACCCATACAACGTAGCTGATCGTGCAATCCTGCTAGGAGATGCGGCCCATGCAATGGTTCCATTCTATGGACAGGGCATGAATGCAGGTTTCGAAGACTGTGCTGTCCTTGATGAGTTAATGGACACTATGCCACTAGACCAGGCATTGACCATTTTTTCAGAGACAAGATCTAAAGACGCTCATGCTATATGTGATCTGGCAATTTATAACTTTAAAGAGGTTAGTGCAGAATATGGAATGATATGAATGTAATAGGCTATAACTTGTACGTGACGGATGTATCAGTTCAGAACCGTTATTATACAAATATTACAAAGTATTTAATTGTAAAAAAGTTATATCATAAATGAATAGATCATTTAATTAAAAACTTTAGATGATTTGTTAAAAATTTGTTTAATTATTTATTACAGTTAACAGAAATCTATATAATTAAGGAATTTTATGCAATTTCTACGAAATCTATAAAATATGCAGCTGATTTAGAAAATAGTAAAATGTTAAACAGTTTTATTAAAGATGTATTATTACAGGCAACTCCTAGAAATGTACAAAGTTCCTAGAAATTTCATAAAATGACTGGTACTAGGAAATGTGTAAAAATAAAGAACACAGACACGAGAATCCTTTTTTTATTTGTGATTTAATCACATACTGTCATAACATGTATTATACTTTCATTTTATGGCTTTAATTGTGTTATTTTAATTTTGAAATTTATTTTTAAGTTTATGGATTAGTTTTTTGCAGGCCAAACTGGAGTGGCATTTAGAATCACACAATAATTTATTTTTGATCCACAAATATTGTGATATATTACAACCTTTCTGCAATTAAATTTTTAAATCCTCAAGTAGTCCTATTTGATTGCATATTAGCAACTGAACGTAGAGAATTATGATATCAGTTACATCATTGACATATCAGTTACATCTCTTATTTTTTGTTGTAAGTTGATACAGCTTGTAGTCAGTTTTAGGCATCATCATGCCCAAAATGTTTCGTACATTACACGTTTTTTCTCTGTCGACCTCTGGTTTGGAAATCTTTACAGTAGTGATGAGAACTTCTTGCCATTATTTTTCAACATATTTTCTGCTGGTTGTAAGTTCTTCTTGGCAACTTCTTCATTAGACCTATTTTCGTTTAGTTTCGCTACAATATCCTCTAAATTTTCATCACTGTTGACAATATTGAGGAAATTGTTTGGTAATGACAAGTCTATTATTATTTTGCATCCAAAAAGTCCTTCATAAAGAGTTTGCTTGATATCAGAGTGATACACCCTATTTTTCATAAGTTGCAGAAACTTATACCTTCATTCTAATGTGCAGTATGATTGTCTTGGACCTAAGTGGTTAACAATGTGTTAATTCATGCTTTCCAAACTACCCTTACTATGCGAATACCTGGGCTTACCATAGACGATTTTTAACATAGGCCAATGTTTTTTGAGGTTGTTAATAATTTGGTATATAATAGATTGATAAACTTTCCTCCATTGGCAGATGGAAGAATAACAGTAAGAGCTGACAATATAAATATATCTAAAAACGATAAGCCATCTTGTTAAATTGTTTTAAGTTGTTTTAATACAATGAATATTGTCAAATGGTTTTGATAAACAAATGTGAACTTATGTTCACCGTCAGGATGAAATTAAAAATCTATTAAATCTACTTGGTACTGAGAATTGAACTCAGATGCTAATATAGGTTTTATAATAAACCCCTTTTTAATTACGCTTTGTTTTTTTGAGGTGACTCGCAAAGTTGAATATAGGTGTCTATATTGTTACGTGTTATGTTTTTGTAGTGACTCCATAGTTCTTTTATCACACGATTACTTCCACCGTGACTAATTTTAATATGTGCTTCATGTAAAACGTTGAATAACTCACTCTAAGATACATGGTAGGGTATGTGTTTCTAATATTTTAACTGGTAATATTAACAACATTTTTTGGTCTATGGTGAAGATATTGTAGCGATTAGCAACCAATAGTCGCAAATGTATTTTCTAAATAGTTTTTGCTGCAGAAACATCTACCAGTAACCCTGTACTCTTGATCTTGTAATTAGTAGTATTCTTGTCAGTTTGTTGTATCTGTATGGCATTAGATCCTCGTAAAATTGATATTTTATCAGCTTGATTGAGACACCATTTTAAAGAAATGCATGAGCAATGATTGTGATACTAAATAATAAACAGTAGTGGCTTACGCAACAGGCGATGCCCTCTCCTTCTCATTGCTTACTCTGCTGTCACTATCACTATCCCTAATGTAATACTGATTGCTATCAGGAAAGTATATAATTTCTAGAAAATGTATGCGATATGATTTATTTTACACATTTCTTCGTAATTTTAGGCATTATATATATTTGATCACTATGTAGGATCGAGTTGGGGACAGTGGCTCACTCAGGTACACTGGCTCATACCGATGTTTCAAATTATAACAGCAATATCTATCTGTCTCCTTCATTCATCAGTAGCGCTCGACATCCGAAAATTTACAAACCAGTGATCTGCCAGCTCCAGCCCCATTTGGACACGAGTGTGTATTTGTTTTAGTTGTTTAAAAAAATACTTTTAAAGGTAAGTTATATATGTTCTTACTCATTAGAATTTAAGATTTAGGTAATTGTTATTGTTTTGATGGAAAGTGACTTTACTATACCAAGCAATAACATAGATTCTCTCACATTTCGGCAATTCAGCTGAGATTTGTAGGCCATTAAATTCAAAATAGTAACGGCGTACTCAGTAACTCAAATTTAAAAGGTACGTAATGGCCACTGTGTAATCTATTTGGCAAGTATCATTAAATAGAAAAGTAACATTTTATAAATATATAGAAATATTTTTTCACTAAAAATCTTCTACGTAGGTAAGTACAGTATCTATCATAACGAGAAGCAAACCTTTTAACCCGTTAATCTGTAGTTACCTACCAAAATATTATGTATTAAATTCACTTTCATGTACCTACCTAACTAATTAACGAATTTCAAACGAGTGATTGTTATAAGTTGTTTAAGAGTCATTCAGGTCAAGACCATGTACTTTGCCTTTCTCGATAATGCCAAAACAAAATAATTGAATATTATTAATACAATAATGGTTATTATATAGAGTATTTAATTCTTTACTAAATACATAAGTGTATTTTTTATCGAAAAAGTGTAATGTTATTATGAACTTAAGCGTTAATTAACTAATTGAAAGGTTTGCTTCTCATTATGATGTTATGCTGTATGAAAATTATTTTTCAGAAAGTAAGGAAAATTATAGGTGTTATGTAATTTTTTTCTTTCAGAATGTTGCGTCGCAAGAACGACACTTGATAGAAAATCTAAAAAAACTCTGATAATGATATACAATGTGGAATAAGTATAATAAGAAATAGGATGTTGATACGTAAAGCATCAAAAAATGTAAAAATCCTATTTAACATAGTGAGTTAAAGCTGTATTATTGGAAAACTAAAAATGCTGCATCACTTGTAGGGTGGCTTTTACAATCAAACTACACTGTAAATCAAGTTTTCACGCCAACACCGGAAAGAGAATTAAAAGATTATTTCAATCACTGCCCTTTGACGTCAAAAGAATGCCGACAATTAGTGTACCAATGCACTCAAATCAACAAAATACAAATGCCTAATTCATGGAAGGAAAATCAGATGGTGGGTAAAGGCTGGTTAATTTATTTTAAGAGCAGGTACGATCTTTCTTCTCAAAAGGCCAGAACCATGTAGTTTCTCCAGAGCAACATCTATGAACAAAACAAATATTGAAAATTTTTTCGAAAGCTTGGAGAACTTGATCAAACAAAACTCCTTTAGCAGATGAAATCAGAATTTTCAACCTTGACGAGGCATCAATTACCACGGTCCAAAAGCCCCAAAAAGTTGTAGCTCCAAAAGGATGGAAATGCATAGGAAAGGTCACTATGGGTGCAAGGGGAAATTTGGTGACAATTTGTTGCATAATTGGAGCGAGCGACATTGCTTTACCACCTATGATGATCCTTCCAAGGAAAAATTTCAAGAAACACATGATCCAAAATACACTAATCCGTATTCTCGGATTGGCCACACCTTCAGGCTGTACAATCTTTCCGGAAGTACTAAAGCATTTATATGCATTCAAAAAAAATCTGCTTATCATGGATAACCATGAATCGCCACTTTGTTTAGAAGAATCCAATATGGCCAAGGATGGAAGGGGTTCATATTCTCACTCTGCACCTTCATACTTCAGGCAAGTTACAACCTTTAGATGTGTGAATTATATGGCCCTTTCAAATTTACTATAACGCCGCCATTGACTTTTGGCTTTTGGGGCATCCAGGCAAGCCTATTACGATTTACAATTTGGGAGAATATTGAATATATTTGGCGTTAATTTTGTAGCAATTCATTATTCACAATTAAATGAAACTACGTGATGTAGTATTATTTCTACTTTCTTTAATTTCTTTACCACGACCTAGGTTTCGTTGTATTACAACATTTTCAAGTGAGATATTAGCAAAGAATGGCGTTAAACTATTTAACACTTGATATACTTTAAAATAATATATAAAATATAATAAAATAATATATAAATATAAAATTATATAAACTTCCAAAAATATTCATTTATTTCCGATTTTTAGTTGGGAAAATAGTTTTAAAAATAGTTACGATCACACAATTTTAAAATTTTCCAGAAAACAAAGATGCAAAGATTACAGAAAAATTAAAAAAAGTTTATCCCCTGTAACTTTGTCATGTATGTCACTGTCTCGCAGTTATTATATTTTTGTCCTATGTAAATGAAATTTGGCAGAAAGATGCTTCAGATAAAAGTTTCAATTAATAGGTAGCAAGATATTAACAAAAAATTCGTTTAATATTATTTCTATTCTTTCACGAGAGGCAATATTTTTTTTCACACAACCCAATGAATGTGATGTGATTAGACAGGTCTTTTAAAATAAAAAAAAAGGCTGCAGGTAAAGGTAAAGTTTCCATTTACCATTTTACCTTTATAATCCCCGCTGGTGAAATGTTAAGCTTTCATGTGCAAAAGGAAGCTTCTTTGAATTTTTAAACGATGAATTTGAAAAGATGAAGGAAATGTTAGGCATTAGTATTTGATTAGAACTTTCATTTAAAATAATTTTGATTAACTTGTAACAAACATTTCAAGAGATATAGACAATTACGGAAGTTTACTTTATGGATGTCCTGGCATGTGCTTGACCTATCTTTGTCACTAATAAGTAACTAAAAAATTCTTTGTTCCCTAAATTATTTTATTATTCTGTTGCATACTTGTCATTTCATTGAATGTTTTTCAAATAAAGGTTTTTTATTATGAAGGATGTTTAAAAAATCCTTAACACCGTAATCTAGCACACAATTGACCGTTTTTAACAGCATATTTTTATAAACATTTTAAGAAGAAGCAATGACAATATCATAAATGGGTCGCAACAAAATATTCAGAAGCCAAGAGATTCGAGGATGTTTATCTGTCTTGTAAATAATTTGAGGGAATTGAATCAAAGAGTGACCCCAGAAGTGGCTCATTTGGGGAAGAGCAAGCCATAGATTAAATTGTAATTTTAATAATGCCTGACAATGAGATACTAATTTTAAAAAAATTAATTTTAACCTTTCAAAAATTTTAGAGATGTAATGATTTAAAGCGATCAAAAATGATTCACGCATAGCACACTCTAAGTGATTTTGCAGATTTATTAAAATTTTGTAATGTATATATTATATTTTTTATATTAATCATTGAATACTTTTTTAATATTTTGTTTTTTAAATTACAAACAATTAACTAAAAATATGATTTTTGGGACTGTTTAATTAACCATTTGAGTGCCGACGAGCGCTATCGTGCTCGTGCGCGTACTAACTAAATCAGTTGCTGTTTAGCGCGCGGTAGGGGAGGTCGCTCGCACACATTGCAAATTTTTTATCTTTCTACGTGTTACGTAAAGTAAAAAATTATAATATTATTAGTAATTACAATATAAAAAGGATCCAGGAAAACAAAATTTTTAACCCATAATGTCGGAATACGAAAATAATTTGAGTGAAAATGATCGAAGAGTGAAATTTCAAATTGTGAAGAAAATGATAGTGGGAGTGACATTGCGGTGTGCTCACAATTTGGCGTAATGCAAATTTTGAGTGATAGTGATAATAGTGACGATAACAATTATTTTGCTGATACGGAGGATGGACCAAATTGCGAAAATACGATGTGACCTTGATTTCAGTTTTTGTTATAATTTTTGTTCACAATATATATTTCCATAATTTTCTTTATATTTTATTATCCTTGTACAAGTTTTTATTAAGAAAACACCGAAAAAATTATTAAAATTGGATAATTTTTGGAAGAGATATAGTTTTTTTTCGAGACAAGGGTAAATGAAATCAAAAATAAAAGATTTCTTTGGCCTTTTTAAGTATATATGAGTAAAAAACCATGGCACTAAAACGGTTAATAACTATGAATTATCTAAAAAAATCCTGTATTCAATTGAAATCTTTCTAGAGGGTTTTGCTTCTTGATTTTGCACACAAATTAGTAAAATTTTATTAAAAATTTGATTTTTAAATTATTTTTCTCTAATTTTTTAGATGCGCTCATTAGTTGTTAATGCGTCCTGGTCGTGGCGTAGACGAGCTGATGTCCTGTTACACTCCTTACTGGGTCGAAGATGGAGACCTTTGTATCAGACGGTCGCTTTCTCCACAATACCTTATTCAGCATGTCTCGAGCATAGGCGCTGGCAGGATAAGGTGAAAAAACATTTATAATATTTAAAATACATTCACCTACTAAAAATTTTACAAACAGTCGTTACATTGTATAAATTGAATAAAAATTGTTTGTTTGAATTTGCTTAAATGTTGTTAATCACGCAATTATTAACCTGTAGAAACGTAATTTAAATTTAACGTAACTAAAACTATTATATAACTTTTTATAATTTTACATAAAACTTTAAAATAAAAGTAGATTTTTTAATAGTTACATCCATAATCATAGATTTTATCTAACTATAATATAATAGTGTGTAGGACTGCTTGTAATTTTGCAGGTCAAAATGCATGTTGCATGTTAGTTGAAGTGGTTTTTTAAATTTTCGTTCTTCGGACATGTATTTTTAATTCGGACATGTATCATAATATGCTAAACAAAAAATATTCAGAATCAATAATTTTTCTATTATAAGCCTTGTTACAATTATGTTCGTCATTTATTTTATTATTTAATGTTCTTCTATCTAACAAAGAGTGCATTTCGTTGACAGAAAGTTTTTTTTACAAACATTCACTTATTTTGTATCATTCAATTATGGAAAAGAAACATTTGAGACACGGAATAGACTTTTAGTCTATTAGAATATATTTCTAGAAATGTTGCTGTTTTTATAATTAGATAAACTGAAGAAAGCTATAGCCAGAAATAGCAAACAGATGTTTCGTTTTCCATAATGACCTCAAGTGTCTTTAGTCATAAGAAGTAAATTATTTTCATTTTACTGGGATGCTGTTCGTCATTCTCCACACTCTAGATATTACGTCTTCTGATTATTATTTATACCTTACTTTAAAAAATTTCCTAAACAAAAGATTTAACCCACTAAATTGCACAAAATGCGCTCGATAGATATTTTATAATTAACCTCAAGAAGATGGCATTTCGAGACTTCTGGAGAGATGGAGAAAGATAATAGATCAGAATGGATTGCTTATAAGTCAATAAATTTCAATATAACACAAATTTTTGTACATTTTTCTTATGTTACTAAAAGTGAAAGAAATTTTTGAGACCACCTAATAAAAGAAAATCAGTATTGGGGATCAAAAATTTGAAATCATGAAAAATTGTGATATTAAAATGATTCTTTCACTTTTGTCACATTTTGTTTTAATGTTCACTTCATACGTTTCTCGCACTGCGTACTAATAGATGTAGTAAGTATTTTGTTAGGAGAGGAGATGCAGTTAAAAAGAATGACATTGAAAATTAATTTTTGCTTCGAAAAAGTGCTTCAAACTCTAATGCTTTTCAAACTGTTTGGAGTACCAATTGTGAAGTAAAATACAAATTTTGTTTTTAGGGAATTAAATTTCTACATCCTGTGTTTGAGTCCTCAGTACTAAAATTAAGTTAATGAATGTACCTAATGATTTATAATTATAATCACTTTAAAAACGACAATATTTTGCTAAAAGAATGTGCAAAACTGACGATTGATAATAATAGGTCTGACATTAATTGAACAAAATATAGCAGCTTATGTTTAATACTACAAACTATAAAAAAGTCCAATTGACCGATTCAACAATACAATTGGAGTCGGACAATCCGATTCGGCGTAGTGCTAAGTCGGAGAAGAGCAAAGAATTCTATAAAATGTCTTATCTTTCTAAATCTCGAATATATTTAAACACACAATAATCTCTGCACTTGTGTGTTGCTCGCTAGAGTTTTACACGTAGACTGTCAGCAGGTGTAAAAGGCGTGTGTCAAAGTGGAAGAAAACATGGCCAGTGAATTTGCAGTCAACAAAAATTGTGAGTTGTCAGCTGCTGACTTACAGCCCACAAATGTCAGTCACTACAATGCACTAAGTTTAATTAAAGTTTAATAACCAATGTTCCAATTCTACAAAAAATAACTTGAATGGTTAATACAAATGTTATCTGATTTAATAAGTTCTTTTAGTCCACTGATGACTGTCTTAAATTGACTTATTGACATTTATACTACAGCAATTTTCTAATGAGTACAATTCTAACAATAGCTTTGTGTAAAAATACTATAATGAAAAATTGTTAAAAATACTATATTGAAAAATTGTCTTAAAATACTATAATGAAAAATTGTTTATTTAAATCATAAGAAATTTCCACGTAGATGTGATATTAAGAAACAATATAAAACATTAACTTTTATTAATTGCATTTTTCATAGAAGTTAAGTTAAGAATAAAAGATAGTAACGTTATAAAATCAACATTTTTTTTAAAGGTTTTGACAGACTATTTTAGAATGTAAAGAGAAATTTTATAAAAATTCAGTTTCAATATATTATTACCATATAGTAAAAGTTATTTAAAATATTCAAGTTTAAAACAACTTATTTAATGTCTGCACAAAATATTGTTTAATACGAGTCCTTGGAATTTGAATTAATTTTTTATATAGATATGTGTAAATCCATGCATTACGTTTAATATATATTTTTTACAGGTCATCAACTATGTTACTACAACTTTCCTGTCCTTGATGTTTTTGATCAGCGCCTTGGTTATAATATACTATTGAATAGTTGAGGTATTTATTTCAAGTAAATATAACTTAAGTTTCAAACACACAAGAGTTTTATTTATATATATTTAGTAGTTTTGTTTGGAAACTTAGCCTTGTCGACGCTCTTTCAATTTTCACAGAACAAGGACGAGAATGAAGAAATATTAGTACTTTTGGACTTTAAACAAAAATGAGAAAAAAAAACAGATATTTTCATTATCAATCTGACAGTTTTATCAATAATTTTTAATGATTTTACTCACATTTCGACTAACATAAGACGGCATTCCAAAAAATTGTGATTACATTTAATATTTAATTTTGTAGGGCATACAATTTTTAATAACCAATGATGGAGGTATCACATAATTGGATGACGAGTCATTCCTTTGTATTAGAAAGTAATTAATCTACTTCAACCTTAACAACACTATGGAATGCAATTAATAAATTTCTTTTGTATTTTCAATGACAAAGGATATGAAATAAAAATATATTGTTTTAAATAGTATTTATATTTTAAAAACAGTTTTAACAAGTTCTATATAATAATTGGCACCTGAAAAATATAAAAAAATGCAAATATTATAAAATATTGTCATATTACTATAGGTAATAAAATCACAAAACTTTGTTAAAGCCAAAAGTTAATAATTTTGTTATTATTGAAAACGACTTAATGGAAAATTCTAAATTACGTATCACAATATTTTGACTTGAAAATAAATTAAAACATTGTGTGTTTACAAAAAGATTGTTTTTGTAAAATGAAATTAAAAAAATACTACTTATTTCCCTGTGATGGTTCTTGAAAAAACTTCACGTTTTAATTTTTTGTTTGTTTTTTATTCGATATAAAATATAGAATTCTTAAATTAACAACTAAAGTTTTGCTTTAGGTGAATTTCAATAAAAATCTCTTATAAAATTAGATTTACTCAATTGTTTATTACATTCACTTACCCTTCTTCCTTGACAAGGATGTTATATAGTCAAGAAAATACAAATGCATGCTCATTAATTAAATATGGGGTCATCATGACGTGGTCATTAACTGCACATGACGTGGTCACTTAACATTTTTGTGAATAATGTATTACAAATAGTACTTTAAAATAACCAGAATTCTTTTGCAACAAAATTTCGCAGATTTTCTGATTTGGCGCCTGGTTTAAACTTCAGTTACAACTATGCAACTTACACAGAGCCCTATTGACTCGCTAAAAAAAATTATTATATAAATATGTGGATAGTTAATAATATGTGGATATTAAAAATAGCAAATTTCTTATTTGTATCCAACTATACAAAGCGGAAAGAATGGTAATATTTTTTGTCTGATGATGTCACTTGAAATTCAATATGGTGGATGATGTTGGGCCACTATTTTTAAGGGCCATAGTGCAACATGCAAAGATCGAGTGGTCTGGATGGATGAAAAAGAGCGATTATCAAATAAACTTGCTTAAGTATTGAAAAAAGCAAATTAACTAAAGAGCAAAAAATCAGACTACAGACATGTAAAATTAAAAAGCAAGTAACTTTAACCAATGATTTGTAGGTATAAATAAATATTTTTATTATCACTTCTTGTCTGCAAACTATTGTATAAAAATTTAGACAGTGCTGATCAAATAGTCTCTTTTGATCCTTTAGTAAGAAATTTAAACAGTGAGGTTTTTTATGTTTTAAATTGAATACTTTCTTTTATTGTTTGATTGGCAATATAGAAATATTTTATTAGTCGGGAGCATTTATTGTATGGAAGTGTGTAAGAAAGGGAACAAGAAAGTAAATAAACATTATTCACATTATTTTCCACAAAATATTAAGCATTCTACAAACATATTTGCTCATTTGTGATTGTGATGTAGATCTTGGTTATCTTAATTTTTTTTTCAGGAATAACATGCAGATGATATACAAAAATTCTCCTATTTACATATATCACTAAATAACCCCATGAGAGAGAGGTTTTTACATACTTATGTACAAAAATGTACAACAATAATAATATCACTTAATGTGTTGTACCTATCTATTAAATAGCTACAAAACTTTTTAGAATATCACAAGTTTTGCCTCATTTGGGTTTTTGATATAATTATGTTTCTCCTTCTCGAACAGCTGCTGCAGTCTCTCTGTAAATTTAGCATGGTACTCCTCGATTTGCTCATCGGTAGGTTCATGGATTTGTGGTAATTCAAGAGGTTCACCAACTGAAAAATGGCAAAATTGAAAAATGTATTTTATGTATTAATCTCTAATTTTAGGTGAATTTTGCAGAAACATATGTATTGCGGAGATGTTGACTTTTGAATTTTAAGGTGATTTCACTATATCTTTATCGATCATGGTCCCCAGATACCAAATCCAAGGTTATCTTCAAAGTTGGCTACATACATATATATATATATATATATATATATATATATATATATACATAAATGTTTTTATATATTTGTGTAATATACACAGTGTGTAATATACAATAGATGTCTGACAAAGAAAGACACTATTCATTTGCTACAAAGGAATCAATTGTTGTTGAAATAAAACGTAAAATACTCCCTTTTTGTAATTAAATGCAAAAAATATTACACATGACTCCTTTTATTTAATACACACAATACATGTCCGGAGTGTGGTGTTTACCCGCTGTGGCGTTGTATTCGCAGCTGTTTGCGGGTTATTCCCTTGAGCAGTGCTGAACAAGTGCGCGAGTATCGTGTCGACGAAAAAGATGACAAATAATTATGAATATTATTTTCAATTTTCTGAAAAAAGTCATCTTTTAAATTTTATTTTAACGACAATCAACTAGTTTTCAGTCAAGGACACTGTGTATTTATATATATATATATATATATATATATATATATGTGTATATATATATAAATACATATATATATATATATACACATATATATATATATATATATATATATATGTAAATTTGTGATATAATGAAATTTTTAGACACTCTGGAAACCATGTTCCTTATTTTATCGGGATTAATTCTGGCACCAAAAAATTTAGGATGAATTCATTGACAGATAAAATCGGTCCACTACTTTTAAAATGGCAGCAGTTTAAATTGTGAATAAAATTCGAAAACAATTCATCTTACAACAATGTAGACAAATGATGCATTCTTAAAAAGAAGTTTAAAAATGCTACTATATATTAAATGTTCAAGAAATTTTTTTATCACTTATCGAAAAAAAGAAAAACAATCTAAACTGTATATTAACGCTAATAATCACGGCATCTAAATACAATATGATTTTGTTATAAAAACTATTTCTTTGAGAAATGGTACATTTGATATTTTATTCTAGTAGAGTCATTAACAAAAATCTCGATAATTGGTTCCTATTTATTCATTTATTAATTAATTTGCATTAATTCATACTTCTCCATCTAGACTACAAAGATATGTAGATAAAGTCATATCTATAATAAAATTAATCTTTTATCAAGTTTCTACTAGTAACGAACCAGATGGTACTGTATTTCTTTTGGTATTTTGTATTTTTTACAAATTGTTTTCATAAATCAAGGTGGCCAAACAAAAGTTGATTTTTGGGTAAATTAAACGTGAAATATTTGGCTTTCGTACAATATTTCTCATTATTATTTTTTCAATAACAATTTATGTAAAACAGCTACAAAATTCCCATTCCTTACTAGTGCTTACCTTGGGTATTATTTTTGCATGGACAATTAGATCAAAAGTATGATGAAATTTGATCCCTAAAAAATTACAGATGCACTTTAATAGACACATACTGATTTCTACTATTCATAGATGCTATTACTAACACTTACTACTTTTCCCCAGGTGATGATTTGTAAATGTTTTTAACTTTCAACAAGATATAAAGAAAGAAGTTTAAAGTTAATCTACATCTCACTAATATTATTAAATATAAGTTTAAATGTTTGTTACATTAAACTGTGCATAAATGGCTGAACAGATTTTCATAAAATTCTGTTGTAAGCTTAGTATATTATTTAAATTAACAATTTTCAGGTTAAATTTCTCAAGTTAAATTAACATTTTTAACCTGAGAAATGGTATAATTCGTATGGAAAGAAATATTGCATAACAAATAAAAATTTAGTATTGAAAAAGTCAATAGATAGCACAACACGTATATTACATTTTTTGTTCATGTGTTTGAAGAGAACATGCAAAATATTTAAGAATATAATTTATAAAGATAACGTAGTTCCGTCAAAATCTGATCAGCGATAAATCCCAGCACCTTAATCAAACCTTTTCGACTATAATATAAATGTTTTGCCTTAAAATTTTTGTATTTAACAAAAAGAAATCAAATTTAAGGCTAATATTGTACTTATCTTAAATAAATATCAAACTTTAATTTGGCATTTATTTAAGACCTATCTTAGACCTGCTTTCCCCTAAAATTCATTAACATGTTATGAAATTAAAAGCAAATGATTTGTATAAAATTCATGAAATTTTTACATTCAACAATAAACCAGTGCATTATTATAGAAAATATTGATAACATTCATGTATAGGAATTATACATGTATGTAATGTTATTTAACTGTATTTCTTATAATCCACTTATACCTACATGAAATATTTTTACTTAAAATGAGTTTATTTCATAGACAGTTCTGCAAAATCATCATCTACTATGTGAATTAAATGTTTCCTGGGTATTTTTCAAAATAGTTATTCATTACACGCCGTGACTTCAATTATTAATAGACTGGGAATACAACAAATTTCGGCATATTTATTTATTTACTTTAATGTAAACATGATTATAATACACAGGCAGGACTTACACAAAGACAATCTTCCAAATTTAATGGAAAAAATATCAGTTTAAATGTCAGCAGAGAAGTAGACTGCAGAAGGTCATGGGCATAATACAAAAAAAAAACAAAATGATACATAAAAATTACGATAATATTAAATTAATAAAAGCTACTTGACATGAGAACGAGAACAGGGGTACGTTCCCCTTCCATACTTTCACATTTACAGCAGTTATGGGACATTTGAACTCCAGATGCATTGTGCTAAAATGCTAGGAAGTGCAGTTCCATACACTATTTGATATTGCTTAATGATTTCATTTATTTCTTTTAATCTAATAAAAAAACAAAAGCTACAACTTACCGACAGTGACAATTGGATGCCGTCTTGGTATTATTCCCACATTGTACTGAAATATACCTCTACCGAGAGGAAACACTGGGGCTATACCAGTTATACTCCGACCCTTCTCCTGAAAGTACCTCATGAACGAGTTTTCTGGGTTTGCTGGCGGATCATATAATTCTCCTTCGCCGAATGAGAATACCGGAACCAGTGGTGCTCTGGGAACAGATTTTGGTAATATAAGTTGTAAATAATAGTAGATTAGCCATTGAAATAAGAATTAATTAAGGTATAAGTAATCCTCAATTAGTGCCTTTCATATACAGCATGCACTAAATGCTTCACATTGGCTTGGGCCAGTTATATCTGCCATCCACTAAATGTATATTGTGGCTAGCACCAGCTTGATTTAACTGAATTTATTTTAAAATATAGAATAAACTTTCAAGACCATTCTCATGCTCCAAAAATACTAGACATACTCGTACCATTACACATAGTCCATGTATATCTATTTATTTATTTAAAGTCTTCAATATACAAATATCTTTAGTGAACATATAGTTACAAATGCAATCCCTACTAGTTAACCAGGCACCATTTATTAATATATGTTTATTGTATGTTACGAAGACTGCAACAATCGTAAAAACAATAGCAAAATAACAAAAAACAACAATTAAAATTACAGTTACGTAAAAGCAATATAAATAGTGCCTTTATCTAAGCAGCTATAGGTTTTTGTAAAAAATAGATAACAATTCGCAATTAAATGAAACTATATGATGTAGTATTATTTCTAATTTCTTTAAGTTCTTTACTACGACCTAGATTTCGTTGTATTACAACATCTTCAGGTGGGCTATTAGCAAAGATTCTTTGTATAAGATATAAGAAAATAAACATTAATAAAAGCAAAGCAACGAATATCGAAAGTAATGAATTTTGATGCGGAGTGGAGGGTGGGGACAACCAAATAGGCAACAGTGCTGCTTTAGATTAAAAAGGAAAACAATAACAGCTCTACTCTGTAATGCACCATATATTACAGACTAGAGCTGTCATTGTTCTCATTTGTAAAAAATACAAACTTGGTAAACAAACAAATTAAAGGGGACGAGGACAGCTGTTGTCAACTATAAAAATATTGGAAGAAATAGTAAATTCCAAATTTTACATATTTCCGACAAATTACATATTTAATCAAAAGAATAAATACATAGCTGTCTTAAAAAGAAAAAGTTAGGATTAAAACCTAAATTTTTATATTAAATTCATTTAAATAATATGTGAATAAAGTTATATTTAGTAACTGAAAACAAAATTATTTTTAATATTATGGATTTAGGCAACATTGTTTTCGATTGTTATGAACGCCGTTCGCTCTTTATTTTATAAAATGAATCATGTAATCCAATATTTTTCATACAAATTGTATTTTCACAAAGAATTATTTGTTATAATTTTTTTTATTCATTGCCATTTTTTATAACATATGCAAATATGAGCACAAAAATTAATATTAAACATAAAAAATCTAAAAAAACATTAAACATGAAAAATCTAATAAAAGTTTAAAAACTGAGTAATTAAAAAATTACATAAAACATGTTTGATTGATATTTATCAATAGTAAAAGCACATTTCAATTGGTATTTTTATGAAAGTACTTGAACAGCAATTATTTTTGAAAAAATATGTTAATTTTCATTTATGTTCATTCATTTAAAGAATAAAAGTTAAATTTTCACTATAACCGAAGGGCATTTCACTACTTACTAACTATTATACTTATTTTTCTTCAATGTAATGAAAAAAAAAGGTTGTTACATTATTATGTACATTAAATAAAATAATATTTAAATATGATTGATACCATTTAACATTAAAAAGCAGTCTGGGTGGCGTTGCTGTCATGCACTCGGGTTGAGAAATTTCTCAGCAATTGTAAATGTTTATAAACAATGGATACATTAGAGTGATAAGAAAGTACCAAAAGCACGAATACAGAATTATTTTCCTTACATCTATGCATGATAAAGAGAGAATGGTTTGAAGTATTTTAAAATTTATATTTCCTTACTCTCCTTTCCAATATACAAGTTCAAAATTCTGAATAAGGTTGAAATTTTGCGTACAGAAAGGATTATAATACTGATCCGTCGTAGGTTGTATAAAACTGTAATTTATAGTCAACATTGCTGTAGCAATAATTGTTTGTTTTATCTATTTTATAACAGAAGGTAAAAGGAAATTGTATTGTAATTTCACTAGCTGATCTTAATTTGTTAGTTGTGTTTTTTTATGTAATTTGGTCTGTTTTGTTAATTAATATTTACAGCATGGTTTTTACTGACTACAGATTGGATAATTTGTAATTTGAAAGTTCCATCAGATAAACTTCAATCAAAGCCGCCTAGAGTCATGCAATTAGCTTGGAAGATATGAATTACAAAAGTTCACAAATTTATGCATAGAAGATGAGATGATGAAGTACCACATTATTCACCCCTAATGCATCGTCACTGAGCTATATTCGGTTACTAGAGCTCTTTATGTTGCCTTCCTTAAATAAATAGTCTGTTACTTGGCTCTTTCATACGTCTTCCTATACCATGATAGAAGTTATTCTTTTTTTTTTAAATTTAATCATCTTCAAAAATCCTTTTAACCAATGTTTGTATCTATTTTGAATCTCGAAGTCATTCCAAAATAGAAACGAATGTGATAATATGTTTCCAAGTTATCACATCCGTTTCTGTTGTAAATCATAACTAGTTCCAATATGTTTTTTAAAACTCTGACAATGAAAATGTGTACTAAGCATAACACTAGTGGCAGTAGTATGGAAACGAAGTATGGGATTAGACTAATGTATTATTTAATCCCAAACGTTTAATTCATTATTGAGAATTAAAAAAAAATAAACATTAAAAAATATGTTTGGGTATAACTTACATTGCACAATATGAAAAAATTTCTCAAGCAAAGCTATTGTAATATTCACTGAAACAAGGGGTCATCATCCAAAATTAATCTGCTAATAAATCAGACTGTAGCATTTAATGGACGTCAAGAATTTGTTGTCACTGTAGGAATTGCATTGTAGGAATTGCGTCATTACTATCTGTCAAACCGCAGAGATAAATGAAAGAAAAGACAGAAGAAAGTGTAGATAATGTGTGACTAATTTTCAGTAATTCTTTATAAACCATCAATATTTTTTCACATAGTATTTTCATGATTACAAACAGGTACATACCTGTACCATGATTACAAACCTAGGTAATTAGGTATACTAACTATAGGAAGTAGTAACGTTCTTGTGGCTAATGTGTTATGGATTACTACACACTATATATAATATTTACCCTTTTTTCAATGCGATTCTTACAAATCCTTTTCTTCTAGTTAACACCACTTTGTATTCCCCAGGATGCGTATTAATTGCTTCCGCAGCGCCGCCAACAATCAGCACAGTGCATCTTCCCGTACCATTCTTCTTGTCTAATAGGTACTCGACACTTTCTGCTGAGGCCGAACAAGCGTTGAATGACAAGACGAAATCTCTAAAAAATGGCACCATGAAATGACCTCTCAGTGTGAGCATTTGAGAACGTAAACCTGGAAATATTTTACTAAATCCCAAGGCATTAGTGCTGAAACAGGAGAATGCACCTGTCGACAGAACTCCGTGGGGAAATGAGCAAAACAAATAATTCTTTTTGGGATCTAGGTCGACCGTCTTGACGAGTTTTATCGGGAAGTAATCTCGGAAATATTCCCATATTTTCCAATTTCGTACCCATTGACCTCTGAAACGATGACATTAAAAAAAGTTAATAAAATGAGTAAGAATATTTTGTAAGTTTATTTGTAAAACGGTACATTAATTTTTGCTATAGAGCATTTAGTCATCCGTCATGCTATAAGCTTTACCTAGACCTGAATGTGATGCGAGGGGAAAGGAATATTAGCAAACATGATTAATAATAAATAACTAAATAAACCAAAATTAAAATAATATTTCATGAATAAAATCCTGTATGTATTGATGAAGTTTTCAATAAAGACCATACATGAATGTGTACAACACTAGTGCTGTAATCGAATAACAACTGGAAATGTTTGTTTTCACAACTGTCTTTAATTAAATCAGTTAATGATATTTTTGTCTTTAAGAAAGTAATATGTTTACACTTTTTAGCTGATATATTTAGCCACCTATGTATAAAAGTGATAAAATGAAGACATAAGAAAAAAATTGTGTTTCTGGCATAAGGGTCATTTCGACTAAATAAACAATTGCAAACTTTAATTATCTCAAATGATTATGAACAAAACATACTCCCACAGTATCCCGCGTTGTTTATAATTATGACATACAGGTATGGTAAGAGATTTCTGTTTCGACAAGGACAAGATCAGAATAACCACACCGTATTCTTAAACCTCAATATGCATCTTAATAACCAAAATTTATGGAATAAAGTAGTAGACATAAGTCTATCTTGTACATATTATGTAAATGTGAAAGTGTGTTTATCAAGTAAAAAAGAATACCTAGATTAGTGTATTTCATGAATAAATTAATTTAGTCATGAAATAATATTCCATAAACGATTATATTTTGTAGATACATAAAAAAACTAGAGATGTTATTTAAATGCACATATATAACAAAATCTAATTGACGTTTAACCATTTGTTTTGTTGGGTGACCACTTATTTTTGTAATGAATAGTAGTTACCAGGGAAATGAAGAAAAAGGAAATGACAAGAAATTATTAAAAGTTCCAGTGCACAATGTTCAAAATTTTCATTAGTTTACAATTTTATCTCCATAATAAGGTAAAATTGTTAAGTATTTTTAAAATTAACTTGATATATACGTCGTTCATTATTGAGTATCTATTGTATAAATTGATATCTATCTACTATCATTGTAACCTAGTAATTAGTACAATTTGAAGAAATTCATAATGGGATACATAAAGACATGAAGTGTAAAGACGCAAAGAATACAGACTTGCTGGGATAACCTCGTTCAGAATCCAACTGCAGAATTTACAATTTCCACATTGGAAAAAAGCTTTAACCACTTTTATACATAGGATATTAGTTATGGACAAAATATATAGAACTTTGTTCTAACTGAAAGTTTGTCTTAACAAAAAATGGCAATGGTAGTTTTAGTAAAATTCGGTATATGTAAGACAAAGAAAAATGTAATGGTTCAAAACACAAATATATTATTTGTTTTATTTGATATGATAAAAATAAAAATAAAAAAGTAATTCAAACACAAGCAAATCATATAGTAAATCATAGGTAATATTTTATGCACCTATAATGATAGAAGCACCGAGCATGATGTTTTAAACTAGGGTTCATTACATGCATTTTTATATATATTTAACATACATATTTTTAATTGTGATAAAAACATTTTTTTTTAAATAGTATTGAAAATATTCCCAAAGGAATAGTAGTGAGTTCTCAATTAAAAACAACCGTTTTCATTCTAAAACATTATTTTACACTATCCATAATTTTTGTGAGTTTCACACTTTTTAAACACATTTTTGAAATTTAACACATTTTTGTGAATTTCAAGTCTTTAAACAAAAGAATTATAGAAACATAAAGGGTATGTATTACAATTATAGTTTTAAAGGTCCACAAGATGCTTCCGAGTGTGTGAGAAATGTATATGCAGCTTTGAAAAGAACTATAAATGCTCTTTTAAACAACTGTTCCTGCCATGGGTTAAAGTTGAATTTTTTTAATATTGTTAGTATATAAAAAAATGTTTGCAAATTTCGATATGATATTTATTTTAAATATTCAATACAAAACTTTGCGAATAGAATCACAATAAAGACGGAATAATAGAATGACAGTAATGACTACCATAGCAAAATTGAAGAGCGCAAAAAGAAGAGAGAAAGAATATTTAGAAAAAATATTCTTAATGTATCTAAATTTTTTAAAAATTAGAAGCTTTTTTCAATATTTATCCCAATGTAATGAATATAATTACTGTCATAAAAATTGTTTATTTTAAATAATTTCTTCCAATAAACTGAATTTCTCTATGGTTTGACACTATACAGAAATTTACCACAAAGAAAAATTACAGATTGATTTCTCATAACAGATTTTAAATAAGACTAAACTTAAATTAACATACCGTTAGTCTAATTTGTTTCCAAGTATTTTATCTACTTTCATTCGATAACTTTTTGGTTTTTCAAAGTATAGTCTACTTCAATTGAATAAAATAAATACTAAAATATAGGGAAAATAAAATTAACTCACTCCCGACCTCCTCTGATATCTGTATCGATATCTTTCATCATCCAGTATGTATATGCTAGCCCTAGCCAGTAATAATCAGAGTATATCAGATATAACCAGGCAGCAATAGCTATCGGCTCTCCAAAAAGTGCAATGCAGATCCATATGGCAGCAGCTAACGTTTGCAGGCGCCGATGCAAGGGCACGTCCAGCGGAGCCCATTGAATACCCAGCATCTTCATTCCACTTCTGGAAATATATTTGTAAATATAGTGTTAATACATTGTTAGGTTGGCTAGTAAGTTTTTAGCCACAATTTCGGGACTTTTCTAGAAAGATTCTCGAAACTCCTAGAAGTTTTATTGTTGGGTATAAATAGGCCAAAATGCAGTCAATTGACATCAGTCAGCATCGAAGCTTTAAGTGAATTACATTAAAGATAATGGATTTAAATCGATATCAAATACGGATTCTATTACTTTACGAATTTCGTCTGGGTCACAACGCAAAGACTGCCACAAATAATATATGTCATCCACGGTTCTTATGTGACAGCAAAGATTTGGTTCAGAAAGTTCAGGAATGAGGACAACGATCTTGAGGACGAATCCCATGCCATACGTCCTGTTAAATTGACGTTCAACAATTACGACGCCTAATTAAGGAGGATCCTCAACTGGCGACTCATCAGTTGGCAAATGAGATACACAGCAAACGTGACACCATAGAAACACATCTGCATGAATTGGGAAAAGTTTCAAAATACAGTGTTGTCATCATATCACCCCACCCCACGAGTTGTCATCATATCACCTTCAGTACAGAGTTGAAACTTGTCAACATTTATTGACATTGAAACGTAACTTCGACTGGCTGAATCAGTCAATAACTGGCGATGAGAAGTCGATTACATACATTAACTATACACACAAACATCAATGGCTGGGTGACGGAGAAGCAGGAGTTTCAGTATTTCCAAACCTTTAATAAGTGCCAAAAATGTCAAGGGCATTATTCATTGGGAGTTACTTCCAGAGGGATCTACAATTAATGCAGATATTTACTGTGAATAATTGAACCGATTAGCTAACAAATTGAGTAGTCAACAGGATCGAGTTTGTTTTCTACATGAGAATGCTAGGCCACATGTTGCAATACGTATTTGTAATAAATTAGACGAGCTCGTCTGGGTTTTACTCACTCATCCACCATATTCGCCGGATATTGCGCCCTCTGGTTACCATTTATTCAGGGCTGTAAGTAACCATTTACGTGAAAAAAATTCGATATAAAAGAAGATTTCCAAAATGACCTCGCACAGTTTTTTGAATCAAAGTCACTGGAATTTTACAAGAAAGGCATATACTCACTGCCAACTAGATGGCGACAAGTAGTAGATAATAATGGTGCATACTTAAATTAAATTTAGTGTATCATATACATTTTTTTAATAAAAATTATTGACAGCAACTCGGAGTTAAACATTTATGAGCCAACCCAATATTTATTACTGAAAAATAAATTTTATATAAGGTATATAGAAAAATATCAATAAATTTTCTGCTAATTTGCTCACACTCAATATAGTAATAATTTTGGTTACTAGATTAAATTAATTTAATATAAACTCTGAGTGAGTCAAGGAACAAGGAATTAATGTTTTTGTTGTAGTAAGTATTTGTATTTCTAATAGTACAAAAATTGTTCCATTCCTTCATTACCGCATCAGGTAATGAGCCCATTTAAATAATAATATAATATAAAGAAATATACTTAATTTGAATACAACTAAATTCATGATTTTAAAATGTTGCGTGCTTTACAAATTGTATTGCAATTATGGCATCACTTTTTTTAACTTTTCTATTAAATTTATCTTTCAATTATTTATTTTAATCTTCTATTAATTATTTAATGATGTCCCTCTTGTTAGTAGTGTAAGCAAATAGTAAATAAATGACTAATAAATTACTATAAATAAATGTTATAAAAAATATGTAACAAATTCAAATAATAGTTCAAGATAATAATTTGGTTATTTGGAAAGCATCAAATAACTCCAAGTATAATGTGTCTGGCTGTACTACATTAAACAATACATAAAATTAGTAAAAATGAAATAGTGAAATTTAAAATTTTTTATTCACCTTGAATGTGAACAGCTGAGATCATGTGGAGTATTAGTTGTACATGTTTAGATTCTCCCAATAAAATAATAAAAGCAATCGTCTCATTAGCAGCAAAGACAGTACGCGAGGAAGCAATGTCAAATGTCATTACACAATTAAGGTTGTGCAGAAACGACACACATAGTCCATTAATGAGATTGAAAAGAAGACGTACCTACATGTTCACATTGTATAGTCCACCTATCGTTGAATGTTGAGAAGTGCAGTATTATTTTTATCACTTGGATATCAGCATAAAAAGAGATCATTATTTATTGTGATGCAGGTATCAAAATGCTGCTGATCAGCTAATATAAAGCTTACCAAATTGTTTTTTATTAAAACATCTTACTTTTAAAGATGTTTTAATAAAATAACAGTTTGGTAAGTTAAATTAAAACTATTTTGCAGCTTTGCACTTATAATTTTAATAGCAATATCCTTGTGTAATGATTTACTATTGTAAAGATTTTACTGGTATGCCCACACACCAAGAAACAATTGCGTATAATGTCAGTTACAGAGCTGTTCAGACTTTTTTGGTGCTCTATTTAAACAATTTAAAAAACAAAATAAATGTTTAAAAAAAGGAAGCCAAAAATCCCATTCAATATTTTCATACAAAGAGATGTAATTTTGACTTTATGGTTTACTTAAATAGTAATAGGACTCACATTAACTTTTGTGAAATACTAAATACTCTTGCAACCACTAATAACTTTCATCATAGCTGAGACTTTAACATTTCATACATAAAGAAAGCGAAGCAAAAATATAGTTTTGTAATCCTTTGTGTTCAAAATATGAGACTGTATATTTATGTCTATAACACAACTAGCTGTTACCCACGACTCCACCTACTTGGCATAAGCAGTAACGCATTCTCATAGCACCTTAACAAAAGGTTTTTGTTACGCCTTAAAGAACTGTGTTTTTTCAGGATGAAAATAATATATATCTTAGTATAAACTATATATATCTTAGTTATCTCAAAGACAGGTGAATATCTATAAGACAGGTGAATATCTATAATCAAAACTTAATTAGAAATTTGAAAAAATTGTGATCGAGTGACCATGAGATTATTGAATAACAAATCTCATTAATATTTGCTAAATATAACATAAATATTATTTGCCAAATATAAGCCACCTCGAACATATATTTTTACTTCTTTTAATTCTTTGCATCTTTTCTCAGATTTAAAGAGAGGCTACAGTTTATATGAAAAGTCGCAGAAACTATTACTTTCATTGTAAAAAGATATTGTGCTGTCTGAACTAGGCATTCTGTTTGTATATTACAGAAATTATCTTGACACAAATGTGGAAAACATCTATACGAGGATGCAACAAAATAAATATGGTATTCTCAGACATTTTTCCCCGAGAAGTGTCAATTTCAAAATTAATTATATATTGAATATATTTGGCGTTAATTTTGTAGAAATTCATTATTCACAATTAAATGCAACTACGTGATGTAGTATTATTTCTACTTTCTTTAATTTCTTTACCACGACCTAGGTTTCGTTGTATTACAACATCTTCAGGTGGGATATTAGCAAAGATCTTTGCTAATATCCCACCTGAAGATGTTGTAATACAACTAAACCTAGGTTGTGGTAAAGAAATTAAAGAAAGTAGAAATAATACTACATCACGTAGTTGCATTTAATTGTGATTAATTATATAGCCAGTTTTAGTCTCATAAAGCAGTTTAATAGGCAAACTGCATTTGTAAGGTTTATCATATTTATAAGTTTTAAAATGAAGGTTTGTTTTTGTTTTAGAATTATTTCTTTATCAAAATCTCTTGATTTGGTATGTTGTCTTGTTTGGTATAAATACTTTAAAATATACAATTTTGTATTGGTTTTACCGTATAAAATCTGTTGGAGTATTCATTATAAAAATGTATTATCACTAAAATGCTAAAGCTGTATCTCATTAGCATTTTTCTTATAGTTTTCGCAGGATACCAAACTGGTGTTACAAACTCTCATCTCATAGTTTTTACGTGATATGAGGTGTTGCTGGATCGCATAGTGTTAAAACAAAATCTTGTCTGGTCTAAGAATATATTTTTTTTTACAATTGTTTTAAAAATAATTATTGCAGAGTTATTATCAATACCTGTATTAATAAATATCTATATAACAGTTTCAGTCCAACAACATATCTGGACAAAAGTTTTGGTCAAACAATTCTGTCCACAACATAACCTGCATAAATTTTCACCAAAAGTCCATAATACTTTCGTAATCAGCAATAATGAGGACTCTCAGTAACTGTTTAAACAACACTTTCGGTCATACAATTCTATGTCAATAATATAACCCGCTATTGAATATATTTGGCGTTAATTTTTTAGAAATTCATTATTCACAATTAAATGAAACTACGTGATGTAGTATTATTTCTACTTTCTTTAATTTCTTACTATTACTACGACCTAGGTTTCGTTGTATTATTGTAAAGAAATTAAAGAAAGTAGAAATAATACTACATCACATAGTTTCATTTAATTGTGAATATAACCCGCATAAATTTTGACCATAAATCCATAGTACATTTGTAATTAACAATAATGATGGCTCATAGCAACTGTTTTATCATTAAAGTTTTAAAATGTTGATAATAAATATGTACACTTTCGATAATAAACATTGATATTGTCATTTTTCTGGTAAATTTAAAGCAGAGTCATTGTTTCCCGCATTGTGGACATGAGGATATGTATTTCCTGTTCAAAGTGCCCGCCACAAAGTTCAAATTTTATATATCTATGTTATGTGCCTATCAAAAATTATATATTGCTTATGTTATACATGTTAAAAATTAAACCATTATTAGCAATGTAGCTTTCTATATCTATGCAACATAATTCGAAGATTACTATATTATTTAGAAGATATAAATGTATCTACATGAAAATTTATTTAAAAACAGTTTTATTAATTTTATACCTCTCATTAGTGGGACATTTCTGTACTGTCTCAATGATTATAAATATGGGAGCCATATTCAATTCACATCAAACTTTGTAGATATTTGATGGATGTAGTAAAAAATTATAAGGTTTGGATTTGGATTTTCAATGTATTCCTTTAATTTACTTGCCGTATATATCTTTAATGTAAAATTAGTTAGAAGTCCACTCAATTATATGGAATCTATACAAGACAAACTTCGGCCTGATAACTAAATGCGTCCAAAAGATATTTTTTTCTAAATTAGTATGAAAGACGTTAAGTTTAGTAACTTTTCTAACTTACTACAGAATTTCTCCATTCAGTAACAATAAATTTTCATTCTGTGTAGCTTAGAACAAAGAGTTCTCAATTGTTAAATAGAAACATTCTGTATTAAATTTCTTGCTTACATAGTAATCTTCTTTTTGTAATGCCAGTATCTAGTACTGAATTATATGCATTTCCTTCATTTTCTCACTGTATTCTATTGCCCATTGCCTTGATATTAATCATACTTGTGTGTGATTTGTCAATGTTGAGTGATATTAAATCTCATAAACGTGTCATTGTGATGTATTATAGTATATTAGATTTTAGAAATATTGTGTGTGCCATATAATTACCATTGCTGAAATATGAAGGTTTACAATTGTAATACATTTCTGAAACCGTATAAATAAACATATATATAAAGTACACTTTTGAAAACTATAGATATATAATTTTATTTCTCGAGTTTTCGAAAAGGAAATTTGAAAAAAATTATTTCATTTTCGAGAGTAAGTGCATATCCGAATGTGCATAAGGTAAGGTTCCATAGTTGTCTTTACCTCTTCAAATTGACTTTAATGAAAGTTGGAATCTTGTACCTAGAGTTCTGGAAAAATGCTAGTACCTAGAATTTTTCCAAATTTGCCTAACTGAAGGTTGAAAAATTGGAGAGGGAAGGACACATTAAACGTCATTTAGACAAGGAGCTTAAAAATTAAAGTGGTAAATGAAACCTTAATTTATTTTCAAAAAACCTATCCAATGATATCCCGTCTGGTGGGATGTGTGAAAAAAATTCTTCGCCTTAACCATATGTATGGCAAAGTTAAATATTTTTTTATTATTTTGCTATTATTGAAATCTATATAAGAAGTTCGCTCTATAAGAAGTATTAGTAAAATTTTGTGCACATAAGTCTGAACCTGTAGAAACTGTGGATCTGTGTCATGTACAGACACTAAGTAATTAAATAGGTTCCTTGATGCACTATGTAATGCTAAAATGTCATAAAATTAAATATTTATACCTACATAAATTTTTCATTTTATCAATATGACTTGCAAATGACTTTTTACGATACAGTAAGATCAGTAATAACTTTAAAACATTTACTATGGCTTGTTAAACTAAATAACCAAAAGTCTACCTAGGTATCAGGTTAACGAATATAATTAGGACTATAAATATTCATTATCCCGAGAAGCAGACAGATTTGTCTGATTATTAATAAACTTTTAGTTTTTTCATGATCTCTCTTACTATGAATATTTAAATTGTACCTAAAACCCGATCCCTATGAATATTTACATAAACCTATAAAAACAGTTTCACGGTCACGCAAGACAAATAGTTTTATACATATGGATGTTTGTTTTATTTTAATTCAATTTCTATAATAATACGCCCTATTTTATGAATATACTCTCAATGAGAATGTTAGTATATAATCAATAGCAAAACTCGTTCAATTTTTAAAAGCTTTTTTCCAAAATATTGACAGCGCTGGACAGCGAAACAAATTTTAAAAATGTTAAAACACGTTATGTTTTTATGTTCTACATTACGACCAGTATTAAGAAAATTATGCGCATCGTAGTTTTACTACTGTAATTCACTTTTATTACGTATAATAAGACAAATAACATATATACAAATATATTTACACAAATAACGTAAATTATTAAAAATTCATTAATTCTAACATAAGAAATGTACTTGTTTATGTTCACATTTAAAGATAATGCATATATAAATTAAAAGAGATCAAAATATTTAAATTGCAAGGTTAAATAGGAAATAAACATATTTTATATTATATAAAATGTTAAATAATTAACTTAAACTTACTTTAAAATTCCAAATATCAACTCGGCCATGTCTGTTGCAATTGCACACTATAAACAACTGCACGACGTGTAATAACAGTATTGAACTTATCTGTTTATATTGCGAGTGTTTTTAAAAATGCGGGTACATTGATAACGAAAGATGAAACATAACACGTCTGTGTGGTGCGCCATATTACTATGATAATAACATTGACCGTCCACTTTATTTACGAAAACTTACCTAAGTGGCTACATTTAAACTTACTCATGTTATTAAATAAGACCTTGTCTTCGAGGCATGTTTATGAGCAACATTCCAATAATGATTATTGTACCTAACAGCAATTATATTTTTGACGTAATAGTTATACTTATAGGATTAATTTCAGAAAAACAAAACAAGATTTCCATTAAGTTAAGTAATTCAAAAATGGGACGAAAATACAGTATTATTTTTATAATATAATTTTAAATAATTATAATTTATTTTATTCCATAATAAATATTCAGTGTCATAAATCTACTATTAAAATATTTTTTGGGCTCGGTAATGCATTTATAATTTCGCCATTTCTGTCCAATCGTCTGTCATAGCCTCACAGTTTCCAGTTTTAGACTAATGTGCATAAAATTTTGCAATTTTAAGTAATATGTAACAAAATATTGAAAAAAAATTAAAGGGTTTTGCACTAAAAAAGAGTATAATTTAATCATCTCATTCGTCCGTCTGTCACAGACTCGCTGTTTCGATAGTTTAAGACCAATGTGTATGTAACGAAATATTGAAAAAAAAATTAAATGGTTTTGCACTGAAAAAGAGTCTTAATAATTTTATCATCCTATTCGTCCATCTGTCACAGACTCGCTGTTTCGATAGTTTAAGACCAATGTGTATGAAATTTTGCAAGGGGACGCATATGGAAATTTCTGGTAATATGTATAAAAACATTGAAACAAAATTTAAGGGGTTCTGCAGTGAACAAGGAACATTTATCATCTTGTCATCTCCGTCCACCCGTCTGTCACAGCCTGATTGTTTCTATAGTTTTAGACCAATGTACATGAAATTTGGCAAGTAGACGCATGTGGAGATTTCAAGTAATATGTAAAAAAATATTGAAAAAACATTTAAAGGGTTCTGCAGTGAAACAAGGATTTTTTTATTTTGTTATCTCCGTCCATCCATTTGTCACAGCCTCATTGTTTCTATAGTTTTAGACCAATATGCGTGAAATTTTGCAAGTACATGCATATGGAGATCTTAACTAATATGTAAGAAAATATCGAATCTTAAACAGCGAGTCTGTGACAGACGGACGAATAGGTTGATAAAATTATAAAGACTCTTTTTCAGTGCAAAACCCATTAATTTCTTTTTTCAATATTTCGTTACATATTACTTGAAATTTCCGTATGCTTTTACTTGCAAAATTTCATGCACATTGGTCTTAAACTATCGAAACAGCGAGTCTGTGACAGACGGACGAAAGAGATGATAAAATTATACTCTTTTTTTAGTGCAAAATCCTTTAACAGTTTTTCAATATTTCATTGCACAGATTTAGATTTTTGGTGTGTATTTGTTTCAATTGCGATATTTTTAAACGTTATTCGCATTACTACTTCATGTTTCAAAGTTTTTGAACTTACTTGAATGGCACAAACATATCTGTAAAGTATACTTTTTATTTAAAGATAGATATTTATCTTTTAAGAATTATGCACCATTATTTTACGCTTATTTATGATAATTTTTTTTTTGATTTTTGACAAAAAAATTGTTGATAAAATGCAGGATATCATAAAATGTTCATCCAGAAAATGAAGGAAATAAGGTCCTTTGTAGATATAGAAACATTTAGTGTTGTACCATTTCCCTAATTTAATGTGAGGTTGAAATGTCTCTTCAATGTCAGCGATACGACCGTTTGTAGGTTTCTATTGACTCCTTTTTATGGACGCTCTCTGCTTAGCTATTAGCAATTTAAAGATGAGTAAATAAAATACTCCTATAATACTATAATACTTTATGTTTCTTGTGAGGTATTATTTTTAAGGGTTTATTATGAGGCATAAATCAATATTTACTTTCATAATTTTAAATTGCATATTAAAAAGATATCATAAAAAATATGGGAAAATAGAGCACCCCCATTTATTTCCGGAATTAATGAACCAAAAGAAAATTAAAAACGGGGTTGGTAAAGTTTTGCTTGAAGATTACAGGAAAACTGTACTGATTATTCTAGATCATATATATTTTATACACACACACACACTCACACACACACGCACGCACGCACACACACACACACACACACACACACACACATATATATATATATACCCTTAAACGTTTATGAGTTCTTAAATGTGTACGCAATCCTCGCAGTGCAAGTTCTACTCTTAGTTTACGTGTTTTCTTGAGTTAACTATCTTTCATTTTGTTGGTGCGATATGTGAGGTTCCTTTTTTGGTGCTCATCACACCTCCATTTGATATTGCGTGAGGGTACAGTTACAATTAATACGAAGTGACCGACGCACAGTAATGATGTTATTTAACCGGCGCACAGTAATAATATCGAAAAATTAGGGTAAAACACGCATATTCACGCATAATCTCAGTTAGATACTTATTAATACGGCACTTTAAAGCTATACTTCTCAACACTAAACATCCAAGAAAATACTTCGTAATAGTTTTGTTTATTCTAACTTCAGAATTAATCACGTCACTTAATTGATAACATAATCGACCTAGCTGTACTTATTGACTGTTTTTTCAAGCAAAGTGACATTACGGATACATAATATTTTGGGTTAAAGATAGAAGAAAAAAGAGTACTCACATTGATATCATTTCACAAACGATAAACGTGACGATATGAATACGCGATTCGGAAGTAAGTGGAAGAAGGCACCTAAATAATGCCAGCATTTTTTACGAGGTTCATCGACCCTAATAGTAAGAATTGAATGATTTATTATACTTAGTAGGCGATTCTATTCAATTTGTATCGTCAGCGGTCAGGATTGAGAATGGAATTTGCTTTGTTCTAAAGATGCATTTTGTCGCATTGTTAATTAACCATTAGTTTATTCTAGGCAATGACTTCTCTCGAATAAACCTATGACAATTACTAAAGTATTACCGATTATCAATACATATTATAAAACAGTAAAGCTAAAAAAGTCCGTAAATAAAAGTATGTAAACGTATAAGACATTTTGTGCATGGCCGTCAAGTGCCTTGCGAAACTTCTTTACTTGTTGTTATTCTGAAGAAATAAAGGAAAATATTAACACTTTCTGCGTTAACCGCATAAATGAAAGTATTCATGGCTTCCCACGGTGACTGACTCCTTAAATATCCGGTTTTTTATTAATTATTATTTATTTATTGTCTTTAATGTACAAATGTATAAGATAGAGACGTTGCTGAAGAAACCCTCTCCTCCAGTCAGCCAAAGCTCCAAGTAATATACTATATTATGTATTGAAGAATACTGTACCTAATACATTGTGAATACAATTAAAAGAAAAAATTAAACTATTACAAATAAATTGGGCCACAAAGAAATTAAACGAATAGCAAGTAAATAATTCAAAACAATATATAAAAAAGGAAAAATATGTATACATAAATATACACAACGTTTACGTATATTATTCATTTATGTATACAACATTTATGTATATTATACAAGAATGAAGAACAGGGACAGCATTTAGAGGGAAAAATCCGGGAGGAGAGATACGAAAGGATTTTTTTTCAGACGGCCTTTAAAGGCGTGAATTGACATCGTATTCCGGATATACAGAAAATATTATAATTTAAATTAAAGGTATATTAAAGTAATAGATTATATGTACAATTAAGTACTTTTGTTAGAAAATTACATTAAAATAAGAAAGTGGTTTAGTTACTGGAGTGCGTAGTAAGATTTCGGCCAGCAGCGATAACAAGCGTATAATACAAATTTAAAAAAAATTATTTACAGAAAATAATACTGTTTTAAAGTGTCGATGTAATCCACTGATACTAACGTTAATTTTAAAGCTAATCGTTTTATCACTACCATTAAATAATAATATGATTTTAATTGTTGTTCCCTTTAATGTCAACAATTAATAGAGAGAATCGGACACCGATATTAACGAAAATTTTTTACATTAATCGCCTCAATAATATTATTACATAAATATGAATATATGCTTTACTACGGCTGAGAACATAACGAAAATTGTAACAAGTTTAATTTACTGGCAGTTTA
The DNA here is from genome assembly GCA_039881145.1 of Druceiella hillmani. Classification (NCBI taxonomy): domain Eukaryota; kingdom Metazoa; phylum Arthropoda; class Insecta; order Lepidoptera; family Hepialidae; genus Druceiella; species Druceiella hillmani. Next base: position 23,319,881 of record JAYKKI010000016.1, on the reverse strand, counting down.
CTCTCGAATGATACGAGACTGGCAGCGGAAGGGGAAACTCTGTCCATCGATCGTTTTCCACACAAGCAATATATTTAAATATTAAATTAAAATAAGTTTCATTTCAAACAAAATTAGAGGCACTATAAGCAGTCTACGAAGAAAATATAGATCAAATATTTTTTTGTTATTTTCGTCTGTTTCGACTAGGTACATATAGAAAGACAGACTATTTTTGAAAATTTCATCTGTATCGTCAGGGGCCATAAATGTGCTACAAAGAAGACATAGATCATCTATGCAATTTTCGGCAGTTTCGTCGGGGACTACAATTATACTACAAAGAAACCATTTATACTCACAACACGCAAAAAATCCTGAGTATATTAGATGCAATTTTCACTGAGGTGTTGCATAGAGTTTATAAAAGAAGCTGAAGTACATTCATGAAGTAAAGAAGAAAAACTGCGTGTCGGAGCACTTACAAAGTTGTTGTGCACGTTTCTTAAAATGTTTGATGCAAGTTTAAATGAAAGTTCTAATCAAATTCTAGAGATTTTTCATTTTTTCAAACCACATCACTACGAAGCTTAATATTTCTGGAAAATTCAATCAGTTAAAAACGTGACAAAATTCCAATTTGTAGAATTATTAATATCTTTTATGATGAAATTTTATCTAAAACAGTTATCATTTTTGGATATTTTACTAGGCCCACCTAAAATATCATCATAGTTTTATCAATTTCATGGTCTATCCAATGGCTGATAAAGCAATATCACTTAACTATTGCATTCATAATGAAATCAATCACGAAAACGATGTCTAATATAGGTACCAGATAATTTGTTTATTAGTTTTTTCTTCTTTATTTTTTATTTATTTTAAATTTACTTTATTTTATCTCCTACTTTTTATTTTTTTATTGAACCAAAGAAACTACTAAAAAAACACTAACATATGACATGTTAGTAGTCTATGCGAGTAAAACTGCGGAAAAAAATAGTTTTTTATAATGTTTAACATCATACACGATGTTTTTTAATCAAACTCTTATTAATAACTCTTATACATAAAAATATTTTTTATAGTAGACTTTAATAATTTTGCAGGTTGGTAATGCAATTAGTCATATGATCAAACTGACCTGAATTTACCCAGTATAAAATCTACGCTCTCTTTAAAATAAAAATTATCTGCCTCTTTATTAGCAATGAAATCAAAAAACTTGAGTTAGGCCGATTTATTTACAGAATGCTTTCAACGACGTTTATTTCCGAAATAAAAAAATGTGTGCTATGATCATATGCAAGGGTTGCTATTCAAGGTATCATTGATGGTAATAGATGACACTACAACCTATCCTTATCACCAAATGCAATCTTATTACATCAACCACTCAGAAGCTTCTAAATCTAGTATTGTCTTCGCAGTTTTTCAATCAGCAATTTTCGATGTATTTCACACAACGGTTGGGCATTCTATCGCTGTTGGAGTCATGGAATGTTGGAAATTATTATCAATCCTTCAAGAGTGCACTGAATGAATTAAAATAAGAAACTGGATATTGGAAAACTATGTGAAATAGTGGGAGATGTTCGACAAAGGAGGATTCTACGAGATGGAGGATGCACGCGACCCCTCCTCTCTCCCAAGAGTCCCAGAATAATCAAGTTAAAATAATTGTAATTGTAGTGAAGTGATATTATAATGAATGGCAAGACAGGAAAAGACAAGAGAACATAATGTTTTTCTTTACAAAAAAAAACGAAAAACTGACGATGTACGTTCTTTGGCCCACGCTATCGATTATATACATATTTTATCGATTATATACATTTTTTATCAAGCAAGCTAGCTACATGTTTCAGGAATGTAATATAGGTAGGTATAGATAATCGACCCCGCATCGATTGAATTTTTAAAAAAACTTTAAATGTTTCGATATAGTGCGCCGATTAAGATGAGATTTGGTATAGAATTAAAATAAAAAAAAAAAATTAGAAAAAAATTATTTATCCGATTGACTATTTCATTATTTACTCTGTGTTAATGCATGTACTACAATAATTTTATAGACTTGACTAATTTAGTATTTTATTTTTATATTTACAGATTCACAACAACAAGGATGGCATAAGGGTTCTTACAGATGAAGAAAGGTACCAGGAAAAAACACTCGGCAATTTCCAATTCATTATATCGCGAGGGCAAAGAAAAAGGTCTTAATTGAGGTTTTAAATGAGCTGGTTAAAGGGACACGAATGGCTAGTATACAGCAAAATTGCTGATAGTGGATTGTGTAAGGTGTGCATAATTTTTGGATGGCATGAAGCAAGTGCGAGTAAAAAATAATCACAACTAAGCTAATATGGTAGTATTTCAAAATTTCTTGATGGTGATGGAGGAAAAATTCAAGGACGATGTTGTCCAAATAAGACTTCAGGAAACAAAAATTATTGAAGAGAATAGTAATAACAAACTTATACCTAAAATTATTGCATCATGTAAAATACAAAACATAACATTAAGAGGAAGCAGGGATGACGGTGATTTAGAATCAGAAAGAGCTTCTGGAGTAGGCAATTTTAGAATGTTTTCCTTTTTTTATATTCCGAAGCGATGCTGGAGACAAGATACTGCCGATTACATAAAAATTGTGCTAAAAATGCTTTCTATATCAGCAAGTCGACACAAAATTATTTGATTGATACCTCTGGGTAATTAATCACAAATAAAATTGTAAACAAAACTAAAAAAATCCGCATATTACAGCTGGTGAGATTACAGATGTTTTTATTAGTAACTGTCCATTTGTATTCACTATTTCGATGTAGACACAAATGGAATCCAAGAAAACTTGAACCTAGATGTCACAATGTGCCTAGGTCAAGCATACGACGGGGGAGTCAATATGAGTTGTAAAATAAAAGGCATGCGTCTCTAATATTCAGCTTCTAGCATTTTATACTCATTATGTAAGGCACCAACTTAACTTAGCCATCAGTGCATAAAAAGTGCCGTGGGGATTATATCTCCTCACAGAAGCAATGCCAACTCTGCTATGAGAAAAATAAAATACACTGAAGACCAAATGGGTAGAAAGACATGAAGCGGTTTTGACATTTGGACTTGTCTTCTTATAATTTTGCAAAAGGGGACATACGTGTAGAACTACATTTTCACTTTTAGCTGTAATCTAATCGAAATTCCTTGTAAGCTTGGTCATTCTCGCTGATATATTGGGAATCACACTTCCTTTATTTGCATCATTAGGAGACATTGAAATTGATATAATTTTTGCAATGAGGCTTGTTGATACGACCACAGCCAGACTCCAAAAGCAACATAAAATTAGCATAGATGGATTTGAAAAACTTTTCAATAAGGCTGAGCGTCTAGCAAATGACACAGGGACATAAATTACCGTCCGAAGTAAATTAATAAATCGTCAAAGAAACAGGCCTAACATTCAGTCTGTTAAAGAATGTTATTTCCTAGAACTATCCTGCGAAGAATCGGACAGTTATCAAATTTGCTTTCACATGACTTGTGAACAGCATGTTTTGAAAAGTACTAAAGGCGACATTGGCTGTATTTTTGCTTTGAAGGGAGAGCTAGAACTTTCGCTAAAGATGAGAGTGAACATTTCAAAGTCTCCAGCAGAGCCCTACAAAAGAGAACGGGATTGCCAAATATTAGAACTCTGAGTTAATTGTTATGCACCTTTCCTGTGACAACTAGCATTGCGGAGCGGTCCTTCTTCACATTACACCGACTAAAAATATATCTTTATAGCAGAAGCCAAAAAATCGCTTAAAATAATGGGAATCTTTCATAAAATTACATATTGTTATCCGCAATGAAAAGTATATTTTCAACAGGTATAACCTATGAGGACATTCCTTGCCTGTATGACTTTTATACCAAGAAAAGGTATACTTGTGAGGTGACTTTTATACCAATTCTGTATCTGTCCTTGACGTTCAATATTGATAAGAATTGGAAAATCTTTCCAAATTTTCCTCACAAGAAAATGATGAGGAAAGCGAAATTGAAAAAGAAAACGGCTCAAATATTAAAGATATACATAGTAGACTAACATTAAATGATGAAATAAAAGATAAAACTATTTGCACAACAACAAAAGCCTTAGAACCTTTACGGAATCAATTTATTGAATTGAAAAGCCAAAAACGATCATTTTCGGTGACAGTGTTTTTTGAAAGAGTTTTTTAGTTTGGCTATATTGTATATATCGCAAAAAGAAAAAAACTAAATTCTTGGGCTCATAACCGATTTCCTATTTGCGGAGAACTATGTAATCAAACTCTCGTGGTTATTAGGGGCTTATTACATTTTGTCTATCAACTCGTGAGAAGGTGGCAAAGATTCTTTACTCCCTCGCTGAAATGAAGTGTGCGTACACTTTTTTATTTAATACAAACATATAAATTTAACAAATTATTAATTGTAATAAAATAAAATTGCAAATATAGGTTCTTATTCCTACACTTCTGCAAATGGTTCTGATAACACAAAAGGAACTAAAGACAATTTTAAAAAGAGATAATTATTTGCGGTATACATATTCCTTCCTGTCTTTCAGTGTTAAATACGCAGTTCATTATATATATATATATATATATATATATATATATATATATATATATATATATGTATATATGTATATATATATATATATATATGTATATATATATATATATATATATATATATATATATATATATATATATATATATATATATATATATATATATATATGCCGATGATTTATCTGTTGTTTTGTTTATTCTTTCTGCAAAACAGTTTTCAATGTAGAGATTGTGGTTTCTGAACGATTTAATTATAATCATAGATTAGAATTAAATTTTCCTAAAAACAAATTGGATTACTTACATCCGCTAATCATATTAGTCATTATCGGACATACATAGTTGCTTTATTAATTATAACAACGCCGATTAGACAAATATATCCGATGATTGATATTTAATTTTATCTTTTTAGCTGTTGTAACTTGTACTTGAGTCCATTCTTTGAACTTTTACACTTACGAAATTCCAACTGAATAAAGGATTAGGAAGGTGATATTTCACAATTTCTCCGTCCACGAAAAAAAGCGAAATTGTTTAATGGTACTCATTGTCTTTTATCGAATGTAGATGACGGGGCAATTTTTTTATCTGATAGCATAGGAATGTTTATCGTGCATTGTTCAAGGAAGGGTCCATTGTTCACGAGTGTAAATTGATAGGTTATATGAATCGTGATAATACGTCTATTACTAAATAGTTGATGTATTTATGCTATTACGAAGAAGAGGGTTAATACTCTCTACCTTTTGCCCCCAGTTGAAATTCTCGGACAGAGACTTCCAATATATGTTGGTCAATGTAAATATTTTGAAAGGTTGCGGTAACGAAAATAAACAGAAATTATGAGATAGCTTGCTGTTTAAAAGTGACTTTATATATACCTAGTTGTAAAAAGATGCGACGGCAGTAGAACATTTAAAAGTGCATTTTTTAAATTTTTTAAATTAAAAAATTTTTTGTTACTGTTACACTTTGGGATATTTTTAAGTTTAAAAGCAGCAATGTTAATTTTTCAGTAAAAAAACTGGTTAAATAGGAAAGTTTTTGGAATAGATTCTGGGAAGAAGTTATGACCTTTTTTTTTAAAATGTCAGCAAAAATTTAATTCAAAATCTGGTTTTTAGAATATATCGTGTTTCTGTTAATTTTTTGACGCTATGTAAAGACGTATATACGTGAATGATTTTATATCGAATATGTCAGTTGTCAACCAGGTGATGAAAACATAAAACTTTTATCACAATTATTCACGTCACAAAGAAACATTTTGACTTCAATCCTTGAGTTTAGCTACAAAACACAAAAAAAACTAAGAAACTAATGAAAATCGCAGAACATACATACGAGTATTTCGGACAGGCATTGATATTCTCTACCTCTGTGCTTCCGCTTGACACTATTTTTTGTGACACTCTCTATAAGAAGTAAATCAAAAACGACACCATGAATGTCAGGAACGATGTTAGACTAGTATAAGTGATGAAACAAAATAAAGTATATGAAAGTCAAGCATGTGAATAAAAAAGGCAAAATATACATATTGTCTTGGACACGTGTGTGACATCTTGTTATAGTTGTTATTTAGGTTTAAAATTGAGTCAAAGCATGGTTTAACAAAGCAAAGACTCTGTATGTTTAAAAAAGAATAAAGAATAACAACTGTTCCATAATTTATTTTTAATTCTTGGATTTAATAATACCAAAGGTGATAAGGATAAAAGTAGAGAATATACAGTACGCCTTAAATCATTTGAAATTCCTTTAGCTTCAATAAACTTATATTAAAAAGCCATTTATATTTGCATAAAAGGAACAAAAAAGTGGCCCCAGGTAGCCCTCACACGCGGGCTGTAATAAAAGAGACACAGAATCAAAGAAAGTACGTACATAAAATAAGTAGTTGTAAAGAAGATAAGGTAATCGTAGCACTAATATTGTTGTACTCTGCAATTTGTTGTAGCACAGTGAGCATTTAATGAGCCATTAGGTAAATTAAAATTAACCAGCAATCGAAATGTTTCAAGTCGTGGAAAAAGGCGGTAGAAAGGAAGTAGGTTTAAATATTGCTACTGTTTAGTGCGTCCTTAATCTTCATTGGCTACAAGCAATGGCGTTGACAAAGTTCTTATCTGTAAGTTATCCGCGTGCACTTATTGATAAGAGCCGCGTGCACTTATTGTGGAGTCAAGGTCATTTTTGATTATTGTGATAATATGGTCTACGTGCCACTATATTTTGGTGTAAACGTACTGGTTTCAGACCCATAGTTACTTTACTATTAACGCAAAATATAATTCAGGTTCAAAGAATCTAAATATAGTAGAAAATGGATCTCAGTGGACACACAACTATTGACGTAACGAATTAGAGTCAACCTGATTCTTTTTGATCTAACTATGTAGACGTTCACGGGGAATAAAATATTTTATTAATCGTGATTGGAATGTGAAAAAAATATTCGAATTCCCTTGCGAAAACTTGGAAATATGGAATTCAAATTTCTGACATATATGTGGAAATATATTTAAAATACAAGGTGCGCGTGTGTGTATTTTTATAAGTTATCGCAATTTTTAATCGATTTCCTTCAAATTTTCCACATTTACTCCCACCTCCTTACGATTTGTTGCTAGGGGTAGCCCCAGCAACAAATTGTAAGGTGATGACAATAGCCACTCCTTTCCCCCATACGAGACGGTGGTGGTGGGAGTTCGGAAAAGTTCGATCATACATGTAAATATATTTGTAATCTTCATATATATGTATATTTTTCTATATGAAGATATTTATATTTTTTCTATAAGTTCATGAAAATAATTTATTAAGTCATTAGAAGGATTTACAACAGCATATAATATGATTTTTACACCTTGAATGGGGCATCATTAAAGATATATAGGGCGTAGCAGTGCTCTGGGTTCTTTGTCCGTGTAAAGAATGTTGACTTCTTATATTTTTTGCAAAGTGTACTTATTTAATTTATTTCTTATGTACTGATTATAACAGGACTTTTAATTTATGTTTAAAGATACATTTTGTATTATATACCGTATATTACCGTTTGCAAGCTTTTAAACGTTTGTATATATGCGACGTCTATTAAAGCAAAATAAATAAAACAATTAAAAGCGGCTATGACACGGGCGAGTTTTTTCGGTGACAACGTCGACTCGGACCTCCTTAGGGTGAAACAACACATGTTTTCGAGTTCACTGTTACTCGTCGTGTGATTACAGAGACACTAGTACTAATATAAACTCAATGAGTGAGATGGACGAGAAAATATAAGTAGTCGCATAACAAATGCAAAATCTTACCCAATACGGTGATTATGTGTTTAAATGACTAAGATTATTCACTACGATTGTATCAGAACTAAACTCTATGTAATCACGACATAGTAATTTACACGATACAGCAATAGTGAAGTGAGATGCACTGGAAACACGCTTTGGGTCCTCCTCGTCCAGCCTGCCCCGTGTATTGCAACATTCGAGACCTTGAATTGATCTATCGAATACATTACAATGGTTTTATTGTCATGGCACGTCGTCACGCCAAAGAAATCCAATGAAATATTCCACACATCCATTTTCATGATTAATTTCAGAACATTCTATTTTAAAGTTTCACCCTGCCTGGATGAGACAAGTTGCGCTCAGTAAAAAAATTGATTTCTCAAGAAACTTATTTGGTCTAACGTGGGCTGTCTATTTGGATTTATGAATGTTTTTTTTAAGTACTTTACGGAGTAAAAAGTTGGCGGGAAGAGGAGCGACCACAAATGATTATCAATTTCCGGTTACCGGAGTAAAAATTAAAAAAAGCAGATATGTCTTTTTATTTAAATTAGGATTTGAAAAGTTTCACTGGGAGATTCCTGTTTTAATGAATTATCACCGAGCTCCGGGTTAGTATCGTAATTCTCCGGTTCTCAGCTGGCTGAGCTAGCTAACACACGGTCGATGTAGGTGAGACTGCGCGGGTGGGGACGCGAGATGACAGCGCGGGACGAGCAGTACAGAGAGAACGCCCGTACTCAGCCGTCAGTTCGACTATCAATAACTTGTGTAATTGTCATTGACCTTGTTTTCCATAATAGTTGTTATTTCAGTTTACTATGTTATTTGGTGACTTGGGAGACTATTTGTTTGTTGAATAGGTTATAATGGCGGACGGGAAACGAAAACAGAAGGGAAAAAAGAAATACGAATCTAGTTTTCAAGAGGTGTCATTAATGAATGATAAATTTATGAAATGGCTTAGAAAAGTGGATGAAGAGCGCGTTAAACGTGTATTTTATAATGTAATTTCCACAGTCAAGTGGGATAGCGAAAAAACTTTAACAAATCATATCAGTTCTGAAACTCAAAAGAAAATGGTAAGAAATTTACAGTCTAATTTGTTAATGACAGCATTTATTCCAAAAATAAAAACGACTAATGAACAAAACGTTGCTATTATTGAAATGGAATTATCTAATAATTGAGGGTGGTATTAAACTCAATTAATTATATGCAGGTCCTGCATCATCTAAAAAATCCATTGTTGTCGAACCAAAACAGAATCAATTGTTTTAAATGATCTTGCTCCAAACTCAATTGAACAGACTTTGAAAGAGCTCGAAACTTCAAACTCAGAATAGCAAACGCATCTCAGAATTCCATTGCTGTTGATACCTCTCAAGGGTTCTCAAAAAATGTATCCTATTGTTATAAGATATTTTTAACATGAAAAAGGCATCCAAAAGAAATTAATGAATTGTTTTGAAGATTTGGAAGAGGCTTCAACAAAAATGTTTGAAAATATTGAAAAATGTATATAGAAGTATGATTTATTCCCAACATTTGTATCGGTCGAACTGCTTGAACTTTAAAATATCGACGAAAATCACTTTACAATGAAGTTAACAACTTGAAGAAAATCCATCCACAATTTATAAAGACAGAGTTTTCAACATTTTCGTCTGATTTGTTATTGTTTTTTTTGGCATTTTCGTCTGATTGAATATCTAAAAGAAGCTAATTTTACAGAATTATCGAAAATAGTGAGGAAAATATTCTTTATTCCTATAGGCAATGCTTTTGTTGAAGGAGTGGTTTCTTTGATGGAAAACTTGTGGATAGACGAACGAAACTACGGTCGAAATGATGAAATCGGAACTCCAAATAAAATTAAATTATAATATGAACTGTCAAAAGTTTCTTCACTATTTAAAAAGAAAACGGAGCAATGACAAATGCTGAAAAAGTCATAAGAAAATAAAAAATATAATTTTAAATACCAAATAGGTTCCAGCAAAGAGTAATATTTTATTGATATGATCAAGAATATTACGTGATTTATAGAGTACCAAATAATATATTTCAATAATTATTAAAACTAGTTGATATATAGTAGATTAGTAATACTCTAATAGATTTACTTATTTAATTAAGGTAGACTAAAGCTGATTAAATGAACACTGTAAAGTCATTTTATGTAATCTTTGTAGACCTGTCTATAGCTTATTTTTGTTTTTACTGATCTCCGGGTTTCGAATCTGCAAAAGGTGGCCCTAGTGACAATACCGTTGTTACTACATACACGAGTATAAAACGTATTACCCTTTCGTATTATTATACGTATAGTTGCGCATCAGCTTGGATGTACTGACTGTATTTTATATCTGCTTGCAAAGTACTAAGTGCAATTGGTCAACCACACTCAGTCCAATGTATATGAAAGTATGTTTATGATAATAAAACGATTTCTTTTATCATTATAAACCGATAAAATGAATATTAGATATAAATAACGGTGATGTCATGTAAATATGGAGGAACAGTTAATTTTAGTCATTAAGACCAGGAGCGCATTGAAGTTACGCGTATGAAACATAAGTATCGCGCAGCATCTCATCCCAATGTAATTTTTTAAATATATTTTTTTTATTATATTCAAGCAGGCGTAGACCTGTTTATTACACAGAAAACGGCGAAAACAGATGCACATCGTTTGTTGCACACAACTGGAGCAGTGTCCGTGTGTGTATCTACCTCTGAAGCTGCTGGAAACTCGAAATATATTAAACCATAAGATTGTGCATTATGACATAACAAATGACTATATGATTTAGAAAAAAACGATCAGTAAAAATAAATGTGTTGTAGCTTGGATAAAATGTTCTTGGTGAATAAAGGAATGAAAGTGTTGTCATAATTATAAATGATATGATAACATAGCTCTAGGGTCTTGACAGTAGGGGACAACCCCCAACAGCATATATCGGAATTTATAGATAATCCACAATAATGATTTTAAATGAAAAAAACTCTTGTGTCTATTTACGTTGTGTTATTCACATAATGTGTATCTACTTGAAGTCAACAATGCCGTGACTGAACTGTATTAATATTTAATTTTCATTTCTAACCACGAAATAAATTAAATTTTGTTTAAATGATATATGCGTTTGTATACACTACAGCCTTAATTTTCTATGTTTATAATGAAATTTTATTAATTTGCTTTTGAAGCAAACAATGTAATAATTAATTTGCGAGCTAAATCGCGGTCGTAGCCGCCATAGCGAATACTACTAGGTATGACACAAAACCATAAAGATTTAAATGAAAGTGCGCGAAAACGCGACAATCGTAGGTGCAATAACTTTACAATATTGCATTTTTGTTCTATTGAACAATTTTAAACCAACCGATAGGTTTTATGCTAAACAATTCGTCATAGTTTGTAATACAAGTAATTTATGAGTCAATTATGAAATTGTTTTTAATAATCGCTTGTTAATAAGTGGATGTAGTAAAAAAAAATGTTTTGTACATTTGCAAGTTCTAATAGAACCTCTTAAATATGAGTATAACTGGCATTACGAGGGTCCTTTACAGGGCTTGTTATTAGTACGTCATGTGTTTAGGTGTATATAGAAGTTTAAACATTTAAATAGATGGATGATACCTGTATTCAATTATCTATAAATAATTATTATTTTGCCCTATGTAAATATATTATTTATTATGCCTTTCATAGGGGTAAGGAAAAAAGTTTAAAATTATGATTTTCTTAAACAATGCGCATTATCAATATGAAAATTATTAGTCTTGTTAAGTTTAAAATTGACAAATTATTTAGATTTTTTCAAGTGCTTATTTCATGTGGGTACTTCAGAAGACAGAAGGGGCGCACGTACATATATTCGGGCACTATAATTAGAATTGAAAAATTAAAATCGTATCGCAAGTACGTCAGATTTTTTTCGACGTTACTTTTGCTACTATGAATCCAACACCATAAACTTTTTTTTGCCAAAATTAAAGTCGGCTCTGGCTGTGAGTTTGGTATATTTTTGTGTAATATGTATATTTACACAAAGATATATATAACTCACAGTCAGATATGTATATTTTTGTTTAATTTCACACATATAATCTTTACAATTTAGAAGTCAGAGTGTGATAGCAGATAGTCCGGCGGACAACCGAACCAGAGTAATAGGGTTCCGTTTGGACCCTTCTGATACGAAATCTCAAAAATTAAAAGACACGAGACAATTTACTTTTAAAATTCCCGCAAATTAAAACTATACGAGCTGCCATAGCTTTAAAGCGCGCCTTTGTACACCCCAATGTTTATTGCGCGACAAAATGACGTAAGTATATTAACTATCGTTGCTTCGCGCTAAAAACCTTTAATGCGCCCCTGGCCTAAAATGGATCTTGCCCGAGCGAAGTTCAACCAGTGTACTGTGTGCATTTATGATCGTAAATATTCTTTTTATATATTATTGAGTTTATAGAATCTATTGGAATTTTACAAATACAAATAATTGTAGGCATTGGCAGTAGAAATATGGTAATTTTAAGGTGCCGTAATGATATAAATAATTTATAACTTCCACGTTGCATCCGACCGTCTGTCACAGTGATTACAGTCCCACAGTTTACAGTTTTGGACATGCATACTTAAGATTTTTCAAGTAGATGCTTCAGATGGGGATCTTTATTAATTTTTAGCATAATTTAAAAAAAAGCATTGTGAGCCGTCATGAAAAAAATTAATATTCAGATAGCTCTTAATAATAAGATATTAGCTTAATTTTATTATTTTATATTTATAAAATAATTTATCACCGAATTATTTCTTAGCAATTTATTGAAAATATATTTTTCATTTTATAATACCGTTAGACCAACAAGACGCGACGTTCCATCAGAACGTTTCAACTCCCGTCCAAACGCGCCATTAATGTTTTAAATCAACAATCCATAAACTTAGTGGAAAGCAAATTTGTTTTTATCAACATTTTTTTTCATTTGAAAGCCCTGTTAGCCAAACATTCAATACGAATATTTGTCTAACAGGGCTGGCTAGATTTTGTACAGATTATTACAATTTGTAGATTATTACAATTTGTCATTATGAATTATAAGTAATAACCATGGGTGTATAACATAATATCGATAAACGTGGTATAAATAATTAATAATAATGCCTTCTATTAACTGAGGCTGGTAATCATGATAAACTTTGGATGGAGATGCTAGAAAAAGCGAACGCGTGTTTTTATTATACCACTGGCAGGATATCCTTTTCCTGTCAGACCTCCTTCTGTCCACTATCATGCCTTGTACGTAATCAGAGTAACATCGTTTCGGTGACACGTGATTTTATATTTACACAAGAGTTTCAAATGTTATTGAATGTTGAAGGAACTCACTTTAATATATGCAACAAAAATAATGAATTTCTGGCTTTGGCTTGGGGTTCGCCTTCGCAAAAAAGGGAAAAAATTGTGGTGTAATTTAAAAATAAATTTCTTATCAAAAAATTAGATCTTAGCCTCGGATATAGCTAAGTAGTTACGACACGCACAAGCTCACTTTCACGTCTATAATATTACATAGGTTAGTTATAACTTATTATATTTTTTTATTAACTGAATAATCATTTTATAGTTTAAAATATTTTTAAATTTAAGAAGTTTATTGCTAAGAATAAGAATATTATTTGTTTACTGTATAAATATACATACATACATGTTCTGATTCCTAATAAATATAATTTTTAATTGCCGAAATACACTCTATTTCAGAAATTTGTATATTAGGCTCTCAAATATCTATGGTAGAGTATATTAAGAGAGCATTGCTCGATTTTTGTACAGTTTAACTGAGCTTAGTTACTAAATTACTAAAAGGTAAGAACAACCAGACCTGGAAATTTCACCAATGGAACTTGCAAAGCAATCGCAGCAAAACACAATATATCGACAGGTGAAGGTATATTCTTCAGTAATGCAGCCGAGAATTGATTCCAAAGATTCCAATAATATTAATCTATATTAAACTCAGTAATATTAAAAAGTCTTTTTGCAATATACCTCTGGTTATTTTCGCGTTATTTGGTAGAACTATAATCAAGTTCTAAAATATAACTTCAGATCAGCGGGAGGAAGTGAAAATATTCTGTTTGGCTACCACTGAGGAACTTATATGGCGGTTTTTTAGTCGCCAATCTAATATTGTAGAGATTTTGTTTCTTAAAGGGTTAAAAAAAATCATTAATCCTTACAGTACTTATTTTTGTTTAATACAAGCATATGTGTGATATCAGAATTTATTTACATAACGAACAGTAACTAGCCATATGTTGTTCGAAAGGTGTTTTTATATGCACGCAAAAGCTTTTGCCTACTGTTTCGCGTGCGTTAGTTTTTTATTATTGTTATAATTAAATTACTTAAAAAGAAAAACACAACTAAAATAGTCTTAATTTACTTAAATTTAAAAAATTGAACCGAATAATTACGCATAAATGGTAAATAGTTGTTTTACCATGAACTAGTTCGTGTGATCTAAGTAGTATGAGAGATTCATTTTGTATTAAAGAACCTCTTCATAGACAACATTGCTAACTCTCTTCTCGAGCGGCATCAATATGACTAGGCTGCTGGAAAAGTTTACTCACTCAAGCCATAAAACATGTCCGTGCAAGAAATAGTCCTCCCATCAGATCACTGTCTAACTTAAGCACGTGACCTCGTGCTTGGTTAATTGTCATTAAAAATTAGAACTTGAGGGGGAGCTGCGGTCCCTTAAGTTCAAAACGGACAGATATTTAAGGTTTACGTGGAAACACAATTGATTCTGATGGTTTCAATAGGTACTACAGATTTAAGTTGAACCAAAACTGATTATTCTTGAAAATATCCAGTCTTAATTGTGGCTTAAACTGGATTGAAATTTAGGGCTTTCACTTGCAATCTTGCACCACTACACAGTTTCGGGGGTTGCGAATGTCGAAGCAGTATCACTGGCGCACACACTCTCAAAATGAGCCTATTATTTGGTAGACTTAGTGGTTTAAACGTTTTAAAAAATTCCACTGGATAACAAATAGCGTCATTCGTGTTTTACCACCGAGTTATATGGATAGTATACCGTTTCCGCCCTGCCGATCGACTTTGGCAGCATTTCCTCAATGACGGCAGCTTGGTCATTTTTAGGGGTAAAATCGCTCGACCGCATTATCATTCCGTTGATTAACAATATTAGATGGCGGCAATAACTTGATAGACCTTCACGATTAGCTCTTCGATTGAGTACACGAATATACATAAGATCATTGAAATAGCTATTTTTCAATCAACTTTCGGGTAGTCGCCATTACATAAGCCCCTATTGTTGGGTTTCAGGCTGAGTCGCAAAAACTGATTAGTGAAACTGTTAGCTCTCATATGAATTCTCGTGTTGTTCAATTACTCGTTTACATTCATATCATGAGAGCAATACATGCAAACAGAAATTAATCTGCACAGTCAAATTCTGTTGGTAACCATGGGTTTAGCGTACTACTTTTCCATTAATATTTAGTATTCCGAATAACCTTAAAAATTATAAATAAATAAAATAATAAAATCTAAAATAAAAATACTAATCGAAATTTATAAATAAGTAAGCAAAGACAACGCAAAACAGCAGTATTAAAGGGCACCAAAATAAGGAATCGATTTCAAAAAGGCATGTCTATTTAATCTATGTCGTATGTCAAACCAAGGACTTGTGCATTTATATATTTTCTCGGTTAACCAAAACATAGTGTACTTTAATTATCACTTTAGTGTTAGTGTTTATTTTGTTTTTACAAATATTTTAAAAGCTGCTCTAGGATAAATTATTGAAAAGGATTTTAAGAATATGTTCTAGAAAACTTATATATTATTATGAACTATATGAAAAAAATAGGCCAAAAAACTATACTAATTTTTCGGAGACTATTCCGTGCTCCCGCGGGTACTTCACGAAATTCTTAAAAGTGTTTGATTATCACATCTCTTAAAGTTCATGCTTCTAGAACGGAAGGTTGAGACTAGCTTATTATTTGAGCGTCACGTGGTATTATTACCGAATATTCCATTTTTTTCTGTTCCCGTATTTCATGAAATCTTAGTGGATTCAATTATTTGGGCTATGCGTTAATATACCATGCAGTTAGCTACTTGTTCTTTTATATGCTAAAAGTGCGACGTTTTCAAAAATATGTATAACATTTTTAAGTAAATTATGAAATAGCTAATGTGTTCTCGCGGCTTCCCTCTTGTATATTTTTTTATATTTGTGGAGGAGTTTTACTGCATTTTAAACGTATTTCTTTCAATTACATCTACGGTGATATCATCAACTAATGGTGGTATACGTTCTTTGAAAAAACGCAAAATTTCAGGCCAATTGCAAAAAGATGACGGGATTAATTTAGCAAACAAGAGTGTCCAGGAGGGTGTCAAAACCTGGATTTTTTCTGCTGGGTTTCTTACGGCATCGGATTTGAGAAAACTCTATAAAGTTGCTGGGCATAATTTACCGAATTCTGCTAATTCTATTCGACTTATCGTAGCACTACAAATTAAGAGGGAATTATTAGATGTAAAAAATTAAGATTGCAGATTTTGTTTAACTTTCGACGAATAGATGCCTCGCAATCGACACTACTTTAAAATTAATATCCGTAATTATAAAAATACATTTTCAATGCTTTGGAATCCGAAATTAGCCCGTATTTTTGGTAGTATTCCTGCAGAAATTAGTATAGATACAATGAAACAAAAACTTAAAGATTGGCGTTTAAATATAGATATTGTTGCCATTTCTACAAATGCTGTCAGCATAATGGCAAAAATCAGTCGAAGTGTTGAAACATTTCATTAACTTTGTTTGGTACATGGATTACAACTAGGGATTTTAGAGGTTCTGTATAAAAAACAAACGAACCCAAAAAGTGTGAGAGAGATTGCATACAGGGAAAGGACTCGGGTGATAATCTTATTTCTAACTTCGAAGATGATGCCTTTGCTGTAAGTGAAGTTCCTTCTGAAGAAGTAAAATTGTTGCATTCAATATTTCAATTTCTTTCTTTAATAAAGAAATTTCTTAAAGATGTTAGTCTCTTTAAAAAATTACCGACAAAAATTATTACTTCCATGGCAAAGAAATATCAAAAGAAGTTCAACTTATTTTAGAGTGTAAAACAATGGAGAACAGTCGCCGCTTTATGACTGAAACGTTCAATAAAGCTAAGTTCTGTATTTGCAAAGCATTTATTGTTTTCAATCGTGGATCCCATAATGACTTTTGTTTTACAGAGTAGGTATATAGGTTGGAATGAATTCTGCAATCATTAAATTTTACTATGGAACTTTATATGGAATTTTACTATTATAATGCGAGTTACAACATTACTCACAGCTGAAACAACGCTTGGATGTATGTTGAGAAAATTAATTCAGCTTTGTCATTGGAGTTAATTAAATCTTTGAGACGAATAATTATACAACGGCGGTTCGATGTTTATTCGAAAAACGCGTAAATGCGTGGAACTACAAATAAAGGATCAGATGAAAAGTGTGATTTACCATATATATTGGTAGTGAAAACTTATTACAAAAATGATCGAGAGATTATATTGCAAGCAGATCGGAAAGATGATATCGAAATAGTTCGTCTAATTTTGGTTACTCTAGAAGGAGAAAAGATGGCGCGCCTGTTTCTACATTTGCACAGAATAAACATAAACATTTTCTACCTCTACATCAATATTATTATGAGAAGTATTAGAATATATCCTACGTAATGAAATGAAGTCTATAACAAAAAGGAAATCAATCACACAATTAATTTATTGGAGTAGTCAATTGAAAAATTTCAAGCAAAGATGCCTTTGCTTAAGTCTGGTGAAACAAGACAATTTCGACAACAATTTGAAAACACCGTATTGAATATAAACATGCAATGACAGCGAACTTGAAATATATATTAATGGAATTGAAATTAATATAGACAAATTATTATAGTAACATAATATGTAATCACATACTAACAAGTGGCCTATCCTCCCGGATTTATATATATATATATATATATATATATATATATATACATACATATAAATATATATATATACATATACATATATATATATATACATATATATATATATATATATATATATATATATATATATATATATATATAAATATATTATTAGGAACAAAGGGTAGAATAAAGCGAAAATTCCATTCAAATCCGGTCCAGTAATTTTTGCTTACAGTAAATACCTACTTGGAAAAACAGATAAAAATTAAAAAACCCTAAAACATCTTCAATACGCAGACACACCTCTCTTATAGTTCTATGAAAATGGTGGTATACAATCATCATTATAAGGTATAAAAATTAATGTTAATATTTATAGATATTTATTCAAAACTTTAAATTCCCCTACTATATGATTGACATTTAATAATAATACTCATATTGATTTTAATAGCAGAGGAATATATGTGAAAGCCCAAATAATACTTGTATATTACTTTCTTCTGCTTTTGAGAAGAAACCCTACTTAAAAGGACCATGGACCAAAAATCTGCAACGAAACCGTTTGATTATATTTTCAAAGCTAATTTTGCCATTCTGCATTACGACTTGCAAACACAGAAGTGGATTACCTTTATTTCCGGATAATTTTTTGCGATTTATTTTGATATTATTTCCAAAGAAGACGATGTAAAATTTTGATGAATTGTTCAAATAGACTTATTTTCGTACATGAAATGTTTCTTAAGTTACAATATTCTTTCTAAAACAAGTTAGTGTTGCCTTCAAATGTACTTTAAACAACTATTACATAAATTATAACTATATCGAATGCTAAAGTAGTATTTCTACTGATTAGTAAAACCTGTTAAGTAAGAGTAGATTTCTCATTATGAGGATTCAGTGTTCACGTTTTGTTGCATTTATAAATTTAAACATTATATATATATATATATATATATATATATATATATATATATATATATATATATATAAACATATATTTATACCTATATATAATAATCGCTACAGTTTTCTTTTTTCGTTATATGTTAATTAGATATATCAATTTGGTTTCCACGGGCTACTCAATTTTGTTTATCGGGGTATTTGCAAATATAAATAAGTTAAATAGTTGGATAAACGTAAAAGACAACGTAGAGTTTTTATTTCTCGAGATATTTATATGATCAAATGTTTTTGGTTTAAATGCAGTGTACCAATGACAATTTCACTTTTTTCTTTATTTATTTATTTATTCTACTTTTGATAGGATATTTTTTATTTTTTTCTAATTGAAATAAAAATGGATTTAATTGAAATAAAAATAATAATAAAAAATTCACTCGTGATAATATAATGAATAAAAAAAATTATTTAAAACGTTCCTTTCATAAGACACAATTATTAAATATCAAATTTATAACCTCTCTTTATATGGTCCTTTTTGCTTATTATAATTGTTGTTTTTTTATTTTTAAGTAATTACATGTTTGTATTTGAATATATAGTGCTTAGTGCCATTAAAAATTCCAATTAAATCGACAAAATAATTACAGTTCCATGCAAAAACACTGTTCGTACGTTAAATAGGCATACGGCCTTTGACTTCGGGACGCAACACGGGGGCCCGGGTTCGATTCCGGCCACTCGTCGAGCGGGGCTGGACTGGTGATCTGGTTGGCTATAAGAGATTGCTCTTGTAACAATAAGCCATATGTATCAAGCAGATATTAAAGTACAGAAATAAATAAATATTTTTCAAATAATTTTTTTTATAATTAAATATTGATTGGAAATTGTTTTTAGTTAAACACATGGTTTTAATTGTGTATTATTTCATTTAATAACCAATAAACCATAACAATTTGGTTGTTGCTAAACTGCATTTGTTCCCTATTTTTATTTTTGAGCCGTAAAAAGCGGGGCAAATGTCAAACGACGTTGATTTCGAAGCTGAAATTGAAAACAATTAAAATAATTTTTCTCTTCTATTAATCGGGAAACATTTGAAATTAATTTATTAACTAAAGCAATATTCAGTAATAATATACTTATATTTACAAACAAAAATAAGTTTCCAAAAATATTAAGTTTTGTTCTTCAAACCTATTAATTTTTTAAAACGCGTTCATTTAAAATGAAGAATAACCGTTATGAATATTTAAAGAAACCTATGTTTGTTGTATAATTTATATGAGGTACACATTTTATTTTTAAAATCATTATCTAATACTTGAAATCCAAAATCTAAATATTGGAAGAATGGAAGGTACCAATGATACTGGTTAGAAGTACAAATAAATCAAAAGGCATAGGAAAATATAAAACATATTTTTAATAAATATTTACCGAATATAATTAAATTACGTCGAAAAGTTTGAACGATTTCATTTCAGTTACAATGGTGAAATAATTTTGAAACAAAAAAAATGTTCGATGCACTTTTTAAAAAACAAAATTAAATGTCCTACTTACATGAAAAATATTTCTTTTTAACAAAATTTACACAAATGTTATAATCCTCCAACACGTTTTATACTATCTCCAAGCTATCTACAAATACCGGCCGGGCGGCCTATTTCGCTTGGTTGCATTAATCAACTTTAGATTTCAAAAAGAAAAATAATTTTATCACACACAACGATTCATATCCAACTGATAACCACACATCTAAAGCGGATGGCGAACGTATGACAAACGACAAGAATAGATACTAGTCTTTGAATAGTTTAAAAGGCGCGGGAAAACTGATTCATGCAGGTTAGGGTTGTCAAATTAATTAATTTTATATAGTTGAACTATGTGCCGTATTTTTTTTATTTTATTACGTTGCCAGTTGTTAACTCTGGTTTAAAGGGTTTATTTTTGATGTGAAACATCTATAGGCGCAGGTATAAACCGGATCGTTGGCGTGGCGACTCATGCAGTGGCGACGGGTCGCCACGCTATACTAAAATATATATATAGTCTATTTGTAGTAGACTGTACGATATGGCGACGTGTCGCCATGCGCAACCGACTACGCGACCCCCTCCTCACTCAGTTCGACGCTGTTGTTTATTACGGTACATATAACCTGTGCTTTATTATTTTTGCATTAATTGTAAATAAATGTTTATTAAATAAAGTCACCATTTTCTGTAAGAAATTCGTAATACTTTATTTTTTCATTATGTTATATTTAGTTCCTGTAATAATCTTGTCTTTTATGCATATTAGTTGTACGAACACGATGTTTCACATCTGCCAGGCGTCCCGTGACGGCTCATTTCTTTTTTTTTTCTTTATGTGGAACTCTCTTCTTTCGACACGGTTGTGCGTCACGTTGAGAAACGAAAAACATAACGTATCAGCAGTGGGAGAGCAAGCGATGAATAAAGTTTTCCCTTCTGTGTAACAAGGTTTTATTACATTTATAGTTTAATATTTTTCTTTTTTTTCCGCCAGAACAGTAACATGTAAATCAGTTTCCTTTATCACGTCCTTTAACTTTGCTTTTCTTCTCTAATTTGTTTATCATGTCGCACATTTGCTAAATAAATTGATTTTTTTTAAGTGACTCCTTTGAAACTTTTAATGTACCTTTTAATAACTGATTTAAGACCGATTTGCTTGTAGCGACTTTTAATGTAGATTTTCTAAGCGTATTCTGACTGACAGACCAAGATCACCACATCCTCATAAATGTGATACGATAGACACTTAGTCTTAAATATGAGGGCTCAGCATTTTTTGACAGATTTCTCCGTCACTCTCTATGACGCTTAAATTTGGACCTGTCCCTAAAATAATACTGGGCAAAACAACTAAAAGATTTTAGTGAAACAAAAGGGAGAAAATTGTTCCAGGTCCTTTTATTAAAAAATTCTAGTGCCATAAAAAGGATTTTGAATCCATTTATATATATATATATATATATATATATATATATATATATATATATATATATATATATTTAAGGTACGAAGTATTAATGTAATTTTAAAAACTGTAAGTGACATTAATTTTCAATATTTTTATATTACTTTACCACTTATTTTTCTGATTTGTTCTTTTTTAAAACATATATGTTTAACGAACACATTTTTATGTCAGCATATGTTAAGAACATTTGACGATTTTATTTGTATGAGACAATCAGATAAACTCAATCCTATAAATGCATGGACAGAGATCTACTCATCCATAGGGAAGCGCGAGGTTAAATGCGCCGGTTTTGAGTAATTGCTTAAAATAACTATTAAAACCAGAATAAGACACAATATTTTCTATTTGTTGTTGTTGAATTATTTGTTTTTGTAATTTGCAATTTTGCAACAGTTTATAATTGAGACCAAAATTAGTAGAAAGAAGTTTGGCGTTTTAAAGAAAAATAAATGAGATTTCGATTAAAAAATAACAAAAATATTGTAATTTTAATACAATGTTTTTATTAATCAAATAACACCCATTAATATTAAAAGACTGTTTTTAAAGTAAATCATAATAAACTATTTGAAAAAACGAAACACAAAAATAATGAATATTTCTTCTTGCTTCAACTAATTAAACAGAACATAAGTTCTTAATTTCATTTACAAAGAGACAATTTAAATTTTATTAATTATATTGTTAAATATTTGATAGCAATAGCTAAAAACATTCAACATTAAAAAAATTACAAGCTTTTTTCAGTAGCACTTGGAGTCATAAACATTGTGAGAGTTATCCAAATCAGTCAAAGAGAGTTCTTAAATCAGTGTTTTCTATATCTAATTATAATTTTTATCCTGAAAATCACTGATTGGAGTAACAATTAGGACACACAAACGTGACAATTTTTCCCTCATCCATACATTTCAAGTGTGCCCATTTTTTATACATAACACACTCAATTAATTTTTAATTTAGTTTTGAATGGAAATAAGAATCACAGCAAATTATATGGTACCATTCTAATTCGCTTTCATTATCTTTTCATCTTGTGAAACTTTCTTTTAGCTTGGTTTTTATTTTTGCCTCCTTTAAAAAAAAACACATATCTTACCCTCTTCACTTTTGTGTTTTTTTCTTTTTCTTAGCGTATTCTTCTGTAAGAGCATTTTTCTCAGGAGAGTCACTAAGGAAAACTGTTTTCCTAGCGCGTCGTTTGTTCACTGCTGATAACCGTGCTTTAGGGAGTAGCCTGATAATTTTTGGTGATAATGTTGTTGTATCATAAGAAGTTCCTGGCTGAACCATATGTATAGGACTAAGCTCAGAACTGTAAGAATGACCTGTTTCCTACTGGGCTTTGTTTCACAGAGTTTGCAAAGAATTTATTGAAAATTTTCCGAGTTATTTTCTTCACCTATTTCTAGACTTGCAGTTTAATTAGAATTTGGACTTTCTGGAGTGGAGTCCCTTTGCTGAATAGCGATGGACCGGATTCATTATTTATATCCATCGATGTAGGTTGACTTCCTGATAGTAGCCAGTCAGTAACTGAAGATTTTGCAAAGTCTTTGTCAGTAACTTAATTGGGATCGGAAGGCCACATACTAGCCCTTTTCAAAGGGTTGCAGAGTTTGGTTAGAGTAAATGCTAATGGCCAGGTATATTTTATATTTAATTGCCAAGGATATATTATGCTCGGAAATTCATAAATCGTTATTGTCTTTCCGGGATTATTTTGTAACCACTTATTTTGGGCTTTTATGCAGTAAATCTTGAACGAGCCATTAATACCAACATCCAACGGTTGAAGACGATGGGCGCAGTGTAGTGGAAAGGAAAACATGATTACAGAGTTTTCCTTTGTTTTTTCGGTGATCTTGATATCAATATGTGACGAGTTATTATCGAGCAGTAAAATATTGGTTCAGAATATATGAGTTTGGTATATTTATTATTAACCAGCATCGTTGCATTCAGGAGGGCCATCGCGGATAAATAGGTGTTTAAACTTCAGCCGCGGAAACACAATATAGGTGAAATTGTATTTCCAATAGCATTTGCCGCTAATTCAAAAGTGTTGAAAGTTCCGCAATCTGCTGATACGATTTCTCCCATTTCGTTACTATTCATTTCTGCAACAATTTTTTTGGCTTATGCACTGCCGTGACCCCAGCCTCGTCCAAGTTCCGTATGCGGGAGGGAGTCTGTTTATGCTTCAAAAGCATATCACCAGGCTTGTCCAAAATTTTGTCACATTATGTCTGTTAAACGAAGTCACGCGACTTAGGTTCGTCGTTTCCGGTGTTTTAATAGAAAGCGATGGGTTCTTTTCAAAAAGTCGGTGAACCGATCTTTGCCAGCCATGCCATTTACATGCCAGGACATTTGCATGCCAGGACTCAGGAATCTTTCGAATACCAAATCTTATGTCACATTTATACGCAAGCTTGTTTAATTACTCTTGTAAGAGGTAGAAGTAAACATTCTTCTAATATCGTATGTTATATCTTAAGTTCGCGTGCTACTGTTTTCAATTCACGCCTTTCATTGAGAACCACGTAAACATATTTTTGGAGAAGATGCTCGGAAGTGACCGTTCTGTATATACTTCTTTGATATGTTCTCATCTTAACGACTCAAAAATTAGGCTATAACAATGGGTTATTTGGGGCCGTTTGAGTCTCCATCGAAAGACATTTCAACCCCGTTACAAATACATACACTTTATATATAATGAAAAAATATCGATTTAAATATAATGGTTATTTTTGTGAAATCCCGGCATTCATAATTTTAAAAAGCTAAATAACCTAAAAATGTTTAAAGCGAAAATATTTACGTAAATCCAATACGTAATATCCACGTGTTGCTAAAGCGGTCGACTCCACGCCACTGCACCACTCGCTTTGCAGCCGTAGCTAAAATGCTTGCCGCCGATGTAGGAGTGCTTGAAGTTTTGTGATGTGATATGAAAATGTAGCTATTTATCACCTTTTGCCTTTGAGATATTCCTATCGACTCTAATTACCCTCGACATTTTCAGCCCCGTACTACTGTAAAACTGGTGTGTGGTGTACGGAATATGTTATTTAAGTTTCTTTGAATCCAAAACTTATTTTAATAGTTTTTTCTGTCTGTCTATTTGTTCCAGTATTGTGCAAAAACTTCCCGAACGATTTTAATGAAATTTATAATTAAAATCCAAGTTATTTTTGTCCCTTTCGAATATTCCCCAAAGATCGTTTTGACTCTCTGTTTATTCATATATTTAGACAAACAGAACATTAAATAAATATATTTATTTTTGCAGTGGAGTTTTTCTTCAGCAGTAATGTTTTAATTTCAAAAGAGATTTTTTTTAATGAAAATATTATTTTTGAAAAAAAACTCTCACTGCAAAAATAAAAAATGTAGGTCAATGAGACCAAGGGAAAAAGCTATAGTTTCAAATCACTACGACCCAGTTATTCAACACGAGTTCTTTGTAAAATATATAACAATAAATATTTGTCATTTTGTGCATAAATCGTAATTAGTTTCTCTCCTTCTTTAAAGTTACGAGTAACTAATTACCTCCAATTAAATCGAAAAGTTTCAAAATCAAAACGGTAAATGTTTTTTTTTATTTGATAATTACGAATATTTTTGGTGAATATTCGTGTTCAAATCGTAACTAAAATAGAACTGTGGTTAATGTTAGTGAATTTCATGGATGTAATATATTGGACATCATGCGATATTTATTAAGTGTCCATCCGTAATTTTGTAATATTGTATTTTGATTTATAAATATAATTTATCATTTTGTAGAAGAATGAAAGGAAGTATTTTTTACTCTTCTTTCTTCATTTAAGAAGAATTTATTTAATTTCATCTTTTTTCAATCCTAGTATTATCCTCAAAAATAGAAGTCAGTTCATTTGTTTACATATGTTTAGGGAGTTTACTTCTTTAGGTTTTTATAAAATTTAAGAATCGCTGTATAATAAGTCTGTATTTGACGTGTATCCCTTAACACTGTCTTAACCGGTAAACAAGGTAAAAGTGACAAACAAGGTAACAGGAACCGTTGACCGTTAAACAACGTAAAAGAAAAAAACATCTCTGCCTAGATTGATTTTGTGGGTAGCACTTATAACTTAGTAATGCTTAAGCATTAAATTTACGTTCAGAATTACTTCATGATTTTTATTATATTTTAATTTTAGATGTGTCTTTACAGAAATAGAAATTAATTTAAAAAAAGGAAAACGTAAAACGAAAGGAGATTAAATTATTATTATTGGACATAAGGTCGGTATAAGTTTACTGAAACAACTCGTTACGCACCCCGGTGGAAATAGTTCTCTGTCCACACTTAGAATAATTAGTTTACAACTCGGAATGAAAATTTGAGAAGTTTTATTTTCTCTGAAAAGCTCTGAAAAATTGTTGGTTATTCTATAAAAGTTAATAAGAGGTTTTAGAAAAAACTAGTAGAGCAATTCTCTTCAAAATCTCTTATTATTTCTATATAACTTTTCTAAAATAGTCCAAAATAATTTAAGTAATTTGACTTTCAATGACTTATTGACACATTTTCTGAATAATCAACACTTTTCGCGGAAATATTTCCACCAGAGCAAGCTATTATTATAATGCTTCAGTTTTATAATATTATTATTCGATCTTAAAAAGAAACATTCAAGTAATCCCTATACTTTTTCTTTCTTTAAATAAAAAAATATACATATTCGATTTATAAAATTTATTAAAGTAAAGCTTTTTTAATATTCTCAATCAATGGTAATGCATTAATAATTAAATTTATGCAAGGAAATTTACTAATATATCAACTATCAGAAATTAAATATTTTATATTTTATCTTCTGTAAAAATAAAAAAAATTCGCTCAATCGCACATTTCTTCGAATTTTAAATCACCCGTTCAAATCGAATTGCGCCAGCCCTAACTATAACTGCGTACGTTTGTTATCGGCATCTGTTTCAAAACATTAACGGTGCGCTGCAAGAAACGAAATATCCACATTTGGAAAAAGGGTGAGGTAGGTAAGTTGTGAACGCTTTGTCGATGAGCAACTTACGTTATGACTACGTGACTATAATCATCGTAGATACTATAATGACCTTCTAGGTGGGACTAACTATATAGTGTTACAAACCACAAATTATATAAATTGTAGAAGGTCGACCATGTTGTTTACCTCACAGAATACGTTTATCTTACGTTAATCACAGAGTACATATAACGTTAATCGCTTTGTATCAATCTAGCGAAGACCGCGTCCGCGGTCGTTTGACTAGGTGAGCGTGCTCGTTAATGAGTGGATGATTGTCATAAATTAAATTTACATTCGAACCGTTTTATGTCTGTAAGAATTTCTTTGCTGACATTTACTACTTAACATGATTCCTTATTGTTGACGAATCTAAATTAAATGAATAAAGTTACATTAAATATATACAATTATACTCAAATAAGACGACTAGAAAAGCAATGACAATTTTAAAGGCCTATTTTATGGCTATAACTTGTCTATTGAGTACTTATTTGGTATGACGTCAATGCACAAAATTGCAACAAGGAAAGTTCTAAGAATTTAAAAAATGGAACCGACGAGCAAGTTTGTAATTTATTTATGGTTTTTCAAAATAGTCTCCGCGGTACTTCATGTATCGTATCATTTGATAGAACAACTAAAAGAAACAGTCGGCCCACTCTTCCTTGGACGTATCTTCCATAGTCTTTTCGAAGACAGTCGTCGTTTTTTTGGCGTCCGGGATTCGTATTCCTCGTACTTTATCTTTTATTCTTGGGAATAAATAGAAGTCGGCTGGTGCCAGGATTAGGTTATATGACAGACGACCCATAAATTAGAAAAATCGTCGAACAAAAATTTTCTCGTGTTAAATTCATATTGACGTAATACACATAATTTTCAAATAGTCAATTTGCAAAAAAAATTAGAATATAGAGTAATCCAGAAGGCGCATAAGCACATATCTCTTGGCGGTCGCCTGAAGCCAAAATTCTCACCCTCCACCGTGTTCCTTCTACTAGCGCCCCATGCTACGCACATAGTGTTACCAGCAGAATAAATTTACCCACCAACTCTGGGAAATCGACGCATATGAATATATCTGCTTGTGCCAGTACGATACACATTTGCATCGATATATGTGATGCATTGTTTGGCTTATGGCCCCTACGTTAAATTTCCGACCACGAAGAATTTAGGTTAAAATTATTAATCACTTTGTCACATTTTACCATTTTATTAATTAAAATGAGTATTAAAATACATTGTCATTAAATACGTGTGTATGTTTTTGTATGTGTATACGCGTGTGTGCGTGTGCGTGCGTGTGTACGAGTGTGCGTACACATTAATCTACAAATTATATTGGTACTTTTGCCAATAATTTTTTTTTGTTTTTTTGTTAATATAAAAAGAAAACAATTAGCATAGTGTCTTAAAGTAACAAGAGAAATTAAAAAGCCCGCTATAACATTTTTAAAATAATCGGTCCCGTTCTATAGAAATTCAAAGTGGGAAGAAAAATTGTTTTATATTAATTAGCATTCAATGTCATTTACTTATTTTAAATAATACCCGTTCGCATTTTCAGTAAATTAAAAACGGCAAAAATTAATGAATGTAACATTTGTTTCTGTCACGAGTCTCCCTAACCCGTGTAATAAAAAAATTTAAATATTACACGATATTCTCCAACGACATCTCCCAAATCCTTATTTTTTAATAAATTAAATTTAAAATTTTTCGGTATAAAGCAATTAAAATGTTTAATTTGGGTAAACACTTTTTAAGAGATGACAACACCAACGAAAATGGCGCGCTTCTGTTAATAATAATCTACTTTGATACTCTAAAATTGCACAGTTAATAGAAAATTAAATTAAGGAATAGTGTTTACGTATGAAATTTGTTCTTTAATTGACATTATAAATGACATTTGTTTCTTTTGCAGTCCAGTGATATTTTTGCTGGTGAGAATAGCATAAACCGACATTTGAAGCGATGTGATGAAGTCGTCACATTTAACCTACACGACCGTTCAGAGCTGTGTGTTATATTGCACTGATAGCCACAGTACATGTACTCTGTGAGCCAGATCACAGAATATGTACTCTGTGCCACAGATCATATACTAACTGCCGCGTTTTGATACTACGCATTTTATGCATAGTTTTTTTGGACACACCGTCGCGTGTATTCCGCCTTCTGGAGTACTCATTATTCTAAGGCAAAAACAAACAAATTCAAGCAAAATACCCCAATGGATAACCAAGTGTTTCGATTTTCAAAATTTTAATTTTTTCATTACCATTATTAACAACCCAGTTCTAAGAAGTATTCAGTACTACTATAGGCGAGTATCATTATCTATTGGATAGTTATGGTCTTTGTAGCGCTCGCGAGCAGGTTAAAAAGACAGGTGGAAAATAAAAAATATTATTGTAATGAAGACAAGAAGACAAGACCTCGTCTTTTGTGGATCATTTTTAGAGGGCTAATGATGGTATCTGTTTTATACAACATAATTGCTTTGGTGGACGCATTACGATGATCGTCTAAATTATATTTTTTGGCAGTAGTGCGTGATCACAGAATGACAATACACTAAACAACAACATAACAATATTATTGTGAAACTTTTTACACAAAATTTAGAACAAAACAAAAATTTTCTATCTTGTTACATTCCAGTACAAATCACATGAAAAGAACATTAGAAATTAGTGTTGGACATGGACCGAAATTGCCCGTAGTGCCTTTGCAAAAATGAAAAAGGTACTTTGCAATTGTAATCTAAAAATTTCATTTTGAATTTGTCTTCTCCTGTGCTACATCTGGTCAATACTTCTTTATGGATGCGAGGCCTGGATTAATGTCTATTCTTGGACTCAGAAAGTCACTTATGGCCAGAAACGCAAGCGTTTGCAAACCATCAAACAGCATAAAGTTGCATTTCTGGAATGTATTGCTCAAGCATGACAAATACGAGCTATTGTGACTTAAATTGAGCTTGTAATTACAAAGAAATAATACGAAAATATATCAAAGAAATTTTAAAAACTAATCCGTTACTTGTGTATTATTACAAATTTTTATTATTTTAAAGTAAACATAGCAACAACAGCCATTTATTTTATAGGTTGTTGCTATAAAAGAAATGACTGTTTTAAATTGTAGGTTGTCTAGAATATCATAGAAAACTTGTTTTCAATAATTTTGTATTGAAAGGCTACATTTTCAAAACTAGAAATAATATCTCATTGTGGATATCCCATATCATCATAATAAAAGCATATTATTTGTAGCTTATCAATTCCTCAAAACGTAAAGAGCAGGTTTTGTAATAAGATGGATTGTTTATTTCCTAATGATTAATGGAAGCATGTTATTGGTGTGTAAAAATACGCATAGATAGCGTTGACTGTATGATGGGTTTGCTGAGTTTTTGCTATTAGCTGTGGCATAAAGCATGTGACAGAACTTTTTTAAAAGGTACTAAGAAACTGAATTTTAGAAGAAACTGTTGTAATTACCTGCCCTTTACATAAACAAATGTTTCAAAGACTTCGAGCACCTGAATTATTGATAATGGTAAAAAACATTAATTTGGCGAAGCTATTCACCGTTGAGGGAGAATTCAGTGTTTTCTCTTATACGCTAAATTGTTTTTTTCATTCCAAAGTAGTCTTTCTTTGTAATTACGTACATTATAGAAGATTCTAAACAAGAAACAATTTTATTAATTTCAAAACTTACATATTGCATGAAAACTCAGAAATTCGATTGGTGATATTATCCAAAATTCTATTGGTCATATGAGAGTGTTAACTTCTAAAGGTCTCTTTTCTTTGGTTAATTATTTATAATAATTATTATTTTGTATACATTTCAAATTCCATTAATTGTATCCCAAAAGTAATTATTATTGTTAGATCTTAACATTTCATAATTTTGCCACTTGTATGAGCATACAAAGGTGATTTCAAGTTACGAGCTAATATGCATAATTGGATGTAAATAAGCAACAACATGTCAACCCACAAAATTGAAAATTGTTTTTATATACCATCCAATAAAAATTGTTAGTAACATTTAAACTGATTTAACATTAATTCTTAGAAAATCAAGACTTTTATAATCGTTTTAAAGCACTATGAATGAATAATAATTTTGATACAATATACTAAGTTCCTTGACTTATACTCACTTACACGCTTAAAATACTAAGCGCCATCTCTTATTTTTCTATAACAAGTCAAGTCTCATAACACTTTATTGCAAAATTTACGTTACTAAGTGCCATGGTTTAAATAATTGAGTGCCGGTTGAAAAGAAAATCCGTTCATTATTATCAGAAATAAGTTATTACCAGTCACTTCTAATTTGAGAGGTTATAAATTGTTTAGGGTCCTGTAGTATCAAATGTGCAGTTGCTGTATATAAAAATAAAGGTATATTATGTACCAAAGACAGGTTTATCAATTAGAAAGTATAAAAACACTAAATTAGTAACAAATTTAAGTAAAAAACTTAATATTGTAGTATGAATGTTACTTAAATTACTATTGCAAAATGTTGGATCCATAATAGACACGCGTTTCTCAAATAGTTATGTTACTTAACACAGTATTGCAAAAATATTTAAAATAGGATTAAATTCTTATTTTTGTGTTATGATCCTTGGTATTTTGATGCAAAAAATACAATTAGGATTAAGTTTTTTGTTGTAACTGAGTTTATCGAGTTTAAATTAATATTTTAACATATCTTTATCACTACACTATCTTTAATAATATATAATATTTTGTTACTGTTTCATTTAAAAAACCGGCAAAGTGCGAGTCCAACTTGCATATGAAGGGTTCTGTACCACCAGTCAGTATATTTTCATAAAATTGTCAATGGGTTAATTTAATCGACAGAAAAGTAAATTTTTTATTTAAAAGAAATTATATGAAAAATAAAGTTATTTTTGCGGATATAAATCAAGGAATAAAATAGAAGACTTTGATGTGAAGTAGATACCTACTATATTATTTACCTTCAATTTCAGATGTCAATTCTTGTTTGAAAGATTATAATAAGCGAGACAAGATCTCTAATACTAATCAAGCAGGTCAACGGTAACTAGCCAGAGATCTGGTCAATTCTTGTTTAAAAGATAATAATAATCAGCAGAAAACAATCTCTCAGTGACGTTAAAACAATAGTTAGATTCTCTGAAACTGAAGTTTGCTTCTTTAACTGTTATAACGAATCCATCAATTACCTATGAAGAACCTAGTTTAGCTATACGATCGATTTCAAATAGTAATAATTTAGAAATACTAGACATATTTATAGTAGATTGTTCAATCGATGACCTGGTTGACGAACAAGTGATTTGTTGTGAAGAATTAGTACAAATTTCTAACGAAATTTAGGTCGAACTAATAAAAACAGGCGATATCGACAGTAAAAATGAAAGTGATGATGAAAATGCGGTACAAATCAAAGTCATTTCAGCATTAAAACATTCATCAAAGAAGGTGTCAGTTGCATCGCTAACTGGTAACTTAGTTAAGGATAGCTGCAAGATTTTTGAGTCTGTTAACAAAGAAAACATAGTTCCTACAATTTCTTTACCCATCCATCCAGCCATCTGTGAAAAAGTTTCCTATTACCAGAGAAAATAATATAACCTTAAATAAAGGTGCACCAGAGTGAGAAGAAATAATAGTAGTTAGCACAGATAGTACAAGCCAGAATTTACAAAACACAGATTTAAAACAGATTGAAGAAGATAAAAATATTTCAAACACCAAAGAAAATGATATAACTATAGATAAAAATGTACCAGAAGAAGAAACAATACTAGTTTGCACAGAATTTATTACAAGCAATAATATGGAAGACATAGACTTTATTCCAATTTAAGAAGATTTACAAACTTCAATAAATGAAGAATTTGATACATGCGAAAGGGACCACGCAGAGGACGTGAAAGAAAGACTGCAGACCAAAATACGGCCATTCGAAAGAAAAGAACTAATAATAACGAAGATTATATTAGTGCAAAGGGAAAAAAGTTGAATCGAAGATGTTTAGAGGAGAATCATTTCCTATATCAATAGTGAATAACTCTTCGGTTCTTGCAACCAGGCCACACGTTCTTGCCTAATGATTCCGAATTTGGGAATGTTGAATGTGCATTAAAAACACTGCCTTGGCTATACACTGCAGATGACTTTATTGAAGTCATGCGAAATTGCCGCAGAAAAAATAAGTTTTAAGTCACTAAACTAACAAAAAATGATTTCTTTTCCATTGAATCCATTCTAAATCAAATTAAAATAGGTAAAGTGATACACAAAAATACAAAATTTCTTGGTTAGACACTTTTCAAATACAATTAGTGAAAAATGAGCCCACAATGCTGTGCATGAAATCAAAACTTGCACATGAAGCCAAAACTGTCGACAAAGGCAAAGGAAGAAAAGGGCCTGAGACACAAATCGGTTTTAAAAATGCTTTACCTTTGCCCCGAAGGGCTTGAACTCAGTACTGAAAAAATTAAAGACTTGAAAGATATATTGAAATTGATTCCATCAGACGCTAAACCGTTCTATAACTTTTTAAAAAATGTGAGAAGTGGTACTTTCACCGACGATGTACACGGTTTTGGCTCTTCTAAAGATTTTGAGATTGAAGAAGTCACACAAGACATGTAGAATATTAAGTTAGAATGGAGAATAATCAAGTTCATTAACTTTCAAAAACATTAGTTGTTTAAGTTCTAGCAATGAATAAAAATTTTATGAGTTTCATAGAAATTGTTACAGGTTTAAACCTCATATTTGTATCGATTTTTATGTGATTTTGAACATTAATTGACTTTTATTATTGTTGTTATTGGTTCAAGCTATGAATAAAAATTTTATAAGACTTTTATAGCAATTGTTAGAGGTCTAAACTTCATATTTGAATTGATTTTTATGTGATTGACTTTTTATTATTTTTGTATTACATCAAGCTATGAATAAACATTTTGTAAGAGTTTCATAGAAATTGTTAAAGGTATAAACCTCATATTTGTATCGATTTTGAAGGTTGATTGACTTTTTTATTATTATTGTATTAGTTTAAGTTATGAATAAATATTTTATAAGAGAATCATAGAAATTGTTATTCTAAACTTCATATTTGTATTGATTTTTATGTGATTTTGAACGTTGATTGATTTTTTTATTATTGTGGTGTTATTGGGATCAGAATAGCTGTCTACTAAACTAAAATTTATTTTTGAACGACTAGGTACTAAAAAAGAAGTGATTTCTATGTAACAATATTTTAAAATTCTTATTTAATCTAATGGGACTAAATAGAAAATGATTGTTTAAAAAAATTCTTGCATTATTTTCATAAAGCAAGGATAGCTAATCATATAATTAATAAAATTTTGAATTTTATTTTTTGTAATAACATTACAATAAAGTTAATTTTCTTTAATTTTTGAAAAATAGTAAAATAAGGTAACCCAAAATTAAAAATATTCGGCAACAATCTAAGTAACACAGTATTTGAATTTTAAAACTTTAACCCAACCATTTTTTTCATTTTTCAAAAACATTTCAAAGTACTTAATGAATTTTCAAAAGAATTATTGTGACCGATCTGCTTTTTAACAAAACATTTTATGTCAGTTGAAATGTTTATGAAAATACTAAACATTTTGCTATATTTTTCTGTTTTTTCTCGTAATCGTAATACTACTTTAATATATCTTTATTAATCTGTTTTTTCTCATAATCGCAATACTACTTTATAAACATACGTCTGGAAAAACCAAAAACATGACCAATATTTCAAATATTTTCATACAAAGTAATTAAAAATTGCTGCAAATTTTTCAAACACATTTTTCTTAAAGTTGCATGCGTGTGGGTTGACACATTGCTTATTGGCATTCAATTTTAAGTTACCAAATTTATGACATTTGATTTATCAATATAAAAGTTGAAGATATCATAAACTATATAGTTATTGTTCTTTATAATAGTCATTATCATTAACAAAAAATGTTTGCATCTAAGTCAGGAGGGTTTAGAGTCTGTGGAAGACCAAGAAGATAGTTGGATGATTTGGAGGAATATTTCATGGTATTAAAAATTAACATCTCCGGGGGCTCAAGACCTTGAGAAACAAAAGGTGAATTTAAAGCAGGCTCAGGCCTTCTATTAGAGATATCAATCTCTCTGTAAATTTCTAACAATCTTTACTTTTACACATTTGTCTGTGCGTTTGCACTATACAGAGTTTGCTGTAGAATGCAATGAACTGAATACAGGAAAGAGTTTGTAAATAAGAAAACAAATTAAACAGACTTTGCAGATTTATATTTGAAATAAAATATTGTTTTGTTATATATCATCACTGTGTATTAACTCTTTATATTCATTTATTCTTCTTTCTGTCTCCTCGATTCTCTCTTTAAGGTCCTTTTCAATTTCTACATAAGCCTTGAGTGATTCATTTGTTTCCGTAAACATTTGTTGCAATATTTGGAGGTTTATAATTCTGAAAGAAATTGACAAATATTATAAGCAATATTAATGGAGTATCCATTATATGAGTCGAATGTATATTATTAAGCATTACTCATGGCTAATAGGGGTATTAGTAATGTGCAATGCTAGAAATTCATACCATTGCTTAAATACTAATACAAATTAATTCAAATAGTGAATGTTTGAAGATAGCAAAAAACTATCTCCTTTTTTTTGTTTAAATAAAAACTGCCTAAGTAGAGTTGAGGCACATGAAACAATTAAAATTTCCACCAAATCAGGACACTTTTAATTCTCTATCAAAATGTCATTACTCGCAGTCTTTTACTTAATGTCATAACCACATTCTAGTGAGGTGCCTATAAATGAACTTATAAAGCTCAAATCATCCTCTCTACTGCTTTAAAACCTGGAGAAGTAGGATAATTTTGGTATCGAGGAAAGAGTGTGTGACAGACGAACTATATTAAGTTGGCAACTAATAAATTTGCCATTTTTTCCAATGACGTCGGGAATGTTATAGAAACTTTTCGAATACCTCCGATAGGTTATAAAGTTTGATCCATTATCAAATGAGTTTGTGCAAGTAAAACTGAGTGCTTTGTTTCAAGAATTTCGTTTAGACAGAAAAGCAATATATGTGGGTCAATATTTGATAATCGGCTGAAATATAGATATAGAAAAATACTGGGGACCTGCCCCAGTATTTTTCTATATTTTTAATAATACTTAATAGTATTTTCATACTGTTTTACAATATTTTGTTTACATATTCATACACTTGGGTAAGTTCATATTTGGTTTTTAAATATTAAATAATCAAAAAAAGTGAGTTTGATGCGATTTCTTAATTATAAATTGAAGATTTGACTACTTTTACATTATATAGGCATAGAACTAAAACTATTTAACAGTTTATTTAGAATAATATGACATTAAATGTGAAAATTTTTATTTCAGTAAAGTGTCGTAGAGGCTTGTTACATGTTCTTGTTTGTATTTGATACGTTTTGCCACTTTCCTGTGAGGCAGTTATGAGGTAAAATGTAAGTAAATTATATTATTTTTTGTAACAAACTTTCACGTATCTAGGAAATTACTCCAAAATCCCTAAAATCCAGTAAAGTGCATGGATTTCATGGTTTTTATGTAGAGTTGAACTGACTTTACCGCAAAAATATTAAAATTTTATGAAATATGGCAAAAAATATGATAAAATTTTTGTAGCCCTTTTCGGCCAATTAATATATATTGACCCATGTATAATGATACGTGAATATATATTCTCCTATAACCCAGCCAAACCTTGGTTTACAAAAATCAAAGAAGGGAACTTATTTAGATAGATTTAAAAGCCTTATCAGAAAAATATCCAGGTTAAGTTCGTATTATCTGGAAGAGCTACTCTCATGTTCTCATACTACCGTTGAAAAATAATTCCATGCTTTTGGGAAAATGTGGAAATATTCTGATGAACTGACCTGGCAGGTATGTTAATTTATACATATAAAAGCCCATTACTACTCCCTTACTGACTGACTCGTCACAAAATCTCCAAAACTATAAAGCCATAAACCCAAAAAGTTATTAGCGTCTAAGTGCTAGCGAAGAATTTTTTGAAATTCATGCCATAAAGGTGTGAAAACCGAGCTGGAAGATTCTACGGAAATTCCAAAATAATTAGAGACATGAAAATTTTGTATTTTGATTTTCAAGTAGAAGTAAAGAAACAATTTTTTCAGTATTTTTATAAATACTCTACAGAAAAGCAAATAAAAAAACGGTTCTTTTTTGTCTGGGCAAAGTCAGTATGGGCTGCTAGTTTAATATATAATATAATAATTCAATTATAATAGTTTAATATATAATACAGTGTTCATTTTACACCCTACATGATGGAATTAAAAACATAAAATAATGACTACTCATTAGATTCATCGCCTTATAAGTTACTTTTAAATTTGGGAATTAAGGTTTCTGAAGGAATCTTCCATAAATAACAAAACAAATCCATATAGTGTATAATAAAGCAATTTACAAACTAAACCTACATAATTCATATTAGGTATGATATTTTCTATATAAAGTCAGATTTTTTCATAAACTTTACCAGGAAAAAAGGAAACAGTGTAATATTTAGTGTTTCACATTAACATTCTAAAAATGAAACACTTGTGAAATTAACACCATGTCTGTCGATTTATTTTTTTGTCTATTTTCTCAGAAACAATACGATGTAAAGAGGTGAATTTTGATATATGTAGGTGTGTTATTTATTGACTCAAATGTAGCTGTAAAGTACAATACATCTAATTTCAGGGGTAATTTTGGGAGGGTAAATTGAGTTTCCATTTTCTTTTTAATCTCGTATTATTGGCTCTGCATAGTTGAGAAGAATTCGTACCATTACGATCAACATGTAACAGTGTTGTTACTAATTTTGACTTTTACTAGTTTAAAAAATAACATTTTACTAGTTTACCAAATAATGGGTCTAAAGTATCAAAATTACAGAAAACCAAAGATGGGAGTTCAGACGAATTTATGTAACAGAAACTTCTGTGCTTCACTAATTTTTTAATAATGGAAAATGTTTTCTTTGAATTTGAAAATACTTTCCTCACATAGCAAACAAGAACACAAATAGCATGCGTACATATTTTTACAAACTATTCATTAAATCGATATCACAATGAATAGAATGAGTTTTCACACACAAGCTAATTAGCAAATTAATTTATTTTCCCAGAAAATAGTTAAAACTGAACTGAATTTTGATACTTACTTTGCTTTAAGTTCTAACATTTTATTTTTAACACTCATCCATTCCACGCAGTTCTCATTATATGTACTGACATCCTTCAGCCTAAAATTTAGCCAGTCCATCATTATATCCAATTTCTCCTTCTCCTGCCCCTTAACTGCAGCTAGCTTGGCATCTAACTCTTCTAACAATTGGTTTTTTATATTTTCTTTCTTGAGTAATCGTTGTTGAACATTACTGTTCTCAGCGACAAGCCGACCTAATTCTGAGTTGGTAAGAGTGTCAAGGGATGTCAAGTGTTCAGATAATTTATTGTCTATCAATCTAATGACTGCCTCATTTAACTCTGTTTGCTCCTCATAAGTCAATTCCGTAGATGTTGCCTTTACCAAACCTGTGGATAAGATATTAGGAAAAAGTATTTATATAGTATTAGCCGATCTATAAGTATAATATTCAAGTAATTAAATAACAATTTTGCTTGTAAACAGAAATGGAGTAAGAGTATCAATATAAATAGATCTAAAATGTCAGTTTAATTTTGTTATATTGGATTCGAGCTACTAACAATTTTATTTAAAATAAAAAAAAATTGTACATTATAAAATTAAATTAAGAAAATGTTCTAATATAATTTTTGTCTTGTCCGATATAGATTTGAATTGATTCATTCACTGTACACGATTTGAATCTATTACTCTGTAACAGTTTAAGTATCTACATTCAGCTAGAGCTTTTGACGTTCTTGTTTATTATTTAATGCTCCTTTTCATGGAAACTACCATTCTTGTTTTTACAGAAACAGGTACGCTTCTTTTGTATTTTGTTTGTAACATGATGTGAATCTATGTCGGTCATTGAAATTTTAAGGTTTATGGCTACTTTTTTTACTAGTGCTTCATTGCATAGTAATTTTCAAATATTTTTTTGTAAATGTGCTTAATTGTATAAAATGTAAAAAATATAAATATGCCTTTTGAAAATGAAATGTACTACCGGTTAACTGTAAATGTAGTAACGTAAAGTAAAATTGATATGTGTATAACATATAATGTCATTATAAAATCAATTTTACTTTACGTTTATGCGGTTTTACTCAAAGTTATTTACTATAAATAGTTAGTTTACGTCATATTACTTACAGTTTTATGATAATAATAGAATTAAAAACCATTTATACCTAAGAGGTTTGATGATGTTTCATCTATAGCATTAATCTTATGCAAACTCAAATGATTGTCCAGATCCGCGTCAGCCAAAATTTTGTTCACTTTGTTTTTTAATGTTTGTGATATTTCGTTTTGCGAACAAACGTCCTTTACTAAATTAATAAGCACTTTTTCCTCGTCTTGCACTAAATTCTCATTTTTATCTTGTCGATCCATTTCTTAAGCGTCAATTGAAAAAAATATACAAAACAATTCGAAAATAATATAATATTGTCACTGCCCACTGCTTTTAAAGTTTTGATCAGTTTTGATGGTTTTAATTTGAATATTCAGTCTTCTAAATCAATGTTGCTAGTATTT
Source organism: Druceiella hillmani (assembly GCA_039881145.1). NCBI lineage: Eukaryota > Metazoa > Arthropoda > Insecta > Lepidoptera > Hepialidae > Druceiella > Druceiella hillmani. The sequence goes on along the minus strand of JAYKKI010000016.1, from coordinate 23,280,120 downwards.
CAACATTTTTCGTTTCACTTTTTGTTCATTTTAAATTGTTCTATGTGACAATAACTTACAACTATAATAAAAATTAAAATTAGGTATAGTTACTTACTATTATAGAATGTTTCTTTACTGTATAACTAAATGGCGATTTTGTGAGTTACGGTCCAAAAATATTTTTGATTATGGCAAGATAATAAAATCATATGGTTTTTAATGATTAACATTTTCTGTTTTGACGTTTTAAGGTTATGTCTTCGATTATACTTGCAATTATCATAAGCGCATAGAAACCAATATTGTTTGATCGATACTTCAATATGCTTAGAAATACAATACGGCGGGTTTGGAGAATAGATCGAACTAATGTATGCACCAACAAATCTTTTGTAGCCTTACCATTAAGATTACGAGTAACAAATATTTGTCGAAGTGTTTCAAATATTCAATTACCGAAGTTTTATAGCACTGAAACTAAATCAAATGAAGGTGTTGTGGACGCATTAAAATTTGAACAGATCTGTGAAGAGACACTGGAGTCATTGTGCGAGTATTTTGAGGAATTGACGGAGAATTGTACACATTTGAAAGGAGCTGACGTAACTTTTGGCGTAAGTGCTGAATTTCATTGTTTTCTTTATCATTTGTAATGTAAGTAAAACATAACGTTTTCAATATAGCATCAACATAGACAACACATATAACAAAATAGCGTCAACATATGCCTTTGAAGGCGGTTCTAAAGAAAAGGTGAAGCTAGTTTAATTTAGTATCTGATAATACTAAGTTTAAGTCGGAAATGAATTTAATTTTGCGGTAAAACATTTGTAAATGATTTTGAATATTTTGGAATATATTCCATAAAATTCTATAAAATTTCCCTCTGCTATTCACATGTCCGACATTCACAGAAGTGTTTAGAAATGTAACTTTCACAAATAGGGACAGCCGACTGTACCTGATAAAAACTTGTAAGACATCAGGGCAGTACCACAGATGTACATTAAATCAAAATAATTTTTTTTATGTATTAACAATTTTACTATTCATCAGAATACTCTGATGAAAGTTAATTGTTTTCATCATAATTAATTATTTTTATATACTATTAATTAATTTTTTGAATACTTTATTTTAATTATAAATTATTGTTGTTTTCATTTTATTTATAAATGGTTATTATTTTAAATTTTAATATTAACCTCGGTTAATGGCCTTGAAGCCCTTAGATTTTTATATCACATTGGTTTACATATAATGTTTTATTTTTTAGGATGGTGTTCTGACTGTAAAATTTGGATCTCCTAATGGAACATATGTTATAAATCGACAGACACCTAACAAACAAATCTGGTTAAGTTCCCCAACATCTGGCCCTAAGAGATACGATTTAATTCTGGAAGATGGTGGATATTGGATCTACAAGCATGACAATCGTTCCTTGCATCAACTACTAAACGAAGAGATACCAAAAATAGTTAAAACCAAAGTAGATTTCTCAAAGTGTTCCCACAGTTTGGTTTAATTTTTTTGCTATCCTTTTATTTTGTTTATTTACGTTTTTAGGTGACAGTAGTGATTTCTTTTCACATTTATTTTAATTTCTAACTTTGTAAATATAATTTAAGTTTTAATTTACACAACTGTTGTTTTTTTCAAATTGTATCTTATCTGTTTTAAATTAATAAAATAATTAAATCATGGAGGTTATGGAAGAAGGTAATTTGATGGACCGAGTCCCTATATTGCTCCAAAGGGATCTTGAATATTATCAGGTGAGTTGAGTAGATGAGGTGTTCAATTTTAACTGTTCGTGACCATGAAACACTTAAACTCAGTAAAAAGATGTAGTACAGATATGTTTCTGTCAGCAAATAGGAGTTTGACATTTATGGCAAAGAAAGGAAAAAATAAAGATTCAGAATAGATAACTTATTATTTTTCATGGTGTAATACATTTCTTTATAGAGTCTTTCAATAAGTGTATAAAGCAGTAAAATATGGGGAAAGTTTAGTAATAACTTTTTGACTATTTTTCTTTTTACAAATCATTTTATGCATGATTTTTACAATATTGAATGATCTATGCAAATCCCATATCTTCCAGTTCATCTCATAAACAGTTAATATAATAGCAGATAGCACATAAACATCATTTGAACTTAACCATTATTATTATATATATATATTTCAATAACTTTAGAAAAATCAAACGGTTCTATCGGAGACCGTTTGTCCTGGAATAGTTGGTGGACGGCTAGACTTTCCAAGAAACGCATCATTTGCATCCGTTAAACTGGTTATGTGGTGGGAAGAAGAGTTTTACGCAGCATTTAGGTATATATTTTATGTTAATTTATTTGTTTCAATGTTATTAAAGATAATATAAACAAATTGAGAACCTACATAGGGGAAATATATGATATCAATATAGAGTACCATGTATTTCTATTCCAAATTATAGCTTTTATCTCATTTATAATCAAATTTGCTTTTGTATATATACTGCCAGTCAAAAGTTTGAAACTACTCCATCAATACTAAGGAATTACAACAAAACTTATTCAAAAATAAAAAATTATTCTTTCATTTTATTTTAATATATTTATCATACAAAGTAATAATTATGTAAATTACTAAACTTCATTTATTAATAAACTTCATTTTTCATAAAAAACCATTTTTAATTTTTCCTCCTATCTCGGAAATTTAATTGTTTCCTCCGAAATACTCTTCCAACTTTATCAATCAACTCTATTATCTCTTCTTTTAATGGTGGACACTTTCCAAACTCTTCCATCCAATTCTTTCCACAATAATTCAATAGCGTTTAGATTGGATGATTACAGAGGCCACACCATATTTTTTAAAACTCCTTGTTTTACTTTATCTCTGAGAAGACCTCTACATAGTTTAGAAATGTGTTTAGGATTGTTATTTTGCTGCATCATGGATTCTGTACCAATCAAACATGTGCATGAGGGTACAGCATATTTTTTCAAAATGGTTCTATATTGTTCTTTTTTATAATATTTTAAATTTCAGCCACATCTCCCACTCCAGCATCAGAGAAACAACCCCACCATCATTGAATCACTACCTTTGCATGGCGCATCCAGGCAACATATTTTCTTTGACAAAAAAATTTAAATTTGAACTCAACGGATCAAAAACGATCATTTTTGAAGTTATCTCTTGTCTAGTCATGATTTTTCAATGCCCAATTTAATCTATATAGCCATTAGGCTATAAGATGAGATAGAGTAGTTTGCGGCTTTATACTGTAGGATAGTAATATTGGGATTGTAAGAAAATAGATAATATTGTTATTATCAAAACAATAACAAAAAACTATATATGTTATTATAAAAACAAAGATAAACCCTTGTAAGCTTCAGTATTATTCTTTCAAAATCGAGACCGCCAATAAGAGTAACTAATTTAAGATCTTTTATCTACCATTGAAGAAAGATATTTTATCTATTATTGAAAGAAAGGTTATATTAGCACTATAACCTTTATTGAAATATTTAGCTCATTTTTATACATCAATTACTACATTGTACTAGCAGTCTCAAATTTTTGACCAGCAGTCTATTTAAATTGTTTTTAGTTAGTTTTTAGATATTTTTATCCGGGTCATCCTAATCTTGATCTAGATCTTTTTTGTGCATCTACCTTTGATAAGGGCGAAAAATTTTAAAATCTTTTTAACATAATACACTCACTTTTTAACATAATATTTTTCCTGAATTTTTTCAGTTTGGATTATACACAAACATTCTCTATATATTCTTTAATGATCTTGTGTTTATTGCGTCATATTTATTTTTGTCATTCTTTTGTTTTATCCACTTTCTGTAACTTTATTTTTTACTTACATTCAATACTGTATTTTATGAAAGTTTGTAAACACGACCACGTGATATGCTGCTATTTACTGATAAAATTTGAGTTATCTACTTATTAATATAAAACAAGTGAACTACTATTTATAAAATTCGTACTGTAAGTATTTAGGTAAACACATTGGCAAGTTTACTAAACAATATTGTAAAATGGAATTGGCTTTTACTATTGTTATGAATTTACTACTGTGTATACTACTGTATATTGTAATACTAGTATATTCTATAATTATTTGAAACTGTAATTAAACAGAATTGATTATTAGAGAACAGCATGAAATTATATTGCAATTATTTATTTATTTCATTTTTCAAGTTCAAATTAATTTAGATTACAAGTGAGAATAATAATGTACACCAGCATGCTGATTTTTACAAAAAAATTCATTTAGAAATTAATAAGTAAAAAAAGGTTTTTTTCAATGGTAGATACTTAATTGTTAATAAGAAAAAAGAAAAAAGATAACTTTTTATTATTTTTTATGACAATGTTATAATTAATCAATTGCTTAAAAAATATTTGCAGTACATTTAGTTTTACACATTGACGCTTCAGTTCTAATTGACGTTTTTTGTATTTAGTCGAATAGTTGTTTATATATTTATAAAGTAAATAGCCATACTGAATTTTAAAATAGCCCTCTATTTTAAATTTAAAAATAGTGTTTTATTCTATTAACAATTTTAAAGTCTTTTTAATCTGTAAAGAATTGTGTTCAAGTGTGTATATGTATGTAATTACTAATAATCCGTGTTAAAGTTCCAATTGAATTTAGAAAGGCAAAGCAAATTTCTATGAAAGTGAAAATGGCTTCAAATTATGCAAAGAAATTTTCTCTTCAACAAAATCTCTTTTATTTAATTTGAATATGAGCAGAGGAGCTTTTTTATTTCTAGCATGTTGGCCCTTGAAAACATCTCCAGAGTGCTAAGCAACAAAAGATACTCTTAGCTATATATTAGTAGTATGTAATGTAAGACAAACTTAATATCACGAAAGCAACGTCTTCAAGTCATTTATATCAATGTAATAAAGATACCTTGTAAATTGCGAGAGTCATATATCCTATATTTAAGAAAATGGGAAAATGCGATTAATAATTGACATATATTAGGAATGTATTTTTTTCCTTCTTTTTTGCAGAAGTGGATCCGGTCTATTTTCTTCTCCAAACAATGAAGACGAGGCAGCTAGTGGTTGTGGTGGTATAGTAAAAACTTCTGATCCCGATAAATTTGTTACGATGACTGTTAAATCAGCTGACCTGTTACTTGGTAAATATTATTTATTTTAAATGCTCCATGTAATTTAAATATATTAAAAATCCTACCTACCTTACGTAGGTTATAGCATCAGAAAAAATTTGTTATGCTCAGTGCAATATTCAAGAAAAATGCATTTTTCTAAAGTCGACAGCTATTTAACTACCGTTTAGCATTTGAGAATGATTGAATCTGGGTTTAAAAAATTGTTTGATACGCAGAAGTTAAAAAATTTCTATACAAAATCATGCATATACTCCTGCATTTATTTGCAAGTAAGTTCCTCTATCGTTCGACACGATATCGAGATATCATAGAAGTAAAAATAAGCCGATACAACTAAATTTAATTTTTTCAGGAAAACTTAAATTCTACCAAACTGTAATATTTACGTATTTACTAAAATATTTATTAATTTATTATCTACACGTCATACAAGAAACTAACTAATGGAAACACAGAGTCTACCAATAGAGTTTCGTTAGTTTCATAGCATATTATTAGCTATTTAATTTAAGAAAATGTTTAATTTTTCAATGGAAATTAAACGACGCGAGGATCCTGGAAAACAATAAAGATCAACAATGAATTCAGTTTACTGAAATGTCAATATTTCCCATATCTAATGAGTGAATTTTGCGACAAAGGTAAAAAAAAATATAAATAAAGTAACAATTTAATAACCTAATTTAAAAAAAATTGCCAAATGTCTAAACTAAAAAAACCATCTATATTATATTATATGACTATAAAGGACTCCTCAGGAAAGCCTGGATTACTGTTCATGGTTTCGTATCACTTTTCAGAGCAAACATATACCGAAAGTTTTTCTGACGACTGAAAAAATTTCGCTGAAAAATAATGGATAGAGAGCATAAAGCTTCTCATTGCCGGTGTATATGTTTGCTTTTAAATATGTGTTTTTTAAAACATATAATTCCTCATCTCGCATTTGTAATTTAATTAGACAGCCCATTCAATCCAGTCTTACAATCGAGGGCCAAAATAAAAAAAAGATAAAATTTTTAAATTTGTGCCCTTTCCCGAATTGTCATGAGTACATGCAGTCCTTTTTTTTTGTTTCAACATAACTTTTTTCATTTACTCTATATATTATTCAAATAACTCATACTTTAAAATATCGTTACTAAGTTTATTTGCTTTTTTAATCTAGCTTATGAAATTTATAAATAATAAAGCAGTCAGTTTATTTTAACATCATTATTTAACTGTAGAATTAGTATTCAAAATTAACTTCTTTAAAATATGAAAGCTTTATCTTATTACGATCACAATCTTCAAACATATTGATGTTATCATACTCATACCGGCCACAAAACAATAATATGCTCTGTGATATGCCATAAAAGAAAAAACATACCAGTACGAAGCTGTCACCATTAGTGTTTTTAGTTAAAATCAATGGAAATATATTTAAAATAGCTTATTGATGATAAGGCATTCTGGAATTGGTTATATTTTTCTTCTAACTTTTATTTTTGCACGTAATTATGGCACAAAACGGCATTTTTGCACGCTAATGAGCAATGAATAACGGAGCTCTACTACTTATCACATTCAATGTACAACTAAGGTATCGTCACTTGCAGAGGAAAATACATGCCATGTAGATCAAAATAGTGGCATGCGTGACATACCTACTTATCATCTCTAGTTTTATGCTCTGTGGAAAAAATAGTAGTTACTTTTTACCTTTTTATAAACTGTTAAAGGAAAATAAATGATTACTTGTTAGGTATTCGGTATGGACATTTAAGAAAAAATAATAGTTTTGTATTAAAAATATGAGCGTCTAAATTCTAATGGTGCCGTAATCGTATTTGCAAATCAGCAAAGAGTCAAAAGTTTGACTCAATGTTTTAGTCATACAACTTGTAGATGAATTTAAATTAAAAAAAAAATTGTTTTCCTCAACTGAAGGCTTAATGAAATCTTTCTGATATCCAGAAACCCATTTCATCAAAATCCTATTTTCATAATAAATTGACAGAGACAAATATAAATTACTTGCTTTATAGAATAAAATATGTAAATTTAAAAATACAAATGGTGACACACCTTCTCCCGTCTAGGAAGGACAAGTGGTAAAAGGTTATATTTCCTTTCTGATTCCTGTTTCCATAGTTGCAATAATAATTCTTTATTTTTTTAAATTTTTCGATTTGTTGAGCTTTTTATTTATTTATTTCTCATTAAAACCCCATGTCCAACTTACAAGTTACCCAAAAGTCAGGACATGAGCAAGCATTAAAAGTGCAACTATTTACATTACACATTATAACATAAATAAATAACAATAAAACAGAAAGAAAAACAAATGAATTCAAATTACATGTAAAAGTGACTAATTATGAAATGTGAACTACCAAGCAATTCCATAATTGCATTCCTAATGCGGTCAATGGAGTAGAAAAAATATTAAGATTTGGCATCTCTTGTATATTAAGATTTGGCATCATAGTTGATTAACATAAGCGCTTTAAAAACTGGTGGACGCTAAAGGATATACGTACGCTCTCTAGGCAGTTGAAATAAACTACGTCTCACTATGTTTTCTCATATAAGAGTCAGGAGTATAAAGCGTTACCACACCCTAGACCTAGGGGGTTTCAACACAAACATTTAATAATTAAAAAAATTTCTTGATCGTAAGCAATTCCCAGTAGAGTTGAAATGTATTACATTCGACTATGCACTTTATAAAATCTGAAGGAAACAAACTTTATATTCAAATAACAAATTCATATGAATGTCTTTATTTTTTTATCTCTGTTTTTGAGGTTTCTGATAGTTTTCTAATTATTTCATCAATTTCTATAACTTTGACATAAGCTTTATTATTGTATGTTCCTCCTTAGAGTTTCTTATTGAATAAAGTATACCACAGTCTTAAAATTTCTAAAGTTTTTGGTCTATGTGTATCAAATGTTACATGTGAATGCTTCATGTGGAGGTTTCAATAAGTATGTTGAAAATATTAAAAGAAAAATTAATAATATATCTCCCCTTCTAACTTTTCACCCATTGCTTTGAACTAAGGAACTTTGGTGGTGTTCCTATTGATAGTAACTGGTTTTTTTTGTATATATTTTTGTATACATTTTTCCGGTCCTTGTTCCCCCTAATCAAGAAGTTAACAGTATGTTTTCAACAGGCTTCCTAAGATTAAAAGCTTGATTATTAGATCAATTTTCTTATGGAATCCTCACTGCGCTAGTCATTGTCATTCACTTTTTGACTAAAATGAAAGTGAAATATTTTAGATGGTTTATTTTCGAGATTATTATTGTTAAATGGTATTTGTTTCCTTTTTGTAGGACATACAGAATATTTAAGTTACGTAACACTTTGTAATTTATTCTTTTTATTACAGTGTAACGTTAATTTATGGCAGTGTAAAACTGAGAAAAACTAACAGTTTTGATAAGTAAGCAGTTTAAATGGAATTGAAGTACTTAATGGAGGTGACAACAGAAAAATATCTAATACCTAATAAGTTCTAATTTTTCATTAAATTTAGTAGATAAATTTTGAATAATGTTTTCATCAGCTGGTTCTTTTCTTCGTTATTTCCAATAAGCCAATCATTTAATATCATGTCCGCTATGATATCCACACAACTAATAAATAAAGGCTGATAGTTTTTGTGTTTCTCAGTCTATTGCACATCGACATATTTGTGTAGTTTTAAGCTACTAGATGTGCCGGATTGGTGAAGTATTTGTTTCACCTAATCTGACTATTCTGTTATAAAAAGCTAACATTAATGAGTTTTCTTAACTGATTACTTTTTTACTAGATCACTTGCACATGTTGGCACAAGAGGCCCTCGATCATGCTGATCTTCCTGTGTTGACAGCTACGTTGGGTGCTGCAGCATTAGTTAAAAATAGTCTACATTGCTATATGTCTCAAAATTCGGGGAGTTACGATCGCAATGCTTTGCTTCAGGTGGGTTTTTTATATAGGCAAATTTCTTTCATCTTTCATGTGTTTTGAGAATAATAATTACAACATTATTCTCAAATTTAAAAGGCCATTTACACCATCTTTCTGTCTGATATACCTAGAGACTATAAATAATTCTTATAATATTGGTCGCAAATTTGGTAATAGTCAAGTTACAAACGGTATGGAGCCATGGCAGAAGCCGTTGCTGAGAGGCTCCTTGATCTACATGTGAGGCTGCTGTCTCTCTACTTGCTACAAGACGCCGGTGGGAGACCAATCGATGACCAAAGTCTGGATGTGGCTGAGGCTGGGTCACCTTCTGTTCATGGCTGGTGGTTATATATGCAAGGTTGGTTTAGAAAATTGATTTGAAAATGTAAATTTTGCAATGGAACTAGACACATTCATTTTGAGATATAACAAATAGAAAAATCCTAAAAACTAAGCATTCCCAACTATATGAGTTCAAAAATAACTAATTTTGAGTTAGATTTGCATATCAAGAATCTCTTTAATTCAGTTTTAACTATTGCATGTAAACATATTAGCAAGGAAAAATATTAAATTTTAATTATGAATTTTTTTACAAGAAATAATTTTTTTTATCTTTTTGGAAATATTTACTATTCCTGTATTAAAAGGAAAAGAAAATTGTTTTTAAATTGGTGTCATATGTAGATTTTACTTTAATATTATTTCTCCTCAAAGAAAGATTCCAAAATGCGTTGCATTTCGACTTGTTCTGCAGTTCAATTCATGGATTATATATAATATAAATAACCAAATTTCTGGCTGAACTGATGAGGTACGAGAGTTGTACTGAGATAATTTTTGAAAAGTCCTATCTCAATTAAGACAGACTTATTTTTCAAAGATGACAATAGTTTTTATTTCGTAATTTAAAAAAGTTAAAATAAAATTTTAAATAATGGTGAGAAACAAGATGGTTATTATTTATTAAAATTAGACAAATAATTTTTATATAATCAAGAATTGCTTAAGTAGGGAAACATCTAGGTGGTATCTTCTTTAAGTGTTGAAAATTTTAATAATGAATTTTAAGGAAAACCACACTATTACAAAAGGTTTTTTAGACATTTTGCTTGAGAAAAGTAAAGTACCTTCTGGAACTTACTGGCTTTCTAAAAAAAATAAATAAAATATCTCTAAATTTCTATTTTTTTTTTACGAGCCCTAACATCACATTTACGTCGAAATAACATTTTTGGAAAGATATGATTCTACATAACATTTTTTATCATTTTTTACATAAAATAAAAGTGATCGCTGTTTTGGTTCATAAAATAAGAGTGAGTGTTGTTTATTTGGGAAGCTGTTTAGATTTCTATTCATCTTTACCGATCTGTACAGTTATTAATTTGTTAAAAACTGTTATGTTTACTGTTGAATTCTAACACTTTACATTGGTTTTCCTTTAATAGGTACAAGACAAGATTTATGGGAAACAGTACCACCCAAAATGGCTCAGCGTATATTTGCTGGAATGCTTAATGAGACATTGACAATTCTTACAGTTCGCTACTGTCAGGTTTGTGGTATTAAATAGTAGTAGACAAAGACAGATAAAGAAAGGTAAGGAAAGGCGGGCAGTTTTCCTACAACCTTTGCACAGGCTTCCCGACATCCTATTTCTTTGTAAGTTTAAGTTGAGTAGTTTCAAGAATAAGGGGGGGAAGAGTGATATAGTTTTGTGTAATCTGAAGATATGCTACCTAAAGTTATGAAAATTATTTTTGAGCTCCTTGTAATTAACCCTTTCATACGAGACCCTACATAATATATGGAATTAACAAAGATCCTTTTCGAGTTTTTAGTTTGACCCTGCAAATCCAATTTTTGAATTCTTAGTTTGAACAAAACAATATCCATGTAAATATATTTAAGTGTTAGTTATTGAGGTATGTGTGGGTAAGTTTCTGAGAAAATTGATTGTAACACCTGGCACTGTGTGAATGAACTTATAAAGGTTCCATTTTTCCTTTTGACTTACAGAACTATCAAAACAAAAACTAGTATGGAATCTATAAATAGATAAACAATACTTTTATCAAACATTTTTTGATGAAATTTTTCTAAATTTACAATTTTCTTTAGTAATATTAAATATTGCTTACAATTTTTTAATTCTGGATTACAGACAAACACAAACGAGAGGACGACAATTTTGTTGATAAATGACATCCTAAACGTACTACTGTGCACGGCTCGCTTGCTGCCATCCATTTGTACAAACGGAAATGATTTAGTCGGCTTGGATATCAAGAGCCAGACGAGAGATGTCCGAGATATCCATGCCAAGTGTTCAGAATTGTTCAAGTGCATGGTTTTTAGAGGAGCACCATTACATTTAATACACAAGGTGTAAAGTTTTAATAAATTCCTAAACGTAAATTAGATTTTTGAACAATTAAGAGATTTCACTTCCATATTTTTTGTGATTACCTTTGCCTTTGTGTTATGCTTAAAAGTAAAAATCATCAATCATATGCTTTTTGCTTTTGAATATGAATACAGATTCTTTCAATTGAATTTACGTTTTGAAAGATTTATATCAACTCTGGATGTACAGAAGAACGTACTTTTTGTTTTTTATTTCAAGTCAAAAATATAAATAAAATATTTTCATTCATTAGTTTGGTATTTTAGTATAAACATTTAATTGAGAATATACTAACTTGATTTTTTAGTTTAAAAATGTCAATGTTTTGGAACCTGGCTAAAATTGAATTACGTTAAAACTGAATTGCGTTAAAATGAAATGATGCATATGCATTGCCATACAAAATGTCAATTTTCGACTAGTAAATTATGAAATAATGATGACTGGTGCAATTAGTTCCTTAGATCTTTTTTCTTTTTATGATCATTAATTACAGATGGGTTATTAAAGTTCCAGTAAAATAAAGTATCTTTTTAAGTGACATGTTATTTTTGTAGTGAAGCAAGAAACTATTATGTCATGTCTTTCCTTATTAATCTAAAAAATATAATTAGGATATAAAAAAAAATTTGTGACAAATTAGGTCAAGTGTGGCCGAAAACTTATTTTTCGCACATACTCTTAAGGGAATGTTTCATCGCGAAGCCCTTTTAAAATGAAATTGAGCTTTCATTTCCCACTTTTCATTTTTAAGTGCTGTGGACAAAATATCAAGTTATTTGCAATGTAAGAGATTCAAGCAACTGCATCTTTTGAAGTATTTATGAAAGTGAACAGAAACAAGAGATATAGGATTTTATTTAGTGTATACTTGTGTATAGACATTTTAGCGAACGCAAACCACTATTGCAATTTAGGAATTTTTTTTTAGATATATAAGTAAATTCTACTTAAACAAAATCTGCACTTTCACAAATAACAAAATTATTTTTCCAGAATTACATAGTATGATTTCATATAGGGTTTTCCATTATAAATCCAATTCTTTCCTTCATTAACATAGACTTTTAACATTACTCTTTGTTGGTAAATAATATTAATTTCAAAGTATTTGTCAAATTTGATCTCGGGAAAATAATATAAGTATGTTTAAGAAATTATTTCAAACTTATGGTCCCCTGTCACTTGAAGAAAATATACTGTTATAATAATGTTGTATTCCATGGTGTGTATGCTGCTACATTAATAGCTTTCTTAAAAAGTTCTAACGAGCATTGATTTGTCTCATATTTTATAATATATTCTCTGAGTACCTTATCCATGTTGTCAAGACTATTTTTCCAATAGCTGTAATAAGAAATTATTTTCGGGTTAAATATATTTTGGATATCATTACTGGTTTTTTCTTGTTAGCTAACAACACACAGTGGTTTATTTGATCATTTTAGAAGTTTGTAGAACAATTAGCCTGTCTTATTTCATTTGTATATCAGAAAACAGTCAATAGTGATATTTCTTCTAAAATGTTTAATTTTACCAAAAGTTTCAGCTTTGAATGTCCTCTTATATTGATTTGGCATTTAACTTCGCTTGCTTTACCTGCATACATTTATTGTTAAAAAATTTCAAGTTTAATTTATTATATTGAACAGGCATTTAAAACAAACAAAGATGAAGTCACAAAAAAACCTAAGTCAAAATCGACATCCTGGTTTGCCTTTGCAAGTCCCCATTTGTTCCCATCAACTCCAGTCAGCTCTGAAAGTGGCTCTCTTGAAGATATATCATCTACTAGTGCCATTGCATTGGAACTGCTTGTGCTTTTGGCTCAACCACAGCCCTGCTGGTCATCATTGGTTAAGGTAAGTAAGTGAATGGCTGTGATCTGTAATTAGGATAATGAGTATACCTTAGTTAGTTTTTTATTGAAGCTAAAAAACTTAAGAATTGTAGTAATGACAATTATTTTGTGGCTTTGCCCGTATGGATTCATTAAGATGGTAGAAATTAATCTTTACCCAATGCGATTATTCCAATATTGCTCTTTAAAAAATATTAAATATTATGTAGAACCTTTATTTGCATGATGAAATACATCCCATACTTATGTATACAAAATGTGGTTTTTTATTCTGGAAATATAGTTGTGCTGCGACTATGATCTTAAAATGTCTTATCCCGAAAATAAATGTGATCTATTTATAGTGAATGAGAATGTCTTTAGGTTTTAATGTATTTAATTTTAATCGTTCTATTCATCTATTGTATTATTTTTCTATTTAATGATTATTTGCCATTTTACTGATATGCATTAGTATATTGTTAAGTGTATAAAAATAGATAGTTGTTTATTCAAATGTTGCAAAGTAATACTTGATTTTACATGTTTTATCTTAACAAAAAAACATGTTTTATGAAAATGAAGTTGTTCGAACTGTGCCTGAGAAAATTGCAAGTTGCATTTTGCATTTATTTGCAAAATATATATCATGAAGTTGGCAGGTGAATATTAAATTCGAAAATTCTTTGTTTAATGATATTTTTTGTAAACTTATTACATATTGAATTTATAACAGAAATTGTGTTCATGTTTACATAATTTTTGTTCAGAGCAGATGGAATCATTGAATAGGTATCATTGAATATTTATATTTCAGATAATAACTTGGTTTAAAACCTTTATCGGATTAACCTTAGGAATTTTAATTAATATAGTTAAATTTAAACTCAATTCAGAAGAATTATTAAAATAGTTCTGTGGAGTAATATTGTTTGTTTTTATTACTTTTACTCTTTAATTACTTTTAATTTTTTATTCAATCTTTTTTAAATTCAATAGGAAATTATAAACATGGTATGTACACAATAGTGTGTTATGTTTTCAATGAACTTCAAGGTCCTAATGATGCGTAAATGCCACTTGGCCTGCTTGCTACTGAAACATGGTATTATGAATTTGCCGTCTGACAATCTGGAATGGCCTGCTAGTGGTTTGTGGCTGAGCATGTCAGGCTCGGAGACTTGTGGTGGGTTCTTGTGTACTGCTGATGGTTTCTGTAAGACCAGACAAGGAGCCTCAGGTATGGGACTGGCATTCTTTCGATGTATTTTGTCTGTTCTGTCTATTTAAATAGACAAATTTTTTAATTTAATGTATTATGTGTGTGTCAAATGTGTTTACTAAATCTTTTACCAAAATAATGTAAAAGATCAGGTTTGTTGTAAGGTTGCACGGCATGTCATGTGGAATGTATTGCCCCAAGTATCTATTTTTTGCATCGCAATGCCTCATCACTATGGCTGTCGTTTAGTGATTTAATGGTGAGACGACCTCACCTGGGTTAAAGTCCTTCCAGACTGGAAAAATATTATTTAATTTTTAATTTACCTAGTTAATTTAATAACCTAGGTCTATTAATATTATCCACTGACTTAATGAGAAAAGAAATAGAAAGAAGGGTCATTGACGCCCGGAAAAATATTGGCCATTTAAAAGTATAATGAAGAATAGAGATGTGCCAACAGTAGAAAAAAACTATGTAATTTGTGTATTCTCCCATCCTTGATGTTTGGCTACAAATATGGTCTCTTGTAAAATAATAAAAACTAAGACTACAAATACGTTAAAACCAGGCAATGAAATGTTGTCAGATAGGAAACACAATAAGATATACAATAGATAAATGGACTAAAAAAATTAATGAATATTCGACAGAATGATTGAGAATCACGGACAAAAAATTGAAATTACATCTTCCTCTTACAATGCTACTGAGAATGTCATTCAGAAGAGTGTAAAACTTTAGATTTCTCAAATTTAACACAGTAATTTAGGTTGGTGCCATTAAGGGATGTGGCGTATGACAAAGGAAAATATTATATCTATGCCTCTCTAGTCAAAAAGGTTAGGATTTCATTATTTGATCATATTTAGTTACAGATTATTTTTTTTCAATACCACTTTTTTTTAAATGTGCCAAAGAGAAAAGTTGTACGATTATACATGAAATTATCATTTATGTATTTCTGTTTTATGACCTAATAGCTATATGTTATTCAGTACTGGCCATTAGCATATTACTTTTATAAATATGAAAATGAAATCATGATTGAACGATTTAAAACTTTTGAACCAATTAAAATGTGTTTAAAATAATATTGTATATCTATATAAAGCTTACAAAGTTTGTATGTATTAATTATAGATTATCCAGTATTTACCATCGTGATTGTTAGAGGCTTATTTGATATTGTTATATGAAAAAAGAAACTTTTTATAATTGTTTGTTTTTTATTATTGTTTTAGAATAATAGACTTCCCTAACAAATACTTTTTTACCAATTTTTAAATAGATTCTTAAATTTTATGATAGTTTGTTAGAAGTTGTTTATATTTTTATAATATTTTTGTGCAAACCATATATATCTGTCAGTATAGCAATGTTCATATTGAAGAAGAAAAGTTGTAAAAGTCTTTCGTTTAAGTTTTAAGTTCACTATCAAAAATATATTGTTGAAAAAAAACATTAATTTTTTATGTAAATAATTTTTAACTCTGACTGAAAGAACCTATTAAAACAAAATGGTTTTTTATATTTAGCCCTTGTTCTAAATTATTTTATTTTTTATTGACAGATAAAGATGAGATAGCCCGTGCTGTTGCAGCTGTTACTTATATAATAGTTTCAATCGGAAGTAAGGACGACATAAGGAAAGGATTGCTTTCGTCTTTGGAGGCGAGCACAAGAGAGTGGGCATCTTGTTTGGACAGAAGACAGGTAATATTTTTTAAACCAGAAATAGCCAAATATAATTCACTTCAATTTTACAGAATTAAAATGCTGGTCCTTCAATATTTTATAGAAAAATTTGGTGTTTAAAAGTGATAATTAAATTAATAGAAAAGCAGCCTATGAAAATCCTTTTGTTTCGTGTAGTTTTATACTCCCAACTCTTATCTGTAGTATGAGAAATATCCTATAAGAACCATTTACTTTGACTACCCTAACATTGATTACGATAATGTTGTGAACTAATTACTTTTGTATTTAATAGAAATTTACTATAGATTCCAATCTTAAAATTTTAGGCTTTTTAATCTATATATGTAAAAGCAAAAAGGACAACAGTCTTCACGAACAGTCCAGATCTAATCTGATTCTCGTCACAGTAAAGGTATAATAAAGACCGCACTTTTAATTTTTTGGTAGAGCCATAGTTTCAAAATTATATACCTACATGGAGGTATATAAAAAATCGGCCAAGTGCAAGTCGGACTTGTGCACGTAGGGTTTTTATGTTTGTATTTCTCAAAGACACTGTGGAAGAAAGTTACTGCTACCGCAGCAGTAACTTACAGTACGGAACAAATCCCATATCTCATAAACTACACAATATATCTTATTCAAACCTTAATTTGTTTCAGTATTTTACGTTAGTTGGAAGAGAAGGTTATAGGGGCACACACATGCACACACATACTTTTCAAGACCTTAGAAGCGCATATAACTGTTGAACTTCTATATAATTTTTTAAGACCTATCTGACGATACCCCACATTCTCATTTGCACTAGATTTTTTCAGACCTGTATGGATTGCCATGCCTATTATTTTCTTTCGTAATCCCATTATTTCATTTCATAGCAATTCATAGAAGAAATTATCCAAATTTCATTTATATAATGCCAATAGTCTTCGAGTAAAATGGCTATGACATATGGACAGAGAGACATGACAAAATTATAAGGATTTTGTTTTTGCATTTGGCTATGGAACCCTAAAAAATGAAGTCTACCTGCGTCCACCGCCATTTTCCCATTATTTATATCAAATACTTTATTATAAACATCTTTTATAATTAAGTTTGGTTGACCGTGTGACTTGATTATTGAAACGGTCCATTTCAATCGAATGATTCGATCTGATGCTAGTACCTTAGTATAGATCCAAGCCTGTATTATATTTATGTCGATCTAAATAATTGAACTATCATATGATATTTTATCAATACTTTAAACTATCAGATCGGATCGTGAAACCTCCGACTCTGAATACTCCCAATTAAGAAGGAGTTTAAGTAATCCATTGTCAGGTATAAAGATAGAATAAAACATGATCCACTATATGAACTAACAGTCCACCTAATAAGATGGAGTATTACTGTCCACTGATCGAAGTGACAATTACCTGCTGATCTAATCGCTGATAAAGCAATATAAGGACATATAACCTTTTAAGGCTATATTATTTCAAGTGCTCGTGTCACTGGACATAAATCCTATGAAAGTGTCTTTTGTATTGCCAAACACATTTAACATAAATTAATAAAGTTACTGTTCTTTTACTATTTATTTAATTACAGATTTGGTGTCGTAGGAGACCACCATGGCTAGCTGGATTGTTAGCACTAGCATCCCCTTTGTTGCCGCCTGTTGCTTTGACGCTTGTCAATGCTGTCCAAACAGGCGCTTCAATGTACCAGGTAATAATTACAAAGGGTTTTAATGCTATTGCATGGGGGAAAATGAGGCACATCACAATGCATATAAAGACTATTTGAAGTGGAGAAATTATTTATTTTGTTTTTTTTAGAGCAGTGTAGAAAAAATAAATTATTTTTCAACATAATTTTTCCACAATAATTTATTTAATTTAAATAGTATTTCAATGGATTTTGTTTCGTAATTTTTTTTTTATATTCGCAGGTATTGGTTAATTGGTATAGTAAGAATTTTTTTTAATTCCTCTCCAAAATATAAGATAAAAATAATTTATAACATTTTTAGTTTTGAGCCTTTGTTATGGAGAAATAATTTATTTTTATTACTAAAACATGAATTACCAATATAATTTCTTTCTATTAAGTAATACTTGTATCATTAAATTTTTGAGGCCAAGTAAGGGCATCATTTAGTCACGTCATATTGCTTTGATAACACTGGGAGTTACCCTATTTAATCTTTTAATATACACTGCCGGTCAAAAGTTTGAGACCACCCTAAGTAAAGTTGGAAAATTAGATAAAATTGAGACTTTTGAAATTGAGACATATGATTTCAAACTTTGATTCGTTGGTCCAAAGGACTTTTTTAAATTCTTCTTTTGTCCAATCTCAATGGTCTTTTTTTTCCGCCTTTTTTGTTTTGTGGTCTTAAGAGAGGTTTTCAGACAGCTACACGGCCAAGCATATGCATAGCGCAATCGTCTTTTTTCCATAGTCAATGATACAGGTTTCGATCGAAATTCGTTAACTTCGGCACAAATTTTTGGCACTGTTAGGCATCTATTCCGCACGCTGGTAACGATGATGATATTGTCCCCATTAGAAGTGGTTATGCTCGGTCGTCCTGAATGTGGATGATCTTGATCACTGCCAGTTCTTCACAACAAATGCAAGTATTTTACAAGTGGTCTCAAACTATCTGCCGGCAGTGTACATTTAATTTTAAGATTTAATGTTCTATCCAAATTAGATATAAACATAGAAGACAGAAGATCTTCTTTGAAAAAGATCATAGAGAATGATGTGATTATTATTCTTTCAAATGATAAGAGGATAATATAGAAATACTTATTTGATATAAATTTTATCATCTTATTTTTTTTTATACTTGTATGCAAACCATTTTCCCGACTTTCCTTGTAGACATTGACGCTTTACATAAATATTTGCTTGTACAAAATGTGATGTCCAATCTTTTTCTATACGATGTGTATAAAAAGTTGCCAATCAAATTACAACACAATAGGTATACTATATACAATTTTTTATGTTGAATTTTGCATAGCAAAAGGATTTCAATAGTTACTTTAGTTTTATACCATATGTTAAATTTATATAATGTTGCCTAATTTTAATTTAATAATTAATAACAGTAATTAAAAGTTTTATTTATGCCATGATCTGATTTTTTGAATAACAAAGGTATAACACACTATACCACCTGTATATATCTACTTGTATACCTATAATAAAATAGTAAAGATAAAAAAGTACTTTTTGATTTTTCCAAAATATATATTTGAAAGATCAGTTGTTAAAGTAGGCTAATCATCTATATATTTTCTTTTGCAGGCAATGTCTCTATGCCTCACATGCTTTTCACGTCTATGGGATTGTTTTCCAAATACTTTGCTCGTCGCTTGCAATGTTTTGTCTGAGGGACTACCGTCAAACATTACACCGACAGGTGGATCCATTCTCCTACAGATTCTGGCGACAGCTTTATATGAAGAGTTACAAATATTAGCTTCGGCAGCAACTCTAAGGGAGACAAAAGGTAAAATAACACAGTCTATAATTCAAAGTACTACTTGAAACGTTTTCAGTCGAAATGTTTCGTGAGTGTTGAAAAAATAAACAAACACATTAATAATTTGTAACTGG
The DNA here is from genome assembly GCA_039881145.1 of Druceiella hillmani. Lineage (NCBI taxonomy): Eukaryota > Metazoa > Arthropoda > Insecta > Lepidoptera > Hepialidae > Druceiella > Druceiella hillmani. The sequence goes on along the minus strand of JAYKKI010000016.1, from coordinate 23,260,204 downwards.
TTTTAATGGTATTATGACTTTTGATGGTGCAAGATGCTATCAGTGTCATATGGTGATAACTTATCATAACTAATTATAAAGAGAACTAATTATAATCAATGAAACTTATTTATAATGCCAAAATATGATGTGTATACACCACACAAAAAAAAGCAATTTAATAATTCATAAAAAAAGTACAATTGTTAGTTTTTCAAAAATCGAATGGCATAGCCACCCGTAACTTAAACTCTTTACATTCAATGACATTTACCTGTTTCTCTTGATAAAATACTACGCTGATATTGACACACAAGTAACCACAAGTACTCTTCTCTCTCACTTTCACCTCTATGTTTCTTGCGTGGTCCCTATATATTTTCTTGTAAATGATTGAATTTTTGAATCTGCCTATAATCAAAAATACTTTTCAAAAGATAGCTTGTTATAATAAAATCTTAGATTTTTTATGGTAGACGCTATAACATGTATCATGGCATGTATTTCAGACAGCACGGAGCAGAATGGTAAAGTCACAAAAGAATTAAAGTCAAGTTTAGCCAAGAACAAGAAGAACAAATCGAAAGCCAAGACTGTGTCTATGAGTGGACTGAATCAGATTAGTAAGTAGTCTTCCTTCAATCAACTGCCGGTTAAAAGGTGTTAGTATAATATTATGTTAGGATAGAATATAATTTTTCATAATCTTTGCTGCTATTATGAGGAGTAGAAGAGTGTGCCAGTTTAGATTCTATCCAGATGAAAAAGTATTTGCTGATGTATTTTTTCAAATGTAGTCTGTCTACCTAATACTGTTCTTTACTAAAATTTGCCAAATAGAACCCTTACGGAGTCATTCGGTGTCCACTCACAGGCACTTTTTAACTAGATTGCTTTAGACGAGGTTGATAGACCCCTCAAAATGGGATGTTAAAGTAAAAAAGATTTTTTAGAGGCCAATGAAGTGTATGATAGCCGATAAAGGATTAACCAAAAAATATTTTTACTATTTCAAAAAAAGCTTTAAAAATGGTTGTTAAAAAATGACAAAAATTCACGCATGTTGGAGATAAAGTGTAGATTACATGAAAATTACAAAGTTTGTATTACGTGTACTTTTTTCTGCATACGACAAAATTTATTATGTGATTTTGTAACATTTTCATACAAATGGCATCAAACTGTAGAATAAAGTATAGATTATCAATGAATTATCAAAATTCTTGGAGCCAATAGTTGACGTTGGTAACAGAATAGATGTTAATAATTTAAAAATTATATTAGTTAACAAAATGTTTCAAACGTATTGCAATATCAGTCCCCTTTTGACACACATAGTTAGATAAAATATTATAGTCTTGAAAGTGCGAGCTGCAGTTTTTAATTTTTTAAAAAGAGGATTTTTCGGATTGGCCGTTTAATTTTTCATGATGCACCATAAAGTTTATGTTCAAAAATAATGGACACAAAATGTGTAAGTAGATTTGCATTTTGCAGTATTTTTTATAGTTATTTACGTTGGTAGACACTTTTTTGATTTGTTAAATTTTTGTAAACACTAGCAATTTGGTTTTAAAAACTTGTTACGTAATATAGGTTGTTAACTAGACAGTTCTTGTAATCAATAGTAGTTTAAACTTTCATAAATTTTGAAACAAATAAAAAAATGTGCTTATAATTATAAATTTAATTATAACAATTATTATCAGTTTTATCTTAGAAGAACATCAAGTATTAAAATAGAAAAAAAATATATCTATCTTGAGCCATAAAAATATTATAGAAAGGAATTTATATAATATTTTTATGGCTCAAGATAGATATATTTTTTTTCTATTTTAATACTTGATGTTTGATTAACTGTATATTTGGTTGTTTTAGACAAGTCATACTCGCAATCAATTAGTTTCGATGGAAGCATCAACAGCGTGTCTTCAGTTGCTCTCGCTGTGGCTGAATCTCTCTGCTCTATAGATGAGGATAATAAGCATACAGAACAGATACAGCAATTTATAAAACAAGCAAATACACCATTCACAATATCAGAAACATTTGGACTAGAAGATTTTCCACAATTTTCGGGATATTTGGAAGAGGTAATAATATTGTTATGGTTAATGTCTTTCATTATATTATATCCTCTACGTGTAATCTTTGTTGATGAATGGTCAATTTTATGGCAAGGTTTTGGCAAGGTCCATTGCCAAGCCTATTAGTCTTTTCAGCTTTGCAGAACTCCTTTCATAATAATAATTGCTACTTGAAAATCTGTTAATCTTTAAGAATATTGGGTATTACTAATGAAACATATTTTTAATATTACTACTATAAAGAATATAAAGATAACATGATAAATAAAGATTCTCAGGAGTTCTTCATGTGAAACTCGCACTTTTATCTCTATATTAAGAGATATTTGCATTGTCAATTTTGGTCAGCTAGTCATTCTTTTAAACATTCTGAATTTATTATGGGCAAATTCTATGAAATTAAATTCATTGTAATCAATCTAATATTTAAATAATCTAATATTATTTGGATTCATAATACACATTAAACGGTTTTGTGTAAACAAGAACTTATTTAACTTACTATGACTTGTTAAAATTTGTTTGTGCACATTTAGCGGAAGTTAAATGGTTTTAATATAAGAATGTTGAAAGATTTTAATGTAATATTAGAATTAACTTACTGATGTTCTTGTAATTCTTGAAAGCTTTCTATGCTGCTTTGCTTAACAGTTCTAGCTTATAAAATTAAAATTAAGTTCCATAATAAACATCCCGAAACACATCTAGAATAAAAGGTACTAAATGGAGACGGAGCGAGGATCAAGAGTTGTTCAACCTTCGCAGTCAAACTTAATGTGCATAAAATATATTGTAATCGGAGTAAAAAAAGTATCTTGTAACAATTACGTAGTAAATTTCAATTTAGTTTATGTAGTGAAAATTTCAGGAAAAAGGATGAAAGGTTTTAAAAAGAAATTTCGTTAAGAGGAGCTGCAAGTTTTGACATAAATTGGCTATTTGAAAAATGTTTTTATCGGTCAAGACATATAGTAAAAAGTTGGCATATCATAAAAATAATCGTATTATGGGATTAAACAATTCTCAATTCACCAAATTGCACTAACAAGTAGTTTGCTGCTTAGATACACAGTTTTTATTTTTTTAATTGTTATTATTTTTCATAATACGTCAACTGGAAATTGAATTAGTTCTTTTATGTAAATATTTTTTATTAGTAAGGATGTTTTATGTTTATATATACTCATTTAATCTGTACGATTTCATACGTTATTAATTTTAATGATGTTAATATTATGTAGTTTATAAAGCGAATGTTCCCAAAAGAGACTGTGTATGAAACATAGAGGTTTATTAAAAACAACAGAAATAAGAATTTTTGGTTGTCAACAGAACATAATAAATATTATTGCGTATAAAGAGGTTACTTAACAAGTGAATATGAGATTTGATTTTTGAAAAACTAAACACTTTAATTTTTATCAATTGTTAAAATGCTTTTATACAACACACTACACCATATTTAGGCATGGAGATCTATGTCAAAAAATGACAGCACTGTAATCAGAAGTTCATAAATTTATTAGCAGATGGCATTTATAGCATCATGCCCAATCCTTATTAATATATAATTATCAACATTGTTTAGCAATATAGCTATATAATCTATACTACAATATAAAATCGTTCAGGGTGTGACTTGTACATTGAATATATTTTGAACATTTTGTGTCAGCGGAGTGTCTGGGATTGAGTAGAAGTCTAAACAAACTTTGAAGTATTATTGTTGTTGTTTTCCTGTCTATTAGAGCTGCACACAATAACGACTGGATGATGACGCTTCGGGTTCAACTTAAAATCTAGGCTACCTTTACCCCTATCGAATATTCCCTATGGCATTTTTATCTGCCTGTTTTTGGTCTATTTGTTTAATAGAGTATGATACAAAAACTACTGGAATAATTTGAATGGGATTTTCACTGAGATGATGCTTGGGGTTCAGATAAAAATCTAGGCTACCCCTATTCCTATCGAATATTCCCTTTGGGATTTTTTTGCCTGTTTTTTTATTATTTATTCAATGAAATTTTCATTGTGGGAAATGCTTACAGTTCAGATTAAAATTTATGTGATGTTTTGTCTTGATCAAATATTCTTGCAAAAATTTGAAATTTATTTAAGAGTATTCACGCAGTAGGAAATAATTCTTAGGTTAAAAAAATGATGAAATTTGTGAGATTTCACAGTAAATAAGCTTAAGTTCAAACTAAGATATGTTATTTTTTAATTTAACTTCTAAGGTGCTGAAACTAAGATTTGTTATTTTTTAATTTAACTTCTAAGGTAGTTAATGAATTAAATAATGAAAATTACCTTTATACTCTAATATTTTTTGTTCTACTTTTATGGATTTGTTTTATGCCCACATGCTAAAGATGAAGGATTATAATGTTTTCTTATCATTTTAAGGGAAATGTTAGCGCTGCCTGTGCGGAAAGGGAAAGTGATGCCAGTGCCTTTACTGGTCAACTGCTTATGACACAAGCCGGGAAAGATAGTTTGAGAGTAAGTTAAATAAAAAGTGGAGTAAATAAACAATATAATTATTATAGTAAAATCTAAAAAATTTCAATTGCAATTATTTTAACAATTAATACTAATGACGTCGATCTTAGGGTATGTAAATAAATCCTAGTATCTTAACCTACTTGGTGAAGTCGAAAGCTTGTTGAAACAACTTTATATTTAATCCTTGTTGTTTTACATTTTAATTAGAAGATACAAAATAAAATATAGATCAGGATTAAAGTACATAATATTTATTATACTGATTAGAATACTGAATTGTCTTACTTATTGAATTGTTGTACTTAACACTGAACATTTAACACATAAAATGAAGCTAATGATATACTGAATACTTAAAATATATAAAATTAAGCTTATAAAATACTGAATAATTAATATACATAAAATGAAGCTTATGAAATACTTAATACATTTAACAATGAAAACCAATGTCTAAAGGTTACCGAAATAATTAGTGATTAATTTAATGTGACTGAAATTATTTCCTGGACTTGATAGAAGGCTATTAACCACTTCTGAAATAAAATTGATGAAAAAGTCTTTTTCTTTTACCGCAAAGCGATTTCTATTACTTGGTATTTTTGGATTATAAAACACATGTTTAATAATCATCAGCATTATTACTTATTATGTTTCATGATTCATTCCAATGTCGGTTTTTTTAGCTCATTCTTTCTCCTGAACTCCTCCCGTATTGTATATTTCTTTTGGCATTTTGTTCATCATTTATCATTTCAAAAAAAAAATTCCAAAATCTCTGTTCTACGTTTTAAAAAAATTAAGTTTACACATTCCCAGTTTGTGCCTTTTTGTCTTTGATTTAAGTAACAAAGATACACCTTGAGCATACAAATTGTTTAAAAATATATTATCTGTGTGTGTGATTCACACCAAAACTTAAGTATGTTTATAAAGATCTCCGTCTCTCTCAAACTTCGGAGATGTATGTTTGAATTGTAACATAGTTAGGTCTAGGTTCTCTATGGTATTCATTTTTCTCTCACTTGATATATCACTTTATTTTTATATCTTAGTGTGTACGTCATTTTGTTAACATTAATAGCATGCAATTATTTTTACATAATTACAATTTATTAATTGTACTGAATTTACATGTACAACATTATAACCTTCATCTTATTTGTATTACGCTTCTGGAATGGGCAGAAAATCTTTGTTGACACATAGTTATTTGTAATGGTATAACAAAGATTGCCACTAAACATATTTTGAAAATACTATTAATACTAAATAATTTTTCAGTGAAGACTGGATTATCCAGACTTCGAATATATGGACATATAATAGTTTGTATGTGCAAGCATGAGACCATGCTTGTTATGATTTAACAATAGATTGTATGAGTCACATGCCATGTTCACAAGCTTCTCCTGCTCGTATACCCTAACCCCGAGGCAATTTGTGCACTCATTCCTATTTCGTTTATTTTAATTGTTTACGAATAGCTACAATATCATGACGTACAGTGATATGTCGATACTGGGTATTTGCATTACTTAAAATCGTACAAAGTAAAAATTATTGAATCTAAAAAAGGATGAACCAGGTCTTAAATTAGGAAATAGGCCAGGAATACACATGCTATTTGTAGCATAAAAGTACATGTGTATGATAAGAGCATGCTACTTAATCGCACAACAGTTTACTTTTTCTTGCTCATTAAGATGCGGTATGCAATGGGGGTAGAGGGGTCTATATTCAGAAGCAAATCTGATACTTTTTAGTTTTGTGTTTGGTTTGTACTTTTACAACATGTTGGCCTTATGTGAATATAACGACGACTGGATGGGGCGGTGAAAAAACGGTACATTCAGTTTTCTTGTGCCACAATTATGAATGCTTATGGAATATATGTTCACCACTTTATAAAAATAAAATAGCAAGCCAAAACACATAATAAATTATACTAGACTTGATGCATTCATCAACAAGAATATGAATATAAAAACTGTTAAAATTAAAATAAAGACTTAAAAATCAATTTATTATTCTAAACACAAAAAAAGTGAAAGATCTCTGGAACTGATGGGTTATGAGTTTATAAACCCAATTTATCATGGTATTTACTAATAATAATACATTCATTTCTTGTAGATTCAGCAGAATATTGTGGTACTATAAGTAATGAAATGGTAAGTATAATTTTTTGATTGATTTAATATTAGTTTTTTTTATCTTCAGGTAAAAATTGTGCGAAAGAAACCGTGTTTTCAGTTTGGTTTATACACAGAGAATAATTTCATAAAGAATACATTTGGGATAATGTATCTATGCCGTGATGTTTAGGCAAACTGAATCTAGTGAAATTACAAGCATGGTATAATTAAGAGTTATTAGAACAATTCAAGATTATAAAAAAAAAATCATTTATTCAAATATTTCAAATATTGTTATTTTCAATTTCGATACTAATTTGTTCACTGTTATTTGAAATTTTGTTACTAACTTATATACTCCAAAATTATAGTACAAAAAGGGCAATTGATATCATATATTTATTTTTGTACATTTTGAGTATTCACATATTATACACATATTATAATATTTATTATGACTCTACAGTAGTAATAAGTTTAGTGTACAATTTCCAAAATCTCCCTATATGCTCAATTAAAACGAGTCGGTGGCAAATTTTCTAAATCTCTATGCATATGTTGCCTCCATGACCCCCAAATCAAAACATCTTCAAAAATAGCACATTTTTGTGTTAAATACATATCCAAAGTTTTTCAGAGCCAATTATGTCAACAATAAGCTGCCATTATAATATTTTTTTCCAGAACCAGAGCTAGTGAAAATCTTTGAATCAAGATATAGGAATTCCAAATGCAGTTTCGACAATGTGACAAGCTTTTTATAAACTATAGTTAAAAATGTTTTCTTTGTATATTGGCATTATTAAATATGGTTTCATTAGAAACGGCTTTAAGGGAAAAGCAGTGTTCTCCATAATTACAGAATTTTCTGGTAGATCTAATTAATTTTTTAAAAGGTACATAAGAAAAAAATTCTCATAAACCAAAGCGAAAAGCTCGACACAGTAATAGCCTTTATAATTGAAATTATCTGATGTGTTATTAGGAGTTCTTATATTCACATGTTTCCCATTTATAGACCCAATACAACCTGTAAAGTTACATTTATTGTGAAATCCATTTCGTATCCATTCTCATTCATCTGAAAAGTAAATCATCAATATTGTTTTTTATATTCATCAGTATACATATTTCATTTATAGGAATCACAAGGATCATCAGCAGGGAGTAATTCACACAATTCAACAAATGAATTAACAATTCGTCGTACTACTATTGATTGCAACTATCCTTACAAGTCAACAGATCCAGTATCTGACGATTCAAATACTTTTTCAAAACATTGACACCGTTTATGTCGAACGAATTTGACACATTGACACCGTTTATGTAGAAAAAGATAAGATGATGATAATTCCATTTTGAATATGTTACAATCTATCTAAATATCTAATATTATAAATACAACACAGGCGGAGGATGAATTCATTAAGGAAAATACCTTTATACGCTGCAATAGAAACACAAACCAAAATACATAATGTATTATCGGCAGCTAGATTACAATCAATATTTACAAAAAGATTACTATCAACACTTCCATATAATTATCATTGTGCAGTACATATCAATCACCACATTTGACTGAAACTCAACATGATACAAATAATCCACAAGACATTTTTAGTGGAAATTTGTCAACTTGATACAGCATCAAACTAACTGATCACAACTACTAACATACAACAACAATTTGTTCCCAAAGATGCACAACAAGAATTAATATGTTTGTTACAAAAAGCTTGGAATTTATATATTTTATTTGTGCATGAAACAATTATGCAAATATGTATCTACTATCGACACCAAATAATATGTTGGTAACTCCTATCTTGCTTGTTAAAGTTAGAGAAGTAACACTGACAATGAGAGGTTTAAAATATATTTAAGTTAAGTACTTACTTTAAAATAGTCCTGTAAAGCTGTTGATATAACAGCACATACCTACTTCGAAAACAAATTGTGATATTGTGGATGTTCTGACTCTGTACAATGGTTCTAATGAGAGATAGGAATTACCGGTGCCCAAACATCTTAAAGCAATTTCCAAACTTTATTTTGACTGAAATAACATCTCTCATGTGAGCGAGTATCACATTTCTTTATAAGTGGTTCTATCGTACACAAAATTTTTCAGATAGCATTTGCAAATGATTTTTGTAACCGCCAATGTTGTCTTGCTACATTTCACAATGTAAACTGTCACTAGCTCCTCAATCTTTTCTGCTGCATTTTTTTTTTATAAAATGCATTGAAAGTAGTAACATAATACTTTATAATTCTTCATTTCGTAAACGGGATATATCCATTTCGGCTGCCAGTATAAAACATGTGTATCTCGGGCTTGCAATGAGCATGCTCATAGTGGCTTTGACTATGCTACATTTCTAGTAAATGCATACACACAAAGAGGATGCTACTTACTTAGTAAGCGCTTTGATGATTTGACATCAAAAAGAACTAAAGAGAAAAAGATTAGAATAATGTACTTAAATAAGGCCAAGGAAATTCAGTAAATAATCAAAGTAACTTTATTTTGGAAGAAGTTTAAGTTGGGTTTGAAAATTAATAGGTTTTTTACCAAGAAAAAATAAAGGAATTTATAATAGCTTCATTTATACAATCTTATAATGAAATTTATAAAATCAAACTTGGCAATCTCCATTTTGGCAAATTTTTCAAGAAATAAAAATTGAATAAATATAGATTAAAGATAGTTATAATTACAGTTCTTTATTATTTATTTAGTCTGCACTAAACTATTTTGTAGTCATATCTTGATAAACCTTTGTAAACATCACAAAAACTTAATGGATATAGCCAACTTTGATAGTAATTCAAGGACATTGCCATTTTTGGTCTGATAACCTCAAATCAGCAGATCGCCAAAATAAAGTTTAAACAAACATTGGAATCAACTTCTGTTTAGGAAGTTTTTCCATTGTCTATATAAATTACATATGCGAATACATTATTTATTATATGGGATATAATTATTTGTATTCAAGTTATTGGTTGTTGCTGTTGATATTTTAATTGTGACTTGTAGATAATGAATTAACAAATTTTTTTTATGACCAGGTGGCTTACGGACATTTAACCGTGTGTGCAGAAATGATGTTCCGAGAATTAGGAATTTTTGAAAATGTGGAGCGAAATGATGCATCAAGCTTGTTCAAATATTCATCTCTACTCTACATTATGTTTCACATTGGAGAAAGGCCATTTGACCAGGTATTGCTGAATTGTGATAAAGTTAGGTAGATTATTATTATTTTTTACTTTATCACAACCTGCCTTATAAAGTTCCTTCCATTATGTTTTAAAGTTTATGATCCTAAAATTATAAGACTGTTATGTCGAATATATCCTGAACCGCATTTCATAATTGTTTAGTTATAAAGTGATTTGTAATCAACACGTGAAGAGTGTATAGACTAGTTTTTTATTTTGATAATGACAAGATAGGACAAACAAAATGTGTCTAAATGATAACTCGTCTTCCATCTACAAAGTATGAAAATACTAATTAATTTTTAAAAATTTTTTATAGTATTTGAGTAGCTCTCAATTTCCTGGCTAAAATGCAGTAGATGTTTTTAAAATTTTGCATTAAAGGAGATTTAAGGCAAAGTTTTAATAAACATTATGTGGCGATATATTTATAACATAGAAATTAAAATGCGGTAAGTAGTTTATTTATACACTTTCTCATTACTGTATAATTTATATTTTCTGTTTTTAACAAATTATTATTTCATAAATACAGTATTTTGTTAAGATACTGTATTATAAACATTAAAATAAAGCTTTTTAAACAAAATGAAATAAAACGAAGTAAAAATATTGTTTAATGCATTTTTACATGTTTAATACATTTGGAAAGGACAAAGTCTTACTTTTATTTTCATAAAATTTTTTTAAGTACCAAATAAAGACATGAGGACTTTCATTAAATATTTGAAGTCTAATTTTAAGTTTTGTATTGTTATTATATTTATGCAAATTATTAATACACCTACAATAAGATTTCCAATGAGATCAAAGGTTAGTACAAGAGATCAAAGTAACATTTGACTTCATTTTGTAACTATCAAGAATTGTAATGATATTGTAACTGTCGAGTTCATTCTATGTGTTTCGTATTTATATTCCAATTAAGAGAGCAGACACTATTCTTTCTTAAATACTATTTTATTTTCATTAATAACAATTTTTTAGTTTTACTTTTATTATTTTCTCTTTCTAGAAAGTAGTCGAAGTCAGTAAGTGTGTAAATATTAAAACCCAGTCAATATGTTAAAATACTGCATTAAAGTTGGTAATGATAACTACAAGGTATATTCATTTAAAGTATTCATGATATTAATTTCTTTTTGTACAATTTTATATAAAATTTTAACTATCGTAACAGCTGCAAAAATAAAAATAGTCCTAATATTTTGTTATAAAATAATTAATGTACAGGCAGTTCTCGAGTTATGTAATTTCAACTTAATTCATTTCGAATTACGTCGGACAATATTTTGATACCATTTCTTGCAATAGCGGCAATTGTTTTGATTCATGTTACGCTGTAGTCTCGTGTCAGGTTCAGGCAATATAAACTCCTTTGGTTCGGATGTCGGGTAACAATACATATTGTAAAATAAAGATAAATTTTTTTCAGCTTTACATTCCGTTTCTCTCGATAGCACTATCATACGTAAAAGAAACGCTTTAATTTCTGAGATGGAAAATGTTAACAACAAAGTACATTAATGTTAACAACAAAATTAGTGATACCTAGAAGTGTTACCGAGATCTTTACGATAACAAGATGACATCTATCTCACTTATTAACCAAAACAGTAAATTCTACCAATCTTTACAAAAACAAATTTATTATTAAATTTTAATTTTAGGATTTTTTTTTAAATTATAAATTAATAATTGGGAACAAATGCATTTTAGCGACAATGAAAATTTCACTTTTTATCAAACCAAAAATCATGAAATTTGAAGTAAGTAATGACGATCCATGAATAGAATTCATTTCAAAATTTATATGTTGTAAAATAATATTTAAACGTCGTAATTATTTACCTTTTTAATACCTTGTAAATTCTTGTTTTTCTCTTTTTTAATTTTTGTTATTAACATTTCTGTTTAGATGTTTATTGATTGTGTAGTATATAATTGTAAATTTAAAGTGAAAATAGTGAAAAGTTCTTCAGCAATAAAAAATAAAGTTATTTATTTTGAGTAATTTTTCTAAAAACAATTTTCAAAATAAAATAATCATAAATGAGTCCTATTTTTTTAAATATGTCATTTTATGTACATTCTTTAACTTAAAAAAACCACTAAAATTAGCACTAAACTCATACCTCACTTTTTATGCATTAAAAGCAAATTTTAAAAATGTGACACGATAGTCTTCATGAAATAACAAATTCTAATTTTACAAGTTTCCAATATCAAATTAGAATATAGATGTGGCTAATACTATGTGTCTGTTCTCTGGGTAGTACATTGATTATTGTACTCATTTTGTTTAGCTGAAAAGTATATTATATGTGTATATCCTGGCTACAGACAACCAAAATCTGGTTATTATTCTTAAATAAAAGCATTTATTTAGACATTTTTCTTTGCTTTATGATATATGGCAAGACAAACCAACTAATATATAACTTATCATAATTTTATAGAAAACATGAACAACATTTAATTTTTTCGACAAAAATAATAAGGAAACAATTAACACATAGTTAGGAACAAAAGATATTTTTTAAGTATTTAATGTTTTTTGGAACTTATATGCATTGATATCTGAAAGCTCTGTTAAATCGTAAATCAAGATTTTTTAAATATTGAAATGAATTGTTGGATTGAAATAAATACAAGTACTTCAAAAAAATAATTTTAACAAGAAATTTAACATTGTTAATTTTATAATTGACGGAATATACCTCAATTGGGTATGAAATATTACACTTTACCTTTAAGTAAAATTTTTTTATATTTCTTCACTCTTTCTAGTACTTGCGAAATGAGTGGAATATGCCGTGGAGTCATCTGGTAGAGATAGCTGGTGAGGCACGTGGTGCTCGGCCACACATACTGCGACGCACCGATGTAGCAGCAGGACCAACCGCCTATCCTGTTGGGCCTCAGAGAGATGCACTCAATGAATTGTTGAACATATTCAAGACGAGTGCTTCGCCCAAGATTCTTTGATTAATTCATTAATTTATCTTTATATATTTATTTGTCATTTCGTATTATTTTTCATGTAGGCAAAGTAAGCAACCTTAACACTTCACTTACCATTTATATTTTGGGTTGCATCCCATTCAGCACTATATCATCAGGGATAAATAGAATATTAATGGTTGCAATGCAATTTGTTGTTACATTTGGGAATTACTAAAGAATATTAAAGCTTCTGATACTTAAAGCATCATTCGGTTTTTATTTTGTATGTGTTTTTAACAACTGCAAATGATTTTGCAAAAAATTATATAATTTATGAACTATCGCATGTCACCTGTGATGCGTGTTGCAGGCGACAGTTTCTCTATTTTTGCTTTTTTTGTAGGTGACAGTTTCCCAGGCTACCTACAAAAGAAGCATCCAATTCCACAATCCAATAAATCAACAGGGATCTTTTGCAGTGAATGAGTTTTATAGGCATTTCCTATAACATAACATATTTAAATACAACGAAAAAAATGTTTGGAAAAGCAAAAACCTGCTGTATATGGGTAGACATAGTTTTTCCCCCGGTAGTGAACTTGTTAAAGAAATGCCGTAATACACATGTATGTCCTGCCAATACACATGTACGTCCCGCAATACACATGTATGGTCCTGACTTAATAAAAAGTGCTTCTTTTCAAATATTTTTTAATTTTATTCTACTTGAACTAGTTAAAGGCCAAAGGTCTTCCAATATATTTTCTGTTATATATTGTTCTTTTCTATATTTTATTCTCTCTGAATAAATTAATTTTTCTCTTTATTACGAACTTTTCATTGAATTTTTAAGAAATTGATGCAATTATATATAGTTTTGTACAGATTATCATAAATGGATTAAATTAAAAATTAATCTATTCATAAATGAGTCTTGATTTTGACAAATAATAACATAATTTCAAACTTATCATAAAATACTGATTATACTGTAATTGTGTCACAAAGACAAAAATTGAATAGTTTCTATGAGGAAGACAGTTTTATGATATTAAAAAAATAAAATAGTGTGATTCCTCGTTGATTGTACTATTTGAGTGATAGTTTTATGATATAAAAGATGAATAATTTCTGATTGCATAATCATCTAATCCGGTTGTTATTTATTTTGGGACCTTATATCTACATTCACTATAGATTACGGTCTTTTGCTGTGGCCAATCGTGGAGATAACTATATTTATGTAAGTTTATCATCCTACTTTAATATGTTATAACCATGTGAAATAATGATAAACTTTGAAACTATGAATAACGAATAAGCATTAAAAGAAACTTTTTTAATACATTTTATTTTTTTCTGTAATATTTTTTTGTAAGTAAATAAAAGTTTAAGGAAAAAGGGTGTGAATGATTTTAAATCAGTAAATTTTATACCAATGCCTATTATTTGATTAAACTATGTTCAGTTTCTGAATAGTTTTTATGCTTCGATTTCTAAGCATTATGTGGCAAAATATTACATAACACTATTGGCAACAAATTTATAACCTAGTGGTGTATTACGAAACTAACTTATGATACGTAACTGAACTTTATTACACAATAGTTTCATATAGTAGATAAGGTTAGCTACATTTGCATATCTCTTTCAAACAATTTTGAAATATTTGTTGTCATTGTGAGAAGGTCTAATAGTTCTTTTGATTGCTTTGTAGATGTCTAAGAGTGAAATTATGACGTAATTTATTCAAAATATTAGAAACTGTAACAGAATTCTTGATAACTGGAAGTCAACTGTTCAAAAAATATATATGGATTCTATCATATGTTAGCTTCTAAACGGCTGCTAGGGAAATCTACTTGATGCCAACATAAGTTGAGTGTAAGTATACGAATAGCACATGGTACAGAAAAATACACGCACCTCTAAAGTTCATTCAGATGAACATTTTAGAAGTCTTAGAGAAATATGTTCTATTTATATTTAAAATTTTTATATTTGTTTTCAATATGTAAATTTTGATATTATGAAAAACTTTATTACTTATATTAATATTAATTATTGCAATGTCATGAACTTTTTTCATACTTTTTATAAACAAACATATTGAAGAATGAAAACAAAATCTTGTTCTATTGACTCAGGGCTAAAACAATTTTAATTTTGGGCATACTATGGTTTGAAATTTATTTGTACAAAGTTTTGAATTAAAGTACTTTGTATATAATACAAAGTTTTGTATTAAAGTAAAGTAGGTTTCGGATTAAATTTTTATGTGACGTATTTTTTAACATATACAATGCCTATATATATATATATATGTGTGTGTGTGTGTGTGTGTGCGTGCGTGCGCGCGCGTTTGTGTTTATATATATATATATATATATATATATATATATAAAAGGATAAAATGCACTTATACTTTAATTGGTTATCTGATATGTTGTCAATGTTTCTATTGTTTGTCAAAATGATTGTTTCTATCGTCATCTTACAGCTTGAAATTCACAAAAACTTTATCATAAGAATAATTTTTTTTATAGTACCTACTTCCTCATTTTGCAGTGAGTCTCCCTCTGCTTTCAGTCACTGAAGTAATCACTTTTTGATTTTTTCTTTAATCTACTTTCATCTGTTTACTTATGTTTACTTAGAAATTTCCATAAAACCCAAAATAAATAGAAAACCACATCGAAACTTTACATAAAGTGACATTTTAAAATTCAATGTTGACCATAGCTCTCAACAGTACCACCTGCAGTAAAACGACACCCTCATTAATGTTGAATTAATATTTTTCAAACCTTCTGACTATGTCGAATCCTATATCAATTACTATTACGTATTATTATTATGAATTATACATTCTAAAATACTATGTACAATATGAATGAAACTCAGAATAATTGAAATAGCCTCAAAAGGACAAGCATTTTTTCTAAAAAATTTGGTCTAGATAAAAATCTACAATTTGGCCTAGATAAAAATCTACATGTTCTGTTAAAAGGTTAACCTGTTGAGGACTTGCATTTTTCTAATGACTAATTACTTTTATGCTGGGAAATTTATATAAAAAACCGACATGTTCCTCACAGTGTCTAAGTTTGTTGGTGGCCATGATAGTGGCTAGCGAGATCCACAAAAGGTTTAAGAAATGAAATCATTTATATCATTAAGTACAAAAAATGCATCATTGTAGTAAAAGTATAATTTGATTACTTGCAATTGGAACATTGGATATTTATAATTTTAAGTATTGATTAATGCTTACAAGATGTCATTTTTATTGGATATCAATATAATTTTAATTAAGTTGTTAGTTACGTGAATGATAACAACATAAAATAGAAATAAATCAAATATTTCAAACTGATAAGTTATTATATTCAGACATCAAAAGTTATTTTCATTTTTAAAAAAGTTATTTGACTATATACCAAGAGTCTTTAATGTTCTATGGTATACATCAAGTATATGTCTTATAATTATAAGAATAGATATGTTGAAATTTTATTTGTTAGATTATTTAGTTATTTATTAAATCTTTAATCAATGAATATGCTTGATGAACTAAATACAACATGATTTATTTCTTTGTTTTAATTAAAATACTGTTATATTTCTAAAGTAATTAAAGATAATTTGTAGCACAATTAATTTTAATCACAAGATTAAAATCAATTGTGGGCACAAATATTTTGTTTTGCTTAATTGAATTTGCAATTGAATATTTAGTGATATGGATATTTCAAGTACACTAAGAGGAGGATCTACATATGTATGAATATTGATAACCCTATTATAAAGATTGCGTAATGTTAGATAATGTGATCAGAAAGAGAGATGGTGAACTTGTTTTTTTGGTAGTTTACTGTTGAGAAATGCAACAATAAGAATGTGATTTACATGTACTTGTTTACTGGTTATAAAAAAAATCGACCCACATTAAATTTTATGAAGAAAGTAAGTGTGCGCTGAAATTGGTAAATTTGATGCTTTGTTTTTAATGTATGTTTAATACTGAATGTATTTTGAATGTTTTAATATAAAAATGTCAAAACAAAACAAAAACTTAATTTTTCAAAAAGTTGTGAAAATACACTGAAATAAGTTTGAACATTTTTGATCTTATTTATGATTTCTCTAGTTTTTACGATTGCCTGCATATGCGTACTGAGATATTTCATTGAGTTTTTTATGTTCTCCCGGGGAATTCTATCTTATTTTTCGAGTTTGAACCTTTTGTTTTAGCATGTCCCATAGATATTCTACAGGGTTGAGACCAGGACTTCTGGCCACAACAATTACTTGAATATCAACCTCTTCAAGATACTGAGTCATTATGTTAGCAATGTGCCGTCTTGGACTATAATGTATCAGCTAAAACTTTACTTCGATGTACTTCGCATTTGGCATCACATATTGCGGGAATGTCTCTGCAATATATATTGCAGCAAATAAACTACCTCTCCATATGGAAACAAGTTCTTTACCACCACTGATCTGTCCATCCATCCGCCCATCTCTAGGACGTTATAGAGCTCCTCTCGCACTTTAACTCAGTTTCTTCAATGCAACACTTACATCATGCATCACTGAGCGTATTGTTCATTTGGGGATCACATGACATGATGACATCTGTTGGAGTCATATAATGTCATTCGGCTTTCATCTGAAAAAAAATTCCACCTCGTTACACCACGGTCCTGCCTATGTGCTGTCTGGGAAATCATAGCCTGGGCATGTAAGGTCATTTGTTATGCTCTCACAGTTTTATTCTAACTGTACTGTCATTTACAGGAACACACTTTACAGGAACACATTCCTCGCATAAACATAATTGGACATCAATCCCTGAGAGGTGATGTTTACGCAAAGATAACAGGATAACGAAGTGATTATCTCTCTCAGATGTTACTTGATATCTACCAGATTCTTGTTTTTTCTAGTAATGACCAGTCATGTCGAATCTCTGGTAGACTCGACTGACCATTCAACGGCAAAATTTAAACTTTTGACCATACTGGCTGACTCATTCCTTGCTGCATAAGGGCTGGAACTTGTGTTGCTTCAGCTTTAGTGGTATCCATTATTTTGTCAAGAAAAGTTAATAAAAGTTGAAATAAATGACTAAACATTTTAAAAAATAAGAAATATTTTAGGTGACACACGGGAGCAAATGATAAGAAGTCCTAAGAAATTCTGGGACACAATGCTCCTTAATACTATTTGAGTTTACACTACCCTTTAAGAAGGTTGGATTACCCACATGTGATATATTTAATTGTTAGAAAAGCATCGAGTGGCATTTTTAAATAACACAATTTAATAAATAAGTTGTCAAGTTAAACATTTTTTGGTACGACGGCCTTATTTACACAATGGATAAGGTAGGCAGCTTTTTTGATGATCAGTTTATATGTATATGCATAGATAGAATGGTACATCCTTGAAAGTATTCAAAAACAAATGTGTATGAAACGAAATCAAGAGTAACTGTAAGTAATGGCGTGTTACTTAAGTTGTATATGTATATTGGTAATTTAAAGTCTGTCGAAAGGACACAGCCCTTTATAGGCCTCTCCATGCTCTTGTAGCTCTTGGGGTCATAGGTGTAGCCAAGTTTTTATTTAAGGAAGGACAAAAAAATTGGACTAAATGCCAAGTATTCTTGCCCATGTACTTTATAATTAAGTGTTGTGAAATTTAATTATTTTAAAAATTAAAAAAAAACTTTGTAGTAGATATATATTCAGAATATAGATAAATGTAGATATATATTCAGATTATTGTCTGTACTTTTAAAGGACCCCATCTTTCAGATTTTTGTACATAATTTTTTTCTTCATTGGTCAAAATTTGACTGGACACAGTACAAAATAATACACAGTGGCCCTACGGAACTAAATTATAAACAAATGTAAGGGGTATAATTCAAAATTTGCCTAATAAAAATTTGGACTTTCATAAATCTCAATCTTTTCTCATTGAATAGACAACATTTACTTAAGTTGCTATATCTTTTACACACAATGTTTAAAGAGATTCAAAGTTGATTTGTCTTTTCGTGTTCTGTTAATTAAGTAAAAATCATCTTTGAACATATGCAGCACTCTCAATCCACGGTCATTCTTTGAAACCTTTCAGCCCATAGCTTCATCTCTAAGCTCATAAACAATGTAGATAGTTTCTTTTATTTGTCCGCAAATGTCCTATTCATGCTAGTACTGGAATCTCTTTAAGTGTTTTTACCGAGCATAGGAATAGACCTGAGAACATACATGTAATCCTCGCCATAACTAAAATAAATAAATAATCTCTTTATTTAATTTATTTTTTTAACTTTGCTCAAATTTGGTGCTTTAAGCTTACAGTCTATGGAATGGAAATTGAATAAATAGTAAAATAGTAGATATGAAATAACTCGAAGAGACGTGGGGTTCATATCTACTTTACCTATTTGATAACCCGGCACTGAATATAACAAGGGGCGAGGATGATATTAAAAGTCACTATCAAATACTACATTGATAGTGCCGAAGGTGGCTGTGACAATGAATCTGACTATGATGTTAATAATAATTATATATTGTGCACAAGGTCTTTTTTATTGTAAACAATTAATTGTTATTTTCAATGATAAAAAATTGTTGAACAAAATAAAATGAAATCAGATAAAATTTAATTCGGTTTATGTAAAGTAAATTAAGTAGCTTAGTTTCGGTTACATAAAGAGTAATTTCAATTTAATTACTTTGCATTTTTATTGTGGTATTTGTAAGAACATTTGGTGATGATTATTATCATTACCTTTAGGCGATTCACTTTTAAAATGAATTGTAACGATTTCTTCTAATATTCAAGAAATTTAGGAGAAATACCTATTTTCATGCACGGAGGATCATAATAAAACAAAATTTGGTAGGGTGTAGCAATGTGCACATGTAGAGCAATGTGCACATAGAGAGTAAATTTATATATTATTAGTGTTTTTAAATATTTATTTTATTATTATATTTATTAAAAATATGGAGAACTAAACAATTGCTTGCTTCATTTTTAATATCAATACTACCTTTTTAGCATAATAAACCAAAATGTAGATGTAAACATACACTTATAACAGTTTTTGATTTTTGCAGTTTTAAAACATTTTTTGCAAGTCTGTAAACCACAATGTCCATTATGGTTATGCAACCAGCAAATAAATTACATTTTTAGCTACCATATCCATAAGTCAATGATTATTGACTGCAGTGAGAAAGTTTGGTTTGTCCTTTTATATAAAAGTTTCCTAGGTTCTTTAATTCCTGAAAAAAATGTCAAGATACCCATTTTTTCTCTTTACAGGTGAGAAAATTTGTTTTAAAATACCATAATTTAAATACAAAAATAAAATAAATTAAACATGTAATAAAAACAAATGTGGGAGTAATTAGTAATGCTCAGGATAGGGATAATTAATAATTATTGAAATGATAATTACAATTAAAAATTGTAATTGCCGTTTGTAACTATCACTTTAAATTTATTTTTTTCGAGTGTTGGTGAAAATAATAATAACACACGTTATTAGCAAAATGAAAATAAAATGAACGATACCAAATATATAAACCACAAGTCCTTTAAATTATGATGCTGTTTGTACATACATTTTTAGAAGGAAATTAATTTATTGTCATGGGATCAAAATAAATCGAATTCTCATTTTCGTCATGTATCGATAACGCATTCACATATTATCGATAAAAGCGCAAAGTATCTCACGTAGGTAAATCACTGTTCCTTAAAGCAAACTGTCACATTGACAACAATTTTTAGGTTATAAGTTCGTCAATTATAACAAAATATAAAGACACTTGGCGGCAAAGGAAATTCAGTGCACAGAACAGTGTTTAAACAGATTTAGTGAAGTTTAATATTTGTACGTAGAGTATCGATGTCGAGCAGTCAAGTAGATTAGATTGGAGAGTTAAGAGAGAAGTCGCCTTGATAAGTAGAAACCGGTAGAAGTCGTTCGCACTTGAAATACGTCGTCCGTAAAATATGGCTCAGGTAAAACTATTACTATATCATTTCGTTATATAGTAATTTTATATTTGCCCAAGTTTATAAATATAAATTAACATTTCAATATCTTTTTTATTAGTTTTTTTATTCTATTTAATAAAGTTTAGTAATATAAAGTAAAAGAAAACTGAATTTCTTAAATAAAATCTATCGTAACAAAGAAATAAAATTGTAAAATATACATTTCTATATTAAATTTTATTTAGAGTTTAGTAAGTTTGGTCACTGGAGGAGGTTCAGGGTTGGGCAAAGCAACTGTCGAAAAATTATTAAAAGTTGGTGGTCGAGTTCTCATCTGTGACTTGCCAAAATCTGATGGTGAAAAACTTGCTAAGAACTTAGGTTCCAATGCAGTTTTCGTACCTGTTGATGTGAGTATATATATTTTATTTATTATGAAGTGTAAATTTTTTCATACTTTTTATGAACCTGCGAGAGGATTAGATTATGCAAAGTGAGGATTGATCTTATACTATGAAGATAAGATTTAAACTTTGTTACACAATTCAAATTGCCCTTTTATGGTGTTTTAAATTTATCTCTTATTATGATAGTATTTTTAATTTAATCAATTTGGTGCACAACATGCTATCTGTAATTTATTTGTATTTTTTGTATAACTTTTAGGAATAATTGTTAACAATCAATAAATTTTAACGTAATTGCATATAATTTTTTTTGCATTGTAATTACGATTGTATTTATAGCACACAGATTAATAGTTTTAGTAGCTGTTGGTTCATTATGTATTTAATATTGGGTATATTTGAAATACCTATTTGTCACTATATTGCTTTAATAAATTCTGGTACTTGTAATTTTATAGAAATATAAATATCCTACTATACTATATTACTTATAATTACTTTAATTTGTGATATTATAGATTTCGTCAATATAATTATTTTATACAAACCTTCCTGAAAATCCTCTGTTATAATAATTATACGGTCGTTTATTTCAACACTTTTACAAATTGTTATTTTTTACTCTATCGGTTCATTTGTCATTCTACGTATACTTAACATTTCCAATGAATTTAATGGAAATGTTAAGTATATGTAGAATGACAAATAGAACTGTTACATATATTTAACATTTCGATTGAATTTAATTACCTCCTTCATATTCATAATTTATTATTCCATATTGGATTGCTGGAATTATAAATTTACTGTTGTGTACTTTGGCTTTGTCAATATGTTTTCGTTTTTTAAAATGTTTTTCCTTTATTTATATATGGTATTAAATAATGTAGTAATAAGTATAGTAAAATTGGATATTTTACTAGTAGGGTGTGTCCATTTTATCAAGGTATTAAGATAAAATATTGATTACAGTGTATAGTACAATTCTTAGCAAGTATTTTCCAAATGGTAAATAATACTGTCAAAGGCCAAACTTTTGACTAATAAGTTCATTCGATAGCCAGATGAGCACTGACGAGCTCGCGTATTTTTACTACATTGATTTTTGAAAAACTTGCCTTTGATCTTGAGATGTTATTTGTTTATACATTCTGTGAATTAATTAAAAAATTTGTGTTAAGAAATCAATAATAAAAAATAAGAAATAATAACCAATGTAGCCAATGTTAATATTCCATTAAGTACTGAAAGAAATAGTAGGTTGCTTGAGAAAAGCATTTTCTTTTGTGCTGAAGAATTCCTAAGTTTGCTTTCAGCATTTCTTTTAAATTAATATTAATATATTTGTCTTGTTTCGGTCTAATAGGGCATAATACTTTTTCTCTCCAATAAATGTCTTAATTTAGGGATTATTATGATTTAATAATGACTAATGAATCACTGTTTCTCTTAATAGATTACTTGCAAAAACAAAAAAATAAAAATTATATGGAAACAAACAAATTTCATGTTTACTTTTGTTTTTCAATTGCTTTTTTAGATATACAAAAATATGAAGAATTTTGGCATTGAAAAGGTGATAGCTTTATGATCTGATAAAATTATTTAGACAGTATTGAGCTTTCCGTCGTTTAAAGACTTGAGCTTTCCGTTATTTAAAATTTACAATGTGAATGTAATTAAAAAGTTTATTTTGTATTTAATATGTAGTATTCCAAGATATGTATCTAGTTACGGAAAAAACCAGGGTGCATTTAACCCACTGTGAATTTGAAGGTTTAAAACTCTCAATTTTCTTAATTTATTTCTCAAGATAAGCAAAACATAATAGAAAATATTGTAATTAAAGATTAAATAAGCTACTTCATAGGGCCATGAAAAGCAAGTAAAATGTGATGCCAAAATATGTGACCTCATTAGGTGAAATCACGAGTGTCTCGTGTATTTTACGTTAAAAGTTGATTTAGGCATGTGTCTAGTTCACTTTATGGTCATAAGCTTACTCTTAATATTATTAAAGCTCACCAATGATTGTTTACTAAGATTAAGGCGTGAGCCTCTTGTTATAGTCCAAATGATGACAACTCTTACAATTTAGCAGCCCACAATCCACAACGGTTTTTACCAAACTGTTTGAAATTATGTTGTTTATTAATAACGTCCATAGCAAAAATTGGTAATGGTGTTATTTAAACACCATGCTTTTTTTATTGCTTATTATATTGGAGGCTATTTTTAGACATACTGAATAATTTGTGAATTTGGTAAAACTTGTTTTTATCTTGTTTCCATATTAATGAGGATGACATGGTATATATTTTAAAAGCTATAAATTTCATTTTTTTATCATTTATTAATTAACAGACAACTGTTACTTTTATACAAATGTCTATTAGTTAAAGTTAACGAACTAGGTCTATTAGTTAAAGTTTTTTATGCCTATGCAACTATGGACATAGTTGTATTAAAATATTGCCCTAAAAATAAGATGTTATAAAATCCCATGTAACATGATATTGTCTGACGCTAGACTATGCCCTTTTAAGTTAAACAATTGTGATTTCATGTCAATTTGATTTAAGAATCTTGAATGCACATATATTTGTAAATAATGCATAAAACAAACTTGAATTATGAAATATTCAAATTTACAAATAATTTGCCGTGTAGTACCACAATTGAAATGAAATAGAAAAATAATATGAAGATCGCATGTATTCTTGCGTTTTATTTTTTTTATATTAGGACTGCCAAATTATTGCTATATAAAACATGTCTGAGTAAAGAATATTGTACTATACGTATACTTGTCATTGTTTTAGGTAACTTCAGAGAATGATGTTAAAGAAGCCATCGCCGTTGCAAAAAAGAAATTTGGAAAGTTGGACGTTGTTGTGAATTGTGCCGGCATTGGCTATGCTGCCCGAACATACCATTTCAAAAAGCAACAACCTCACCCGCTCGAACACTTTGAAAGAGTTATAAAGGTTACACATAATGATTTTTCTTTTGAGTTTTTGAGTGTTTACCCATTGTTTAAATATTGGTTGTTGATGAATGCATGCAATGATAAGGTTTAATTTTTTTAATCCAAGATATGGAACCTTAAAAAGCAAAAACGTGCAACAGAAGAGCCTGCAATAGAAGAGCCTGAAATATATTGAAAAGGAATAGAATTAAAACAACGATCGAAATGTTAGAATTATTACAGAAAAACTTTCTTTTAAATATTTGTATTGGTGACACGAAATTTTTCATAGGTAAAAGTGATTATTGTGAAATTAGAAATAGCATTTGTTATTCGGCATTTATATATGTGATAACATATATATTTGTGTAAATGAACAGATGACACATGAAACAAACAACACACACGGGTACAATAAATGGGTGTTTGTGGAATGTAAGTCTCTGTATAAATAGTGGCATAATTAAAATAACTTTATTGATGTCGATAAGTTGATCTTATCATTGGATATTAATATGCACCTTCAGCATCATGCACTTCTTAAGTAAATTACATATTATTTATATAATAATTTAACATAATGTGTCAGACTGTTATTTGATGTTCCAATTTTGTCTTTCGTCTTTTATTTTTTTTGTACTATAGAAATTGCATGATGAAATAAGGTGTTCATTGTAAAGTAAGAAAAAAATTATGCCTACTGACTTCATCACTATGAAGTTCAGTTTGATTAAAGAAATTTTAAAATTATTATTATACCTAGTTTGATTCTTTTTAGTGGTTGCCAACATAAAATGCTAAACACTTGATATAATTATGCTAATGAATGCGGTAATTGAGAATTGAAATTAAATAAATAGATGACATTGAATAACTTGCGCATTAATATATTGTTATTTTACGAGTTCAGTAAAGTGAATATGTTTTATGTAATACCCCTTAAACACAATTCTAAATGTTTTTTATCTATTTATAATATATTTATTCTTTTTGTTTAACCTACAGTTTAAGTTTGTCTTTTATTGTACTTATGTTAATCAAAGAACCTGAATCTCTCATGTTTCTGAAGTATTATATTAAATTTTTGAAATCTTTCTATAATTATGGTATTTTATTCATAGATAGAGGCCCAACATTTTAGTATTGTCAGTATTTTCTTTTTCACAACTGATTTTTCAGACTAAAGAAGTTTCAGTTCCACAAGAAAGTTTAAAAATTTCAATTATTTTTCTTTGTTGGAATGTGTGACTTCTAGGCTGCAAGTGCAATCCTCAATAAATGTTATTTAACAATTTACAGGTTAATTTAATAGGCACATTCAACGTCATCAGATTAGCAGCAGGTCTCATCGGTGAGAATCAACCTGACGTGGATGGACAGAGGGGCGTAATCATTAACACAGCAAGTGTAGCTGCTTTCGAAGGACAGATTGGCCAGGCCGCATACTCGGCTTCGAAAGCTGGTGTAGTCGGCATGACTTTACCCATTGCGAGAGATTTCTCAACACAAGGCATCAGGGTGGTCACTATTGCACCAGGTAAGGTATATCCTAACTTTATTTTGTTTTATTTCTAGTAGTTGAAGTAAGTGACTCATCAGTATAAAAGATAGTTCCATACTCCATCGAAAAAAGTACATTTAAAAAATTATACTATTTTGAATTAACAACACACAATATGTTAAGTATTAATATTATTTATTATGTTTCAATAATTAATTTAATATTTCAACATAGAAAACACCATATATCATGAGATCGTTGTAATAAGCCTTATTTTATTGTTACCATATGTACTTATATCGCTAATGTTATATGATGAAGGAAATTATATGCCGTTCTTAGTAGTTATACTTATATATAATGCTCTTGACGTAATCAGTGAAAAATACTCTTGCATCAAAATATATGTTATAGTTTCATTATACTGTTGTTCAAATTATGTGCCTTAAAGTAAACAGTATTGTGTAACTTCTCATATCTCACTACTTGATAGGAGGTAGGAACTAGATAAGTCTTTCCGATAAACTAGTGTTATCAATTATATTGTATAATAATCATTTTTAGAATCTAGCATTTTGAATCTAAATTAGTTTTGCGTTAAAACAAAAATTCAATAACAAAATTTAAATAGACTCGTAAGGGAATAACTCGAGAAATGAGAGGCGAAGTTAGGAAAATTCATATATTTGGATAGAAGAATCCATAATACAAATTAAAAATATTGCTTGTTTAATATTATGTCGTAATGATTGCGTTTAACCATTTTTGATTTGTAAAATGAGTGCTGTGCTTCAAATGAGGAAAATGGGTTACTTAACAGTGAACCAATAAATACAGGAGCTCTTTTGATGAGGAAGTGGGATTAGAGCAATGAAGAGAACAACCTTGTGCCGTGGTCACAAATGGCAAAAACGGAACCCTTATAATTTCGTCCTGTCCTGAACCCCTATAAAATGAAATAGTGGAATTATGAAGAAAAGTAATATATGAGGGTGGCGCTCCGTACATGTAAATAAGGGATGAAAAAATCCAGGGAGCATAGGCTTGTGGGGTAACATCAGATAGGTCATAAAAAATCATATAAACTTTCAAAATAACTTTTTTATATAAGTAGTTGGTGAGATATGCGGTTCTGAATTCTTAAAAAGTATGTGCTCCCTCTTCTAACTTTTTAACTGACGTGTATTCTGAAAAAAATTAATGTAGCAGAACTTAAAATAAACTTTCAACAAAAATTGGTTTGAATAAGATATGTTGTGTAGTTTTTGAGATATGGGATATTTTCAGTACCGACACAGCAATAACTTTGTTTTTCGCATTATCATTGAAAAATACAAACTTACAAGTTTAATATTGCTTGGCGCCACGAAACCCTTTCACACTTGGCAAACCCGATTCACATTTGGCTTGTTTTTTGTTTTTGGGATGATCACAGCCTTAACAAGTTTAATAGATTTACTACATCTTTTTCTGCATGGTTTGACTGTTCATATACACAGTTAACAGAAATTAATACTTAGGCTTGCCACGAGGACAGCATATCAGCATCTTAATGACGGAGATTTAGGCCAGCACACTCCAAACTGATTCACTGTGTTAATTTGGTTCACCCAATATAATATATGTATAAGGAACGAGTTAATATGAAAGATTTAACATTACGGACGTTAGCTAAAAACACCATGTCAAAGAGAAAGGGATTTATATTAATCTACAATAGGAATGAAGTTTGCAAAAGGCATCAGTGAATTTGTTTAAGAAATATTTAAAAGACATTGGATGGAAGCAAATATTTCGCATTTGTTCTAATGAGGCAACATCAGTGCCAGATATTCCGTGATTTCTTTTTAATGTTTGTTAGGCTGAAAACAAGAATAATGTTGTTTAGGTTGAAAACAAAGGATATAGCAAAAGTTGTGGTATGTTAACTTATCCTTTGTAGTAATTATAGAACGGTAATGTAATTATGTAACCATGCCAGCAGGTTATGAGTTCAAATCTCACTACGATTAGGAGAATAAGCATATATAATAGCTTCTAATGTAAATTAAATATTGAAAGAACTTTAAACTAAACATTTTAGCAATGCTCTTCTGAGCAAAATTTTAGGTTATACTTAAACTTTAATAGAAGGTATTGTTGAAGCTAAGAGAGAAAATGGTTTTCCCATTCCAATTCAACCGATTGACTCAAGATTAGGCTATTTGCTTATTATGAGCTATTGGTCAACAAATACTTACCATTAAG
This sequence comes from Druceiella hillmani, assembly GCA_039881145.1. NCBI lineage: Eukaryota > Metazoa > Arthropoda > Insecta > Lepidoptera > Hepialidae > Druceiella > Druceiella hillmani. Next base: position 23,232,152 of record JAYKKI010000016.1, on the reverse strand, counting down.
GCTTACTGAGCCTCACGTGATATTGATACATCATCAAAATCTTCTCTTTTCTCATATAACTTTTTCATTTCAGTAAACATTCACGTAAACATCTCAATGTTTAAATGTCTTATCCATCTGTACATGCCTATATTTTTTGGATACCCAGCAATTTAATAATTTACTTTAATACCGTTAACGAAATTTTAAAACTGCATGATTGTTCATTTCAGGTTATAGATTGAAATTAATGTTTAGTTTTCAATATATTATATATATGGAAGTTAATCATGAATCATGTAGATCAAGAATGAGAGAGAAATAAACAAAGTAAAAATATCTCTTGGGAAATTTTGTTAGAGAAAAAAGTAAATATTTTCTTTTAATTTTTCTATAAATCAAGAAAAACTAACAGAATTTTGTGAACATTAAATAAGATGTGTGAACTTACATCTTATTTAATGTTCACAAAATTGAAATTTTCATGATATAAATGATAAAAAAGTTATCGAGACAACATAGAACCTATTTTGGAACGTATGTGTCATGAAATATAATATAATATTATAAAATGCGTATAAACATATATATAGTCCACTTTGTTACCATTGAATATAATTGTTTACTGTTATTTTCAACCGAGCATTATCAATTAATAATGGTTTAACAGAGTTTGATTTAATCGCAGCTTCAGAAAAATCTTATCCAGTTCCAGTGTTGTAGGGAACATGTCAAAGTAGGATGGGCATTTTAGCCATTATCTCATCAGACGTGTTTTTCATGTTTTAAAATGTTTATTATGGCGGGAAGTCCCAAATCTTTGTGGGAAAAAGTTATTGCTACATAAATGCAGTGTGCGTTGAAACCTAAATACACAGGTTTTCGTTGCTAAATGATGTGGCAGCATGTTAAACGGAGCTGGTGAGACAGCAATAGGTGCAGACGCCGCGGGGAAGTATCTGCTTACGTTTGTTGTATGTTGTTTTTTTCACAAATATGTCAAGATTTGGTGTTTACTTATATCCAATAATCATTAAAATGTAATATTATCCAGTAATCATTAAAACGCAATAAAAATATTATTCATATTAATGAAGTACCGTTTTCTTTAGCCATAACTTTTCCCACAGCAATTTGAAATTTTCCACCGTACATATCACTCATTGTTATTGGATCCTAGGCTGGGGTCCATACATTCCTGCCTATCCTCATTTGTTTTTATGTTCCTTGTTGGAATTATAACACTTAACACAAAGTTTGCCCGGAAATCCATATGATATTTACATAAATTGTTTTTTCTGCTATCATTATTTTATTCATTTATTTATATTAGATTATTAATGTCTATATATTAATGTCTATAGATTTCGACAGCATGAGTTAACTTGCGACTAATACCATCTATTGGAGTCAGCTTGAAGCGGTCTTTATTAACATTATTTTAATATCAATTTAGCCGACTAAGTGAGAATATAGTTAAATAGGGAATAATATATTTAAATATATTATTTGTAGTAATTTGAGGCAGTCATGTAAAAATACTTGATGTAGTATGTAAATCATATTCTATGGCTATATTCTTTTATTTAATTGAAAAGACGTTAAGACCATTTGCAAAGGATTGTTTAAGTCTTTATTTGTTATTGTTCTGCAAGCTAAATTAATATTCAATTATTCCTTATTAAAAAACCTGCATAATCAATTTTCTTTCATCTTCTATCTATAGATATCTATCTCTATTCTATCTACAGATAGAAGATGAAAGAATATTGATTATGCAGGTTTTTTAGTAAGGAATACTTGAATATTAATTTAGCTTGCAGAACAATAACAAATAAAGACTTAAACAATCCTTTGCAAATGGTTTTAACGTCTTTTCAATTTATACAAGTATTTGTTTTTCTATTATAATAAATTTTAAAAAATTTAAATATATGTCAATTCAGAAATCTTTCCAAGGCCACGTTTAATCCAAGTACACTGTAAAGTTTTCTTCTATCCAAAGCAGCATAATAAGTGGAGAAAAACTCATTAATTTTTTTTATTGCGACAACATAAAAGGGAACATATAGGGAATGAGGAAAATAGATTATTTTAACCATATATTCCCTATAGTTCCAGCCTTTTACCACATTCCAAGGATACATTCTTGCCTTATTTAACCATTTTTTAATTACTCATTGTATGTTAGAAAGAAGTCATGTGTATTAGCTAATTTTATAACTTGATTTATAATAGATTTTTAACCCTTAGAATTTTTATTAATAATCAATACATATATAGGGAAATCAATTTGTTAAAAAAAATCATAGAACAGATTTTTGGATTACAGACATATGACTGAGTGCTTTCAAAATGCATAACTCATGGAATGATTTAATCTTTTCCGCAGGTCTCTTCGAGACACCTATGCTTATGATGCTTCCAGAACCAGCGCTATCAGCCTTGAGGAACAGCGTTACATTCCCTAAGAGGTTAGGGAAACCTTCAGAGTATGCCACCCTAGTTCAGAGTATCATTGAGAACCCCTACCTCAACGGAGAAGTTATAAGGTTGGATGGTGCTCTAAGAATGCAGGCTTAGTGGATGTTATAACCAGTGCAATGAGATTTGTGTTTATGTACGTTATCAACATAAGTTTTGAATAAAAATTTGTTTGAATCGTTAATTTTTTTTTCAATTATATTATATGACATTTTGTTGTGGAACACATTGAAATTAATATTGCCAAGAAATTGTGTTTTTGTTTTTCTATAAAATACGTTTTTTTTTATAATAACTAAGCTGATCCAGAAAATGTTTTCATTCTTGAAAATCATATTTCTTTCTTAACAACATTGGTTATTTTTTATTATCTTTATCAGACTTTCTTTTATTCTTCATACTGCAGTCTGAGACAAATATATTTTAAAAGTGGCCAACTGAATATCTGGAGACGCGTATAGTTTTGTAATTGTCTACATGTCTTGTAGTTGTCAATAAGAGGTAACCAAAAATAATTGAAAATTTTAATCAAAAGCACTGAAAAAATGTTTCACTCTTACTTTATATGTATGGGGATCTTTATATGAAGCATTCACATGCAAAATTTAATGAGTAAGTCTAAAATTGTGAGGTCGTGGGAGATAGATGGATGGACAGATATAACGAAATTGTAAGAGTTCTAAATTTCACTATGGGATCTCAAAAACTTTATTACTTAAGAAGAGTTAAATAGTGAATATTATTTGCTTTGTTGTAACTTTTTGATTAGGATGACAATTTGAGACACACTTTATTACTACCTTGTTTGGTTACAATACAGTTGTGGTGTGTCAAACAGTCCTGAGTGATTTAGTTCGCTTGCCGATTTGATTTTGTACAAAACTAATTCTATTCTGGCAATTTTGATTTGTGCAGATAGTGGAATCAAACGATATTAGGAAATCCATATAGAGACTAATTTTTCATGTGTATATATTTAATAACAGAAAAGGTTCATATTTCAGAAAACAAATAATGCATTTGCATTAAAGTGTTCTAAGCTTTTCTATTTCTGTTTCTAACTATTATGGTGCAAGCAGTACTTTTAAAAAATACAATATTTTTTAGTATATGTATAAAAATATTAAAAATGTAAATGTTTTATTTACTTGGGGTATGATATTTGAGTTTTCCCACAACAAATTGGAACAAAGATTTTTACAAAAAATTAGTAGTATAGTAATAAACTAGCAAAATATGTTGCTAGTCCTGTAAATATGAAAGCGTTGTTTTGTGTAATTCTTCTGAAAATACTCACTGTATTTTACTCACTGTTTTATTTGCATCGACGAATATTTTATAAGTTGAAACAAACATAATATTGACAGAAAGACGCAACTGAACTTATTTAAATTGCTATTTTACATTTTAAATATATGCAGTATACCTACTATTTAGCTGTTTTGTAAAATCTTGCTATTTACCAGCACTGTCTGAATTGAATATGTATGACATATTGTCAACTAAAGTATTATAGCCTTCTTTAAATATGCATAAACATTCCTTAAATATTCACACGTAAATATATATATTGAAGCCAAATACATGCATGACTAATTGGCTCCATATTGTATTGTGTGTTTTTTATCAGACCATAGCAATATTACAACAACGTGTATTTCGTGGCACCAAGTCTCTATAAGATTTTCCAAAAAGTGCAAGTTGTTGCTTTATGGCAGGTATTTGAATTATTATAAATGCCATAGCTGAATAAGGAGGGCAAATGTGTGTATGCTCTGAATTAGTTTCTGAATATATTTTTAGTAGCTATTTATTACACTTTAACTTCTTCTAATATTTATCCTAATATTGCATAATTCGTCTATCAAATGTAGCCTACATTTGGCTATAGGATAAAATAACAAAAATTTTAAATAAGATTTGTAATTTTACCAGTTTTAAAAAATGATTTTTTTTTATGTTTAATTATTGTATACATTCCTTCTCTGTTTATGCAAAAACTTTCATTGTAATAAAATCAACAGTTTTGGAGTTACTCATTATTTTATCGACATGGTATAAACGCCGATGTTACATAAAAGATACTTAGGGGTAATGACAGGTCATCATGTCTGTTAAATTATTGTAAATATCAATATTATTTTTATACTAGGAGAAGGAAAATTCTTAAACTTAGCGGTATTTATCACTATAGATCGGCCAATTTACACAAAACTTACATCAATTACATATCTTTTGGGGAGCATTAAGTATCTCTGTCCGTATCATTTGTATAGCGTAATGAAATAATACGTATATCTATTGGACTGTTGCGTAGAGCTTGTAGGTTAGATCAAAACACAAATGATTTGGAAATATTTTCTAACTCTTTTTATTCATATCACAATGTAATGGTTATTAAATGTTAACTACTAATTTTAGTGAAGTGTATTATAATACAAATTATAAAATAATTATTTCAAGAGAATTAACAATCAGAAGATGTATCTGTATAGACAAACCTAAAATATTTCTTTATGTATAACATTTATTACTTCTGCCGGATTACCAAAAACAAACATATTATGTTTTGAGGGTGACAGGACAATACACAATATGCCATGTGATAAACATTTGAACGCTGAGATCAATTCCAGCAACATGTAAAACTTGGCCCTTTGCTTTATTTATTGTTATTCCAAATGCTAGCTGTTAAAAAAAATGACAAACAATGCTGTCATACAAAAACAAATATGCGACCTCCGATATTCTAACGATTTACGCACCCCATATCTCAGTCAAGTCCCAGCCTATACCAGATTTACACAGCCCATAACGTTCGTTATTTATTATCATTCTAAATGCTAGCCGCTAAAAAAAATTACAGACAACACTGTCACCACTGCCCATACCTGTCAAGCTTTCAGATATCATAATTTTTTCCGACTAGCTCGACGAATTTTGTCACAGTTCGGCCAAATTACACAAAAACTTCATAAATTACACATGTAAACTTTCCTCATGAATCACTCTAATTATTGGTGAGAACCGCATGAAAATCCGTGCAGTAGTTTTTGAGATTATTACGTTTAGACAGATAGACAGAGACTTTATTTTATACTATGTAGTGATTGCAAATTTTATCTTTTAAAGCCATAAGAATAATATGAATTGTGTGGAGTATTTTATGTAATCGATATAACACAATTTATTTGACAATTTAGTAGCGTATGTGGGAAAAGTTAAGAAAGGAAAAATGTTATGCTTGGAATAAGCTATTAATTTAGTAAATTTGCAATTTTTGTAATTATATTGAAAAGCTAAGGAATATAATTTTGTTGAACATTGACTTGTGACACAAGTTTTATAGATATAATTAAATGAAATATGTTATTTTGTTCAAAATTTAACACTAAATTGGTATCCCAGCTAAGGAAATATGTAAAATTAGGTTGTAGTCTATTTTGCAAAATTTATAATCCAAAAAATTAACCTAGCTATTTTATTATTATTTTAACCTCATCAAGAGGAACTTCTCTAGAAATGGTTTTAAAAAGTTACAAATCTCATTTCATTAATTTACTATATTATGACTTTAATATATTAATAAAATTTTATAGATATAAAATGAAATTGTATATGAAATAATTAAATGATTTATATTAGTAATTTATAGGAAGAAATTAAATTATAGGAAGAATTAAAAAAGTTTCAATATCAAAAATAAAAAAAAATTGTAATTAAAGAAAATGGGGTTCCTGGTCAATTATATTTTTAAAATTTTCCGAGATACACTTGCTGCACGCTGCTAGCTTCGAAACAGATTATAAATACTGTGAATAACAGGCTCTTATCCTTGACATTAGTGTTTTACATCACGACGAGGTTATTTATGAAATAATGCATGATTTTTTTATTGGTTCATAAATATAATTTAACATCCATATTTGTCGACGAGTTCGAAGACGAATATTCGTTGCATGAAATTAATATTAATGTCAGAGCAGTGGATGTTAAGCTATAATGGGCGATAATAGAGATTTTGAAAACAATAATATACAGAGATTTTGAAAACATGCACTTTGCTAAATTTTCAGTCATCCACAATAATTGTTACTATTGTGGTGGTGATTAGTACAGCATTATACTTGCTGTTAAATCATCCTAGACTCTGCAAATTATACTCTTGTAATCATTTTAAAAACTTTTAAGTTTTTTTCCTCACAACACATTGGCAGAAACTTGATATATGTACAAAATAGAGAATAAATAATAAATGACATAGATAATATGGTACTAATATCAAGAAGGGTTTGGAAACAAAAGTCAAAGTCGATATGAAGAAAGCAACGCTAGGAAACGAGCGACAGAAGTAAGTTAGCGCATGTCTCATATATAGGAGCAACGGAAGATTTAACATTTTAAAAAGAAAGAGAAAGCCATCACAGTCTCACTAAATGTTTAACAAATATCAAGAAATAATCCCTTTTAAAATTTACAGATCAATAAGGTTCTGATATAGGATAAATAAATAGAGATTGTTTTATGCACTGCACTGGAGCGAAGAGACTATTTCCACAAATGTTTCTCTTAATTTAACTTTAGAACTATTTTTGTAGCACGAATAGATATTGCGATGTGAAGTGCAGTCAAGTAATTTTGCTGGTCCGGGGAGGATAGCATTCGGTCTCAAATTATTTATGTTCGATGTTGTGCCACCCTTAAGTATAACCACCCAGGTAACTTTCCAACATAAGGAATAGGTTCCAGTTGATAGAGAAATTTTAAAACTTTGCTGCAAAGGTTGCGTAAAAATATCAGGGCAAGTTTTTAATACATATTCAGGTCTATCGTCTGTTTCGATTTATTTTTTCAGCTTGGAAAGCAACACATGTGACATTGATACCGATTCTGCCAAGGTAGCAAGAAGTCGTTATTCCAACATCTAGTCGAAGAAGATTCGGACTATACACCGACTCGGAAATACGAAGCCAAAACTTCGACTGCTGCTATGCGATCGTGCCAACGCATGAAGTGACATCGCTAGCTCCACGGATAAGCGGTGGAGTTTTAGGTTCTTATACATATATAACCAAAAGTATCCACAGTTTTTTTAAGTTTAATTCTGCATTATAAAGTTCTAAGATTCTTTATATTGTGTTACAAAGTATATTGAAACAATTTAAAGTCGGAGAAAATAATGTTTACATTTGTTATCGGTAATTAACTGGTGATTAAAGTAGATTGGGCACTATATCTCTGCTGACTTTTGGGTATTAAAGGAAACATAAGTGATGGAATGGTACATTCGGCTGTAGGGAAAATCAATAGCGATATTCACATCGTCGATTGAGTACGATTGAATTATCTGAAATTATATTTGCTAGTATGATCCTAGATAGTGTGATCATTGTAAGTAACTCATTATATTTTATGTCTCTGACAAGACATCATAATTGCCTGAGCAACTTATCAGTGATCGATTTTGTAGGATGAAAAATCTAGTGAAATGAGAGTAAATTATAGGGAAGACAATAAGAATATTGTAATCCCAAACCATTTTTACAAGGGAATTAATTAGTTGCTATGAGATCAAAATAAGTCAGTGAATAAGTTTATGGTATCAGTAATGAACATAGTTAGGTAGTATTTTAGGTAAAACCCTTGTTCAAAATTAAAATTTTTATTTATGTAATAGTCAAGTTTATAGGTATGGTAAAAATTCGATAGAATAAATTACCGCTAAAATTCAATGATATAAAAAGTATGAAACATAAAAAATCTATTAATCTGGAAACATTGGAAAGATATTTATATTACAATAAAGCCCGAATGATTCAAATTAGAGAACAGTTGTGTTCATTTATTTGGATGTAAACAAAATATTATTAAGTATACGTGATTGATAAAAGCAACACCATAATAATACCAAGAAATTTACAACGGTACCAATTTACTTTTTTAAAATCTTTAGTTTTTTAAACGGAACACACTGGACACCCACATTGTAACAATTTAATACATGTAATTTTTAAACTTATTTAGGGTTATTATGAAATGTTTTTCAGTAAAATGGAATTGAAAAGATATGAAAACAAAAAAAAAATTTGCCTTGAAATAGTTGAACCAATTACATGTAATGCAAAGATCACTTTTAAGTAGTCTCATACAAATATATCATAACGTTCAGCCAATGACTAAATAATGCTAACTAGTGTAGAAGTATAATATATGTAACACATTAGTTTTTATTTCAAGTAAGCTGAGTAAGCCAAGGCCACTTAATAATCAATTCTTTTTTTCTCACTTTAATCACTAAGTACATTACGTAAATTCTTTTTTTTTAGTTTCAACCACTACTTCATGTAGTGCTTGAAAGGACGAAAAAGTAGTTATTATTAATTAATTTTCATTAGTTCATATTCTATTTATAAGGTAATGAATTTTAAAAATTAATCGAATATGTTTTTTAAACTTTATTAGTCATCATTCAAAATCTGTTTTATCATTAACACAGTATAACAACTAAGGTTGTTACTATGTAATAAATGGGTTGTACGGCTGGGTCGGGGATTCCTGAAAATCCTCGTTTGTTGCCTTTGTGACTTCTTCTTTCTTTCTTGTGAATTTTTAGCGGCGTGAATTGAATTGTTGTTACTTTAATAGGGTTTTATAAATGAGTTGAAAAGATATCTTCTAAAAAACTAAAAGAAACTTGGTTTTAGTTAACCAAAGTAAGTAGATTTGTTAGTTCAATAATTTGTGAATTTGTATTGTAATAGTTCATTAACTGCGTGCCTGGCTTATTGGCCCAATCAGCTGTAATTTTAATTAATAAAGTGTGTTTATTATAAAATATTGGTAAATCTATAATCCTACAAATAAATATATTTGGAATTTATGACGATGATATCAATTGAGAATGTTTTTTAGAGTATGTGTATTTGGGTATTTGCCAAAAAGAGAAAAATGCCTCGAGGAGTTCACACATCTAAAAGAAAAAGGAGGTTTCAGCAGAGAAAAGCCAAAAAGGCTAAAGTGTTTCTAGGTTGCTGCTTGCAGCGTGCGCATGTGATTATTAGATTTTACGATGTTTTATTGAGTTTAACTTGTGTAATTCAGTCCTAATTTAAAAACTATAATAATTGAATATAATGGTCTGTTATTTCCCTGTGTCTAAGCACTCGTAGTGCTTAGAAAGCAATAAAATCAATTAGGATAGGAGATTTTTTGTTTCCCTTTTTTGTTAGTTGTATATAATTTTGTTTCATATTACTTATTTGGTTAATACCTACAATTTTACATCTACAAACATTTCATTGAGTAGTTTTAAATTTCAAACTATTCTTAATAGTCATTGTTTTGTTTGATCTTTGATGTATCTTTGTAGTGCCGGCCATGGCCTTATTGTATTGTGTATTAAGAGATCTTTAACATGAAACAAGTCTAATCAAGTCAGTCAAGTACAATGAAGACACCATTTCAGGGTATCACATTTATAGACAAAAAATATTTTTATTTAAGATTTGAGTTTATTTTTAATATCCATACTAAATACCTTTTTCTCAAATTCTGTCTTAATATTATTATTATCAAATTTCTTTCACATAATTACAGTGTAAAATATTTTTATAGGTAATAATGAAGACCTACACGCGAGTACAAATTTATTGCGCCAGCATGCTATCTTGATAGTCATCCAATCAACCCTATTGGTTAGAAACAGAAACAACCATGTTGCTGACGTATAACATTAACTCTCTCAATTATCACGACTCCTCGCAACAATCGAGACTAATATATAGTAATAGTAAGTTTTCTTTACCTGCACGCTGCTGATAGCCCTACAATAATTTACACACACACACACAATCGCCTACGGACAGACTAATACATATGTAATAGTGTAGGCGATTAAAGCGCTGGCATGACCAGATTGAGCTTCCTAAAATTCAAAAGCCTGGTTGTTTCCAAAACACGACTAAAATATTTTTCATATCTGAAAAAAAATCCAAAACATCTCGCAACATAAATTTTAAATCAAATTGACACCGTTATTTATAACACATTGTGAATATAATTAAAATATTTAGACTGACTGTTCAAGTTTTATTTAAAATGTTGGTTGTTTTTTATTTTCGATAAACTAAATAGGATTCTAATAAAAAAAAAAAAATTATTTCTCTCGAATACAAAGAGGCGTTTTGGCATGTCTATTGTTTCTCTTTTCCTTGGATACAGACAATGTGCGATGAGGCGTGGTGCTAGTAGGATTTATGTCACTTGTTTTCCCATCCGCTCAAAAAGCAATAAAAATAAAAAGCGATATAATTAAATTAATATTAATCTTGGGTTTGTACTTGTGTTTTAATAATGTAGGAATAAGTTTAGTTTAGCGCCAATGATATTTTGACACTTTTTTTAGAGGCCATGGAAGAATATGCATTATATATTGAATTCAATATATATATTTTGAAATACGTTGTGTATTTTAGAATAAATATTATAGTTTGCGATGATTTATCATAAAAAAACAATTTGAAAATTTTCATACTTTTGTTTGCGCGGGAATATGTTTTAACCTTTTTCATTTCACGTAATTCACCCTTTTTTCAATACTTTTTGTTTACTTAATTTTGAAAATTTTGGGTTTGTGATTTTTATATTAATTTGTGTTTGTATTTATAATTTTTTTTTTCACGTAATACTTTTTGCTTATTAAATTTTTGGATATTTTGTATCAATTCGTATTTCTGTGTTTTTTACGTAATCTTACTAAATTTTGCTTACTAAATTTTGGATTAAATTCTTTTTTTGGTTTGCTAAATTTGGATGTCTTGAGTTTGTTTTTTTTTAAATTATCCATTCGTGTTTTTATTTATAAACTTTCTTTACACCACTCTTTTTGCTTATTTAATTTTTGGATATTTTAGTTTGCTTTGTTTGTATATCATTTTTTGTGTAAAAAAGCGCACCGGGGAAAGACATTTCGTTCGCAGAAATATCATTTCAAGTAATATTAAAATCCTAACTAATATCATGAATGCAAAAGTGTGTTTATTTGTACTTTTTTCAAGTGTATGGAGCAAAAGATCAATGGACTTTCTGCATAGAGATAGTTTTCGAGCTAGGAAATAACGTGGGCTACTTGCGGGATATCTTGTCGTACCTAATAAGCCAATCCCAACTAATGTTAAAAATTCAAATGACGAAAAAATGGAACACATTGTCCTTTATCCGAACTACAGGTCGACATGATTTTCAGCAAATAGATAATTGGCGAGTCAGGAAATAACATAGGCTTCTTTCCAATCGGAAAAATCTCATTCTTACTGAAACAATAAATCGGACCAATATTAAAAATTGGAAAGTGTGTTTGTTTATCATTCTTTCACGTCGCAATGGTCAACGTCTTTTCTTCATAGAGACGATTGGCGGGTTAGGAAATAACAAACTACTTTTCAATCTCGGAAATTTTAAAATATTAAAAAAGACTTAAAAGGTTTTTTGTCCTTCTTTCTCGTCTCAACGGAGCAACAGATTGACGTGGTTTTCTGCAGAGAGATAGTTGGCGAACCAGAAAATAATACAGGTTACTTTTTAACGTGGAAAATTTTATCATAACTAATAGAGCAATTCCAAAATTTACAAATCAGGAAGTACATTTGTTTGTCCTTCTATCACATCGCAATAGAGCAACATATTGACGTGGTTTTCTGCATAGAGTTGGCGGGCTAGGAAAGAATACACGCTGCTTCCCAACGTGAACAATCTTATCCTAACTGATGAAGCAATCCCAAAGTTTATAAATATGGAAGTCTATTTAGATGTCTGTCTTTCACGTCAATGGAGCAACAGATAAATGTGATTTCCTGCGCAAAAATACAGATGGGGAAATAATACGGGTTACTTATCAACCCGGGAAATCTTATCCTATCTAATATTACAATCCCAATAAATATTAAAAATGTGAAAGAGTGTTTGTTTGTTCTTCCTTCACGTCGTAATGGAGCAACAGATCGATATGACTTTCTGCACAGAATTAGATGGTGGATCAGAAAATTAAATAGGCTAATTGGTCAGAAAATGAATAGCCAACTCGGGAAAACTCAATAGATTGCAATACTTTGAGTTAGAAGAGAAATTCTCTGCCGTAGGGAAGTGGAAAAAAAATAGTGAACCGTCACGGGACGCCTGGCAGATGTGAAACATCGTGTTCGTACAAGTAATATGCATAAAAGACAAGATTATTACAGGAACTAAATATAGCATAATGAAAAAATAAAGTATTACGAATTTCTTACAGTAAATGGTGACTTTATTTAATAAACACTTATTTACAATTAATACAAAAATAATGAAGCACAGGTTATGTGTACCGTAGTAAACAACAGCGTCGAACTGAGTGAGGAGGGGGTCGCGTAGTCAGCACGTCGCCATACCGTACACTCTACTACATATATACTATATATATACCTTGGCATAGCGTGGCGACCCGTTGTCGCGGCAAGCGTCGCCACGACGACGATCCGGTTTATACCTGCGCCTATAGATGTTTCACATTAAAAGTTTGGAATTCTGTTTGGTTCGCCTTGTTTTTCGCAAAAATAAGCTTTACACCGGATATGGTTCCCAAAGGTATGGTGATGGATAACAGAATGTCATCAAATAGCTGTTGAACATCTGGAAAGACATTCTTGTTTTTGGCAATCCTTCCACTTGGTATGGGTGTAACAGAAGAATTTTATTTTAGGTACCGGAGTCACTACCGGATATTGAGTGTCCATACATTAAATTGTGTCTCCGCGGATTGTTGTTGAAGTTTGAAGGATCTGAAAAGTTTTTAAAACAGTGGTCCTCTTTAGCAGGGATATCTTTGTTTTCCGCACGATCACAATTATATCAATATTTGTTACGTATACTGAGATATAAAATTTTGGCCGTCCTTTTTCCAATAATGACACCCGCACCTGACAGAGATGAATAATTCGTTTTATAGCTCCATCTTTATTTACTCTACTTTCAGCTATCGCAAAATCCTTTTTTTCCGCTTGTTCCATAGTTTTTTGGGCAACTTTTTCCCAGTTTTTGAAAAGAATGTCATGCAAGCTTTGAAATTTTTTATTTGATATCAAGGGGAGATTTAATAGTGAAGATAATTCTTGTAAATGCGAGTGACCACCACCGATCTACATAATCCCTGCTACTGCACAGCTATTAGCAGGTAATTAATACTCGTCGTTTGAGTCACAAAATTATACCACACAATGTGCACAAAAAAACTAAACTTTGAACTGAGACCATTTTATTGAAGTAAAACTTCTTTACGCACGCTTGACTTCTGGAGTAAGCTGGTGAATGCGTGACGAGAGCGTTACGAAAAGTGTGATCGGGCGAGGCGGACGGAAGTTGAGAGGGAGATATAAGTCACGAAGTCACGAAGTGTCATGAAGTGTCACGAAATGTCACGAAGTCATGAAGTGTCACAAAGTAACGAAGTGTCACTAAGTGTCACAACGTATCACAACATGTCGCACATGTCCCAACATGTCACAACCTGTCACAATATGTCACAACCTGTCACAACCTGTCGCAACCTGTCACAACATGTCACAACCTGTCACAACATGTCACAACCTGTCACAACATGTCACAGCATTGCACAACCTGTCACAACATGTCACAACTTGTGACAACGTGTCACAACGTGTCATAACGTGTCACAAGTGGCAAAGTGGGCAAAGTGGACAAAGTGTGCAAAGAGGGCAAAGTGGGCAAAGTGAAGGGGGAGTGGGTAGAGAGGGAAGGGGGAGGGAGAGGGGAGGGAAGAGGGGGTAAAAATTGAGGTGAAGGGGGCAAAAAAAAAGAAAAAAGAGTCTGGGACCGAAAAACCTTATGGAATTTTTTTTAATTTCGGATCTATATCGGGCGGAGACGAGAAAAAAAAGTTTTTTTGCTTCTAATTTTTTGTAGTAAAACTTCTTTACGCACGCTTTACTTGGGGAGTAAGCTGGTGAATGCGTGACGAGAACGTTACGAAAACTGTCATCGGGCGAGGCGAACGGAAGTTGGAGAGAGGTGCGAGCACACATTTTCTTTCTCTCTTTCTCTCATAGCCAGTTATGTTCCGTATATCTAAGACACAGTGCAAGCTTATTGTCTGTATCACACTGTAGTTGCAAGAGAGAGCAGTGTGCGCGCACATTTTCTTTCTCTCTTCCTCTCATAGCCAGTACATGAAATATATATATATATATATATATATATATATATATATATATATATATATATATATATATATATATATATATATATATATATATATATATATATATATATATATATATATATATTTTGTAATTTAATTTCGTTCTTGAACAATTTTATAAATTATTATTTTGTTCATTACATTAAATATTCTACGTTTAAAGTGAATAAAATTGTAAATTCATTTTAAAGTTCATATTTTGTAAATTTTAAGTTTTACTTCAGTCGTGTGGTCTAAAGCACACTCATTTTTTTTCACCTACTAAGTCAATATTATTCATACTACAACCTAGAGGTCATTATTTGAAATTTCTTTTAACTTCTCATAAAAGTGTGACATATTTATAATCTGCCTTCCGATGAAGGGTTCTTGAACATCAGGACTCTGTTCGATTTGAAAAAAGTTTGATTATAGTTTTAATTTGTGGCAATATGTTAGTTTTAAATTAATTTAAATAGATTTTTTTAATTTTAATATAGCCGAAATTAAAACCAAAAAAAGTCTCAGAAAGCTTATTATTTACTTAAGATCACTTAAATTATCCGTAGATTAAAGTGACTTCTTAGGTGGACATTGTTCTTGAAGAACTTTATCTAATATCTTATTTAATTCTTTTTATGACTGTGACGATACTTTTAACCTGTAAATAATAATACAATTTTAATCACGACATAAATTGACTTAGATCAAAAAACTAAACCTATCCCAAAATTCCGAAATATGAAGAAACAATTGCACGTTTTGTATAATTTTTTCGATTTACTATGGGAAACGAAAATCTATTATTTTCATATTTCCACTATCGTGGCTACTTATTTTTAGTGGAAACTTCTATAATTTTACTTTGTGGCACATTTTGCAACCTTTAGCAGGAATAATAAATTAATTAAATTAAGTTATAAGTAAATGAAACCAAAACGTACTTGCGATAAATCTTGACATTTTTCAACATTTGTAGGAAAGTCATTGATAGATTTTCGTAAGTCCGTAAACTCTGCTAGTGACACTGAGTAACTTTCCCCATGGGACCTATGGCTGCAAATGACAAATAAAATTTTACCTTCCATACAAAAATGATGCAGTCTGAGTATAGTATTTATATGGAGGGTCATAGAAAATTTATAATTTGCGACCTATGGTATAAGGAAGTTTACTCATTTACCTGCAGAAAATGTAGTTTGAGTTTCGTTCATTATTTATCAGTAACCGCATAGAAGTAAGCTCAATATAAATCAGGGTGAGTATGGAATTAAGTAAACGATTTAAAATTTGGCAAATACTAATTCTTACTATTATTATTGTGAATTCCTAATTTGTTTAAAACTATATTTTATAACCACTAAAATAGTAGGAACTTACAAATGTAAATCAAATTCAGAGCGTTCGCCTGCGTCTGAACTTTTCAACCGTCTTCTTTTACTGTAGAAAAAAAGAATATTTATTAAGAACTAAGTATTTAAAACGTACGTTTTGACTCGAGATTATTCATTATAAAAAATCGATTTAAAAGAAAATTACTCACGAAAAATAAATATTCGATTTTTTGTGATAAAAACGTCTCCGATACTAATGTTTAAGTTTGTATGCTGTACGCACATGTAGTACGTAGAAATTCAGTTATTCGATATCTTGATTTGTTAAACAACAAACAATGCGTAGATATCAATAACTTATTTAGGTAAAAGAAATGTAGGTGAAACTTTACGACTTTTATCATGTAGTTTTGTTTATCCATGTAGAAACGCTTCATCGCTTTCCTTCGATTTTTATTTTTATTTCCCATTGTTCCCGTATAAATGACCTCTAGTTACAAAAGTTATATTAAAATTACACAATAAAGTTGTTCTAAGTAAAATTTCATAGAAAAAATATTTACAGTCTTAATTTAATTACAACATTAAAACACAAACAAAAACCTATGATTACAAATACATTATTTAAACCGTTTTTTTAACTTTTAATGCTCTGAGCGGGTGGGTAAATAAGTGACATAAATCCATCCAGCAGCGCGCCTCAGCGGCACTTTCGGTTTATATGCAAGTATAAGAGTCAGTGTTGTCAACTTTATTTTTTAGGGGATAGTACTATGCGGATAATTGTAGTTTGCCAAGAATTCTAGAAAAAAAATAATGCGCATTGAAATTTCAATAAAACAACAGTAAATGATTTAAATATGTAATGTAATTATAACTTTGAATCAACACTTAATATTTTGCATTTAGATAAAATAAAATTTTAAAAACTTCTAGATAGATAATCTATCTATCATAGATTAGAAAAAAACAAGGAGTGTTGGTCAAAACAACTCTTCTAAAATATAGGAAAATATCTGTGACAGATGTCAGTCATTTCCATAGAGATGCAGATTAAAATCACGAATTTGTATGCGGATGACAGCTATCTTTGATATTTTGCAAGATTATAAGTTTATATTGGCCATAGGTCATTGCACAGTGCCACCTATAGATATAGATTTGAATATTAGTCACTATGAGAGTCAATGCGCGCAGCAGCAGACGCGGGAGTCGAAGTATTTATTTTTTTGTACATACTTATAATCCATGCGAGAAAATTGAAGTATAATTTTATGAATGAATTATTTAAGTTGTTAAATATGATTTCTGTGAAACAAACTTCTCGCTGAATCGCGTGTTTGTGCAGAAGAGTTTCAATGCATTCCACTGTTCGAGTATACTTTCCACAACTGCAACAAATGAGAGCCAACGAGTCTGTGATGAATGAAGCATTTTGTGTGGTTTCAATTCAAGAAATTTTTGGAATTCAGCGAACTGATATTGTATCTTGAAACTACTTTTGAAAAAAGCTTCTATTTCTCGAGTTAAATCCCCATATCTTCTGGATAGCTCTTTGCAAGCTGAAGAGGCACAAAGATGGGCAGAGTGATATACACATTTCATACCAGGACAATGCTCTTTACGGCGACTGGATACTGAATTATCGTCTCATAATATTACACTGCAATCATCAGGGGGAAATCCTATTAAGCTGGTGAAAGGAACGTTTTTATTTTCAAACGATTTTATTAGGGTATTAAATATTTTTTCCGTGGCTCCTTCATTAGCTAAGTCAGGATTTGACGAATCATATATTTTCGACAGATCCAAAAATTTACTGATGAGAAATCATCTCATCATAAAATTTCACGACAATACATCAGAGGATTCGTCACAAATCGCACTGAACTGAATGTGTTTTAATTTTGACACCAAGTCTTCTTTTTTGGTCTCTCCTATAACTGCTGTGGCAATGGCAGTTGCTTTAATTATTTTAAGAGAAATTTATTGAGCTATTTTATAATTTAGGAATATGCTCTTTAACAATTCTGCCAAGTGGTCTGCCGTTTTGAAGGCTAAGTTATTTTCAACTAAAAAACGGGTAAGTTTTATTTGTGCATTTTGAACATATGAAGGGTCTTTTTTCGGTACAAATAATCCATTGCTGAAACGCGCTTGCTAGTTGATGGTAATCTTTTCATGGGGTCAAAGTGTTTTAATCTATTGGCATAAATTTTAACAGTTTTTTACAGTTCGAATAGAGTTGCCGGCACTTCATTTAGCTTTATATTAATTAGGACTCGGTTTGAGCCTAAATCTTAAATATATTCTTAAGTGTATCTAATGCTTCCCTAAATTTTATTTCTTAAATATATCTAATGCTTGATGTGACCAATACTTTTGAGCCCTATGTTTCTGCCCTTCTGATTTTGGTAACTCTTGTATTATTTGAAGAGGTTTTTTTTTATTTGGTGTGCTTCGCTTGTTTCTAGATGTTGCAGCTATTATTCTGAAGAAAAAACAATATGTCTAACAAACGAAAAGTAATAAATAACCGAAAAAAGATACCAACAACACGTTGTAATGAAAACCACACAAAAAAACACCAATATTGTAAATACGACAATAAAACTCTGAATCAGGCGACAAAAATGAAAGGACAGAAATTAAATTAAAATAAACTTGTCAGCATAGTGTAATATCGTTTGCATTATAATGACGTAAAATAACCTCGAAGTAAAATGGTTAGTCTGCGCGGGGAATTCCCGTACAATCGACGAGTTGACAGGATAGTACGGTGCGTATTTTTAAAGTGCGAATGGGGTAGAGGGATTAAAAATAATTATTGGATGCGTTCATAAAAAATACAAAGAAGAAGTTAGGCCTGGTTAGTCCTGGAAATTTTAATTTTATAACAATGATGCACTGAATGACATATATGTCGTAGACGGATTACATAATCAGCTGTTTTACAAAACAGATAGTTATTGTTCAGACGTTTTAAAAAAATACGAATAGCTATTTTGTAGAATGTAATCTGTGGAATATACAATCCGAATGCGACATGGATATGGCGATAAACGCAAAAATTAAAGTAAATTGAAATGAACTGCCTGAAACGTAAAATCCAGCGCAATATAAAAAATGCATAGCTTATTTGAAATTGCTAATTAAGACAAAAAAGATAAATATCGATAGAACAAACGTCGTTTATAATAGAACAAACGTTAACAGATAGCTAAATATTAAAAGTAACTGAAAAAAATATAATGCACAGATGGGGTGCCAAATGGAGAGTTAATTTTTATTATGTTTTTTATAAATAAATACACGCACAGAGAACACGCAATTATTATATACGAACAATTCAACAATCAAGAACCAACGATTTATGCTAAACAAAATTCATTTCTTGAGGGGCTAAGTTTGTTGGCCCGAAGAAGTTTAAGGCTAATTCAAGTCTGTTGGTTGTTATTGATCACCAAATGTATTTAATTTGACACTTGATTTGATTGCGTACGATTTCGAATATGCGATCGTACATCAAAGCCGAAAAGATCGTATAAATACGATTTAAATCGTACGGTTGGCAACACTGGTAAGAGTAGCAAGGAAAAGCGCCAGTACTTCTGCGCATTTGAGAGAAACAATATGTTTTATTTTTTTTATTAAAACCCTATTTACTTAATTGAAAATAAAAGATAACGAACGTTATAAATAAGCTGTGAACAGTTAGCCATTTTTAATTTTTTTTAATGAAGTCTTAAAAATAATAGAAGTAATTTTATTTAACGTTTTTGGATTTTGTTTCAGACAGGAAAAACATTTCAGTTGTGTTTTAGACAGAATGAGTACTTTAAGAATATTGTCAAGAAAAAATTTTTTTCGTGACCATAAATTTTGTAGTTTTTGCTAAAAATATTTCAAATGAAGTTCAATCTGTTAATATTAGTGTTTTAATATCAGGCTAATTTTCTTGCTGGGAAATCTAACAATATAATATTTCTAATTTTGTGAGCGGCAAAGTGTGTTTGTTTGTCCTTCTTTTGTATCGCAATGGGACAAGTGATTGATGTGATTTTCTGCACAAAGGTAGTTGGCGGACCAAGAAAATATAGGCTACTTTCTAATCCATTATACATCATCCCAATATATATATTCAACAAATATTAAAAGTCAGAAGTGTGGTTGTCCTTCCTTCAGGTTGCAATGAAGTAACAGATTAAAGTAATTTTCTGCACAATATTAGTTGGCGGGTCATAAAATGAGATAAGTTACTTTCAACACAATAAATTTTAACCTAACTCTTATTAAAAAAATTCGAAAATGTATTTGTTTGTGCTTCTTTTACGTGGCAACGAAGTAACGAATTGAAATTATTTTTTGCACGAAGATGATTGACAGACCGGTAAATGATATGGGTTTCTTTTTAACCGGAT
This sequence comes from Druceiella hillmani, assembly GCA_039881145.1. NCBI lineage: Eukaryota > Metazoa > Arthropoda > Insecta > Lepidoptera > Hepialidae > Druceiella > Druceiella hillmani. The sequence goes on along the minus strand of JAYKKI010000016.1, from coordinate 23,211,708 downwards.
AAATATCATCAAAATTAATATAACCCCAATTAATATTATAAATGTCAGTGTGTGTTTGTTTGTTCTTATATTTGTGCCAACCATATTTTAACTGTCAAATTAGATTTTTTATTTAAATTCTCTCTTGAAATTTAATGGACTACATATATTTTAGATCTTATCCACTATTACAGATAGAAACTTTTTTAGTTTTTACACCTACAAATTCAAGGGTCTAATGATGATTAGGGCGATAATACTTGGATCTTGGCCACTATTGCAGTTAATAACTTGGGTATTGAAGAATGATGTTCCTATATCTTTATGAAATGGAAAGTGCTACGGGCATATGATGAATTAGTCTCAAATGCAAAGGACCAGCGATGAGATCATTTAATTGCATTATGATATTAGTTTAATACAACTAAACATAGATAATAATCCATAAAAAGGTAAAATTAACATAATGATCAATTATGGACAATTTGTCCATTATTTGGTCAAGTTGAATCTAGTAAAGAACAATTAAAAATATATCTTTATTAGTTAAGACATTTAAGTTAAGCCACCTCGTTAGTAGATTTATTTAGAAATGCATACACTAGCAACAATTTCACCAACTAGCAACAACTCTCTTCATTGGTTATAAACCAGGTATATGTTACTACTTAATTTAGGTATGATTGTTTACTTACATTGTGTGATCAGTTCGAAACTCCTTTTATACGTGTACCTAAGTAATATAATATATAAAGGTTATAATTGTTTGTTGTATTTATATTTGTTGTTGTATTTATATTTCTTGTTTAGACATTGTTGCACGATGAGGAATATCGTTATCATCAAGATTGAAATGTTCGCATTTTATTGCTGTAGAAGCCAAAAATAAGGTTAAATCCTCATATTGTGATCAAAAATTATCAATTGCCAATAAATTTATAGGTAATCTTATACGAGATATGAATGAAAAGCACCGGATAAAACATCGGCACATCAACAGCGGGAATCAAAGAGATTCAAGCTGTGATTGACAAAATCATAACTATTGTTAATTATTTAAAAAAGCTATTACGCCTTCGCCCAGTTAGAAGCCACTCAAAAAAAAAATGGAAATCGCGGCCGCTCCTTAAATTGAAAAATTATGTTCCCACTAGGTGGAATTCCAGTAGTCTCTACGATCGCTGTCTTATTGATTACCTGAAATGATGAAATAGAAGGAGTTGATGTGCTCACTCATGATGAATGGTTGAATGCAGAACAAGCTGTTCAAGTATTGGAAGTATTTGATGCTCTCACCACTGTTATAAGTTCAGAAAATAAAGTTATCGTGCCTCTATCATTATTTATTTAACACAATTAAAAACGCATTTACATATATTTGAAATTAATAGGTCCAACCTAATGCCAGAAATAAATAACATGGTGACATGACTATTGAGAGAATTAAACTCACGGTTATTTAGCAAAAGAGATCACATCGAAGACAACGATTTAATAGGACTATGTATAATTTTGGATACAAGATACAAACAACTTGGCTTCATTGATGAAAAAAATGTTGGAGAAATTTTACAGGAAAATCGCATATATCAACAGAGACCTGTGAAAATACATCACCTAGTATGTAGTCGCATGACCAACAGAGACCTGTGAAAATACATCACCTAGTAATGAAACAGTATCCAACTAAGACATGAATTCTTGTACAAGTATGGAGTTAAATTAGACGATACGTTTTTTAAAAAATTCGACAATATAGTTCAGAGATACCTCAGGTCTGCAAATGCGAGAGCATCTCCGATCGTTGAGGATGGTAAATACTTAGAGAACTTTATTACCCAGGAAAGGTGCCAATGGTGTAGATACAGATCCATTACCATGGAGTTTCCTAAGAAGTCTATCCCCGATTAATTCAACTTGTGAAAAGATTAAATATCATGGCAACCTCAATGCCATGCCAGAGAAAATTTCCGTATGCTGGCCAATTTGTTAATGAAAGAAGAGGGAATTTCAAAGTAAACAAGATATCTAAAGTGGTATTTTCAAAAAAAGTTGCGTGGTTTTAGGAAACCACGATGAAAGTGAAACTTTTTTTCAGATTGTAGGCATTTAATTGAGAATTTTTCGAAAGCTACTTGATTTAGGATTTTAAAAGTAATAATAACTTAAGACGTGAAAAAGGAAATGATAATAGTAGACAAGATATATAACCATGAATGTTTATTTTACTCTGCGTACTAAAGTACAGAATACATAAATAAATACAATGTTCGGTATGATATATATATACATATTAAAAACGTAGATCAATATTTATATAAATCATTGAATTATTTTAAATTTCGATTATTTGATCACTAACTTCATCTTCGCTTTGAGTCTCACAGTTTATAAATGTAAATAATATTTTGTGGTAACTAAAATAAGTAAACATTGACATGCATTCTATTTTTTCAATGTGTCTGGTAAAAACTGCATCGATCGTAGTACCATACCAACGCTGCACAGCTGATGAGAGCTATAGGTACCGCCATATTGGTTTCTTTACCCCCACTCCGCGGCCGACTGTAATGCGACATGCGATAGGTAAACGAAATATTCTGAGGCGATACAATAAAAGTTTCACTTTAATAATAATTTTAAAGATACCTCTTAGAGGTAGTATAAGCTCTTTAGTCTTACAAAGTATTATTTATATTTTTAAGAACTATTTTTCATTTGACAAAAGATCAATTGTTGTTTATAATATTTATTTTTGCTGCTATTTTTTTAAGATCAGTACTTTTTTAAGATTTAAACGTTCATAAGCTGACTTAGTTACTAATTTTTTATGTTGATTTTATGAATAAATGATAAATAAAAGCAATATTTTATTTTAAGGTTCAAAGTGCAATATGTTTTTAATAAAACGTTGAATATGTGTAAAATAGTTAATTTTTTTAATTGATCTTATGTATATTTTATTTATAGCCATCAGTCGTCATTATCAAAATAAAGTAACAAAAATAGTGATTTATTGTGGTAATAATTATTAATTAACCTAAAACAATATTTATTAACTTAAATCATCATTGAATTTAATTTTACCACTCTTACTGATGTATAAAACTTAAAATCTGAGTGCTGTTTTACTTATAGATCACTGTTTTTTTTCTATTTTTTTCCTACAGTGTGAAACCTATAACCGCGATTAGTAATAGAGTTCGTCAATTATTCGGTAGATGATAATTTTTTTTTCGATAAAATTGTTTTTGGCAAATTTGTTTTCTTTTTAAATCTATTATAACCGTTAATATGATTTTTTTTGACGGTGACGCTTGTTTTACACATGAAGACACCTTAACAAATATTCTTATTTTTAAATATAATTAATTTGTTTACTGCGCTGACGACTCAACATCTTTCTAATCTGCTCACTTCGTTCATTTTGAACGGAAACGAGTAGACTTGGGCGATACGAGTATTTTGAGATACTGAGTACGACGAGTACGAGTATTATAAAATATCGGTGACAGGTATTGGTGACAAAATACTCGACGAGTATGGGCGGCGTAATTCCATTGTGAGAGGACTATATTACAAATGGTTATAGATGTACGGTCGCAGGAGACGCGCAATAAATATTAATTGGTACCTATTACGAAGGGTTCAATGCTCATATCGTTTATTTCTTACAGCTAAAACTGGCGGAAATTCTTATAATTTCTAAATGAGACATTTTTAATAAAATACAGTGTTTCATTTTTCCTTTATACTAACATAAATATTTGTGGTTCCATATTTAGAACTGATAACTAAATGATTCATTTGGTATAGTCATTTAGATAGCATATTTAAAAAATGAATGACATTATTTACAATACTTACCATTTATTTAAAAAAAAATTGATCACATTATTACATTTTTTTATTTTATAAAACAATTGGCTAAAATAAAACCGGTTTATTTCAGCCATTTTTTTGTTGTGAAATAATGTAAGATGTTCAAAACAAACAACTTGTTTCGTATTGATATTTTTTATCTTCTATTCAAATGTTTCTTCAAATTATAGGTAGCTATTTTGAATGACAAAATAGTTTTGCAAATATTGTAAGAAGCAAAATAATCACCCAGGTCTGTAAAATACCCTCATATGGTATTGGACTTTCTTGTGGACATAATGACGAAATAATTAACTGTTAGTTTTTAAATATACTATTTATTTAATATATTTACACCACAAAGTAATAACACTCAACTGTCCCAATAGCAAAACGGAGAATCATTAGACGAAAAGAGAACCATACTTAAAATCCTTATTTTAAAATACTCGTATTTGTCGTATTGACTAAATATTTGTCTGCGAACTACAAAATGTTGTAGCAATACTTAAAGTAATGAGTAAAACGAGTATACGAGTATGTTTTAAATATGAACGGGCGAGAAAACTTCAGTACGATATGCGTGAGTGAAGTAACTATATATATATATATATATATATATATATATATATATATATATATATATATATATATATATATATATATATATATATATAGTCTATTACGCTAGTCAAGTATGCATATGAGCTATGTAGACGACACGTAGCCACATTTCATTTACTAAAGACGTAGCTACTCGCGATCGAGTATACTCGCGATAAAGTACACTTTAGTTCGCTCAGAATATTTGAGTAAACAAACACTTTTTTTGTTTCATTTCAAAATTCTAATTTAAAATTGTGGAAACACGCCAATCTATTCCAATTTATTTAATTATAATAAAAGTATAATTTGATCAATGTATAATTTGAATCTAGGATATGATGTATATTTTGAATCTAGGATTTGATTAAAAAATGTATAATTTGAATCTAGGTTGACAGTAGTAAATCCTAAATCTGCAAAGTTTTAAGTAAAATCAAGTGGATACTCTTGTAGAATTTATTTTCATTTTCCAAGAATAGTGTATAATATTCAGTCGTTCTGTGGTTCAGTCATTACTTTTTATCACCACGTTGTATGACTATTGTTCAATGTATGCGTAATAAATAATTTCGTTAATAACTCGGAGTACTGAGATACTGAGTTAAAGATATGAATGAGTAATATATATCTTTCTGATCAAATGATATATATCACTCTTTTCTTTTTACTGATACATTTTGCGCACTTCTAACGGTAACAGCAAGCTGTCAAAATAATATGGTACTGACGACAAGTTTTTAGGTTAGCATTTGTTCAGCTGTTGTATTATACTAACCAACCATCCAACCACAGGTTTTCTATAAACTAAGGGTCTGCGCGCACGGGTTACTTTTGTCAGGGTGACATAATTTTTTTTGTCATTGTAACGTCACGTCTCCAAAGTGGAGTGCGCTCACGAAGTGTGACAGTGACAACATTTTTTTGAAATCGAAGCGTCATTTGTCGATATGGTTTTTGAAGAGACGGTCGTTATTTGCGAACTCATCTCACTCATGAGAAAAAAAATGTAAAAGAGAATACTGGGTACACCCACTTTGGAGTAACAGGCTACTGAATGGAAAGTTCTACATTATGTTTTATAAACGTCAAGGATATTCAAAGAAATTTTTTTCAATATTTTCGAGTGTTGGAAGTTTCGATGAATTACTTCGCGCTTTAAGATCTGCATTAACATACAGAAATAAGAACATGTGATTGTCCCATCTGAAAGATTTGCTGTAACTTTAAGGTAAGTAAATAAAAAGTTATTTTTAAATGATGCTTATTTCAATCAAATTAAAAAATTATTTTAATTTTAAAAATAATTTTCAAATTATCATTTTAATTTTAGTAGTAAGAAGTAGTATAAAGATTTTTCGTACTAATATTGTAATCTTGGCAAATGTCATAAACTGCGGAATCTTCATTAGAGTCAGATAGAAACTGTGAAACATAAGATTGAATACTATTCGATGTAGCTGAGGCGGCTGAGGGGTCTTCGGTAAGTATTGGGTTTTGATAAGGAGCTTTTGATAGTGGTAGTGGTGAGTATCTGTAGCTATGTAAACTTGGTTTTGGGGACTAGGCGGTGGTAGGGAGATGGAATATTTGGGTTTGATCTGAAAATGCTGAGGACTTGCAGATGGAATATACAGAGGATAATGAGGTGAATTCGGCTGAGTGTTTGTATCTGTGCAAACTTGGATTTGGGGACTCGGCGGTTGTAGGGAGATATAATATTTTGGTTTGATTAGGAAATTTTGAGGACTACGTATGTAACTTGTAGATGGACTATTCCCAGGAGAATGAATTTGCTGGGTGCTGACCAAGTTGCTCTTGCGGTTGTTCAGAACTGTACTTTTAATTTATCTAAGTTGTTCAGATCTGTACTTCTAATTTATTCACCACCGGGACTGCTTTTAACAATGGCACCAGGGACAGCGCAAAATGTTTTTCCCTGTCGTCGTCATCATAATTACTTTTGTTATTCCTCATAGCCTCAATAAATTTGTTATCTTCGATTCGTTTTTTATTTAACAAGCCTGTTTTCGTAAGGTATTTTATTCGTTTTTTATTAATATTTGCTTCGGTGTGGCGCATCTTCATTGGCATCTCTACTATCTTCTTCGCAATCAATTACTTCCACAGCATCTGCATTTCCTCAGGTTGGACAAGGAATAAAAGTTGATCAAAATATTTTCTTTCTTCTCTTTTTAGCGGTCTGATCAGACTTGGTAGATGTTTATTGACGTAGCTCGCGTGAAAAACAAGCTCTTGAATTTTTCCACCTTTTTTTACAAGTTTACCTGAAAATAAAACAAAATCATTAAATTTAGAAATATAAATTTATAGTTATACTTAAGAGTTAAGTTATTTATGTATGTTTCTGTTTGTGACGATATGAGTGTATGTGATTAATTCTAACTAATGCGATCTTAACTAACAAGTTTTTTTTGTTTCAGATATCTTGCAACCGGCGCCAGTTTCTACAGCTTATCATTTGAATATTTGTTAGGTGCCACCACAGTAAGAGAAACTGTAAAGTCTACATGTACCGAAATCTAGAATTTGCATTCATTATATATGCCTGAAAAGACTAAAGAAGATTGGCTGATTATCTCTAATCAGTTTTACCAAAGGATAAATTTTCCTAATATAAAAGGCGCAACAGACGGCAAAGCTATAAGGATGATACAACCGGAAAGCAGCGGTTCGCAGTATTTTAATTACAAAAAGTACTTTTCTGCTGTTCTTGTGACGTGGGTAGATGCGGATTATAAATTTGTATACATGGACGTCGGTGCGAATGGAGCAGCAAGCGACTTCAGCATATTTCAGAATTCTAGCACGGGTAAAAGATGGGAAGAAGTATTTTGCTCAATGATGAAAATAGAAAAAAAATGCCATTTTGTCTGTTAGCAGATGAAGCATTTGGCGTACTTAGGTACATTTTACAACCGTAAGCAAGAAAATCATTGTCTACTATGAAAATAATTTACGACCTTCGACACCCGAGAGCACGACGTATGGTTGAATGCAGTTTCGGTGTACTTAGCAATAAATAGCGAATTTTACACAGGCCCCTTGATGCCAATTTTGATTTTGCTGATATAATAGTAAAATTGTGTTGCATATTACATAATTTTGTGCGGTGCACAGATGACATTCAATTTAGTGATACTGTTTATGAATGTCCACTAGAAAGTATTTTAATAAATCCGTCAGATAGAATCATAACAGCAGCAAATATACATGATTACTTTACTTAGCCGCAATTGGCCGTATCATGGCAATATGACAAAATTTGAATTTTAATATAATTATGTACCTATTGTAGTCAAGTACACGTCAAATTAGACAAAAATATCGTACTTATTCCAATCCAAACATGGTATTAATGACTGTATTGATCTCCTAAAGGAAGGTAGGCAGGCCCACAAGATGTACAGTCAACATAAAAATAAGTAGTGATAAAAGTTCCTGCAAAATATGTATATTTGTATGTATACTGTAGGATACTTACTCCAAACTGTATACTGTAGCATACTTACTCCAGAGTTATGTGATTACGTTAAAAGGCCTTATGTAATTTGTTCATAAAAATATGAACAGTGCAATATCGGAAAAGTTATTGATGTCGTAATTTTAAATATAAAATTATTCGCAAATTATTGTTGATATTTTTCATTGATCAAATTTTTGTTGGAAATTTGTAGGAACAAGTAATAAATGGTACTTTAATATGATCATATAATTTTGAATACCTAGTTTTGCAGATAGATTTTAAAATATAAAAATTTCGATCAGATACTTTTGATGTTGACTGTACACTTGACTGTACGTAACTATAAGTTTATTTTTATAACCTTGCGCTTGGAGCTGTTAAAGTCGGTAGTTATAAGTGGTAATAAAAATAAATATAACTTTGTGAAATAAAGTAGCTTTTGTTGAAATACTTTGGAATTATGCCAATAATCACTCCTTTTTCTTAAAATAGGTAAACTAGCTTTTCTGGCGTCAAAAGTGCTGTTTACATTGTAAAAAATTGACGTTGACAGGCGCACTGTTATAAAAATCTTTTAGGAGATCATTATACCTATTTAGGTACCTACATACCTCTTATGGTAATTTCAAACTTAAAAATACTTAAGAACTACTACCTATTTTCGTTGTGCAACTTCTGTTCAGCTATATACCCATTATAGAAATAAAAATGTGAAACTTACCTGCTTCAGTTTTTTGTTGTAGCGGCAAATTCTCTCAAGCATTTGAAAATATTATTCGACTGATTTCTTGCCATGCATGAATTTTCAAATTTACATCCGAATTTTCTTTTAACTGTTTGTCGAAAAGAATTGGTCTTTTTTTGCACGGGTGACAATTCTGTCACCCGTGCGCGCGGCTATGAAAACCTGGCGGCGCGTTAACAGTTTAGTCACGGGGTTGTTCGCTGGTCGGCGTATACAAATGTCACCCAGTTGTCATGTCGTAACGTACGCGCACCTGCATACATATTCGCGGACTTGTTACGAGTAACGAAAACAGTCACGGTGACAAAAATCACCAGTGCGCGCCCCACCTAAGTACCGACCTAATTACGTTAAATTTAATGAGGAACTGAATTTGTGTATTTACATTATTTTACCCGTACTACTTGTAAAAACATGAGAATATTGTGGAGTAGCGTTTCACGTATAATTCTTCGTAATGTCGTCAACAAACAAGTAATATTTGCGAAATTGCCAAATATGCGAGAAGTCGGTCCGATGAGTGAAAAATTTACAGAAGCCGCCTGGACTTGGAATAAATCGTTTGTAAAATATGATGCGGGTAAAACTTTTGTTATTATTAATTCGATTATAGGTTATTTCAAAAGTTTAGTTTCTTTCGTTTGAAATTTTAATTGGAGATTAAGTGATAAATAATAGCTTTCTTAATTTCTTAAATTTCCTTTAAAGATTTGTATGTGTTAGGAACAAAATTGAATTTTTTAAAATGCCGTGTTATTAAAAAGAGATACAATTGTGTAATAATTAATTTTTTTCAGGGTTTAGTAAGTTTGGTAACTGGAGGGGCCTCGGGTTTGGGTAAAGCGACTGCTGAGAGATTGTTAAAAAATGGAGGGAAAGTTCTCATTTGTGACTTGGCAACATCTGATGGTGAAAAACTTACGAAGAACTTAGGTCCCGATGCAGTTTTTGTACCTGTTGATGTGAGTATAGATATTTTATTTATTATGAAGTGCAAGTTTTTTCTCATTTCTTTCGTGGACCTGTGTGAATTCGATGTAATTTTTAAAGTTGCTTTTTTAAGATGTTTTAAATTTATGTATTATTTTGATAATTTGGTTTTATTTCAATTAATTTGGTATTATAAAATGTATTATTTTTATCTATTTTTTTATATCACTTTTTAAAAAATAGAAAAGTTTTCTGGTGTGTGAAATTATAAATTTATTGTTATGTGCTTATTTTAATCATAATTTCTTATTTTTTGTTAATTGACTCTGTCTAATTTATATTTTCTCATATCGCTGATTCATTTAAAAAGTTGAAATATATATACTTAAATAAATAATTAATAAAATATACTTTCTTATGTTATAATATGGTCAAATTTACAAATTATTCCTGTAAAAAAGGACTATTTAGCCAAGTATAATATAATCCTTACTGTTTATTTAGGTGACCTCAGAGAATGATGTTAAACAGGCCCTTGCAGTTGCCAAGGAGAAGTTTGGAAAGTTGGATGTGGTTGTGAATTGTGCTGGAATTATCTCTGCTGACCGAACATACAACTTCAAAAAGCAACAACCTCACTCGCTCAAACAGTATGAAAAAGTTATAAAGGTTATACAACAACTTAATTAACTCGTGAATGAGAAAACTCAGGCGCTAAGTCTGATGAAAAGAATTTGTGTTATTAATATTTCCGGAAACTTTGTGACCAAATATTAAGTAATTTTCTTTATGTTGAGAATTACATTTTTTAAAGCAATATAATTATGGAAAATTTTACTGCTCGTTTTATAAAACAAAAAAGTATGATTTTTTTATAAACCTAATTCTTATTTTGTTGAAAATGAAATTTACTGGAACGTACCTGCCTTTTTGGATTTTTGAGAATTGGATTTTTGAAAACTTGCGTGCCACTAAAAGCACATTTTGTGTCACGTCATAAATATTATCTATATTCTAATAAAAAATTATGTCAATATAATGCAAAGTACACCTAATAACATATCTGTCCCATAATTTTGCATATTTTATTGTGATGATCCCCTTAATATTTTAATTTGACTATAATAAATTACATATCTGTATTGTGAAGTATGCAACTTATTGTGAATTCAACAATACGTAATATATGTACAGAAAAGGACAGTGGAAAGCATAGAAATAAAATGGGAGGCGATATTATAAAGGAACTCTTTTAAGAAAACATTTTCAGACAAAGTATAGGACAGAGGTATCATTAACACAAAATTGTTTGTAGAACAAAGTTTCGGAATGTATCAGTATTCACTGAATTTTTTCCACAGTTGCCAACAGACAATGTTAAATATTGTTGATATTAATGAAACTCACAAATAAAACTGAATGTGTATAAAATGTTTCAGAAGGCATTGAATGCCTGGTGTACTAATAGATGGTTATTTTAAGGGTTCAATTTTTGTTATATATTAGGGATAGTACGATTCTGAGCTTACAATTTATTTCAATATTATTACAAAAAAGAATGTTTGACAAGAAAATTTTAAAGGACCTCAATGTAAAACGTAACAGTTTAAGAATGTATATGTCGATGTGAGAGATATGAAATATGTGAGGCTAAAGAAATTTGTCAGGATAGATATTTGTTTTTTTTTGTGATATGCAGTTTCATTTTGTCCTTCATTATATCAACATAGATGCTTCTTTTCCAAAGTTTTCTTTTATAATAAACCAGTGTATGTTTGGTAGATTTTATGGAAAATTTTGAATTTACTGACTCGTAATTAGTGATGACTCATAATTAGAGATGTGGCTAGAATGTTATACATATTGATTTAAAACTTTGTTAAAATGTTTGGAATGTTGTAAATATTTTTTTGTAAATACTTTGTCGCCTGAAATATTCATTGTACAGCATATGGATTTTTGCACTTTAGGTTGATTTCATTTATAATATTTTACTTTAAATATATGTTAAACAAAAATTTGCAGGTTAATTTAATAGGTACCTTCAACGTCATCAGGTTAGCGGCAGGTTTCATTGGTGAGAATCAGCCCGACGTGTATGGACAGAGAGGCGTGATCATTAATACAGCAAGTGCGGCTGCTTTCGAGGGGCAGGTTGGTCAGGCTGCATACTCGGCTTCGAAAGCTGGTGTAGTCGGTATGACCTTACCCATTGCGAGAGACCTGTCAACGCAGGGCATCAGGGTGGTCACTATTGCGCCAGGTAAAATTTGTTTTATTTTAATTTCACTTCCACAAGACGTTGAAGTAAGAGACTCTTTATGTACAACTTCACTACTTACTTCATTAAAATAAGTAATTTTGTAACCAGTTGCTTATGTATTGTACGTCATTAATTGAAAGTAATTTTGAAGGTGTATATATTTTAATGCTCAATGTTATATTTCAATATATAATACAACATATTTCAAGGATGCCCATATTTTACGAATTATAGTAAGTTTCATTTTAATGTTGTTAATTATTGTACCTATGGCTGAAGGCATACATATCAGGAGGATTATTCTGGAGGATATTTTAGATGAATTTTATTAATGTGATCTATGAAAGGTACTTTTTTCAGTGAATATGCTGTTAGTTATATTTTAGTTTTTTTGTTTTTTAAAATACATATTGCATGCTCTTTGTACTTAATAGGAAGTAGAAACTTTACTTGACAGGAAGTAGAAACGAGATAAGCTATCCTCTTCTAATATAGTATTATCAATTATATTGTGATTTTTAAAATGACAGGCATTTTATTATCATTTTTACTTTTGCGACAAAATCAAAATACGATTGTAAGTATAATAGATGAAGGAAGGAAAACTTCATGGTTTCATGGTAGAAGGGTGATGCTTTAAAATTTCTAGGTATGTTATAAGGATTGTGTACGGTTGATTTTGATTTATACATGAGAAGTGAGACATCGCTCGATAGATGAGGGAACCAGAAGCGTTGATGAAGAAATGGGTGAAAAACCATATAGAGATTAGAGCCATCTTTAATATCTCAAGTAATTATAGTGCATGGACAAGAAGAACATACTTAAACACATAAACTATGAGTATTATTATTTCACATGTTTTGTGCTTGATTTCTAAAACTAAATTTATTTCTAAAAGTTCGGCCCTTAAATATTTGTATTGTTAGGGATGTGAGTTTGTTCACACAGGAGAGGCGTAATAATGTGACAAATGACAATTTTAATGACATTGAGATAAGGTGTATCTCCTGTGGAAATGTCAACAAGCAATTGTTAATAAGCATCAATCAATACAGCCACTTGTCACAAGTGGCTGCGTGCTAGCACCTGTATGATTACGACTGCCATCACATACATGTTTCTTTTTTCTCCAGTGGTTAATGACAGTGGTATATTTAAGTGTGATATTTATGTTTATTGGAACGAAGTTCCTTATCGCGCGTTGCGAAAGGGGGCTAGACGGAAAAAATTAAGACCAAAAGTTGTAACGACACTTTTTGCTATAGTTGCTAGCGGGCGCGCTGCAAGCCGTGCGGCGTGCGCGTGTTTCTCTGTCTGTCTCTCTCTCTCTCATAGAAAGCGAGCCAGTTATTTTCGTTTCGTCTTTCTATTTCGCATTGAACAGTGTGGTGTCGCGACGATTATTTTTGTTGAGTGTATACAGGTTTTTTGTACATAATAAATAATAAAAAATAATAACAATAATTATTATTATAACTTAAAAGAAATAAAATTTTATTACAATTCCTTCACTAATTAATCGAAAGGAACTTCGTTCCATCCGGGTCTCCCTTGACACCTCTCAATTTTTTTTTTCTACTTTAATGTCATATAAGTATGTAAGAAATACAATTTATCTTAGTTTCTTTCCTAGACTAAGTAATACAAGAATTAATACTTTATTTAAATTGACTTAGTGATTTTTGTGTGATATAATTACGAACAGAAGTATAGATACAATTTATTCTTAACATTGCATGGTGGTACACAATTCCAAGGCGGGCAGTTAAAAGACAGGGGGCAGATAAATCAGAAATAAAGCATCAATTTTATATTAAAACAATTGTAAATTATAAAATAAAATGTTATTTACTTAATTTATTTTATAATATAATAAATTAAGTAAATAACACTTTGTTTTATATATGTATATAAATAACAACAAAAAGAAAATTGATCTAAATGTAAAAAAATGATACATTTCAATGTCTATGTTAATTAATATGAAGCACTATTAATTGCAAGATTTGGCTTCAAATAAATTGATAGTGATTCTACTATGCTTAAAAAAATTAAATTAAAAAAAAACAAACAGTAAAAAAACGATGTGAAAATAAAATAATATAGCTACATTCAAATATTTTTACAATAACAATTATAAGATTATCTAAAATACTAAAAAACGTAATACCTGACTATTCAAAAGACCCTTTTCTTTCGGTGGACTAGTAACGAAGAGGTCTGACTGTAACATGAGTCTATATATTAAATCGGTATTAGTAAGTTCTCGAGCATGGTTTCTTCTAAATACTCGTACCTTAAAATTTTTTTTATTAGCTTCGGTAACCAATTCCCCGATAGACACTAATGCATGCTTTAACATTTTTGAGCCACGTATTAGTATTTTGTGGACGGAAGCTGGGAAATTGAACCGTATATATTTTTGTACCAAAAGCCGCACGGTTTCCAAACTCATTTTATTAAATGACTATACTTTGATATTGTATCCTGAAGGTAAAACTTGCAAAATTATAGAACAATGGCTAATTAAATCTCTGTTTAAGCCTATTTTTTGGCTGAAACATTTTCTCAAATAATTTTCTTGCGGTGTTTCCGTTGTGTGTTATCCCGCTTCCGCCACGTCGTGGTTTATCTACAATTAAGCCTAATTGAGACTTAAACTGATTTTGAACGAACAATTTCTCATCTGATAACAATTTTTATCATGGTCTGACCTAATCGGTCCTTTTTAAAATCTTTTAGATTTTTATTTTATTTTCGCAAGCACCTATCTATGTCATTCATTTTTTTAGGTTTTGCTTCACAAATATAACACTCAGCAGATGATATTTCACTTAATGCACTACACATTTCACTATTTGTCATAGAAGAGGGGTGGGGATTTTTGGAGTTTACTCCTTAAGAATCGATTTTCATATATATCGTCCAGTATGACGTTTTATGAGGAGTAAAATTAGAAGTTCAGAGCGTTAAAAAAAATGTAACAGTTTGTAAGTTTGGATGTAGGAGGTAATCTCTAAAACTACACATCCAATTTAAAAAATTCTTTCATCAATATTACGAAGGACCTTCAGGATGTGTATTACCTCGTTAAAAATGTTTCATGTATTATAAAAAAGTTAAATTTTGTTAGTTTAGATATAGAAAGTAATTTCCGAAACTACTCATTCGATTTTAAAAATTTCTTCACCAATATTTATAAAGGATCTTCTGGATAGACATAGATTGTGTATTATCTCGTTAAAAAAAATTTCATATATTACAAAAGAGTTTAATTTTGTAAGTTTGGATGTAAGAGGTAATCTCCGAAACTACTGATTCGGTTTCAAAATTTTTTTCACCAATATTTAGAAAGGACCTTCAGGATGGATATAGGTTGTATATTATCCCGTTGAAAATAATTTTCATGGAGACCAGTTTTGCAACGTAAGTCAACTAAAAAACAGTCGAGCGAACGCGTTTCTTATGAACGCTGCCTTAACGGTAAGAGATATATCGAAATATGATATTGATATTTATATTTATAACAGTATTACCTATTTTGTATATTCCAGACAATCGTAATTAAGGAGTAAACTCCAGTGGCACATTGGAGCTGACATGCACAATTTCATTTTATTCCACAAAAGTTACAAATAAACCACTTTCATAATTTAAACTAGAATTCACGGAAAACTATGAGAAAACTATGAGTTGGTAAACTCATTATGATCCAATTAAAGTAAAATTAACTGACTCTACTGAAATATTATTTAAAATAATTTTCTCTGGCTTTAAGATCCAGAAAGTTGTTAGATTACCTAACAAATTTTGCAAATCGATCTTAGCTTTTGATTCTGTCAGTACCACATTGCTAGGTTTTTAGCTTTTAAAACACTTTGATATGATGATAAAATTTTGCTAGAAGTTTTTATTCTTAAACAAAGTTCATTATTAACCAATATTGATCTTTTATAAGCTTAGCCTCCATAAAAAATGATAAAACTTCATCTGCATTAAGATTTGCTGATGATGGCGTAACTGAATTATTGAGTAATGCGCTAACTGTTGAGTCGTCAATCTGAGATAATTTCACTAACCAATAACGTTTCGATCTTTTGCCAATATCACTAAAATATTTTTTTGCACTGAAATAATATACTATTTTTTTAGGTCGAGCTAAATCACATTCAAATTTACATTGGTCATCAGTTGTTGCTAATTTAATAACTTAATACACTCAATAGTACTACGCCAGTCAGCATACTTTTTAAACATTTTTGGTCTATGAGTATTAGAGTTAGTAAGTGAATGAGTTGAGTTTTGGTCGTGACCCCTCCTTTAGCTACTTCCCTCTTCATCAACTCCCACATATTTTCAATTGAGTTCATATCGGGACTGTTACCTAGCAATTCTAATGATAACTAAATTATTTTAGTCTTATAAATAGGGATTGAACGGGAAGTGTGACAATAAACTCCATTCTCCATAAAAATAAATGATTCCCCATTTCGGAACCACTCTCTTAACTGTGGACCCACCCATTTCCCTAGGACTTTTTGTACTGATCCTGCCTCATGATGCTTTTTAATATGTAGACGTGTCCAGTAACCTTGCCACTGATGATAGACTAATTTATCGTGAAAAACGATATGCGTAGTGCATATCGTTTTTCACGATTTGCACTACGCAGTTAGTTCAAAATTTGTTGCCTTGACGACGGTGAACAAATTGAACTTTGTGTTCTAAAATTTCAAATATAATATTAATTATTGTTGAAGCAGACCTGTAAAAGAAACCAAATAAGCGCTTAACTTTTAAGAATAAAAAAATTTACCGATAAAATGTTAACAACAAATAAAATGTTAAATTATAAAACTTTAAAACTCCATATCTTTGTCATACATAATCTTTAGACCGTTCCAGACATTTTGCTTTCATCGTAGCAGTCCATTTAGGCATGTCAATAATTCTTTAATTTAAATTCTTAAATTTTCTGCGCTTAGATAAAATAACTTCTTCCAGTTTATAATTGATTACTTTTGTGGTAGAAAATCTGTTTTTCATGTAAATTTTGTCAAGAGACCTTTCTGCCCTAGGGGTAAAGATTGGCCTGCTTCAAATTTTTTCTTTCTTTTCGTGCACAATTCTTCACCCATATTGACTTTTTACATGTTGCCTCCCCTTTGCTTCAGATACATTTAATTTTTGTAAAACTTTATGGTTCGGATACATTTTAGTTTTAAGAAGTCGTCACTTAAACTTTAGCTTTTTTACGCAATGGCAAGACCTATACTTTGAAAGTTAAAAAATATTTTTCCAGTTACATAAATGTAGTTAAATATTGCAAAAGCTGTAGAGCAATCACCACTGAATCAAATGAAAACAACCGTACACGTAGTACGCGATTTAATACAGTGTACGGTTTTCAATGTTGTATAGCGCACTATACAACATTGAAAACCTCATCAAAATCTGTCTAGTAGTTTTTTGAAATGCACTTACACACAGACAGACAAATAGACTCAGATGGTTCATCTTTACACAACTGTTAAGATAGATTATTTGTCATAGTTTATTTTTAGTGCCTTGAACTCGTTTCTTCGAAAATTTATGTAATCGTTCTATTTTTACCATTACTCTTTTATTTATGTAAAATTTATGCAATTATATATAATTATACATAAAACTAATGTATTATATTACATAACATTTATCTAATCAGACTATATTTACTTTTATATAGACACTTTTCTGCCAAATTATTGTAAGCGATAATTTTTAGGAAATTGAGTTTTTTAATGAAAAATACAAAAAAACAATTTTTGAAGCAGTTTAATACAAAAATTACGAAATAGTAATAGAAAAAATCTTTTGAAAATTATGTTTCCATTTTGCCATATTGTTAGCAACCTTAAAAGTAAACAGCAATTTAAGAGTCCTTGCAATATCACTTGCTAGAAATATTATGGAGTGTTTAGTCCGATCAGGGCTGGATTTTTCATTCAGCAAATAAACCGTCAAATAATTAACTAATAAATTAATTTATTCCATTTATAATCAGCCTGATAAATAATGGCAGTTTTCGATAGGTCAATAACAGCGAGATATGTGGTTGAAGTTTTATTACTTACGGTAATTATTGGAATGAACTTCATGCGAGGAATGTATAAGAGAGAAACAAAGATCGACGATGGATGTGTGTTAGAGCAGTATGACTAGAAAAATAAAACGCTGACCATAGATAAATTGACATTTGTCAATTATGTGTAAACATTTCATTCAAATCTGAATCCGTTTAGTGAGTTATCTATGTGAATCCGTTGCCGACACTTTTGTTTCGTGCTCTACCGATTTACATTTTATAAAAAAATGGATAGTGCTATAATAAAAAAAGAGATAAGGCTTCCAATTTTACCAAGGCAGAAGTCCGTTTATTAATGGAAGTTGTTTGCCGTTATAAAAATATTGTAGAAAATAAAAAGACCGACGCTGTAACAAATCAATAGAAAAGCAGCATGGAATAAAATTGCAGATTCATTTCATGCAGTCATTGGACTTACAGGTCGTTTCGCAAAAACCACCAAGAGTAATATAAAAGCTGCCAGTAGCGTAAAATCTAAGAGCAATGAGCAACAGCAATGTGGATGGTACATATTGATTTTTGTAATAACTTTTCGGTATTGTGTTTAATTTTATCTTCAATTAGTGCAAGCTGGTATCGAACGGTACCTTTTTGCAATATAAATCTACTTTTGAATTTAATATCATCTTATTCTTTAAAATTGTCAGGTCTACTTTTTACTACCCTTTCTTTCCTTATAAGCAGATTGATGTAGTTATATATAACTTCATAATTTTCGCTTATAAAATCATCTATCATTTGAATAAATTCCACGTTTTATAATAAAGTGTATATAACTTCATAATTTTCGCTATCAAATCATCTATCATTTGAATAAATTCCACGTTTTATAATAAAGTATATATAACTTCACAATTTTCGCTTATCAAATCGTCTATCATTTGAATAAATTCCACGTTTTATAATAAAGTATAACAGAGTTCTACATAAAAATACGATCGTAATTTTAACACCAATATCGAAGATAACCTTTACTTGAAACAAAATGTCAATTTGACAGATCGTAAACGTGTGAATAAGCTCTATTTGGTTCTTTTATTAACGAATAACTGTATTCGCCTGATAGGGGATATATTCCACTAATATCAGTTATCTGAAGGTTGAACATTAAATTATGGCCTATCTGACAAATAACTCTTACTCGATTATTTATTCAACGATTCAAAAATTGGCCCTCTAATAAATTTACTTAATTTTTTTATTAGCCATTTAG